>BPTQ01000002.1:52736645-53269438 GCA_019973895.1 Chrysanthemum seticuspe
TGCATGAATACATGGTTTACACACAAAAGTCCAATAGAGTTATCCTAAATAAAAAGAGATCAATAAAAGGAAAAGAAAAATCTCCAGCTCTTTTGGCGTTGAAGTTTAGCAAACGTATATCCGTGTGTTATCCGTTTTTACAAAGGTTTTTCTTTTAAAACACGACGGACTTAGTGGTCTGGGTGTCTAGGGTCGTAAGTACGACCTGTCTAGGGAGTTCCCTTCCTAGGCACCCTAGGCACTTCTGTCTTCGATAAAAATTGAAGATAAGAAAAGTAAAACCTACTTTTTAGGTGTAAACAGAGTAAAAACCCTCATACGAGAAATTACGAAAACAAGAGTACTAGTGTACGGAACTTAAGTATAGATTAGTAATCTAAAATTAGGTGTAAAACCAAGTTCGTAAGTAATGTTACGAAACAAAAAGATATATATCTCGAGGGTTTTACGAACGTATTAGGTAGAGTAGGAGTGTATGTGTTATGTGGTACAGTAGGTTTTTGGAAAATCCTCTTAGTAAATCATGTTTGTTAGTACTATAGGTTTGGAAAAATGAAGGTGGTAGGTTTTATGGTGTTAGTTTGAGATCCTATAGACAATCCTTAATCTTTAAGGGTCATAATTTCTCAGCCAGTGGAGTTCATATACATTAGCAATCTTTCGAGCATCAGCATCAAAGAGAGTATTTATAGTCTTACACAAAACGCCACACTTTGGGCTGTGGATCAGGCATACAGTGGGTAAAGACCCGTCCGTCCTCCACGGTGTTACTTAACTAAATAACTACTTAACTTAAAAGAACTACGACTACGAGCTTTCTAACGATTACATATACTTGAGGTGACCGACTCTTTAATACTGGGAATTTCTAATTCCTAACAGATATCCTAGAGTTTGATTGTGGTATTTTGGATGGTGGAAGTAAAAAGGTTTGGATATCATGATTGTTTGTACTAAATGATTCTCCTAAAAGGTTTTTGGATGACATGGTGTATTGTGTATGTGAGGATGAGATGGATTATGCAAGCATTTTGGGAGCTCTATATATAGAAAAACAAAGCATTGTAATGAATGCTTGAACCAAAATGTGGATTAAAATCTAATGATTAGATATGAATTCAAGGCATGTGATCATGAGAACAAAAGCATTAAAGAGCATACTCCCAAAAATGAGACAAATGTGGATTTTTCATCCAAAATGAAAAGAATAGAAGTTAAAAATAGCTTCTGTCTTCACGGATCCCACGGATCCTTCCCTTGAGGGATCTGTCCAGCATGAATGCTGGGATCTGTGGGTCTGGTGATTCAGGCAGCACAAAATTTTCTTTTTGGAAACATTTTTGCCTATTGTGTGCCTATATGCAAACGATTTGAAGTTGCGGTTTTCTCGACCTCTAAAAAGAAAAGGAAAATAACTAGAGAAAAATAAATCCTATTGAGATAACCTGAAAACACACATTTGGTACATAAGTACGTAATATTGTGTTATCAATGCTCCTAATTCATTTTTGCTTAAATGAATGTACCCGAAAACACATATTAGTTATGTGTTCCCTTTAGCATTCAAGAGACATGAGATGCAATGAAAACGGGTTTTTACTTTGTATTAATAATGAAAAAGTGATTTGTCCTAGACGTGAGAAATTGCTTTAGTGAAATTGATACGGGAAGGTATCATTCTTTTTCGAAAACATTTTGAAAAGAGATTTTCTTTAAAAATGTGTATGTAGTTATATGAAAAAAAAAATTAAAATTAAAAGTAGAAGACTTATCTTGGGTTTTGAAAATTCCCGTGTTGTTTGTGAGTTGTGCGTGAAATAGAAATCCTAGACTCAGAAAGAAGAAGGCTAGTGTTTACATACCTTATAGAGTCAAATAAGTTACGACGTTTGTTCCATTAGACCAAGACCAAGACGAAGTAGGTTGAATTGTTCCCGCTTCAACGGTTTGGTGAGGACGTCGGCTATGTTATCTTCGGATGCTACCTTCTCAATAGAGATGTTCCCCTTTTGAACATTGTCTCTTAAGAAGTGATGTCGAATCTCTATATGCTTTGTGCGAGAATGCAATACCGGATTCTTGCTTAGGTCGATGGCACCTTTGTTGTCACATAGGATGGCTATGTCGCTTAGATGGATGTCATAGTCGACTAACGCTTGTTTCATCCATAGTGCTTGTTGGCATGCTTTGCCGGCGGAGACGTACTCGGCTTCGGTTGTTGATATAGCTAGTGCCGTTTGTTTCTTAGAAAACCAAGACGTTAAACAACATCCTATGAAAGTACATACCCCACTTGTACTTTTTCTATCCACGTAATCACTTGCATGGTCAGAATCTACATATACAATTGTTTCTACTCCCGTGCCCTTAGGATACCATAATCCTAATTGTGTTGTACCCTTAATATATCTAAATATCCTTTTTACGGCTTCTAGGTGTGATGTTTTAGGGTCTTCTTGAAACCTAGCACATAATCAAACACTAAACATGATATCCGGCCTACTTGCCGTGAGGTAGAGAAGACTACCTATCATGCCACGATATTTAGTATTATCTACGGATTCTCCGTCTTCATCTTATGTGAGTTTGGTGTCGGATGACATTGGAGTCCTAATAGGTTTTGACTCTTCTAGACCGAATTTCTTTAACATCTCCTTGATGTATTTAGATTGATTGAAGAAGATACCATCTTCTACTTGTTTTATTTGTAGACCAAGAAAGAAACTAAGTTCTCCCATCATACTCGTCTCGAACTCGTCATGCATGATTTTAGAGAAATCATCACACGTGTCTTGACAAGTGGATCCGAATATAATATCATCTACATATATTTGTACTATGATTATATGTGACTCTCTTTTCTTAGTAAAAAGTGTGTTGTCAACTAACCCCATGGTGTAGTTGTGTTTAACTAGAAATGACTTGAGTCTATCATACCAAGCTTTTGGAGCTTGTTTAAAACCGTAAAGGGCTTTCTTTAATTTATAGACATGTTTGGGTTTTTCAAAATCAATGAAGCCCGGAGGTTGAGCTACATATACTTCTTCATTTATGACACCATTTAGAAAAGCGCTTTTGACATCCATTTCATAAAGCTTTAGATCATTAGCACAAGCATACGCAAGAAGTATTCTTATAGACTCTAATCTAGCCACGGGGGCATAGGTCTCATCAAAGTCTATTCCTTCTTGTTGGTTATACCCTTGAGCAACGAGTCTAGCCTTGTTCCTAGACACGACTCTGTTTGCATCTAATTTGTTTTTATAAACCTATTTGGTTCCTATTATGGTTTGATTACTAGGTGGAGGGACAAGTGTCCAAACATCATTAGAAACAAATTGATTTAGTTCTTCTTGCATAGCCATTACCCAACTCTCATCTTTTATGGCTTCTTGTGTATTCTTAGGTTCTAAGGTTGAAACAAAACAAAACAAGTTACTTTGGTTTTGAACTTGAGACCTTAATGTTCGTTTGTTTAGTTTTCCTATGACTTTATCTACGGGGTGATCTTTGGATTCTTTAATGTTTATTATTTCATCACTTAGAGGTTCTTCTTCTTCACTAATCTTTTTCTTTATTACTATAGCTTCGATCACTTTCTATAATCTCGTCATCTATAAGAGGTGGAGATGGTTTGGGTGGACTTTCATCAAATTTTATATTTAATGACTCTTCTACCTTCATTGTTTCTTTGTTTAATATGACGTAAGCTTTGCTATTTGGCGAGTAACCTAAAAAGATACCTTCGGTTGATTTAGGATCAAATTTTGTAAGGTAATATTTAGTGTTAAGAATAAAACATTTACTACCAAAGACTCTAAAGTGATTTAACGTAGGCTTTTTGCCTCGAAGTAACTCATATGGAGTTTTTCCTAAGATTGGTCTAATTAAGACTCGATTGAGTATGTACGTTGAAGTATCAACGGCATTACACCAAAACTTTTGAGGTATGGATTGTGCATTAAGCATGATTCTACTCATTTCTTGTAAGGTTCTATTCTTTCTTTCTACTACCCCATTCGATTGTGGAGTGCGTGGAGCTGAGAAGTTGTGAGTAATACCATTAGCGTCACAAAAAGCTCCGAATTGCACTTCATTATCGAATTCCCTACCATGATCCGTCCTAATAGACACTATGGGACTTCCTAGTTGTCTTTGGATCTTTTTGCTTAATATTTCAAAATAGTTAAAGGTTTCCGTTTTGTTCTTTAAAAATTTTGTCCAAGTATACCTAGAGTAGTCATCCACTATGACCAAAGTATAGTAGTTGCCTCCATAACTTTGGATAGCGGATGGACCAAATAAATCCATATGTAATAATTCTAGACACCTAGTTGTGGACACCATGTTTTTAGCTTTATGACTCGAATGAGCTTGTTTTCCTACATTACAAGCATCACAAAAATGATGTTCATATTTTAACTTAGGTAGGTCTCTTACTAGATCTTTGGATGATAGCGATTGAAGAAGTCGCATGTTGGCGTGACCCAATCTTCGATGCCATAAGGTCGAAGTATCATCCATAGAGGTAAGACATAGTTTGTCCTTAGGTTCATTACCGATTTTAATGACATAGACTCCATGTTTCCTAATTCCTTTTCCTATGGTAATGCCATTTTTTAGTATCTTACTACCGGTTTCGGTAAAAAGTACATTGCACTTTTTATCACATATTTGTCATATACTTAAGAGGTTAAAGTTAAGGTTTTCTACGTGACACACATCGTTAATGGTTAAAGATTTGTTAGAAATCGTACCTTTACCGATGATTCTACTTTTGCTATTTTCAAACACCACATTACCTCCATTGAAGGATTCATATATGGAGAATAGATCCCTATTCCCGGTCATGTGCCTCGTGCATCCGCTATCCTTGACCCATCCATCGGGGTCTAGATCGACCTTTAAGCACACCTCGTCATTTGCCATGAGACAAATTTCTTCATCCTCCTCGTCGCTCATTCCCCATGTGCCGCTCACAAACGCCTTTTGATCATCCCATTTGGGACACTTACTAATAAAGTGGTTTGGGTCCCCACATTTAAAGCAAGTAAGATCATCCTTTGGCTTCTCGTCCTCTTTGCTTTTCCGAAAGCCTTTCCTGTCGTCATATGGTTGTTTGACGTATCTTCCCTATCTTCTAAAGACCTTTTTAAAGTCCCTTACAGCCATCGCGTACTCTTCGTCGTCACTACTCGAAGAGGAGTTCTCCTCATCGCTCGTAGCCTTTCAGGTTGCCTATGAGTTCATCGAGGGTGAGAATTGTCAAATCTTTTGACTCTTCGATCGCCGTTACCTTGGATCTCCACTTCGATGGAAGTGCCCTTAGATATCTCCTAACATGATTACGGCTAGAAAAAGATTCATCAAGTGCTTGTAAAGATGTAATTATAGTATTAAAGTTAGCAGATGAATGATCTATAGTTTCCTCATCTGATATTGAAAATTGTTCATATTATTGAACAAATAAATCAATTTTATTATTTTTAACTTGTTGGTTGCCTTGATGAGTTACAACTAAAGAATTCCAAATTTCTTTAGAGGTTTTAAGCATAGAAATTCTTTCGAATTCCTTTTTCAGTAAAGCATTATATAAAACCATTTTTGCTTCACTATTTTTAGAAAGCTTTTTCTTCATTTCATCATTTTGTTTATCATGAGGTATGTGAACTAAATTTCCTTTATCATCATTTGAGGTAGCCTCAAAATCACCTTCAACAATAATGTACCAAAGATCAATATCTTTAGACTTCACGTATGTTTCGAATCTATTTTTCCAATAAATAAAACCATTAGTTTCAAGTAGTGGTGGTCGTTGCATAGATTGCCCTTCCTTATAATTTCCAGAACCCATAGTGATCGAAAAGTTTTTAAAATACAATTTTATTTTAAAACTTTTATAAACTTAACTCTTGATGCCAATTGTGGAAAACTAGAAGGGGGGGTTGAATAGTTTTACCGATTTTACGTTAGTTTCAAAAACTTTTAGATTCGTTGATATGTGAGATCTTGTGGATGTGGAGAAAGTATAGATCTAATGATAAAGTAAGTAAATAAAGTAAAGCGAAGGGAAAGAAAAGACACAACCGATGTATAGTGGTTCGGCTACAAGGATACCTTCCTTGCCCTACTCTACTCCCCGAGTCACCTACTCGAGAGTTCAAGCACTATGTCAACAAACTCCTTCACTTGGCGGAGAAGCCTTCACAACGTTGCTTACACTTTTTCCGGTACAAAGCTAGATACCGAGTCCGTAACACGGTGGACCAAACCAACACGACTATTACACAACAAATATGTGAAATATCAAATACAAGATCTTTGCTACAGAAATCTTGCGGAGAGACAAATCAATCAAGGACCCCTTGCTTGGATGACTTGTAGAATGCTCGTGATCTCGCCTTAGAGAAGGACCTATATGAGGATCACAATTGAAAGAAAGAAGAACAACTCTATAGATCAAGTGATCTATATGTTAGAAGAGAATGACAGTGTATGAGAGATTTAGTAAGAAGAGGGGTAAGTAAGAATGAAGAAATGGCTCTCTATTTATAGGCAAATTCCTTCACTGTTCCCACGGATCCTACGGATCCCTTCCACAAGGGATCCGTCTAGTGTAATGCTAGAGATCCGTGGAACGGTCCTCTTTGCCCATGGGTTTTTTGGTTATGGGTCATGGTCCATGGGTTATCTTTAGAATCAATGTATCTAAGTATACATTGTATCAAGTCTCTTTGGGTATGGTTTAAGATCCATGGGTTATGGTCCATGGGTTATGATTTTTACCCATCCTAATAAACTATTACAGCAAATGCTTGATTACTACATTTTTGTATTTAAATGGCTATATGTGAATGCTTTACAAAACTAACATGTATCCTTTATAATTATACTTAAGATAACATTATATTTGTCATCAACAAAACACAAAGAGATCGCAAAATATTAATAAACGGTTTTACGGTTTATTTGTATTAACAGTTTGCACTTGCATCTGGCCACACAAATTCATGTGAAGAAGATGAAGCACATGTTGAGAGCTGTGTTCCACCTTTGAAGGAAAATGAGCACGAGTGTTTTTCCCTTGTTCACAAGCTGAGCATAGGTGATCTTTGGAATATCGAAATCTCGGGAGACCTTCAACAAGTTTGTGTCGAGCAAGGTTGGTGATGGTTTGAAAGTTTAAATGTGAGAGACGACGGTGCCATAGCCAGGATTTTGTTGATGTTGCCTTTGAAAGTAAACAGGTGGGAGATGAAGCAACCATGTCTTGCATTGAGATTGTGTATAGACTAGAATTGCGAGAGCCATACATTAGATCTTTTCCTTGTAGATCACGAATGAAACAAGTTTTCTCCCAAAAAGCAACTTCCAAATCTCCATCACAGAATTGACCAACTCAAAAGAGATTGTGACCTAGGCCTTCCACATAGTAAACCCTGCTAATTTCGATATTGCCATTGATATAATCTCCGTAGCCCATGATAGCTGCGAAGTGATCATTCCTGAATCTGACAGTGCCAATGAACATTGCAATAAAGTTTGATAACAGTTTAAGATTGCCTGTCATGTGTCGGGAACATCCGCTATCAATAATCCAAAGGATGATCTGTATCACCTGCATTACACACAGACGACACAGATGGAATAGAAGTAGATGTGGAACCCGAACTGTTAGAGGGTCCCGAAGCAGTTATAATAGAAATATACACATCAATGATTTTAGGCATCCATTTAAATCCTAGTGTATTATGTAACCATTTCTGCCATCTCCAACTAGTCTTAGCTTTACTCTTAGTGAATGGACTAGGTGGTACTACATTTCTTGGAGGTGATACTGGAACTACAAGGACATCAATGCGTTTCTTAGAATCTAAGGAGGGTGGTTTACCAAGCACAGACTTAGAAGCATTAGTGGGCCTAGAGGTATTCCGATTCTTAGGATACCTTAAACGAGACAAGATAGCTCTAGCAACACATTTGTCATGACAATCAGAAAGCATACTTTTACGACAAATAACACAAGAAGCATCAGACTGAATATCAATAGTACTTAAAGGTTTAGCATTCGTTACAACACTTTTTCCATTACATTTGTCAGACGCAATATCTAAAGTGGGTGCAACTTGAGTATTATTCAAAGTCCTAGGGTGTTCTTCTACATCAGCATTCTTTATTGATCTTTTCTTATGTCACAACTTCCTATTCTTCCTTGTATTGCTCCTAGGCTGTGAAGTGCAGACGTTTGGAAAAGAGGCAACTATTCCTATTTCAGTAGAGGGAAGCACATTAGTATCTTGTGTTTTGTCAGTAGGCAATCTGGGTTCACGTTTGCTAAGTGTTACAGGTGCAATTTTCTTAATGATGCTAGGCTGAACTTGTTCATACTTTCCTAACATTTCCCTTAACTTAATGATAGTGTGCACCAAATCTTGATTTTCAGAACGAAGTTTTCCAGAAAAATTCATGACTTCTTTAGTGTGTGCATGATAATGATCAAGTTCGTTTGATACTTTATTACGAGTCTGTTTGAGTAAATCAAATATGACACCATATTCTTGTTTAACTTTTGCAAGTTCTTATTCATATTTTGAGATTTGACATTTCAAAGACACGTTTTGATCATCCAGTTGCTCAATTTTAGGATTAAATGTTTTTTATTTCAACTGGTGGATTTTGTTTTGCAAAGCAAGTTCACAATTTTGAAAATCTTTTTGACACCATTGAAGACGACGCTTTGAATTTGAAAGTTCGTTTAATAGTCGTTCATTTTCAGCTTTTAAAGACTCTATCTGATGCACATTATCAATATTCACAACAATATCAACAGAAGCAACAGAATCAGCAGAGATATGATCAGATGCATATGCAACAGATTGTAATACAACAAGATTATTGATATCAGCACAGATAACATCTTCCAAGAGTCGATCAACATCTTTTCTCAACAATTTCTTTTTACGTTTAGTATTTGAAATCGATGTTTCTGTTTTCTCGAAAACTATTTTCAAGAGACCGAGTTCCTTGTGAAAATCCCTTTCCCAATATAGTGCACAAGTTTTCAAATTTTGGACATGGGGTAAAAGTATTTTCTGAAGAATGTCTCTTTGTTCTCGCGCCATTGGCGATTGAAAATGTTCAACTTTTATTTCAGAATGAAATTCAATCTCACGTTCCAAAATTTTGAGGTCAGATAAGAAAGTGTCAAAGTATTTTAGAATGCGACAACTTTCGGCTTTTGTTTTAACTTCACTAAGTGAAGGTAAAGTACCATTAATTTGTGCACCATTGTGTTTGGGACTAACTTCAGAAACTGGTGTGATAACAAAAGGTTTGTTAGAGGTATCTTGTTGTGTGACAAAAGTTACGGTTTTTGAATAGTTAAATGGTTTGTTATAAACGACATTTTCCATTTTTGACAGACTCTCGTCATCGGCATCTAATTCCTCCATACGATTATATTCAACAACAGTCATAATTGAATCATCAATTCTATGTTCTGCACTGTAAACTTCAGGATTTGGTTTGAATGCTCTGTATGAAAACTTAGGTTTGTAATCAGCAAGAATTGGTCCATATCCATTTGACTCACCATGTTTATAAACAACATTTCGAAACTCTTTGATTTTGTGTTGTAAGTCGACAATTTCTTCAAGATAGTTATCTATTCATTTCGTGGAATGCTGTTTGTACTCAGAGAACTGTTTTTGACAAGTTAACAACTCAGCCTTGGCTTTTTGAGTTTCCAAAGTAAGAGCGTTAAGTTGTTGTTTATGTTCATGTTTCAGTTGTTCTATTTGAGACAACAAAGCATTCTTGGAAGCGGCTAGATCACGTATATGTCGTTCTAATGATTTTTTGTTTTGATGAGATTTAGCAAAAGCGACTTCAAAACCTTTTTCACGTTTTTCTTGAGTTTTAAAAAAATTGATTTGTCGAATTAAGCATTCATTATCCCTAATTAATAGTGCATTTTTCTCTTTTAATTTCGTGCAAATTTCCAAACGAGAGTGTTGGTCTTTAATTAAGGTTAGGAGCTCAATTTCTCTATTAGACATAAGCTCATCTTGTTCAACGTGAGTCTCATCATGATCATTATTTAGATCCTCAAATATAACCACGGAGTCAACTTGATTATCAATATTAACCAAAAGGTTATCTTGATAGTCAAATATAACTACGGGATCTATTTGATAATCAGCTGAATGAGATGTGGATGGCTCATGTTGAACACTCTGATCCTTGTCGGATGGAGAAATTGGCGGAGATGTCAGATCAGGGATGAGTATATTTTGTTCCGGTACCTGAGACAAGCCATCAGTGTCATACACTGGGCCTGTGCCACTCATGTGTAGAGCTTGCATTTGTGCCATCAACATCATTGCTGCATTAGCCTGCAACTCCTCCATAAAGCTTTGTTCCTTGTTTGTAAGAGTTCCACCAGCTTCATCCTTAAGAGCCAACAGCAACGCCTCTTTGTGATAAGCAGTGCCTCTTGTCCTCGGCTTAGGACATGCATTAGCCAGGTGACCCTTCTCATTGCAGTTATAACAACGAAGACCATTAACCCCATTCTGAGCATTCCCCTGTTCAACCACTTAACCCCTTTGTTGTTGCGGAGCACCCATGTTATTCTTTCCAATAGCATTAAACCCTTGACCACCTCCCATCTGACGACCATAACCATGGTTCTGAACTTCAACGCGTCCATTGTTCACAACAACTTGATTCCGTGTGTTGGATGAGGAACGAATGCGATTGTTGGATTTGTTTGTATACCGACCGAAGGCTTTAGCAATCATAACAAATCCTTGTTGCAATTCATCGAAAGCAGCATAGTCCTCATCAGCTTCACTGTAAAGTGCTTGAGCATTGTTGTTGTTGTATGGAACCAATTGAGTTTGTTGAGGTTGCGGTTGTGACTGATCATATGGTGTGATGGTTGCAGTTGGTTGAGGAGCGGGTTGAGGAGCTGTTTGAGGAGGAAGACTAGTTTGAGCCCACAAAGCAAGTTTTTGATTATCAGGAATTGACTGTGAAGCCGGAGTCCACGGATAGTCCTTTCTTTGAAAACTTCTTTTTGGTGAGGCTTCAAATAGTCGTACAACAATCCGTATGTAGCATGATGAAGATTCTTAGCTTGACGGAGAAAAATGACATACTTCTCCCATTCCGGACCAAGACTACTTAGGAACTTAGTGTTGACAGCAATTCGTGGCATGATGATGTTGTGTTTGTCCAAATCATTAATGATGTCTGAAAAGCGATGATGATATGACTCTAACGTCTCACCTGGTTCAATCATGAAGTGTTCATAAGCCAAGTAGATTTTGGATTCCATGTCTTCCTGATTGAGTGATGTGCCTTCCATTAGAAGATGAATATGTTCCCACATTGCTTTAGCTGTCTTTTGAGCATCAACACTTCGAAGGATCGGATTGGGTAGTCCCAAAAGGATGTATTGCATTGCTAGTTCATCGGCTTCAAAGTGTAGAACTTCATCACCAGTGAGGTCTGAGATAGTTGCAATGTTGGTGACAGCATCTCTTGGTGGACAACATCTCTTGGTGGATTGGTGACAGTAGGCATTTGAAATGGACCTTCCATAATGACCTTCTTTAAGAACTTTCCATGTGGCTTTTTTAGATCACAAAACCTAAAGAACCTTATCACCCATTGATCATAATTACCGGGAGTGAGCATTGGAGGTATATCAAGTGAGCCAGCTTCATGAATTGATTGTTGGCTACTTAAGGCTTCACACATCTTGCCAAACCATGTTGGTTCCTTCATAGTACTCCTGGATGGATGTTGATTGTAGAAGTTTGTGTAAGGTTGTACTTGAAGACTAGGTGGTGGTTGAACCATTTGTGGTGATGGAATTGGTCCAAGTTGTGGAGTATGTTGTTGATTAAACTGTTGTTGATAAATTTGTTGTTGATGATTAAATTGTTGATGTTGTGGACTTAGTTGTTGTTGTTGTTGTTGATGATAAGTGTAAGGAAAATAGTTAGAGTATAGTGGTTGTGACATGTTGAAAACTTGTGTTGTTAAATGGATCTTTGTAGTCGAATGAAACGATGTTGATGAAGTATCCTTAGGCGTAGAAATCACGTAAAGGCAAGGTAACACTTAGGCGTAAAAACACCAAACTTACGCGTAACAGAAATAGTTACGCGTAGGATTAGCTTACGCGTAAGATATGAGAAACACTAAGGTTACGCGTAAACAGAAAGTTAGGCATAGAAACTTAGGCGTAGGATTAGCTTATGCGTAAGATAAGGCTTAGGCGTAAGAATAAGCTTATGCGTAAAAAGTTCTACGCGTAAGCTTAAGCTTATGCGTAAAATTAGGGTTTTGCCCAAAAGATCTTTTACACTATCACAGTGTAAAGGATATCCAAAGTCGAAGTGTTTTTAGGCTTATCCAAGCAAGAAAACACTGAGTAAACCACGAAAACTGAAGATCAAACCAAGGATGAGTTACGCGTAAGATTAGGGTTTTCTTACGCGTAGAAAGCAACCAAAACTCATTTCTGCCCACCGATGTTTTTAAACCAGATTTTTGTGATGAAACAGCTTCAATATCACCAAAATAACACAAAAGTGTGAAACTTGATGATCCAAAGCGACTAAACACCTTATGCCTAGAAATGGAACCACGTATAAAACCAAGCTTAAAAACAATGATCCACACGCAAAGTTTGAAACTTTTTGCCAAAAACAGATATTTTAACACCTAAAAACGTTGAAAGTACAAGAATCTTGGATTGAAAAGTGTAAACAATGAGTTTTTAAGCGTGACCAAGTTTGGAACCGAATGTTACGCATAAGACTAAAACTTACTTAAAAAACAATACCGATTCACCCAACTATTTGGCTCTGATACCACTGTTAGGTCACCATATTAGTAACACAAGCATCAATATAAGAAATAGAGAAGAGAAAGGATCGGTTGAACAATATAAAACACTATGCGTATGATATGTGAGAAGAGTTATGCGTAAATGGAATGAATTGAACAACCACCCCTCAAGTGAGGATATTACAAAGGTATTTATAGGAGAGGGAGCTAGGGCAACACTCCTAGTCCCTTCCTTTCCTTATTGGATTGGGCCAAGGCTTATGGGCCTTCTACATAAGCCTTAGCTTAATAACAAACATAAAGGCCATATAAAGCTAACTATTACATATGAATCACTAACACTTGAATTAAGGTTTAGGAGTGATTCCAACACTCATCAATCCCAAAGTTACCATTTTTCACCTCAACATTACCATTTAAATTTTTGGTCCTTGGTGTCTACAAGTTTACAAAATGGGTCCTTGAATATTACACTTAGATTACCAAGTCCAAAAATAACAATCATACCTTTGGCCCAAAGTTACCCCAAGCCCACTTGTATGCAATACCCGTTTTCCATCTCAAATCACCCACGGTCAAACAACAAGACCGTTAACCTTACTCCTTTTATCCCAGGGTCAACACAAATACAAAACCGGTCAAACCCCACTCAAAACCCTATTGTTACTGTTTATCTCATGCCCAACCTTTTACCCTGCATCCCAAGATTTAGCCCAGCCATAAACTTAGTACTAGGAATCTTAGAAGCTGATGTGGCCAAAGAATGACACCATGGCAAATCCCAGCTCTCTGATTGGTTGAAGCAGCTCATCATATTGATCAAACGGCTGTGATACTAGGATTGGTGACCAAGCAAAGATCAAAGGCTGAGAATAGAGTATCATGAAGCTTCTGAGATCAAACCCTAGTCAGCTGAGGCTATAAATAGACCCCTTTAATCACAGTTGGAACCACCTTTATTTTCAGTAGCTAGTGTAGTTTTAATTCCAGTTTTAATGTTTTCAAGTTATATTAATCTTTTGTAATCTCCTTGTAATTTCAGATTTTAAGTTTTAATGAAATTTACTTTTGTTCTCAAATCTTTTTTTAAGCTTTGAATGTTTCTTATTATTGCTTATTTGAATTGCTAATCTCTATTCAGCTTATTCTAAAGTAGTTGCAGTCCATTTCTTATCATTTATCAAAAATACAAAAAAAAATCAGAAAAATAACTAAAAAAAATAAAAGAAAATATTTTAATTCTACTTTATAAGTTGTCATAATCTTAGCTACTGTTTAGAGAAGCCTTTACAAGCTCCTTATAGCTTTTTGAAGGTTTACACCTGTTTGAAATTCATTTTACAACAAAAACTCAATCTCAGTCAACATAAGTCAAAGAGAAGCTGATTTGGATTAAGAATCTGATCTGGATCAGATATGGTACTGGTTTAAGCTCATTTGGATTTGTTTTAGTCATCTTGTGCAAGCCATAGTGGCTGGACTCCTGTGAGTATTCATAGTCTCAGTTTCAAATTGCGTATTCATTGTTGTCTTACTGCATAATTAGTGTAGCTTTAATCTATTAGTTAATATTGTTAGTTTTGCATTTGTTAGTTCATATTTGGATAGTAGATCATAGTTATTAGGCTGTATTGGATTAGAGTTAAGGATTTAATAGTTTAGATTGCATTTCAGTTAATTAAAGAGTGTTTGGCATAAGTAGTTTAAGTATATTAGAGGTTTAGTTTTTTCTTAAGTTCTTATATTATAGCTTCATCTAGGTTAGTTTGCATCTATTCAATCATCACTTTTCATTTTTGAAGAGTAAAAGTCAAAATCAATTCTATTAGTGCTTAATTTCCACATCAGTTAAGTTAGGTGATTGCATAAGTGTCATTTAGGGTTAGAATCATATAGGATAGTATTATTAGGTCTTATTTCATCATATTACATCATTCATAATCTGTTTTTGTTGAATTCAAATTCATAAAAGTTAAAACTACAAATTTCTGAAAAAATCAAAAATCCATTTTAACTTGCAAATTGCTTCTACTTTTATATTTTTAAAATCTTCATTTATATTCCTTTTTAGCTGATATTTTGGATTCTATTACTTTGGTTGGTTGTATTTAACTGGGTATTTTGAGTTTATTTTTAGGATTTTTCTAAGCCTCCTAAATCAGTGCTCAAAGTAGTTGCATTAGGGCCGTTTGGCATATTGATGTTAGAACCTGATATTGAGTTGTGTTGCTTTAGCTTGTTCTTTTATGGTCTATTTCAGTTGTAGTAGGCTTATCTTGGATAGCTTAGGTTAGTTTGAGCCTTAGGTAGCTTATAGTTAGCTTTTAGCTTATTCTCCTAATCTCCTCTAGCTTAATCTCATCAGTTACATTGCATCTTGCATTTCCATAATCCTGAGTAGTTTCTATTATTTTTCATTGACTCATAATCATTTTTAGGAATTTTCTGGAAATTTTCATATTTTTCCTGCACTGTTTACTATTTTTCTTATTTTAAATTAGTTTTTTATACTTTTTAATTACTTTTTAATACAAATAAATCAGAAAAGCTTCAAAAAAATAAGTTTTCATTTTTTATAGATTAAGAAAAATATAAAAAGCAAAAAAATAATTTTTCCCTATTTTTCCTAGTTTAAATATTATTTTTTAGCAATTAAATTAGTTTAAATAGTTTTTAAATCATAGAAATTAGAAAATATTCAGAAAAATACAAATCCAATTTTTAAAAGTTTCTTTAGTTATTTTGTATTTTTAAAAATTAGTTCCATAATTTTCTCACTTAATTTCATCATTTTAGATAATTAGTTTTAAATTAGAATTTAGAAATTAGTTTTTAATTCAAATAAATTCGAGAAAAATCATAAAAATTAGTTTTAAATCATATTTAAGTTTCAAATTGAATTTTTAGTTTAAAAGTAATTTTAGATCATATTTAGGATTTAGATTAGACGTAGTTGTATTTTATTTATGTTTCATTTATTACGTTTTAGTTTAATTCGCGTATTTAGGATTCCCCGTAGTGTAATTCCCCTTTTATGCTTTCCCATTTCTTGTAGTTTGAATAAAAACAAAATCAACAATCTAAAACAACGAGCATTTTAATAACAAACCACAAACGACGTTGTCCATTCACACCTCGTTGGGACACGACTCGGATTTCCTAATCCGTATCACTTATCACTCAGGGGATTTGATTCACTATCCTTTTTCCTAAGAGGATTTTAAATCGATCTTTGTGTTTATTTTTTATATTGATATTGTATATTTTCTCCATACACACCACCCTAAGCCTACAATTCGAATCAAATATTGGCGCCGCTGCCGGGGAGGTTATGTCGCGACAATATCGTTAAAGGTTTGACGATTAGTAACTCGAGATCCTTCCTTCGCGAAGTTATTATTTTTATAAAAATCAAAAAAGTAAAAAATATTTTCCTTTTTCTTTTGTATATAGTGTAGGGTTATTTTCAGAACCGAAAAAAGGTCGAGAACTGCGAGAACCAATCTTAACCATTAAATATTTGATCAATGGCTAAAATGATTTGTGGCATTTTTGTAAATTGAGTAACTATTAAGGAATGTTTAATAAATGAGCAAGGGTAAAAGAGGGTTTTCATATAATCATTTTGATGTAACCGTCCTACATTATTTGAGGTATGAATGGATTAACTTTAAATAAATAACCTAATTTCATTTTATTATAATAATCAAATGTGCCGCCTCTCTCTTGCCGTCCTTTTTTTCGAATCAAATACAACCGCATGCTTGTTTTATAGATTCAGTAGATCATGGTATAAGTTATTTTAACAATATCTTAAATTTGTTTATGTAAATTTTAACCACTCCATCTTGATTTTATATGCATACATAAAGGGGTCTTATATTTGGTTATGTTAAATTGATCCACTCCATCAAATCTCATAAACTTTTCAAAAGTAGGTACACAAGGGGGTTATATTCAGTTATACAATGTGATGGGGAGCCACTGGTGTTATCTACAACAATAAGAATCTATCATCTGATCAATGATCGAAGTACAGGTTAGTTATTTTTTAATTATGTATTATAGGAATTAGTGTAAAAGACGCGATATGAAGTAAATAATTGACATGATTTATTTGTTGTGAAACTGTAAAAAAAAAAATCAGTGATTTAGTTGCAAAATCGAAGTCGACTCACGTTTGTGCGATTCACTATAATCAAAAGCCTACTTGAAGTTTTTCATGAAATCACTGATTCTATATGTTAACACAAGAAGTAAATCCTATGAAGCATTTACTTTAGTTTCACTTTTTCAAATATTGTAAACGTTTGGGGAGTTGTACCTAGATTTGTTGAACAACATTTTGTGACGAATGTCTTTTTTTTTTTTTTTTTTTTTTTTTTTTTTTTTTTTTACCAATGTTTATTATTGAAATATATAAAATCCTTCTATAGTATGTTCATTGATTTTTATCTATTCACACTTACGGCTTACTAAAAAAAAGGACCTGGCTTTTCACACGTGCTTCTTAAATAAGTGATTGACCTTGGAGATCGTCAATTTTTCTTAGGAAATTAGCCGCGCAATTGGACAAATACCTATATGGACTAGTGTGCTAAGCTGCGCAATGAGGTTTTAACATGGACAAATACTTTAAAAAAACCTATTATTTTTTAAATGCATATATGTTTTATGGCTAACACAAAATCAATTAAATGAGTGTGCATATGTTATTGGAAGTGCATATGTGTTTTTACTATGTCTGGTAAATTTGATGCTTTTTGTGCACATGTGTTTTTACACTTATAAAATTTAAATGTATTAAAAATGCACATATGTTTTTAGTTATGATATAACGATGTTTTGTGTTTAGTGCACTTGTGTTTTGTGTTTTAAAGATGTACTAATTTCTTAAAGAAGAAAAGAATATGGTCTCGTATGCACAAGTCAGAAATACATTGTGCATATGTGTTTTGTTAGTTGTTATGATTAAAATTTTTATTTTTTTAATTGGTTGTGGTTACAGGTCCGAGTATGATGAGCGATGTGAAGAGTGCACATGTGTATTGTATATACTATCTAGCGAGAAGACAATTATGATAAAGAATTAAATAGTAAAGACACAAGTGGATTAACTCAAATGCACATATGCAAACAAAGAATTAAGAATCTCTAATGAGAGAAAATACATGTGCATATATGGCAAAACCAAATCAGTAGACACGGCTATACATCAATGAAACTTTCATTTATTCTTTATTTGAATTTTGTATTTGAATTGTATATCATATGATTTTAGATTTTTTGTATAATGTTTCTGTTTAAAATATATACAATACTTGTAAAATATTATTGTTTGTCATTCCATACGCTTGTGTAAATATTTATGACCAAAACACATTAGAGATTTAAGTGATTGAACAATAAATTTATATGTAATTTTACATTATATGAAGGGAAAAAAACACATGTGCACCTCACCTTTTAAAATCATGCATGTTGAAAAAAGAAATTATTTAGAAAAAAAAAAAAAAAAAAAAAAAAAAAAAAAGAAAAAAAAACCCTAAAATTTAGGAAATATAAAAACGTTTTTTATTAATAAATTCAAAAAAAAATGAAAATTTACAATTATACCCTTTTGAATTAAATAATAAAAATAAATATCTAAAAAAATCTGATTGGTTGATGCTGGTTCTCGCAGTTCTCGACCTTTTCTTGGTTCTGAAAAGAACCCTTCCCTTTGTATATATATATATATATATATATATATATATATATATATATATATATATATATAATTAAAAATACAAAAAGATTTTCCCTTTTGTTTTTGAGCTAAAAAAGAATACATCAATTATATAACATCTCTCAACTTGAGGTGTTATCATTAGTAACTTCCCGAACTAAAGATCAAAAACTTGCCTTTGTGTCGCTTGTGAGTCGATTCATTTCTATCGGATAAACAAACTGTGTGAGGGATATAAGGACGGCCTGACATTAAATTGCGGCTGAAAAGTGGCGGGTTTTTAATAAGCTTCGCGCTGACCTAATAGCTTCTCCGCTCCTTTGTGCGTTTGTCTTATAGAGGTGATCAATTCACTTGGGATTATTGGTTTAAGTTCACTGTTGTTTTCGAATACCGTATCATTTTAATTGCCTTGGTTTTTAAAGTGCATGCGCACTCGCTCTCGATCAAGACGACTTCAGAATCAGAATCAGAACGTACCCGAGTTACTTAATATGGCTGCTAACAACGTACCACCCAACCCTGATCCTAATCCTCCTCCCGTTAATTAAAATGTGGCTCCCGATCTCTGAACAATGGAGGAGCTATGTCAACCTACAATGTACGGGGAGGGGAGGACCCATTGCACCGACTAATATTCAAGCTACCGATTTTAGCTTGAAAAATCATATGATAGAACAAGTAAAAAATAGTTGTCAATTTCATGGGTTACCAGATGAAGATGCTAACAAACATCTTGATAAATTTCTGACCGCTACCCAGAGTATGAAACAAAATGGGGTATCCGATGACGCCCTTCATCTATATCTTTTCCCATACTCTTTGACTCATCATGCCACTTCTTGGTTTGATCGACTTCCGAAAAATTCGATTCATACCTTCGAGGAAATGGTTTCGAAGTTTCCGGCAAAGTACTTTCCACCGTCGATGGTGACGAAGTTGAGAAACGATATCAGTAATTTTCGACAATATCCCGATGAATCTTTGTTTGAAGCTTGGGAACGTTATAAGCTTGCAATTGATCGATGTCCGAATCATAACATGTTGCTTGTCACTCAAATTGATACGTTTTATAATGGATTGACGTTGAGACACCGTGAGACAATCAATGTTGCTGTCGGTGGAACTTTTATGTAGAGACGTCCCAAGGAATGCTACGATATTATTGAGAACATGACCGCCCATCACAATTATTGGGATTCTTCTGCTGAGAGAGACGAGTTATCTCGTTCAAATACGTCTTCTTCTCTCGAAATAGCCGCTCTGAATAAAAAGTTTGACGAATTTTTAAGGACATAACAAATGAATAATCAGAATCAACATCAACAAGTGAAAGCGGTACACCCGACTTGTGAGACTTGCGGAGGTCCACATTCTTATTCCGAGTGCCCAGCCGTCGGTGGCTACGCACATGAGAATGTTTATGCTACTACAGGGAACTATAATCAACCGCAAGGAGATCTAAATCTTCTTAGCTACCGTTCAAACAATTATCTCGGACCTCCCGGTTTCAACCAACCTCAACACCAAAACCATAATCAAAACCGTTTCAATGGTAACCACAATGTTATTCAGAACCGAGGAGCTAATATTAATCATGGTAATCAACACTACCAAGCTCCTCCACCTCAAGTTTACCAACAACCACCACCTCCTCAACATCAATATCAACCTTCTCATCCTCAACAACGTTATCAACCACCTCATCAAGTTGCTCCGAACAACGAGTTTCTAACTCACATGAAGAACTCCGATAACACCATTAAAAGTTTACAAACTCAAATCACAAGCATCAGGAATGAATTTGCTACGAGTAACAAGCAGATGAGTGAAAGGAATATGATGGCTAGTTTCTTTCAAGCCAATCAACCTTCTACTTCTTATTCTCAACCCCCGGGTTCTAGTACTCTTCCGAGTAATACGATTCCTAACCCGAGAGGTGACATGAAAGCGATCACTACCCAAAGTGGTGTTTCTTACGATGGACCCACGGCTTCTACCACTATTTCTTCTTCTCCGTCTCGTGTGGTAGACCGTGAGACCGAGGTGACAAACGACCCGGTGCTTCCTACTAATAAGGGGAGTACCGAGAATGTCCAACCCATGGTTTTCCAAGATTCCGAGCCCGAAGATGCTCCCGTTAATGTGAAGAAATCTAATCTGAAACCGTCTATCCCATATCCGTCTCGTCTTAAAGATCAAACGCTTCGTGAAAAGTCGAATCATCAAATGGAAACATTTTTCCAAATCTTCAAAGACTTGAATGTGGAGATCAGTTTTGCGGATGCCCTTCTCTTGATGCCCAAACTTGCTTCTACGATTAAGGGATTACTTTCGAATAAGGAAAAGTTATATGAGCTTGCTACAACATCTTTGAATGAGAATTGCTCGACGGTTATCCTCAAGAAACTTCCTGAAAAGTTAGGTGACCCCGGCAATTTCCTTATTCCGTGCGATTTTCAAGGAATTATTCAATGCTCCGCCTTGGCCGATCTTGGCTCGAGTATCAATTTGATGCCGAAATCAATTTACGAAAAGCTTTCATTGCCCCCACTTCCCCAACGTGTATGACCCTCGAGCTAGCCGGCCGTACTACAACGAAACCAATTGGTATAACCTTATGATATTTTTGTTAAAGTGGGGGAGTTCGATTTCCCCGTGGATTTTGTTGTCGTTGATTTTGATGCCGACCCTCGTGTACCCATTATTCTCGGAAGATGCATCTTAAGGATGGGTCATGCGTTGATTGATGTTTATGAGGGAGAGATCACTTTACGAGTAGGAAAAGAATCCGTCACATTTAACGTTAACCATACTTCTCAATCTCTAACAAACCAATATGATGTGGCCAAAATTAATGACACCGAGGCGACAAAGGAACCGGGAATTCCTACTAATAACGGAAATACCAAAAACGTCCAACCTCCGGTTGTCCAAAAAGTTGAGCCTACATCATCGAGAATTGAACCGAGTCTTTCACGTTTTACGGTTAAGAGTTTGTCAACGATACGTGCTGAGCAAAAGAAAAAACTAGAAAAGGAGACTAAAACGGTAGTGGTGGAAAATGCTAGCTCTAAGAGCACACCACTTGTCCTACCTTCGTTTTCTGTGTATCGAATTGATCTTGTTCCTAAGAACGTCGAGATTTTTTTGAGTGGCAATCCCACTCCTTCCTCTGAAATTATGGAACCTTCTGATTCTTCCCCCTCTCTTACTCCGTTTGAGGGAGAAGACTTCTTTTTGAAAGAGATCGATGAGTTTCTTGCTATTGATGAATCGATTCCACCGGGAATTGATGATGGTGTTTATGATTCGGACGGAGATATCCTTTCTCTTGAACAATTGTTGAATGAAGATCCATCACCGTCACTCCCCCCGAAAAAGATCACGATTGAAGCAATCAAAGAAGTACAAATGTCTGATGAGATCCCTTCGGAACCCGAGCTTAAGGATTTTTCTATCGATTTACTTCTCGAGGAGTTCAACGATGAACTCGCTCCTGCCGACTCAATTCCTTTCGCGAATGAAGAATTAGAATACGATGATCCCTTTTATCCTAAGAAAGAAAAGGAAGTGAAGATTTTGACTGATGAGTTTGTTGATACTGAGGTCCCACACTATTTTTTATCCGTGAGTGATTCCTCTTCTCGTGAGGATTTTCACGTAGATGATACTTTGATTTCCTTCCTCTCCGAGGAAAAGATTTTTAACCCTGGGATACTCATCGAAGAGGACATTCATATCACAAAAGTTATTCAGAAAAAGGATCCTATCTTGGATGCCTTCATTGTTGAGCCTTCGAAATGCATTTCTCTGTACTATGGACTCCCTTCTTCTATGGAGTATTCTTATTGTGATCCGTCATCCCTTCGTTCGCCCGCTAAACCGCCGATGATGGATCACTCTTTCTTGATAAACCTTTTGTAAGTTTGGGAGGATTTAACCTTTATGTGCTGGAGCCCGACATTTTCTTTCCCTCCCAACCCACCCGTTCTCTTTCCCTCCGAAGTGAGGATACCGTCTTTGATCCGGGTATCTTTCCCGCTTGCTTCCCGAAGGACAATTGAATTCGGAGACGAGTCAGGCTAGCGACTCGGTAACCAAAAATAGTAGCGCTTCGTGGGAGGAACCCCATGCTTATCTCTATTTTCTTTCTATTTTCTTCAAATAAGTGACGGGAAGGGGTTACCCTCTTCGATTTCTCGTGTTTGGTTGTTTGTGATGTTTTGTTTAGGATTCTACCGATACGAATACTCTCGTGCTCGAAGTTTGTCTTTTCTCCACTCGAGTTTCATGATCGATGCTAATGGAAATCCGATATCCTAAATCTTATCAACTAACTTTTATCTTTTAGCATACTTAATAAACGGCTTTTAGATTTTCGTTGATACCCTTGCCTTTAAACATTGAGGACAATGTTTCGTTTTAGTCTGGGGTGGGTAATCTTCTATTTGATTTGACAGCACTTGCTTATTTTTGGTCGTGTACTCTCGCAACCTCGTTTTTCCTTAGAAAATGAAAAAAATTGTGCAAAAATGTGAACATTTAAAATTTTTTGTAAAGCTTTTGTTAGCTTATGATCAAAAAGTTATTGCTAGTCTCTTAGAAGTTACTTTAAATATGCGTTTTTCTTGAAATATCCTTTGCTAATTGCTTAGACAAGAGGCTATAAAATGCGATTCTAGCTAACAAGGCCAAGAATTTGCAAGTCTCCCTAAGTGATTTTAAATATGCAAAGCTTAAACAAGAATTTGCTAGTTTCTAATAAGTGACTTTAAAAATGCGAGAGTTGAGATTATTTGACGAAGCATTCGCTAAGTTAATATATGTTTTGACACCTTGTTGACTTTCCGCTGGTGAGAGTAAGAATAGAATTCTGACTTGGCCGGGCGTGTTAAGCCCTAGCTTGTTCCCTTAACCATAGATAATTAAATTATCAGCTAAGCATCCGCGGGTCTCATTATTTGGGATTTTAAATTTGAGGAGATCGAGGAATGATAGAGTTACTTATGAGTTTAGATGCTAAGCGTGGAGTAGTTGGTTCTTTTTAGAGCCCATCGAAGGTACTTATGGCTTTGTGTTCCCACAAGATTGTTTCACCCCATATCTGTGAATAAATAATTAGAGATGTTGAGTTTTTGGCGATAGTTAGTTCTTTATCTTCTTAAAAGAATATTTGTTTTAAAAATTGGTTACACATCAAGGATTCGTAATAAACAAGTAATAAGTAATAAATAAAGTTATGAGCTGCGGTTCGAATTCGGACCCTTGGATCCTTATTTTAAAATTAAGCGTTTAGGTATTGGCTACCCTCTTACGCCGGCCCTTGGACCTCTAGCCGGGATTAGGTGAGGTCTTGGTCTAACCCACTGGGATCCTCATTTCATGAAGCCTAGAGTCTTCGAACTCTCCGTCGTAACGGCCCTTGGATCCTTTATTCTGAAACGTATAAGGTCTTGGAATTACCCCTTGAAGCTCCGTAGTTCATAGCTCATATAAGTAAAAGTAAAAGTGAAAAAAAAAAAAAAAAAAAAAAAAAAAAAAAAGTAAAAAAGTGAATAAAAATTCCTTGATGTGGACCTCATTTTTAAGACAATGGTTCTTGAGAGAAGATGGATAACTAATTATTGACTTAGCTTTATATCTTTATCGGAATAAAAATTATCGAAACGAGAAATTTGAAGAATTTCATTTCTCACCAAAAATAAAATAAATAGAGGAAAATGGGAGCAAAAGGTAATTACACAAGTAACTTCCATGGGTAGTGTTAGCATCTAAAGTCATATTTAACAATGATTTCGATTTTACGCTTAGTTTGGGGACTTGTGAAAAATCAGGGACGATATATTCTATCCGTATGGTCACTTCACGCTATGCTGTGTTTCCTACTCCGTGATCCTAAAATGTCATTTGAAAAATGTTGGAGTTAATGATCGACATGAAAATTCAACAAACCGTCACTCATAATCGGAATGTGCTTAAACGTAATATCTATATGTTAATTAAAAGGTAAACGGGGCGTTTTTAGAATTAAGGGTTTTTTAATCTCTTTTGAGGAATCTTTGCTACTTTTCATAGGTTTAGTAGAAAGAGATTGAAATCTTTAGTTTTTGAAACGTGAGTGGATTGCATTGCGTGGGGACACGACAATCGTCTAGTCTGGGGTATTTTGATATGTGCAAAAACACATATCATTTCTTTTCCAAAATAACCAAGAAAGAGCCGTTTATTGCTAATATCTATTGGTTTCTTGAGTTTATGCATGTGCAGATACGAATATGACAAAACACGCAAATAAAAGCCAAACCAAAGAAAACCGAGCACGAGAAAAAGAAGAGTGCAAAAGCCGATGCCGGGGATGCCATTTATTGGATTTGGAAGCTCAAAGTTATATTTTACGGAGTTCGGGATCATCATTGGGAATTTCACAAATAAACCCTCAAGTTATCCAAATTTACACTTGTACCCCTCAACTTTCCATAAATTACATTTTCTACCCTCATCAATCCCAAAGTTACCATTTTTCACCTCAACATTACCATTTACATTTTTGGTCCTTGGTGTCTACAAGTTTACAAAATGGGTCCTTGAATATTACACTTAGATTACCAAGTCCAAAAATAACAATCAAACCTTTGGCCCAAAGTTACCCCAAGCCCACTTGTATGCAATACCCGTTTTCCATCTCAAATCACCCACGGTCAAACAACAAGACCCGGTCAACCTTACTCCTTTTATCCCAGGGTCAACACAAATACAAAACCGGTCAAACCCCACTCAAAACCCCATTGTTACTGTTTATCTCATGACCAAGCTTTTACCCTGCATCCCAAGAATTAACCCAGCCATAAACTTAGTACTAGGAATCTTAGAAGCTGATGTGGCCAAAGAATGACACCATGGCAAATCCCAGCTCTCTGATTGGTTGAAGCAGCTCATCATATTGATCAAACGGCTGTGATACTAGGATTGGTGACCAAGCAAAGATCAAAGGCTAAGAATAGAGTATCATGAAGCTTCTGAGATCAAACCCTAGTCAGCTGAGGCTATAAATAGACCCCTTTCATCACAGTTGGAACCACCTTTATTTTCAGTAGCTAGTGTAGTTTTAATTCTAGTTTTAATGTTTTCAAGTTATATTAAGCTTTTGTAATCTCCTTGTAATTTCAGATTTTAAGTTTTAATGAAATTTACTTTTGTTCTCAAATCTTTGTTTAAGCTTTGAATGTTTCTTATTATTGCTTATTAGAATTGCTAATCTCATTTCAGCTTATTCTAAAGTAGTTGCAGTCCATTTCTTATCATTTATCAAAAATACCAAAAAAAATCAGAAAAATAACTAAAAAAAATAATAAAAAATTTTTTTTAATTCTACTTTATAAGTTGTTATAATCTTAGCTACTGTTTAGAGAAGCCTTTACAAACTCCTTATAGCTTTTTGAAGGTTTACTCCAGTTTGAAATTCATTTTACAACAAAAACTCAATCTCAGTCAACATAAGTCAAAGAGAAGCTGATTTGGATTAAGAATCTGATCTAGATCAGATATGGTACTGGTTTAAGCTCATTTGGATTTGTTTTAGTCAGCTTGTGCAAGCCATAGTGGCTGGACTCCTGTGAGTATTCATAGTCTCAGTTTCATATTGCTTATTCATTGCTGTCTTACTGCATAATTAGTGTAGCTTTAATCTGTTAGTTAATATTGTTAGTTTTGCATTTGTTAGTTCATATTTGGATAGTAGATCATAGTTTTTAGGCTGTATTGGATTAGAGTTAAGGATTCAATAGTTTAGATTGCATTTCAGTTAATTAAAGAGTGTTTGGCGTAAGTAGTTTAAGTATATTAGAGGTTTAGTTTTTGCTTAAGTTCTGATATTATAGCTTCATCTAGGTTAGTTTGCATCTATTCAATCATCACTTTTCATTTTTGAAGAGTAAAAGTCAAAATCAATTCTATTAGTGCTTAATTTCCACATCAGTAAGTTAAGGTGATTGCATATGTGTCATTTAGGTTTAGAATCATATAGGATAGTATTATTAGGTTTTATTTCATCATATTACATCATTCATAATCTGTTTTTGTAGAATTCAAATTCATAAAAGTCAAAACTACAAATTTCTGAAAAAATCAAAAATCCATTTTAACTTGCAAATTGCTTCTACTTTTATATTTTTAAAATCTCCATTTATAGTCCTTTTTAGATGAAATTTTGGATTGAATTACTTTGGTTGGTTGTCTTTAACTGGGTATTTTTAGTTTATTTTTAGGATTTTTCTAAGCCTCCTAACTCAGTGCTCAAAGTAGCTGCATTAGGGCCATTTGGCATATTGATGTTAGAACCTGATATTGAGTTGGCTTTAGCTTGTGCTTTTATGGTCTATTTCAGTTGCAGTAGGCTTATCTTGGATAGCTTAGGTTAGTTTGAGCCTTAGGTAGCTTATGGTAGCTTATAGTTAGCTTTTAGCTTATTCTCCTAATCTCCTCTAGCTTAATCTCATCAGTTACATTGCATCTTGCATTTCCAGTAATCCTGAGTAGTTTCTATTATTTTTCCTTGACTGATAATCATTTTTAGGAATTTTTTGGAAATTTTCATATTTTTCCTGAACTGTTTACTATTTTTCTTATTTTAAATTAGTTTTTTATACTTTTTAATTACTTTTTAATACAAATAAATCAGAAAAGCTTAAAAAAAATAATTTTTCATTTTTCCAAGATTAAGAAAAATATAAAAAGCGAAAAAATAATTTTTCCATATTTTTTCAAATTTAAATAGTATTTTTTAGCAATTAAATTAATTTAAATATTTTTTAAATCATAGAAATTAGAAAAATATTCAGAAAAATACAAATTCAATTTTTAAAAGTTTCTTTAGTTATTTTTTATTTTTAAAAATTAGTTCCATAATTTTCCGACTTAATTTCATCATTTTAGATAATTAGTTTTAAATTAGAATTTAGAAATTAGTTTTTAATTCAAATAAATTCAAGAAAAATCATAAAAATTAGTTTTAAATCATAGTTAAGTTTCAAATTGAATTTTTAGTTTAAAAGTAATTTTAGATCATATTTAGGATTTAGATTAGACGTAGTTGCATTTTATTTACGTTTCATTTATTACGTTTTAGTTTAATTCGCGTATTTAGGATTCCCCATAGTGTAATTACCCTTTTATGCTTTCCCATTTCCCGTAGTTTAGATCAAAACAAAATCAACAATCTAAAACAATGAGCATTTTAATATCAAACCACAAACGACGTTGTCCATTCACACCTCGTTGGGACACGACTCGGATTTCCTAATCCGTATCACTTATCAGTCACGGGATTTGATTCACTATCCTTTTTTCTAAGAGGATTTTAAATCGATCTTTGTGTTTTTTTTTGATATTTATATTGTATATTTTCTCCATACACACCACCCTAAACCTACAATTCGAATCAGAATCCATCTAAGACCTACTTTGTTGAAAACGTTTCCCGTGGGTATCTACCTAAGGTAAGATCTAGGAGTAGTGTTCTTTTCAGATGCAACGGAAGACTTGCTTTTAGAAAAACTACGTCCTGAAGAGATCCACCTATTAGGTTTCCTTTCCATGTTCATTTTGTCAACGAGTTTGTTTCTATTTGGTGCTTAGTGGATTGTACCTTGGCATCATGATTAGCTGAAAAGACACATTTTTGAGATGTAGGACAGACATTCTTGTTTAGGACAGCTACCTTAACATTATCACTACACTCATTTGGAAATTGTTTCTTGTTCAAAAAAGACTCAGAATTCCTAGTGTTGTTTTCTACATGCATAGCATTCTGCTTCCCATAACTACTCTTATATGCAAGCCAATCCCTAGTCTTGTGTAGAGTGTTCCTAGGTAATGGTTTACAACTACTAGTATTTCCTTGAAATCTTGTAGAATCATCACCCTAGATGTTGCACCTAAAATTCCGTCTTTTCGAGTCTGTGCCTTTTTCCTAGCTTCTTCTAGATAGTGATTGTTGACCATGTCGTTAGAACCAATAGATTCTTTAACTGGATTTTTGGTCACATTCCGTGTACTTGTCTAAGAAATACCAGGTGTAATCACTTTTGGTGTTTCAGCAACTGCTTTTTCTTTTTCAAAAACTTTGATAATTCTCTTTTTAATAGGCAAGGACTGTGGAGTGACTGTTTTTGACAAATCATTTTTCTCATTGACTTTTGGAGGAAACTGAGAAATAGACATTTTGGGTTTAGAAACCGTTTTGGAAACATTTGTTTTCTCCTTGGTCAATGTTTTTGCAAACTTAGTATCCACAGCCTTTCCTTTTTGACTTCCCAGCTGAGCCCTCAAAAGATCATTTTGCTCTTTCATGTCCTTGTAGGCACGCTCATACGACAGTTTGTCATACTTGCATTCCTGAGTTTTTTGATCAAGTTGTTTAAAATATGACACGTTTTCTTTTTCAAGTTCTTCAAGAGCTTTTTCATATTTTGAAACAATTGCGGAGGTCTCAGGCTCGAGTCTTTCATGATCTTTAACAGAGTATGTTTGTAAGACAATGGACATGATATCGGTAGTTATAACAACTTCGAAGAGAGAATCATTTAAATTTTCCAAAACTTTGATGTGTTCAAAACTTTCATTAGTTTGCTTTACCAGGGATTTATTGTCCTTGACAAAGTCACCTGTTTCTTTCAAAAATGCTTGTTCAAAATGAATTACCCTCGCACTGACGTGGTTTAGCGGATTGGCAATTTCATTTTCAAAAACCTTTCTCATTTCATCGTGAAAACTAGAAAACCAGTTGTTAGTGCTGATGTTGATTTTTGATTTAACAAGCTCTTGAAGTTGCCCCATTCTAGTTTTAATTTCATCTAAAATGCTTCTAGCATCACTTTTGTTAAAAGGATTGTTTGAAGACATTTGTTCCATGTTCGAAAATGATTTTGAGACAACTATTGGTTTTGAAACTGGTTTTGAAACATTGTTTGAAACACAGGGTGTGATGGAAAACTTTGACTTTTCTTTTTATGGAACAAAAGTTATTCCAAAAATTTTGTTATGTTTGTTGTAATCAATTGGTTTGATTTCTGGGTTCCTTTGTTTCATTTTTTATCTACTCTCGTCAGATAGTTCTAACGTTTCATAAGAATCACAAACATTTATGGGTTCATGCAAAGGTTTTCCATTATTCAACAAATTATGTGCTTTCTGAGCTTTATTGAGTGCACAAGGAGGTTTGTTACCAAGAGCCATTTTTTGTGTTGTATGATAATACGGATTTGTTTGATTAATTAGCATAGTGGTTGTTTTAGCTGAATGACCCGTTGTAACAAGCAAAATTTCCAATTTTTTGATTTTTTCATCTTTATCAAGAGAATCTTCTCGTTTTAAAAAATCAGCAATCAACTGTTTCTTCTCTTTTTTAATATCAGAATAAGTTGCTTTTTGTTTCGAAAGTTGGTTTTTAAGATCATAAATTTCCTCACTTAAAGTTTTTATTTTCAAGCACAACTTCACATCATGTGTGTCATACTTGATTTGCAATTGTTTTTCTCTTAAAACGGAATTTCGATAACCAATTTCTAATTCTGACTCTTTATTTTTGTGAAATTCAAAAGCTTTTGCATTTTCCTTGTACCTCGCAAGCTCAGCGGTCAATTTCTCATTCACGGCCTTAACTTCGCGATTGACCGTTTTAAATTTCTCAATCTCAATACCACAATTATTAATTAATATTTCAAAGAGAGCACGTGTTTCCTCATCATTAGCACCATTCTGTTCACCTTGACCGTCATTAGGATCCATATATGGAGTTTCATAGTTAACATTGCTATTAACTTGCTCTCCCACATATGTGTCATAATAAGGTTCGGGAGACACAGAATGTGGCTTCTCATGAGTAAACGGATTAGAAACATTACTATAATTTGGTACCTCATTGAGTGGATATGTGTCGTAGACATGAGGTGTGTCAAAAGTACTGCTTGATGTTGTGTCCTGCTGAATGACTGTATGACTAGAGTTTGCATTATCGTTTGCTTTATCTGCCTATCCTGAATTCCTGAAGTCGTGTTCCTTAGCAGTCAACTCTATTCCCGATTCTTCTTTCAGTGCTAACATCAACATGTACTTGATCCTTTAAACCTTCGTCATTGCTTTGACACTATATTATGAGTCAACATAACCTGAATCTTGGTTGTGATCGTCAAAGGTAGCTTGCTGAACCGAAGTCATAAACCAGTTATTCTCATTTCGATATACCATATTCTGATGCACAATCTGACCCCTCTGATGTCCAACACTCTGCCCTGCATATTGCATTCGATTCCCCATTTGTATACCCGTAGCAAATCCTTGTTGACTCCCAATGACATCAACCATTTGTTCTTCTTGACTCATATGTATACTTGGTTGAGCAAACTGCGTATTGAACGCTAAAATCCATGTATTGGACAATGAAGCAATAGCATTTGTGAAAGCAGCTTTGAAACGATCTTCCTGAGTTGCCATTGATGAAGGTATGTACGATAAAGTTGATGCAGGATCGATTCAAAGATAAAGGAGTTGTGTTTGATGAAGATTAAGCTTGGTTGTTGTAATGAAAATTAGGTCTGAAAACTTAAAAACTCAATAACTTCTGTTTGGAGCGTTTTTAGGACTTGAAAGTTGACCCAAATTAACTTTAGTTTATTCGGTGTGATATTCTCCTCGTTCTCACGGTCGTTTGGAGCGTTTTTGCAGAACGCTGGAAACGGAGTTGCGGTTCAAAAGTTATGGCCGTTTGAAGTTTTGCTGAAGATCTTACTCGTAACCTTGAGCTTAGGCGTAGGATTTGTTGCTTAGGCGTAGGATTTGCCTACAAGTTGGATTTCCTTAAGAGTAGGATTTCCTTACGAGTAGGATTTCCTTACGAGTAAGATTTCCTTACGAGTAAGATTAGGTTATAAACAAAAATCCTTCACACTTGTCCAAGCGTGAGAGATATCCACAAGTCGAAGTGTTTTTCAGGCTTATCCAAGCAAGGAAAACACTGAGTAACCGTTGTTGCACAAAGATTCGTCACCAAATGCTTACGAGTAAGATTTGGTTCTTACGAGTAGAAATCCTTACGAGTAGAACTAGGGTTTTGACTTTTCCTTACGAGTAGAAATAGGGTTTTGACTTTTCCTTATGAGTATAATGCCCAGATTTTTGCAAAACACTAATTTTCACCCAAAAACATGATTCCAAATGATTTCTTTTGCACAAACTTCTTCCAAAACACTTAATGATCAATAAAAACTACAACTTTAAGCTTAAAAACACGTAAAAATCAAAACTTTAAGACAAAAAGCTTGCGTTTTTATAGAAAAAACGAAACTTGTATGAAAAGTTTCAACCAAAAATCAAACACAAACACTCCTAAACCATTGTTTGGCGATTGATACCAATTGTAAGGCCTTGTTTTTTTCTCAAACTTATCACACAATAACAACCTTATGCGTAATAATACACGATATAACAAAAAAGATGAAGCAAAGAAAGGTGGTGACTTAAATGATGATATGCATGTTTTTAGAGAGAAAAGGAATAGAACATGAAACAATATTTCATAAGGAAAACACACACTTACACACTCAAGCACACCCCTCAAATGACACATTTGAGGGGTATTTATACTCTCATACAAAACACCCTAATGGGCTTGGCATGGGCTTGGATTGGGTTGGATTGGATAATAACTTACATAAGGCTAGCTTAACATAACTATTAGTCATTTAGCTTAGCCCAATCCATGAGCCCGTTAACTATTCTAACATAATGTCTAACACACGACAAAGTTTCTAAACGTGAATGACCATCACTTCTATTAATTACTATTAAGGCTAGCAAAAAACATAACCTGGTCATACCATGTCTCACTTCTACCTTAACTTTCTTGCCAAGGTTGAGAACGTGGGATACTAAACCCAACGATTACCAGAAATCATGGGACAACCCCATGATCCCCGAAACATATGCAACAGCCTTTAAAGACTTATTTCTTCCCCTATAAATAGCTTGGACGGGTGATCATTTATGGTACATTCACTTACACTCATATACTTACTTTACACATACATTTATACCATATCAAATACTTATTCTCACACCGAATGTGGTTCGCAGGGTCCAATCCCTGTGCAATCACTTAACTTAGTGTCTAAGTAGTTCTTATTTTCAGGTTGCAAGCGAGCTTGGCAAGATCATACACCATTCAACCTTCGATCACCTTCGAAGCCAGGTCATGCAAATTATTGTACAATAAATATCAGTGATTGGTTCTGGTCTCCGTCTATCGATCATGGTCCACCTGTAATGCTTAATTCTTCTCTTCTTCAACTCAGCCATTCTTTTAACTTTCTCAGAGTGTTGTCTCTTGAGAGCCTCTATTTCTTCATCTTGAGCCTTTAAGAAATTGACTCCAGCTTTTTTAGTGGTGACTTTCTTTGGGTCAATCCCTAGTTTCTCAGCCTCATCCTGAATGACCTTTGTTACTTTGGGCTTTGTCATTGCCAACCTCTTTTCTTCTTTAGCAGCCTTTCTTTGATGCTTCCTCTTTCTCCAGGTGAGCATTGATTTTAGCATTTGTTAAATGGTATAATTTTCCATTGATCACATATGGAATCATGACAAGTTTATCAGGGTCCTGCTGAACAATCAATGATGCTAGAAAAAGTTTTGTTTCAGGGTCTAATTTGGTTGCAATTTGCTTTGCTTTCTTCTTGGAGGCAGTTGATGAAGTGGGTTGTTCAGGGATTTGTTGTTTAGGTTCTGGCTTGTAGGATGAGATGGGCATAGCTGCTTTGGGTCCTTTGGTCTTTTCAGCAATAGCCTCTTTACTCTCCCCCTCAGTGTATGAGGAGGGTGCTTCAGTGACATTCTCCCCCCCAACTATTGCTGGACCTTTAGTGAGAGCAAGAGTTGGCTCTAGCACTGAAGCTGAGGGGGTGGCCTGACCCTTAAAAGCTTGATAAATTTCAGACATCATGAACTTGATCTTCGAAGTATCTTTTCTAAGAGTAGAGAAATCTGAGGTAAGATTGGCCTAAGAACTTTCAATGGCAGTCATCCTAGACCCAAGATTCCAGGCCATAGAATTTGTGGTTTTTTCCCATGCTGCAAGATGCTTTGCCGGAAGACTGGTGGTGGATTTGATATCATCAAAAGAAGAGATAAGACCTTTGAGATCCAAGCTGGTGAGTAGCGAGATAAGATCAGTGAGATTTGATGAGCTCTTGAAGTAGGTTTCTGAAGCCTCAAGACTTTCTTGTTGAGAGCTGGGTCATCTTTGACAGCTTTTTTAATTGTGTCAAGGTTTACACTGGTCCTTTTGAGAGAACTGAGAAGATTATTCAAATTTCTATCCAGTTTGTCCAGGGAGTTTGTGAAGAGTGTGTTAGTCTATTCCCTATGACCAACATTCTCATTGTAGTATTCCACAATTGAGGTCTTCAAATCAGCATAAGATACAGCAGCTTCAGTATGTTGTTCCCATTGTTCATCAGTGATTTCGGTAAAGAGTGCCCTTGAGACCTTTTGGAGATACTTTACTAACTGCCTTTCAGTGAGAGGGAGAGTGTGATCATACTTCTTTAGTTATTTTGGATATGAGGAGTCAGAATCTGAGTCATTGGCATATAAAGGAGAACCTTCAGGATTTTTGAGTTGAGGTGGAGAAGATTGATGCTCATGTTCAGCAGGTTGATTATCAGTGTCTATGTCTTCTCCAGCAACAAATATCTCTTCTTCTTCTTATTCACTTTCTTTAAGCTCATCGTCAGACATGAGAAAGGATTGAACATCTGCAAATGTGTTAAGTTGCAAAACAGGTTTATCCGGATCCCCTTCATAAGAAGGCTTCCCTTTGTTGCGGTCAGGTTCTGACCCCTCAAATCTAGCAGAATAGGTTGTATCTTCCTGGTCCTTAGAGCCAGTCCCTGATTGATTAGTAACAGAGGGGTAGATAGGTACCGTATCAACAGGTGGTTTGTTTTCCTCTGAGTCTTTGTCCCCTACTGGCCCTTCAAGCACTGGTGGGATTTTCCTAGTATTATCCTTAGGAAACATGGAAGGCAATCCCATATCAGTGGGTTGTATATTTCCTCCTGGGTCTTTGGGATCAGTAGTTGTGCCCTCAGACAAAAGCTGTGATTTGTAAATGTCCTCATCAGGCGTGGAAGGTGCTCCCCTACCAGCGGGTTCTAGGTTTCCCTCTGGATCTTGGGGAGTAGTAGTTTAGGCCAAGGACACTGATTGTGATTTGTAAGATCCCTTTGTTTCCTAAAAGGGTGGTGAAACTTAGTATTTCTTGGGTGGTCTTTTAGATGGGTTTTTTTTCCTCCTTTGTGAGAGTGCTCTTGAAGCCTCAGGGCTCTGTGACTTGGGTAAGGTTGTAGTCACAGTCTGAGACTTCCCTTTTCTTCTTCTTTTTAAAAAGGAGAGGTGGAGACACTGAGTCCCTATGATTGTTTACAAAAATTATGTAGGTCGTTAATTCTATGTTGGAGACTTGTTTTAGGTGCTTTTTAAAATTTTTGGCACTCAATATGCCAGGTAAAAACCCAAGAGGTACATCCTGAGTATAGTCGGAGCCCATTAACCTTTCAAGGGCACAAGAAATAAAGCTATGGTAAGATACATAAGTTACCCTAGTCTTACTTAGGAGCCTAGTTATGAGATCACTGTAAATGATCTCACCTATGTCGACCTCGGTCCCGGTGATGAGACAGTAGGCCATCATCAGTTGAGCAGAATTAACCTACTCAATCGATGAGTAGTTCCTGCCAAGAACCTAAATCACAAAAGTGAACAGGATTATCCACACCACAGGGAAAGAGTTTTTAGTCACTGGAATTTTATCCAAGTAACTTGGGTTTAGATCTATTTTGGCTAGCTCATCTTTTACAGCCTCAGACTCAGGGTGAGCAACATACTCACCCTTTTGTAGGCCAACCCAGTTGATGAACAAAAGGTGTTAAAGTCAAATGTAAGTGGCCTTTGGCCGTTCATCACTGAGTATTTAATGAGGTATTCTCTGAGTGGGCGTTGCTCAGACTCATTAGTGGGTAGTGTTGGGTCAAAGACTTGTGCAGTGCTCCAGAACTCTTTGAGGAAGTTTTGGTAGAGCACTGATGGACATTTTGTAAAAGTTGTTTTGAGGGGACAATTGTACAAAAATTTTGTTATTTCTTTGTAGGTTATGACATCTTTGGGGTAGTTAAAATTTCCTACAACATTGTTAGCTTGAAACTTGACATGTTCAAGAGTCATGCCTACCCAATGAGGTGCAAACACAATTCCTTGGTCTGCTGCCAAGTTTTTTTTGAAAGAGTTTTATAGTTTTTATAGCAGCATATCAATTCACCAAATGGTCACAAGTTGAATCCAACCTTGATCGCTGTCGTGAAATGAATGATATATTATCAAAGAGATTTATAGTAAGATGGATATCTTGGTAAAAATCAAGGTTTGATCAAGAAATTCTTTTTTCAAAAATGTTTTGACAGATAACTGGAAATATACACAACTTTGATGTGAGAGAAAATTTTATAGAGTTTCTTTAAAAGATCTATGTGTGTTTTTTTTGTGATTTTAGAAGGGGGTATTTATAGAGTGGTGGTGAGGGGTTGGTTTTGTAATTTTCAAAAACTTATTTTGAAAATGGGTTTGGAAAGATGTTTGAGGTTTACATTTAATGCCACCACTCCATTTGCCCATAATTTTTGAGACTATCGATGTGAACAGTTGCGCAGTTATGCAAAAGACGCTTTTACAGGCATGACGTGTGCACACAAATATCATGAGATATTATTTATGAGTATGCACATTAAATGCCTAGTGGGTTTAGAAGGGATATGTGGGGGCTCAAGATATGGATGACAGTTAGGGAAAAAGAACATATATTCTACTATTTAATATGTTCAATCACGAACCTAGGACATTTACTAACTAAATACTTAGAGCATTTAGTTTTGAATTGAATGCCTTTTGTAGGTGTCACGAGCCCCTGAATATATCTTCATTCAGTGAGATTTTTTTTAGGATAGTTTATTCACTAAGGGATGTTTTGATCAGGGACCATTATTTATTCAGTGAAGAGCTATTAACACAATGTTGAATATATTAAATCAGTGGCCTGATTGTCAATATCCAACATGCCTAATTCTGCTTTCATTCTTGTGAAAGTGGGTTCATCCAAAGGTTTTGTGAAGATATCAGCTAATTGATATTCAGTTGGGATGAAGTGTAGCTCTATGTCTCCTTTCATAATATACCCCCTGATGAAATGATATCTGATATCAATGTGTTTGGTTCTTTGATGGAGCACTGGATTGTTAGAGATGGCAATTGCACTTGTGTTGTCACAAAAGATAGGAACCATCTTGTAATGAATGTCATAGTCACTGAGTTGAATTTTAATACAAATTACATTTGTACAACAGCTAGCAGCAGCTAAATACTCAGCCTTAGTAGAGGACATATCCACTGATTGCTGCTTCTTGGTGCTCCAACAGACTAGTTTCCCTCCAAGAGATTGACAGGAGTCTGATGTGCTTTTCCTATCCATGTTGCAGCTTGCATAGTCTGGGTCTGGGTACCCTTTGAGGTCAAATCCTGAACACTTAGGATAGTAGAGCCCAAGGTTTGGAGTACCTTTCAGGTACATGAGGATTCTTTTGGCTGCAGTGAGATGAGACTCTCTTGGATCAGACTGATATCTTGCACATAGGCAGACTGTAAATAGAATGTCAGGCCTTGAGGCAATGAGGTACATCAGAAAGCCTATTACTCCTCTGAATAAAGTTTCATTCATCGATTTTCCTGTAAGGTCGTACCCTAAGTTGTTTGGAGGAACCATGGGTGTTTTTACTAAAGAGCAATCAGAGATCTCATATTTCTTTAAGAGATTTCTAGTATACTTATCTTGACTGATGGAGATTCAATCCAAGGAAGTATGCGAGTTTTCCCATCATACTCATTTCAAATTCCTTTTTCATCAATTTCTCAAACTGTCTACAAAGTTTGTAATTTGTTGAGCCAAATATGATGTCATCAGCATACACTTGGACTAGTATCACATCTCCTTTGGTTTTATAGATAAACAGTGTATTGTCTATCTTTCCTCTGAAAATTTTGTTTTGAATAAGAAAGTTTGAGAGAGTTTCATACCATGCTCTTGGATATTGTTTTAGTCCATAGAGAGCTTTGTCTAGTTTGCAGATATGGCCAGGGAACTCACTACTTTTAAATCCAGAGGGTTGTTAAACATAAACTTCTTCCTTGAGTTTACCATTCAGGAATGTACTTTTGACATCCATTTGGTATACTTTGAAGTTCATATAGGTTGCATAGGCAAAGAAGATCCTGATGGCTTCCATTCTAGCAACATGGGCAAATGTTTCTTCATAGTCAATTCTTTCTTGTTGATTGTAACCTTTTGCAACAATTCTAGCTTTGTTCTTAATGACTATTCCATTTTCATCAGTTTTGTTCTTGAAGAACCACTTCATGCCAATCACTAGAACATCATTTGGACACTTGACTAATGTTATGACTTTGTTTCTATTAAATTGTTCTAGTTCATCTTGCATATCTTATACCTAACTAGGGTATTTCAGGGTTTCTTTAACAGATTTAGGTTCAACATCAGAAGGAAAATCAACAAACAGACATTCATTAGCTGATGTTGTAGTTCTTTTGGCAGTCATGCTTCTGGTAAGCATGCCTTTAGTGCTTTCTCCAATGATGTTTACAAGCTCAATGTCCTGAGATCTTGTCCTTCTATCTTGAGGTCTGGGATATGTAAAACCTTGAGTAGAAGGTTGAATAGTTTTAGAAAGATGAGCCTTAGTGACTGTTACTTGAGGTTCATCAGGGTTAGTGGTTTCCGGTTGTTCAGCTTGAACAATGGGTTCTATTCCTGAACATGTTGTTCAGTGTGAGTGTCCCCATTAGTGACTTGATTTGGATCAAAGTATTCACTGATGGTTGGCTGAGGGAGTTTTTGAGGAATGATGTAGTAGGAGAAATTTGCATCATCCTAATACTGTGTGAAGGGGTTAGAGCCAGGATGATATTCATCAGGTGGATACCTTGATGAGTCATCAATCTCAATTTCCTCAACAGATGTATTTGAGAACCTGATGGCTTCAGTGCTCTCATCAAAGGTGACATGGAAGGTTTTTTGAGTCTGTTGTCTCCTTGTGTTAAAGACCTTGAAGGCTTTGGAGACAAGAGAATATCCAAGAAAGTACCCATCATTAACTTTGGCATCAAATTTGTCCAAGTGAACCTTGTGATTGTGAATGAACACAGGACACCCAAACACATGAAAATAGCTAATGTTAGAAATTCTTCCTTTGAATATTTTATAAGGTGTTTTGTTGTGTCTTTTGAAAATGATGGATATGTTTTGTGTGTAACAAGCAATTTTTACTGCTTCAGTCCAGAAGTGCTTAGAGAGTACTAAACCATTCAGCATTGTTCTAGCAGCCTCAATGAGTGTTCTGTTCTTTCTTTCAGCAACTCTATTTTGTTCAGGGTATATGGAGAGGTGAAGTTCTGAGAGATTCCTTTCGCATCACAAAAACACTCAAGGTCATGAGTTTTGAATTCAGTCCCATTATTAGTTCTGATTTGTTTGACTTTAATGTTATTTTGGTTCTCCTTCTTCCTGACTAAAGGACATGATTGTTTCAGCTGCCTGACTTTTCTTGGTGAGAAAGTAGACCCAATTGTATCTTGAGTATTCATCTACTAAGACCAAGGTATACTTCTCATGATGAATTGATATTGGACTGATGGGTTCAAAGATATCCATGTGAAGAAGATGAAAGCAGCTTTTCATTGTGAATATTTTTTGGTTTTAAATGAAGCTCTATGATATTTTCCCATTTCACAGGCTGAGCAAGGGTTGTATTTTGCAAACACTAAATATGGTAAGCCAAGGACTTTGTTTTGTTTTGCAAGGTTGTTTATGTTCTTGAATTTCAAATGAGATAGCCTCTTATGCCAAAGCCAGTTGAAGGTTTCAGTGGCTTTAGCAAAGAGACAAGTCCCATTTTGAGTGAGTGTTGTCATGTCAAGAACATATACATCCTCTCTTTTAGGAGCTATCAGGACAACTTTCTTGTTAGCATTGAATATTATCCCTCGCTTATCATCAAATTAAATTATGTATTTAGCATCACATAGTTGACTGACACTAATAAGATTATACTTAAGACCATTTACATAAGCTATTCTAGAGAAAAATATACCACCATGGTTTATTGAACCATACCCTTCAGTAATACATGATGATATATCAGCAAATACAACCTTGGGTCCTGGTTCTTCCACAAGTTTGTGCAGATATGCCTTCACACCACTCATACTCCTCGAGAATCCACTATCTAGATGCCAAATTGGCTCCCTAGTGTGTCTCTCCACAAATAACAAACTAGATTACTTTATCTTGTTAACCCATCTTCTAGAAGTGGGTTTGTCTTTCTTGGCATGAGGATTGTTGTTCTTTTTGTTAATTCAAATAAGCCTTAAAAACATTTATTTATATTCTACAATCTTCTAATGTTTTGTCGATAACAAACATAAAATCATTTTAACGAAACAAATAAAATACGTAAATGTATTGAGCCAATAGTTTTCTAACACACTCACGTTTTCACATAAAACACTAAAACAAGTATAAGTGGTTTTATGATTTAATAATACATATGTACAACAACTAGTGTTTACATATTGGGCAAATATATACATAACTAGTATGTATTATAATGGGTAAAAACTACAACCCATGGAGCATATCCATAACCCATGGTATTGACCCATATCCATTTGACTAGATACATTGAATTTATTAGATACATTGTATCTAAGGAAATACCCATGGATCAACCCATAACCCATGACCGATAACCAAAAAACCCATGGGCAAAAGGGAGCGTCCCATGGATCCCAGTTAATACACTGGACGGATCCCTCAAGGGAGGGATCCGTGGGATCCGAGGAACAGTAACTAGTTTTTCCTCTATAAATAGTGAGTCATTTCTTCCTTTTGGGTTGCCACTCCCACTCATACTTTCCCCAAGTATTGTAACTCTCTAACCACTGATCCTAAGGGATCTTTTTATGTAGTTTGTCTTTTTTTTTGTGATTCTATAGGTTCCTCTTAAAGGTGACATCACCACTTCTTGAAGACGAGCAAGCTCAAGTCCATGAGTTGCCATGCTTCGTCATCATCAAGACTATTGAGGTTCTCTTGTTGATAATTCTTTCTTCCTTCATAAAAGTGTTGTGTCCAAGGCATTAGTGAAGGATGCCGAAAGAGTCAAGACGTAAGCATTAGTGAAAGGTGCTTAACATCCGTGTCAAAAGCATTATTGAAGAATGCTAAAGGAGTCAAGACGAAGGCATTAGTGAAAGGTGTCAAGCGTTCGTGTTAAGGGCATTAGTGAAAGATGCCTAGGAGTCAAATCAAGTGGCATTAGTGAAGGATGCCAAGGTCGTATAATCGATGAGGTGCATCGTTATACAAATAGTGATAGTTTGTTTCCAAGGATGTTGATATCTTTGATGGTATTGTAATAAGGAGTGGGTCTCCTTTGGGTTTAGGTGTTGTGTAGTGTTGGGTAGTAGTTCCTCCATTGTAATAGAACTCGGTACTTAGCCTAGTACCGGATAAATGGTAGGTGACGTTGTGGTAGGTGTGGTTCTCCTTGGTGAAAGAACCCGGTGGTTAGCCTAGTACCGGAAAAATAGTAGGCGACGTTGTGAAGGCTTCTCCGCCATAAGGAGTTGGTGTCGTGTAGTGATTACGAAATCTCAATTAGGTGACTCAGGGAGTGGAGTAGGGCAAGGAAGGTGTCCTTGTAGCCGAACCACTATATATACTCGTGTCGTGGTTATGTGCTTCTTACTCTTTATCTATCATTACACTTTTATATATCTATCTATCAATGTCCAACATACACATCTAAATAGATTGACATAAGTCGATCTAAATATTTGAAAACAAAGTTTTAATTGGAAAAACTATTCAACCCCCCCCCCCTTTCTAGTTTTCCACAATTGGCATCAGAGCTTCGTTACCAAGATTCTTAGAGTATGCTATACTTTAAAAACTTGATACAATCCGTGTATGTTTGAAAACTACAAAGAAGGAAGTCTCTTAAAACATTTTTTTTTCTCTTTCATGTTGGATATTGATATATTATTCTAACATATTCTTTTCAAGAAATCTTCATGCTAGGATCTCTCCAAAACCTTCATTTCTATTCAAAGAATAATGAAGTCAACTTTTAAGAAAGAATCTGAAAGTAATCACAATCTACTTATTCTAAGTACAATGGATTACTTTAAAAGCTCATGAAGTACTTTTGGTCTTATGTATTCACAAACCAAAATCAAGAGCATAAAGGTATGTTTACTCTTCATTACCTAGCTTATATATACATGAATATGTTAATACCATTTTTTTATAATTGCTAGTCTTTCAAAAGTCTCCTTTCGCCACTTTCCCGACTTACTCATCATCGGGAATAGTATTCCTTTTGATCTCGTCAAACTAACGCCGTCGTCACAAATAGATTCTTGATAATTAATCAAATCCCGTTGACCAAACATTATTTTTTTTATTATTTTTTTAACCCCAAAACTATTTTTGATCCATAAGCCATTTTATAACTTATAACAAAAATATTGTCAAACACTCTTTTCTGTCTACAGTAGTCGGATCCCTCTAGTTGTACTAGCCGGATCCCTTGTATACCATGGGACAGAAACCAGCTATACGCTTTTCAAAACCAACACTGCTCTTTTTCCCTCTCCCCACAAAACACAAAAAAGACCCAAGAGCTGTTTTCCTCTTCATAGGACTCCATATCCTCAAGTATTCTTCTCTAGAATACCATTGTAAGTAATTACACTAACATGTTCTAATTTTCATCATCTTCATCCTAGGGTTTATGGTTTCTCAATTTTTAATCAATTAATTTAATTAGGTTTTCCAAAATTGATCATTAAAAAGGGCTTTCACATAACTAAGATTACATTGTGTTCACAACATTGTTAATACAAATCAAAACCATAAACCCATCTCAACAAATTTTGCCTAATTGGAATATTTGTGTTTCTAGGACCAACCATGCCTAAAGCCACTCAACAAGACCACCATGATACCGTCCATTACCTCATCCATTACTATCGGAAAGAGGGATTGTCAAAAACCGATCGCAAAGTCTTCAAAAGACTTGAAAAACAACTTATCCACGAAGGTTATGTGGTCAAGGAATGTTTCTTTGAAGATACCGACATTCGTCAAGTCTTCTCGGAATCAACTTTGATTGTCTTCTTGACATTGATGAACAAATTTGTCCGGTTTTCATCTTTGAATTCTACAAAAGCATTAGGATCATTCGAAACACCGATGATAGCATTTCAATCATCTTCATCATCAATAAACGAAGGTTCACTCTACCTCTCAACACATTTGCTCAAATCCTTTGCATTCCTTCTGAAGGAATTTGTATGTACTCTTAAGATTGGACAATATCCTCTCAATCTATTGCTCTTGATCCTAAACCAATATACCATACTCCTCTTGATGAACCCGAAACCATTCGAGACACCATTTTCAAAATTAGAGCCGACCAATCTCATCTCAACCGAAACAAAAAGCTCATTCACCGTGATCCCTTTCAAATGGAACTCTTCGAAATGCACCCCATCTTTAGCAAATGGGAAGAAATTCTTAGGGAAAATGTCATTAGCTTAGTCGGTAACAAGGATCATCCAAATGCATGTCTCGTGCAAATGATTTATTACCTTATTCAGCAAAAGCTATTTAATCTCGCCTATTACATGGTGAAGAGAATGGTCGGGGCATTCAAAGTTGCCAACATGGTACTTCCGTATGGTATGCTCCTAACACGACTTTGTAAGTATGTTAGTGCATTGCAACCATCTCCTATCAACGATGATCATTTCCTTTCCGATCACGTTATGGTACCTCTTACCAAACAACCCCCTAAACGATTCATGGTCAATGGAAGAAAACCTAAAGCTCTCTCGGACTCCTCGGATAGAGAAGAAGAAGAAGAAGTAAACGTCAACCCCGAAGCTAACATCGAATTGGACCCCTTTGACTACTATCAACAACTTCCAACTCTTCCAAACAAGACCGCGGAATTCAAACAATTAAGGGGTATGATTCAAAACCTAGCTCACCACGTCATGAAGTCGGGAAAGAGGAAAAGAAAGAATTGACGAAAGAGACTATAGGATTATGCTTGTTTTTAGACATTTGATTTGTGTATGAATGATTATGTTTTAGCACGCTTGTTTGTGTTATCTTGGATATTACCATTACTACCATTATCTATGATATGCTTTATGTGATAACATGTGTATGTTGCTGTTAAGTTTAATGGTTATTCGTGTATATTGCTTGGTGCAAAATCTGCATTTGCTTCTGGGATGGTTCTGATCTGCAGTTGCCAGATCCCTAGTATTAGCCTAGACGGATCCCTCCTCTGAGGGAACCGTGGGATCCGTGACAACAGATGAGCAATACAGATTTCCATACATCAAAACAGCTCACTAGATCACTTCACACTAGCCAAACATAAGACCTTAGAACCAACTAAGTCTTGCTCAAGAATTTGAAAGCTTCACACTCACCCATAGCTTACCTAGGATCTATTTCAAAGTGCTTTTGATCTATCAATTCTTCAAAACTCACCATATTTCCGCTTCAATACTCACACATTGTTTCTCACATTTCAAAACACTTATGTGGACTGATGCAGATTTTAGTGAACAAGTTTTAATATATATAATTACTCGTTATACCTATGGTCTACCCTAATGCACTAACGGGCAGTGTACCCGGTCGCGTGTAGTGTAGTATTTGGTAAAACCGAGGTCGTCCCAAGAGCTACGTGGATCGGAAATTAACTTAAGTCTAATTCACGATTTTAATTGATTTTAAGATTGAAATAATAAAACTAACTAATCAGACAAGAAAGCAGATAAAGGCAAGAGATGCGATCAATGAAGGAGAGTGGTGCTAACCTAGTTAATCCTCCTAGCTAGTAATGTCTACGTCTACTTACTTCCAATTACTTCAGGTGGGGTCAAAGTCGAGAGGACAGCATTTGGTCAATTCGCCCTAACCTATCAGCAAAGATGCCACCACAAGAGAAATCAGGCGCACCGTCATAAGTCCTGTTGTTCCTGGTCCCCTAAGTCGAGTCATTAAGTACCGCTACATGCTAGATTTATAATAGTGAGTGTCCGGCCGTTAGGAATTTAGACACTCGCCCCCTAATTCTTAAGTTCATCCAAATGATAGGTGATCAGTTGGTCAAATCACACAAGTAGAAAGGGTCGTTAGTTGGTCATATCTTACCCTTCCCGTCTCAGTCCGCTCACCTAGGGTCAGTTGGTCATATCTCCTAGGAAATTGGCCTCTACCGCCATTCAAAACTACCGAACCAAGGGTGGCTACCAATAAACTATGCATGCATACACTTAGAAATAATTGTACGGAAGTAAAGTAAATGCAAACAAAATAATTAAAGAATCATAACTAGGCCAGCACCAGGGTGCTTAGCCAAACATATAATAAATCATACCAACAAAGATGAATAAATCATAAATTGAATTGAACATAATGTTTGATACAAATTACTTGATGTAGAGCTAATAATGATGATGATTGCGAGTGAATTCTTCCTTCAAAACTGGCTTCGGACTGCTGGAAAATGCCCTGGAGTGGTGCCCTAATCGACCCCTAAGAGAGGAGTGAAGAGAGATGCTAAAAAATGCAGATTTAGGGCTGTATTTATAGGCCCCGACATGGTTACAGCGTAACCTTAAGGACTAATTACTCCGTAACTGAAGTCGGTGCAAATAAAATCGGCTTTCGAACAATTACATTGTAACTAACATATTTAGTTACGTCGTAACTAAGTTACGCCGTAACCAAAATATGCAATTACGCCATAAACATTATATTTCATACTTTTTCTCATCCTTTGATTTTCTTGAAACTTTATTGCACTTGGTTGACACTTTTAGTCCCTAAAGTAGCGTGTAGATTCAAATTAACTCCAAAAGCCTTAATAATACATACGGTTTCAGCCCCTCGTCGTTCTTGAAATATTTATACTTGGTCCTCGAAGTGAATAAAATAAATATTAACTTGCCACTTCTAATCTCTGGACCTCGAAACTTTGCGCCCAAGTAATTAATTACGGCGTAACTAATTATCCGAGTTACGCCGTAATCCTTCTTCATCTCATACTTATCCATCCGAAATAATCTCTAAGGCGTAACTAAATTGCAACGTTACGCCGTAACCTTCACAAAAATAATTACGACGTAACCATAAGAATTGGTTACGTCGTATCCTTCAAAGCTCATATTTATGCCGTAACCTTATTAGCTAGTTACGGCGTAATATTCACATAAAATCCAAAGGCTCTCGTAAATCAATCTTCAGAACATATACTTGGCCTTTTATCACTTCTTTTCTGCTTCAACGCCTCATTTATCCTGAAATGCAAATATGAACGAATATGAATGAATTAAGTACCATATTAATATAAATGAGGCCATAAACACGGGAATTTGATATATAAAAGATCAGACTAATTTGATGTTATCAAATATCCCCCCACTTGAATCCTACTTGTCCTCAAGTAGACCCTTTAAATAATTCTTAAAAAGATATCTCCCAGGATTAATTGGAAGTTATGAGTCTAAAAATCACCAAAGCTAGAAAATTCCAAACCGAGCACCTCACGAAAAGGGAATTGAAATCACACTCACTCTCATATTCACGTGTTTAATATTTTTGGGATGATCACTCAACTGCTCAGTCATGGTGAGTGTTCTATCATAGGCTTGGCAAAGATACTAACTCCACCACTAGAGTCTATAGATGCAGCTATTCTAAAAGGCAATGGGTTGACACAACATAGGCTTATGGGGTTATTTTGTCATTACTAACGAGCTACGGCGAAGGGGACAAACCCAATGATACATGACCAAATCCATGGCCAAGACACCAGTGATTGCTCGCTTCCTCACCTAAGCTCGATTCATGACTAAGCGTAGGATAAGACATGGGAAATTTTAAATGGGTGTAAATAAAAAGACACGAAACAAATAGATTCCTAAGTCCACAGTCACCCCAACACTAGTCGCATTCAATCCCATAGCAAAAATCGAGGGTCAAGAGTCAAGGGGTCTTCAATAATCCAATACACGAGTTAATGCATAATAAATGTAATGTGGTGCCTCATAAACTCCATAATCTAGGAAAATAAGATGCATTAACTCGGCCTTTATCATCAATGAAAAAATAATGTGCTATATAAAAAATTTAAAATTTGGGTCAATTTAGCACATATTTCTGTCAAAATCGGCCATTTCTATCTCCCATCCCCCCACTTGAATTGTACAATGTCCTCATTGTACGAATATTGATTAAAATTTGAAAGGCGAGATAGAAATGTTCGGGTTTCTAATTTTATCCGTAAGACAAAACAGATTTGTAAAAATTTGCGCCAGTTGAACAAGGCGAAGACACTAATTATAGACAAAACACTTGCTTGCTGATAACGCTACACACGTCGTTCGGGGTCAAGGAAACTTCCTTTTCTTCGAGCAAGTTTTATAACACCCTAGGCAGTGAACCTAATCGTTGTAGTGTAGTAATTAGGGTAAGCCACGGGTATTAATATCGTTCTCTAGGGGAATAGGAATGCTAGTGAGAAGTTACTATGCTAAGGTTGAGGTTGAGGAAGATTATTTTTTATCTTTTTATATTTTTTTTAGAAATTGAAAAGGTACGAATCTCGGGTATTGGATTTGGGGGGTTGGTATTGCTACCGATTACTCTACTATTATCTAATTATCTAAGCTAAGGTTGTGATAGTCTATGTCTAATTGATTTGTACTCGTATGATAGTTTAAAGATGTGTTTACTTAGGTTTTACTACTCCTTACTTATCTCCTATTGATGGTTGATTTGTCACGTCCTTATTCCTAGTTGCGTTGTGATTCTAAGGCTATAGGGCGTGCTTGTTTCCCTAACTCTTTGAATTTACCAAAGGGTCTTGTTTACAAATCCTCTAGTGATTTATAGACGCCTACTCTACGGTTGTCCTTGAATACTTTATCCTACAATTACCTAGATAATTATATTCTAAAGTTTACAAAGAAAAGTCAAGCATTAAGTACACAACGAATAATCTAGCGCACTCTAGATCATTAGTCAACTAAGATAAGTATCAACCAATCAATATTCAATAATTAAGTTTCATATTCCCTAAGCAAACACACAAATAAATTAGCCGGACATGGAGAACATGCAAGCATACACACAAATAATCAAAGACATAATTAAATTAATGAAGTAAATACTTATCTTGATGTATAATAGGGTTTAGAACCCTAAAATACTGCACAAGAAAGCCTTGGTTCGGTTTTAGGTTTTTACTCCAAAAGACTACCCACAAAACTGAAAAATTCGGATTCTATATATAAGATTACATCTGCGACGGCGTCACCTTATGTTTCGTGACGCCGTCGTGTCGCCGTCATTAGGGTTTCGTCTTGGCCACGTAAACCTTGCGACGGCGTCACCTTATGACTGTGACGCCGTCCCCTTCAGCTCTGACGCCGTCTTGGCTGCATCTAGGCCGTCTGAGTAACGACGGCCTACTCCTTTAGAACCTGACGTCGTCCCTTGAAAACATGCAATTTCGCCTCTGACCCGTCGCAAAATTCCTTCCCTACGGCGTCGCAGATATGCAGTGACGCCGTCGCCTTATGTTTCAGCAGCTTTGAGTGTCTCGATTCTGACTTTGGCCATTTTCTTCGTATATTCGCGCCTTTTCGTCCAAATAAGCATCATTCCAGCATTTTGCCTTCGAGAGACCTAAAAAGTGAAAAGGAACGATATTAAGCAATAACGGATACAGAAGTGATCGAATAAGGGCTTAAATGACCCCTTAAAAAGGTACCTTTTAAAACCTTATCAAATATCCCTACACTTGGTATTTGCTTGTCCTCAAGCAAATGTGCTTTTAGCCAATTAATTTATAAGTTAGGGGTCATGAAGCATCCATTCAAAACGGTCCACAACACATATAAGTCCCGCAAAAGTCATAACAAGCACGGAAATTACATACTAGCACCTCACATGGGGTGTTTGGATACTCACATCTCTCTCGGGTGTATATATGAAATATAACAAATCGGAAATGGAAGATAAACACTCATTAACCGGTCCTAGTACATAGATTACCATAGGCTTGAGAATAGATCAAACCTCCGTCGCTTTGGCGTAAGCACCTAGGAAAGACTATCAAAGAGGTCTTTTAAAGGGTTGTAACGTTAGGCTTACGGTAAGGAAATGAAGGGTTTGGTGGGATAGGCTATTTAGTGGTGGATAGTCAAAAATCTCTATGTTGCAAGTATACGAAGAATCGCGTTGCTAAGCCAAGACTCGACACTCTAAAACTCTAGGCAACGAAAATAAACAAACATAATTTAAAAGATAGATGTAGGATGGTAGCCCGTATGGTTTTTTTTTTTTTTTTTTTTTTTTTTTTTTTTTCATACACTTTTACTCTACCATCCTCTACGGTACATCAAAATGATAGGGATTTATAGACACATCCCTACACTTGAGTTTTTATTATTCTAACACTAATTTGACCCGAATTGAAAAGATCAAAACACTTGGAGTACATTATTATGCAAACAAAGGGAATTTGAGTTTAACGTTCTCTTCCCTATGTTTCATAAACTTTAACTTTTCCCATGAATCCCAATCATCCCAAAACTGTATACAAAGGATATGACTCGACTTAGCAACTCATGCAAGCAACTAGATAATTGAACTAAGGGTTTTGGGTGATAACATAAATTTGCACTAAAAGTGAGTGCAATAAAGGTAGGCTAAGGCGATTTGGGTGTATATTAGGGGGTGGGGTGTAAACAATGCTCTTCATTGATATTCCGGAAAAACCGAAACATCACGAGAACCGCGAAAAGGATAGGCTCTGAGGGGTTAACTAGGGGTATCGTGTACTAAAGATGAGTACAGCGCAAAGGGTGTGGGGGAATTACTCAACCGAGGTGGAAGAAGTAATTATATTACAGGTATCAAACAAGGGTTTATCCTAATGCCTCTTATCATTTAGTTATTCCTAACTACACAAGTGTAGTCTCACTAGCGATCTCGGAATGCATCACAAAACAAGTTCTAGAATCTAATATACTACCGGTTCACAGTCTAAGCATTAAAGATGAATGCTTTAATTCCTACTAATCTAAGGGTGATCCTCACATTTTGGGTGGAATTTAGGTGGTAAAGGGTTTTTTGTGCTAGTCATGCAACTTCCTATCCATGAGACGCTTTTGTTAAGACTAATGGCCCACTCTTATACGTCATGAAAAAATTTTAAATTTGGCTAAAATTACCCTAACCTACATTTTCTCATGGTTTATTACACAAATACACTTGGACAAAGCAAATAGTCAAGGATAAGCATAGTTTCAAAGTTCCCGTTTTATTTTCCCTCCCTACACTTAAACTGAACATTGTCCCCAATGTTCCCCGAAAGTATCAAAGTTATGATAATAGAAGGTAATTAAAAACGAAAGAAACTAATACTCCCCTGATTAGCTCGGTAGGATCCGTAAAAAGTGGTGGTTAAAAACTTGATAACGCTACACGCGTCGTTCGGGGTCAAGGAAACTTCCTTTTCTTCGAGCAAGTTTTATAACACCCTAGGCAGTGAACCTAATCGTTGTAGTGTAGTAATTAGGGTAAGCCACGGGTATTAATATCGTTCTCTAGGGGAATAGGAATGCTAGTGAGAAGTTACTACGCTAAGGTTGAGGTTGAGGAAGATTATTTTTTATCTTTTTATATTTTTTTTAGAAATTGAAAAGGTACGAATCTCGGGTATTGGATTTGGGGGGTTGGTATTGCTACCGATTACTCTACTATTATCTAATTATCTAAGCTAAGGTTGTGATAGTCTATGTCTAATTGATGTGTACTCGTATGATAGTTTAAAGATGTGTTTACTTAGGTTTTACTACTCCTTAATTATCTCCTATTGATGGTTGATTTGTCACGTCCTTATTCCTAGTTGCGTTGTGATTCTAAGGCTATAGGGCGTGCTTGTTTCCCTAACTCTTTGAATTTACCAAAGGGTCTTGTTTACAAATCCTCTAGTGATTTATAGACGCCTACTCTACGGTTGTCCTTGAATACTTTATCCTACAATTACCTAGATAATTATATTCTAAAGTTTACAAAGAAAAGTCAAGCATTAAGTACACAACGAATAATCTAGCGCACTCTAGATCATTAGTCAACTAAGATAAGTATCAACCAATCAATATTCAATAATTAAGTTTCATATTCCCTAAGCAAACACACAAATAAATTAGCCGGACATGGAGAACATGCAAGCATACACACAAATAATCAAAGACATAATTAAATTAATGAAGTAAATACTTATCTTGATGTATAATAGGGTTTAGAACCCTAAAATACTGCACAAGAAAGCCTTGGTTCGGTTTTAGGTTTTTTCTCCAAAAGACTACTCACAAAAACTGAAAAATTCGGATTCTATATATAAGATTACATCTGCGACGGCGTCACCTTATGTTTCGTGACGCCGTCGTGTCGCCGTCATTAGGGTTTCGTATTGGCCACGTAAACCTTGCGACGGCGTCACCTTATGACTGTGACGCCGTCCCCTTCAGCTCTGACGCCGTCTTGGCTGCATCTAGGCCGTCTGAGTAACGACGACCTACTCCTTTAGAACCTGACGTCGTCCCTTGAAAACATGCAATTTCGCTTCTGACCCGTCGCAAAATTCCTTCCCGACGGCGTCGCAGATATGCAGTGACGCCGTCGCCTTATGTTTCAGCAGCTTTGAGTGTCTCGATTCTGACTTTGGCCATTTTCTTCGTATATTCGCGCCTTTTCGTCCAAATAAGCATCATTCCAGCATTTTGCCTTCAAGAGACCTAAAAAGTGAAAAGGAACGATATTAAGCAATAACGGATACAAAAGTGATCGAATAAGGGCTTAAATGACCCCTTAAAAAGGTACCTTTTAAAACCTTATCAAATATCCCTACACTTGGTATTTGCTTGTCCTCAAGCAAATGTGCTTTTAGCCAATTAATTTATAAGTTAGGGGTCATGAAGCATCCATTCAAAACGGTCCACAACACATATAAGCCCCGCAAAAGTCATAACAAGCACGGAAATTACATACTAGCACCTCACATGGGGTGTTTGGATACTCACATCTCTCTCGGGTGTATATGAAATATAACAAATCGGAAATGGAAGATAAACACTCATTAACCGGTCCTAGTACATAGATTACCATAGGCTTGAGAATAGATCAAACCTCCGTCGCTTTGGCGTAAGCACCTAGGAAAGACTATCAAAGAGGTCTTTTAAAGGGTTGTAACGTTAGGCTTACGGTAAGGAAATGAAGGGTTTGGTGGGATAGGCTATTTAGTGGTGGATAGTCAAAAATCTCTATGTTGCAAGTATACGAAGAATGGCGTTGCTAAGCCAAGACTCGACACTCTAAAACTCTAGGCAACGAAAATAAACAAACATAATTTAAAAGATAGATGTAGGATGGTAGCCCGTATGGTTTTTTTTTTTTTTTTATATATATATATTTTTTTTTTCGGATTTTTTTTTTTTTTTTTTTTTTTTTTTTTAATCATACACTTTTACTCTACCATCCTCTACGGTACATCAAAATGATAGGGATTTATAGACACATCCCTACACTTGAGTTTTTATTACTCTAACACTAATTTGACCCGAATTGAAAAGATCAAAACACTTGGAGTACATTATTATGCAAACAAAGGGAATTTGAGTTTAACGTTCTCTTCCCTATATTTCATAAACTTTAACTTTTCCCATGAATCCCAATCATCCCAAAACTGTATACAAAGGATATGACTCGACTTAGCAACTCATGCAAGCAACCAGATAATTGAACTAAGGGTTTTAGGTGATAACATAAATTTGCACTAAAAGTGAGTGCAATAAAGGTAGGCTAAGGCGATTTGGGTGTATATTTGGGGGTGGGGTGTAAACAATGCTCTTCATTGATATTCCGGAAAAACTGAAACATCACGAGAACCGCGAAAAGGATAGGCTATGAGGGGTTAACTAGGGGTATCGTGTACTAAAGATGAGTACAACGCAAAGGGTGTGGGGGAATTACTCAACCGAGGTGGAAGAAGTAATTATATTACAGGTATTAAACAAGGGTTATCCTAATGCCTCTTATCATTTAGTTATTCCTAACTACACAAGTGTAGTCTCACTAGCGATCTCGGAATGCATCACAAAACAAGTTCTAGAATCTAATATACTACCGGTTCACACTCTAAGCATTAAAGATGAATGCTTTAATTCCTACTAATCTAAGGGCGATCCTCACATTTTGGTGGAATTTAGGTGGTAAAGGGTTTTTGTGCTAGTCATGCAACTTCCTATCCATGAGACGCTTTTGTTAAGACTAATGGCCCACTCCTATACGTCATGAAAAAATTTTAAATTTGGCTAAAATTACCCTAACCTACATTTTCTCATGGTTTATTACACAAATACACTTGGACAAAGCAAATAGTCAAGGATAAGCATAGTTTCAAAGTTCCCGTTTTATTTTCCCTCCCTACACTTAAACTGAACATTGTCCCCAATGTTCCCCGAAAGTATCAAAGTTATGATAATAGAAGGTAAAAAAAAACGAAAGAAACTAATACTCCCCTGATTAGCTCGGTAGGATCCGTAAAAAGTGGTGGTTAAATCTTTTCCAAGAAGAGTTTTTGCGTGAAAGGCTCCTTCCAAACTTGTGTAACTTCTTCTTGACAAACTAAACCTACACACTAGAAGAAAACAAACGAAACCTTCGCGTAAAATCGGCGGTAATAATATACATAAGACTCGATTTAAACTAGGATATAATGCTTGTGGAATGGATGTTTACAGAATTTGTTTTGAAAGTTAAGATCTGGAAAATTCCAAAATTTTACAAGTAGCTCAGAAAACGAGAAAAAGTAAGCTGATGTTTTTATTCCTTCCTGACGCCGTCAGGTTGCAATCCTGACGCCGTCAGGTTATCCTGACAAAAACTGGTCTGCGATTTTCTGGAAAAAATTCTGGAAAATTTACATCTTTAGAATCTGGAAAAATTTCTGCAAAAACATCCATTATGACTCGATACAAGCATTTGACTCGAACAAACAAACATATATATCTTTTAATTAATTGTTATTCTCATGTTCACGTTTCTTATGAAAACGTGTGTAATCCTCCCTACACTTATCCTTTATGTAAAATACCTTTATATGTAATTAAGACGAGGTTAAAAACAAAATAAAGCATTTTTACAAATCTAAACATGAGGACAAACAATTAATAAAAGATATATGACACTAACAAGCAAACAATTAAGCATGGGTTGCCTCCCACGAAGCGCTTTTCTTTATTTAAGAGTCTTGTAGCTAGACTCGTAGTCCTATTCCTACGTTTTTGCATCACCGCCCTCTTGACGGTCTCTATCGGGGGGTTCCATGTTGTAGAAGTGTCCCATGATACTCCCTTCTAAGAGTTCACCCTCTCCCCACTCGGTCCTATATTTCGGTCCTAAATTCAAACAATCTTTATAGAACCCGAAAAGCTTAGCCATAACATAATCTACTCCCTTTTCCCTATCCTCATCATTCCTGTAATAGACCGACAGTTTAAGTTCCTTTTCATCATTGGAGAGTGATGAAAACTTCTCAATCTTAAACGGCATTTGGTAGGCTACGTCGTCGGTCTCATCCTTGAATCGCACTACTCCTAACGATGGGTCATAGGTCATCCCGGTGCTTTCTACGAAAGGTTTTCCTAGAATAACGTGGGACAAGCTAGGGTCTATGGCCGTGCTAATATCTTCCACAATTATGAAGTCCGTAGGGAATGTGAAACTACCTACATAGACGGGCAATCCCTTAACTCTACCAAGAAAATTACACTTATCACTAGGATTATCGAGGTCTTGCCTAGTTGGGATAGGCTTCTTCATTATCCAATTGTAATAGGTGCTAGTCATTATGTTAATTGGGGATTTACGATCAATGTAAGCCTTTGCCATAAAAAGGTGTCCTATGCAACATGGTATGTTAAGATTCCAAGGGTTCCCAAACTTGATTCTAGGGCTTTTCCTAACATACATGTGACGGAGGTCACGCACTAAGTGAGGGTGGCAGGATAATTCTTCTTCCGTAGGAAATTTGTTGAAATAGTCATTGTCTACTTCATCTTCTTCCTCGGGTGTTTCATCATCAACAAATGTTTGGTCTTCTTCGTCATCGGTTTCATCCGGTTCCACTAAGGCGATGGCACTGACGAATTGGACGTGCTTAATAAGCTTGCTTGGATCCTTAATTTCTACACCTGGAGGCTCGGGAGTCGAGATAGCACTAACCTTCCTATCACTATTTATGGCTTTCAACAGGTTGTCTATCTTCCTATCCATCTCGGCTTGTTGATGGTTAAAGCGGTCCGAGAGCTTAGCCATTTGGGTTTCTTGGGACGCAACTATGTTTTGCAACATCCCTTCGATACTCTGTTGGTTAGGACCGTTAGGTGGGGGCCACGAAAAATCATTGGAGGTGAATTCTTTGGTTTGTCCCCAGTAAAAGTCGGGCTTGTTTTTCCATGCCTCCCGGGTTTCATTGAAATTCCTAGGTTCGGGCGTTGTAGGGAATCTTCCTCCCGTTCCATTATTACGCGAGGATGCGTATTCAACGGAAGCATGTTCGGGGGATAGGGTGCTAGTGCGCGTGTTATGAGGATCACAAAACGGCTTGCACGAAGAGGAAACTTTGTTTATATGGCGCGAGGACTTAGGATTCTCGTAGGAACTCATGAGGAATTTGACTTGATCTTCAAGTTCGATCATCCTACGGTCGGGAGGAGGCAAGGAGATTGCCTTGATGGTTTTGGGAAGTTCACGGGGGTCATCCCAACTTTCGTTGTCATAGAGGGCAAGGTCCTCTATTATTTCCCATGATTCTTCCGCGGTGAGATCACTAAGTTTTCCACCAGCCGCTTGGTCAATGGATCGCTTAGTGGGAAAGTTGACATGATCATAAAAGATTTGGACTTGGAGCCAAAGATCAATGCCGTGATGAGGGACTTTATGAAGTAAGTCCTTGAATCGGGTCCATGCTTCGTAGAGAGATTCACCTTGACGTTGTTGGAACATCAAGATGTCATTCCTAAGCTTAGTGGTTCTCCCCGATGGGAAAAATTGAGCAAGGAAGCGAGAAGTAAGATCATCCCAACTTGAGATGGAGCCGGCGGGAAGTCGCTCAAGCCAATTACTAGCTTGGTCCCGTAGAGAGAATTGGAAGAGACGCAAGCGCGTGGTCTCCCGAGTAGTAGTATCAAGGTCGATGGAATCGACAATTTTGAGGAAATCCCTCAGATGCTGATTTGGATCTTCGGAACGAAGTCCATGGAATGCACATCCGTTTTGCACCAACCGGATGGTGTCGGATCGCAGGGCCGTAGTTTGGGCTTGGTCGGGAAGCTCAATGGTGTTCCTATAACCTAGGTGGTTTGGTCTCGAGTACTCACCAAGAGTACGGGCTCTTGGCGGGTCGTTTGGTGGTGGGTTGATGAGTGGTGGTTGGTTGTCACCTTCCATGGTGAAAAGTGATGGGTGTTACGAACAAAGGTCACGAAGAAGGGGGATAGACTAAGAGAAAGCTAAAAAATGAGAAAAAAATTTACTTGATAGGAATCAAGCAAAGAACCTAAACGAGGTGGACTACTAACTAGCTATTCTATTCCCCGGCAGCGGCGCCAAAAACTTGATAACGCTACACGCGTCGTTCGGGGTCAAGGAAACTTCCTTTTCTTCGAGCAAGTTTTATAACACCCTAGGCAGTGAACCTAATCGTTGTAGTGTAGTAATTAGGGTAAGCCACGGGTATTAATATCGTTCTCTAGGGGAATAGGAATGCTAGTGAGAAGTTACTATGCTAAGGTTGAGGTTGAGGAAGATTATTTTTTATCTTTTTATATTTTTTTTAGAAATTGAAAAGGTACGAATCTCGGGTATTGGATTTGGGGGGTTGGTATTGCTACCGATTACTCTACTATTATCTAATTATCTAAGCTAAGGTTGTGATAGTCTATGTCTAATTGATTTGTACTCGTATGATAGTTTAAAGATGTGTTTACTTAGGTTTTACTACTCCTTACTTATCTCCTATTGATGGTTGATTTGTCACGTCCTTATTCCTAGTTGCGTTGTGATTCTAAGGCTATAGGGCGTGCTTGTTTCCCTAACTCTTTGAATTTACCAAAGGGTCTTGTTTACAAATCCTCTAGTGATTTATAGACGCCTACTCTACGGTTGTCCTTGAATACTTTATCCTACAATTACCTAGATAATTATATTCTAAAGTTTACAAAGAAAAGTCAAGCATTAAGTACACAACGAATAATCTAGCGCACTCTAGATCATTAGTCAACTAAGATAAGTATCAACCAATCAATATTCAATAATTAAGTTTCATATTCCCTAAGCAAACACACAAATAAATTAGCCGGACATGGAGAACATGCAAGCATACACACAAATAATCAAAGACATAATTAAATTAATGAAGTAAATACTTATCTTGATGTATAATAGGGTTTAGAACCCTAAAATACTGCACAAGAAAGCCTTGGTTCGGTTTTAGGTTTTTACTCCAAAAGACTACCCACAAAACTGAAAAATTCGGATTCTATATATAAGATTACATCTGCGACGGCGTCACCTTATGTTTCGTGACGCCGTCGTGTCGCCGTCATTAGGGTTTCGTCTTGGCCACGTAAACCTTGCGACAGCGTCACCTTATGACTGTGACGCCGTCCCCTTCAGCTCTGACGCCGTCTTGGCTGCATCTAGGCCGTCTGAGTAACGACGGCCTACTCCTTTAGAACCTGACGTCGTCCCTTGAAAACATGCAATTTCGCCTCTGACCCGTCGCAAAATTCCTTCCCGACGGCGTCGCAGATATGCAGTGACGCCGTCGCCTTATGTTTCAGCAGCTTTGAGTGTCTCGATTCTGACTTTGGCCATTTTCTTCGTATATTCGCGCCTTTTCGTCCAAATAAGCATCATTCCAGCATTTTGCCTTTAAGAGACCTAAAAAGTGAAAAGGAACGATATTAAGCAATAACGGATACAGAAGTGATCGAATAAGGGCTTAAATGACCCCTTAAAAAGGTACCTTTTAAAACCTTATCACTTGCATGCTTTTTTTTTTTTTCCGAATCACTTTTTTTTTTTATGCAAGACAAGGTATACACGGATAAAGGATACGAACATAAAAAGTATCCCCCCACTTGAGATCAACTATCATCTAAACCCGATTTTCTTCCACAACCCTTTATTCAAAACCCGCGACTTTCACTAGTGGAACCAAAATTAACCAACAGCGCCCGGACCATGGACATAAGGAAACTAGGGTAGGCTAGGCGATGGGTGTAACGAAACAATTATATTGGGTGAACAAAATGAAATGAAAGACTCTGAAGGGTATATCTAGGGGTATCTTGCACTAATGGTGAGTGCAACAAAAAGGGTTTAACAGGGGGATTGACTGATCAATGTGAAAAGCCAATATACACATAACATAAATGATGGGCTATTTGGGTTTAATCCTAAAATTGCCTTATATCCTAGCTGCACCGATCACACCAAGTTACCTCAGTGTAATGCTCATGATAATGCCAAGTTCTAAAGTCTACTACAGCCACCGACACACTCATTTTATGGATTTATGTATAAGGGGAAAACGGAAAGGCTTATCCTCACACAATTGAAATATAAGGTAGGTGTGCTCAGTCTAGATTAATCCAGTTAAGTAATGAAAAATATGTCAAAATTTAATGAAACACTTTTCATCAAAAACTAGAAAAAAAGGGCAAGTAAAATCAAGCGGGTGTCTATGTCTAATCCCTTCCCCCCACTTGGGTCATACTTAAGAATATAAATGAAAGATAAGAAGTGTTAGAATTGGAACTGAAAACTCCCCTAGTATTGCTCGGCATGATCGAAGACTCACGAGTAAACGTGTCCCGCTTTGAGATCAATGAGCAAACTTTAATAACCTGAATTCACTTAAGACAACCAAATCCATCATACTAGAAAAACAACAAATAAAAGAAAATGAAAAACCTAACTCACTTTCGTAGGAAACACGGTTACATTTAGCGTATGCAACAAGCCTTTTAAACCACTTGGTGTCACAAGTGGACGAGTGAAGTCTCGTGAGGGTTTACAAGGAACAAACCCACAAAGTTCATTTAAAATACTAATACAAGGTTATTGTGTTTTAAAATGAAAGAATTAAAGCAGAGGAAGGTTACGTCGTAACTCTTATGAGGGAGTTACGCCGTAACTAGCAAAACCTGACATAAGCTGCAAAGCGATTGGTTACGGCGTAACCACGGAGATGGTATTACGCCCTAATTATTTATGAGTCAAGAATTCTACTGCTAAAAAGTTGGTTACGGCGTAATCACTGAGATGAGTTACGCCGTAACTCTGGTTAGATCAGCAAACTGCAGCAACAATTACTTCCTCATTTCCTGCAAAAATGGTTAGAAAACACAAAATCCAGCTATACTAATAAAATGAAAAAGAAAAGATAGGCCTGGGGTGCCTCCCACGAAGCGCTTGTTTTTGTTCGAGTCACGAGCTTGACTCCACCCTTATTTACTACGTAAAAATGTTCATCCCCTCACTTGAAATCTAGTGTGGGTGAAAATAGCAATAAACACCATGAGGGTGTGAATTTGATATGGGGTGGGGAAATGATAAATTACGATCATACTTGAAAGGAGATGTCATTTCCCTCCATACCTTACATTTTTTAGTTGATGGAATTGATGATTGGTTTACCTCGTGACTTGGCTGATTAATTGGCTCGTATGTCTTCTCGTTAATCACTGAAGTGTCCAAGATCTTGTCCTCTAATTCCATTGCAAGATCAACTAAAACTGGTTCAGTAGCTGGAGCATTTTGCGTTGTAGTTGATTCCACATTAGCTTGTGGCATTGCTTTATCATCCTGTAAGCTCCATGCTTCCATCTTCTTTAATTGATCATTGCTTGTTTCTTCATTTCTCGTAACCTTCAAACGTCCTGGATATGGGATAGGTGGGACATAAGGTCTGATATAAGGTAAATCACCAGGAATCGGTTCGTTGTTGACTTCTTTCATCTTTCCCACCGTTGCTTTGATAGTTCCAACCGCATTCTTTTTACTTTCCAGGACCTTTTGGTTTAATTCTTCGAGCTTATCCTACAAACTCCTCCCCTTGGTGTCAAGGTTTTTTAAATTTAAGTCCGCGCCCTCCTTGAATTTCCTAATCCATTCTATATTCGAGTCGTCCATCCTTTTTAGATTATCCGAGAATTTATTTACGGCTTCTTCTAATGACTCAACATACCTGACCTGCTCATATTCTTCTTGTAGAGAGATCTCTTGAATAGCATGAATGCTCTCCTTGGCCATCTTCATATCACATCCAAGTCTATCAAGCTACTTCATGATGTCGCCAATGTCATCCAAGCTGTTGTTATTTGTGGCCCAAGTGGTTGCTCCATCATACCAATTTTGTGAATGGTCAGCCATTATTTCAATTGATCTAAGGGCTTGTACAGGTGGCATTGAAGGAATAGGTCCTTGAGAGTCAAGCATTTGGCGGGACGAGATGTTTAAACCTTTGTAGAAAATAAGGACCATCTGATGGTTGCTAATATCATGCGTTGGGCATCTGTAAAGAAGGTCATTATATCTTTCCCAAGCTTCATCTAGCGTTTCATCCATCATCTGTCTGAAGCTCCTTATTTATTCCATCATCTTAGCAATCTTTGAAGGAGGACAATATCTCCGAATGAATGCTTTCTTTAAAAGATTCCACGTATTGATTGACCCAGCAGGAAGCATCTTCATCCATCTTCTGGTTTCACCAGTGAGTGTAATAGGGAACACTCTAAACATTAATGCATCTTGAGAAACTCCTTGAGTGTGGAAAAGATCTGCGATCTCCAATACTCTTCGCACATGCAGGTGGGCATCATCATCGTTAGTTCCCGCGAAAAGCTTTTGTCTAAGTTCCCTCATGAACTGGCAGCTGATCTCAAAGTCGATGTCATCATTCAATTCGGGGCATACCACGCCCGATTTTTGGTTATCTTGAGTCAACGCAATATATTCTTCCATAGTGAGCATGTCAAAATCTGAATCTTCCATAACCTGAAATATCAAAAACAAACAAAAAGCAGAAAAGAAGAGAAAAAGAAAACTAAAAGTAAAAATAAAAATATAAGAAAATAAAAGAAAAACTTAAATTAAAATCCTAAATAGCTCCCCGGCAGCGGAGCCAAAAACTTGATGCAGGTTTTACTGACCAGGTTTTAATATATATAATTACTCGTCATACCTATGGTCTACCCTAATGCACTAACGAGCAGTGTACCCGGTCACGTGTAGTGTAGTATTTGGTAAAACTGAGGTCGTCCCAAGAGCTACGTGGATCGGAAATTAACTTAAGTCTAAGTCACGATTTTAATTGATTTTAAGATTGAAATAATAAAACTAACTAATAAGACAAGAAAGCAGATAAAGGCAAGAGATGCGATCAATGAAGGAGAGTGGTGCTAACCTAGTTAATCCTCCTAGCTAGTAATGTCTACGTCTACTTACTTCTAATTACTTCAGGTGGGGTCAAAGTCGAGAGGACAACATTTGGTCAATTCGCCCTAACCTATCAGCAAAGATGCCACCACAGGAGAAATCAAGTGCACCGTCATAAGTCCTGTTGTTTCTGGTCCCCTAAGCCGAGTCATTAAGTACCGCTACATGCTAGATTTATAATAGTGAGTGTCCAGCCATTAGGAACTTAAGTTCATCTAAACGATAGGTGATCAGTTGGTCAAATCGCACAAGTAGAAAGGGTCGTCAGTTGGTCATATCTTACCCTTCCCGTCTCAGTCCGCTCACCTAGGTTCAGTTTGTCATATCTCCTAGGCAATTGGCCTCTACCGCCATTCAGAACTACCGAACCAAGGGTGGCTACCAATAAACTATGCATGCATACATGATGCGCGCAAAACCGTCAAGTTTTCTCACGCAAGCGTAAGAAAACCTAAAACAGCTCAAGCACGAAATCAATGAGGATCTGAGGAGTATAGAGTCTCCCCGGGTCGTTATGTCCCAGCGAGCTATGCGATGATTTATCAAACGTTTAGTGATCGAGGAGTTTGAACGGAAAAAGGATCAGATTATGATTATAACTACGGAATAAGCCAACAAATAACAACGGCTTAAAGGCAAATTAAAGAAAGTTAAAAAGATAAAATCTATTAAATAAACGCTATCACTATTTTTACAATGATGTTTTTGTTTTTACGTTTTTATAAAACTGAATTAAAAATCTACGCGACGTACAAATTAAAAATTGAAACTAAAGCAATATTAACCCTAAAAATATGAAAATGATATTTTTACAATCCTAATGATAAGAGAAACTTTTTAGAAAAAGAAAACTATTTTTATTACTAATTAATTAATTACTATTAATTAAAAACTAATTTTAACTATTTAATAATTAACTAAAATACAAGAAATGAGGAAACACAGCTAGAAAAATAAAATTATGAAATGAAAAAGTCTAAAATATCAAACTAGAATTTTCAAAACTATTTTTGTATTTTTCTGATTATTTTTCTATTTTTTATGAATTTTAAACTATTAAAAACTATTTAAATTACTAAAAATTACCAAATAAACTATGAAAAATCTAGAAAATTACTTTTTTCACTTCTTATATTTATCTAAACTTAATAAAATTGAAAAATTATTTTTTTGAACCTTTTTCTAATTTTTTATATTAAAAGCTATTAAAAATGATTAAAAACTAAGTTAAATTAAGAAAAATAGCAAATGAAGACCAAAAATTATGAAAACTTCAGGAAAATTCTAAAATTATATTATGAATCTATGAAAAATGAAAAATCAACAGGTTATGTGTAAGATTAATGAGCTGCTATGAAACTATTATATGATTAAGCTAGGAAAATAAGCAAATAAGCTACTAAGCTATCCAAACAGTGAACAAGGCTTAAGTCTACTAAAATAAGCTAGTTGAAACTATTTCTAACTACTCCTAACAGGCTATGAGCTCAAATCAGAGATCTAAGCAAAACTGCTATACTATCCAAACAGTGGTTAAGGTCCACTGTTAAGGCCTAAGCACAAGCTTATTTATAAGCTTAGAGTGAAAAACAGATAAGCAGTCCTAAACACCACCTGACCAGCTATGATTGTGCCAAAAACCAGACCATGGTGAACTCTTATGAGCTCTGTACACACCTGCACAAAACTGAGGAAAACCTCTGCATATACTGATCTGTGGTGCAGGGCACTATTGGCCAGAAAGATTAGCTTGTTTGAAGCTTTTACAAAAATCACAAAATTCTACAAAAATGCTTATAAGAAAGATGACCAGCTGAGCTTTTTGAAACACCAAGATTCACTTGATAAGACCCAAACATGAACTCAAGAAAATTCCTTGTAACTGAGCCTAAAACAGATTTTCACACTTTTTTGACTTTTCAAGATATTGAGAATGTTGACTTTTTCCAACTTTAGAACCAATTTTATGGCTGAGATGGATGTTATAAGATGTATTAAGCCTAATGCAAGTAAGGTTGGTGATATTTAAACACAAAATGATGAACTGCAATCTAAAATTCCCAACAGTTAACAGTGGAGATGGGTTACAAAGTAATTTTGACTTCTAGAGCTAGCAGACCTAGTTTATTGACTAAAATGAGTTCAACTGACTTTAAGAAACATGAACTAATGAACATAAGCCACTGCACAAGCTTGAAGAGCAGTTTAAACCTTAAACCAAACACCCCTTTTATAACTTGATATGTAACTAAAACAGATCCAAACACAGAACTAGCTTATATTTATGATCAAACTACCTTACTCTAGCTGAATTACTACTGATTGACCATGTTTTAACAGATTTACACCTACAAATACAGATTATACAAGGAACCTTAAATTTGACTTACAAATAGTCCAAGCCACAATGGCATGCAAATAAGAACCATGAACCACTAATCTATCAAACCCCATCCAAATAGCTCCTATTCAACCCAATTCCAGGACTGCATCAACCCTGTACCATTTCTGCACCATTCTTGTTCCTTTTTGACTTTTATTGACCAAGTTTCAATTTTGCTTAAAACTCAAACACAAGCTTATAAAAGCTATTATAAGCTAATAAAAGCTTATATGAAATTAACTTGAGCTGCTAAAAGCTTCTACCAATGAGTTTGAAACTTGAAATTTCCACAGTAGACTTTTAAGATAGATATTGAACATTAACTGAAATTGATGCTTGATTTAAGTTGAAATACATTGAAAAGAGTTACTTGGATACAATAGAACTTTTTATTACAACTGCAAATCTAACTTAAGACTAAAAACATTAAACGACATACATTGCTAATAAAACTAAAAACTAACTCTCTCCTCTTAGCTTCTCTTGGCCTTTTATACACCCAAGTGACCTTCTCTCACTTCATTGGACATATCCCAGCAACACTTGAGGCCCTTGGATGACTCAACTTGATCCTAGCCGTTTAAAGTATTTTTGGCGCCAAAACCTTTTTTAACAGTTTGCTTGAGTGGGGTTGGTATGGGGCTCATTTAATGATCCTTGGCTCTTTGTGTTTGGAGGGGGGGGGGGTAGAGTAGAGATGTGATGATGGTGGAGTGTAGCAGAAGTGTTTACAGGTTGGTGATGATGGAAATGGGTGTAACCCGTGAAGGAGAGGGAAAGGGTAGTCAAATGGGTTTGACTGCTATTTTAATAAAAGGGGGGTCCAATGGCAGGGGTTCAAAAATCAGTGGCAGGGTCAAAAATAGATATGACAAGTTCAAGTGGTGTGAAAGGGTTTAATACTCAAGGGTTTATCTTGCCAATTCTGAAAGTGGAAGGACTTGTTCTGCCAATCTCCTAAAGTTGCTCCAAGGACTGAATTTGACAAGTGGTGATATTACAAGGACCAAAATTGCCATATTCACATTTTCCAGGGGCTAATTCTGCCAATTTTGAAAGTTGAAGGACCATTTTTGTAAATTTCTCAAACTTTTCATATTTTTCACCAAAGGACTAAATTTGACAACTTTTGATTTTAAAAGGACCTTTGGTGACTTTACTTTTGAAATTATGTGCTTAGGGACTGTTTTTGACAATTTTATAAACTTGGGGGACTAAAACTGCAATTTTTGCAAATTTGATATGTTTTTCATCTGATTTTGATATTTTTGCATTTGAAACACATAAAACACTGATTTGTGATATTTTGATCATTTTGATGTGTTTCTGAGTGTTTTCAGATGATTTTGCAGTTTATTTTGTACAAAAATGATGAGTATTTACACACTCATCAATCCCCCACACTGAGATATTGCTAGTCCCTAGCAATGATTTGAGAAAACATAATGGATTTTAATCTCTTTACCAAAAGCCATTACTTCTGGAGTAGCCAAATGTTTCAGTTCAAGTAAGAACCATGGTACACCGATAACCATGTGATTTTGAGCAAACCACCAGCTTTCAACGGATTTGATTTTGTCTTTACCAGAAGCCGTACCCTTCTGGACTAGCCAACTCTTAGATAAATTATCAATATTATCTTTGGTGAGTCGATTACCAATTATGGTTTTTCCACTGCCTTTACCACAAGCCATAATCTTGCGGGCTAGCCAACTCTTCTCTTTTTAGGATATGGTGAGCTGAATACCATACAATTTTGGGCAAATTGCAAGCCATCAACGGATTTGAGAAATCTTTACCAAGAGCCGTTTGCTCCTGGATTAGCCAATCCTTTTGTCTTACAGACATGGCGGACTGATAACCAAGTGAGAAAGTGTAAAACACTTACTCCAAAAAAAAATTTTGGCCAAAAACGGGGGGATTAGGCGGTATAATTACATGATAAAATTCGTGAGAATTCCCCCCCACACTTAGAAATGAATATTGCCCTCAATATTCAAAGTACCGGCGGTTATGCCGAAACAAAGAACGTGAAAGGGAAATACTGAGGCCATTATTTAGAAAGAAGATTTTTTTTTTTTTTTTTTTTTTTTTTTTTTTTTTTTTTTTTTTTTGAAACATGTGGGCAACCCCCCCACACTAGGGTGGTAGAAAGAGGTAAGAAGACAGAAATATGGGTGAGAACCCATATGGCATGCTACTGTTTTTGATTACCGAGTCGCTAGCTTGACTCGATCCCCGCATTCATTGGTTCATGGGGAAAGTTTGAAGATCCGGGACAACCATGGACGGAATGTCCTCTCCAAAGAAATGCTTCACTCGATGACCATTCACTTTGAAATTAGGACCATCGGGTTGAGATAACTCAATGGTACCATAAGGATAGACCTTAGCGATGGTAAATGGACCAGACCAGCGGGACTTGAGCTTTCCCGAGAAAATCTTTAATCTTGAGTTGAAAAGAAGGACTCGATCACCGACGTTGAAAACGCGGTTCTTGATTTTTGAGTCATGAATCTTCTTTGTCTTTTGTTTATAGATCAAAGAGTTCTCGTAAGCTTGATCACGGAGTTCATTTAATTCATTCATTTGAACTTTCCTATGATCACCCGCTGTCTGAATATCAAAGTTAGCATGCTTCAAGGCCCAGTATGCCTTGTGCTCGAGTTCTACCGGCAGATGGCACGCCTTCCCGTACACCAGCTTGTATGGAGTGCACCCGATGGGTGTTTTGTAAGCTGTACGGAAAGCCCAAAGTGCGTCATCTAACCTATCCGACCAAGAGGCACGGTTTTCACCAACCGTCCTCTCCAAGATTCTTTTAATCCCCCGGTTAGAAACTTCCACTTGCCCACTTGTTTGGGGGTGGTACGCAGTAGAGGTACGGTGAGTTACACCATACTTTTGCATGACTCTTGCAAATTGGTCATTGCAGAAATGCGTACCACGATCACTGATGATGGCTCGTGGAGTTCCAAACCTAGCAAAGAGAGATTTCAAGAATTTCACCACTACTCGGGCATCGTTGGTGGGTAAAGCCTTAGCTTCAACCCATTTTGACAAGTAGTCAACGGCCACGAGTATGTACTTATTTCCGTGAGAAGAAGGAAATGGCCCCATAAAGTCAATGCCCCATATGTCAAAGATCTCACACACTTGAATGGCGTTTTGCGGCATTTCATTCCTTTGTGAGATATTCCCGTGACGTTGACAAGCGTCACAGGTTTTGACGAATTCATGGGCATCCTTGTAGATTGTGGGCCAATAGAATCCGGAATCAAACACCTTCTTGGCGGTGTAGTTGGGGCTATGATGTCCCCCAGTAGGTCCAGAATGGCAAGCCTTGAGAATGTCAATGGCTTCCTGACCATACACACATCGCCGGATGACTTGATCCGCACAGATTTTAAACAAGTAGGGGTCGTCCCAGAAATAATGTTTCACATCTTTAAAGAATTTATTTTTCTGTTGGGACGACATCCCTTTCACAACAAAGTTACCCGCATGGTAATTTGCAAAGTCGGCAAACCATGGGGTAGAAGAATCTCCACGAAAAGAAACCATATTGAGTGTTTCAAGAGGAAATGTTTCATTGATTTCCTTTTTCTCGAACACATTTTGATGAGGGTTCTCTAATCGGGACAGATGATCTGCAGCCAGGTTCTCAGCTCCTTTTTTATCACGGATGATGATATCAAATTCTTGTAGGAGGAGAACCCAACGGAGCAATCTCGGCTTTGCATCTTGTTTTGCAAAGAGATATTTGAGTGCCGAGTGATCCGTATACACCACGCATTTGGTCAAGATAAGATATGGCCGAAATTTCTCAAACGCATACACCACAGCTAACAATTCTTTTTCTGTAGTGGTGTAATGGGTCTGAGCTTCAGTCATAGTTTTGCTCGCGTAGTGGATTGGCTGAAAATGTTTGGTTTTGCGTTGCCCCAAGACTGCACCGATTGCAAAATCACTTGCATCGCACATAAGCTCGAAGGGTAAATCCCAGTCGGGGGCAACTAGAATGGGTGCTTCCGTAAGCTTTTTCTTAAGTGTTTCAAAAGCTTCGACGCACTCAGGAGAGAAGATAAAAGGAGCATCTTTTTCGAGAAGATGGGTCATCGGCCGAGCGATTTTAGAGAAATCTTGAATGAATCTACGATAAAACCCGACATGACCTAGAAAACTCCTAATACCTTTGACGGTAGTAGGATGAGGTAGTTTAGCAATAACATCAACTTTTGCTCTATCCACCTCAATCCCATTCTTGGAAATCTTATGGCCAAGGACTATGCCTTCTTTGACCATAAAGTGGCTCTTCTCCCAGTTTAGACATAGATTGGTGTCTTCACACCTTTTAAGCATTTTGTCTAAGTGGGAGAGACATGTCTGAAATGAATCCCCAATGACCGAGAAGTCATCCATAAACACTTCCATAGTTTCCCCGATCATGTCGTGGAAAATAGCCATCATACAACGTTGGAACGTGCCAGGAGCATTGCATAAGCCAAAAGGCATACGTCTATAGGCAAACGTCCCGTATGGGCAGGTGAATGTGGTTTTCTCTTGATCCAGCGGATCAATGGGGATCTGAAAGTAACCCGAGAAACCATCAAGGAAACAATAGTACTCGTTCCCTGCTAATCTCTCAAGCATCTGGTCCATGAAGGGTAGAGGAAAATGGTCTTTACGGGTGGCTTCGTTTAACTTTCGATAGTCAATACAAACACGCCATCCCGTAACCAATCGAGTTGGAATCAACTCGTTTTCTTCATTTGTGACAACAGTTATGCCACCCTTTTTTGGAACGCAATGAATTGGGCTAACCCAAGGACTGTCAGAGATCGGGTAAATCAAACCGGCATCAAGAAGTTTGAGAACCTCTTGTTTGATAACCTCGTGAATCTTAGGATTCACCCTTCTCTGACTTTGGACTGCTGGCTTGAAGTCATCCTCCATTAAGATTTTGTGAGTACAAAACTCAGGGTTGATACCCTTAATATCGGAGAGTTTCCAAGCAATTGCTTGCTTGTGTGACTTCAAGACCTTTATGAGAGCAGTTTTCTCCTCCTCAGTTAAATCCTTAGCAATTATGACGGGTAATTTATCATCACCCTCCAAGAATGCATACTCAAGATGAGGAGGTACGTCCTTAAGTTCAACCTCGGGAAATGCTTCAGTAGATGATTGTACTGATTTGATTTCCTCAATTGTGATTTCTTTCGGAGGGGGTGAAGGTAATGGATCTTCATTAAGCAATTGCTCAAGATAGAGAATATCCCCCTCCGAATCATAAACACCATCAATTCCAGGCGGAATTGATTCATCAACAGCAAGAAATTCATCGATCTCTTCAAGAAGGAAGTCACCTCCCTCAAACGGAGTGAGAGAGGGGGAAGAGTCGGCAATGATAGGTTGAGAGGATGTGGTGGAATTGGAATTTCCACTCACAGAATTATGAAGATAACCAAGAAACTCTTGAGAGTACTCCTCTGAAGCAATGTCAATTAAATCGACTCGATTAATTGATTCAGTATCATAATTTGAGGAGTACCTCGAAGTCTGATCGAGGTTAAAGGTAACAGCTTCATTACCCATACGGAGAGTGATCTCTTGCTCAAACACATCGATAAGAGCACGGCCCGTCCTCAAGAATCCCCGCCCAACAATGAGGGGAACTCGAGGATCAGCATCGAAATCAACGACCACAAAGTCAGCTGGGAAGTGGAACTTTCCTACTTTGACAAATACATCCTCGGCGATGCCAAGAGGACGCGAGATAGATCGATCTGCAAGCTCAAGAGTCATGCAGGTAGGAATAAGTTCCGGAAGAGACAGTTTCTTCCACACTGAGTACGGCATCAGATTGATGCTTGCACCAAGATCGGCAAGGGCAAAGCATTCAATCATCCCAGGAAAAACACAAGGAAGAAGAAATTTTCTGGGATCTCCAAGCTTCTCGGGAAGCTTTTTCAACAACACTGCTGAGCAATTTTCATTCAAAGGAGTCTTAGCCATTTCAAACAGCTTTTCTTTGTTGCTCAGCATGTGTTTCAGAGTAGATGCAAACTTGGGCATCAACATGATGGCATCCGCGAAGCTTATGTCAAAGTGAAGCTCTTGGAAAATCTGAAAGAATTTTTCCATTTGATGACTAGCTTTCTCGCGGAGCTTTTGCTCATGTAACCGTGAGGGGTAAGGAATAGAAGTTTTGGATTTAGGGTCAACAACTGGAGGTTCAAAAACAACTCCAGGCTTGGGTTTGGGGACAACCTGAGGATGGACATTATTGTTACCCCCGTTATTAGTAGGGAGTTCCTTGTCCTTTGTCGCCTCAGGCTCACTTTCCACTACCTTCGGGAGAGAGGAAGAAGAGGTAGTAGGAATAGCGGGTCCAGCATATGAAGCACCACTACGGGTTGTGATCGCTTTAGCATCGCCCCTCGGATTAGCGATCGTGTTGCTAGGTAGAGTACCTGAGCCCGAGGGTCGATCATTTAAAGACTTCTTGATGTCAGAAATCTGGCTGACCAACAACCGATTCATTTCCTCTTGGGATTTCATGAATTGTTTCAACAACTCATCAGATGATGGGCCAGTTGGAACAATGGCTTGAGTTTGCACAGGGAAATTCTGGCCTCTATTGTTAGGATTAGGGCCTTGATTTTGAAAATTCCCTTGATTATTTCCATGAAAATACCCTGGGTTGAAATTTCCCTGACCTGGGTTTCTATTGAAATTTCCTTGTTGTTGGAAATTTTGATTCTGATTTTGATAACCGTTGTTTGGACTGAAATGACCTTGGTTTTGATAACCTTGGTTCGGTCTGTTTTGATTCTGATTACGGTTTTGGTTTTGATTGAAACCGGGAGGTCCAGAGTAGTGGTTAGGACGGTGATTCGGGTCTACAGGAGCACGATATTGATTGCCTCCTTGATTAGACATCCCGCCCACAGCATTAGCTTCAAAGGGGTTACCATCAGTGGCCATACAGTTGTAATAAGCATGGGGGCCACCACAGGTAACACAGACTTCCACTTTCTTAACTTCAGCAGGAGGTGAAGTTTGTGGAAAAGAGACTTTCTTCTGGTTGGAAAGAACCAAAGCTTGAATAGCTTCCGTGAGTTTGTCAATCTTAGCATCGGTGCTAGACTGACTCACGGGCGATGAAGAAGAAGAAGGTCCAACACTGACTTGGGAAACAACCGGCTTGCTTCGTGCAGTGCGGACTTTAGACTTGTTTTCGATTATCGCTAAAGCTTCTTTGACAGTTTTGCTTAGGAAATTTCCTCCCGCAGAGGAATTGAGAGAGTCTTGGTCAGATTGACTCACTCCATTGTAGAAAGTGTCGAGTTGCATCAACTCGGAGAAACCGTGGTGAGGACATTTGCGAAGCAATTCCTTGAAACGATCCCACGATTCACTGAAGGATTCATCAAACTTCTGAGTGAACTTGATGATTTCATTTTTAAGACTCGTGGTCTTGGAAGGTGGATAGAATTCATTCACAAATTTCTTCACCAGATCTTCCCATGTCTCTATTGACTGAGGGGGTTGTTTTTCAAGCCAAATCCGGGCTTGCCCCTCAAGAGAAAACGGGAACAGAAGAAGCTTGACAGCTTCAGAAGGGACATTCTTATACTTGATGGTAGATGCAATCTTGTTAAACCATCTTATATGAGCATGAGGATCATCCCGCTCAAAACCGTAGAACTGATTTGAGGTTACAAGGTTCAGTAACCCGGTCTTGAGTTCAAAGTTTTCAGCCACGATGGCTGGCACAACGATAGCATCTCCATACCCGTCGATGGGTGCCTGGAGAAGCTCGCACATAGGAATCTCATCCGCCATGATAACGGGAGGAGTGCGAACAGTCCGGATCTCAGATCCGACTGATGGAGCAGAAAGTCTGCGAACACGCCTTCTTGGAATCTTGACAAGCTCACGAAATGGGCTTACAGATCTAGAAGAGCGAGTGCGCATACACTAGAGTTAACTCTAAGGAATCTCAGAGTTAAGGAGAGAAATGGAATTATGAAAATCTTTCAGATGAGAATGAGAATTATGAAGACGTTTTGTAAAAATCAGGTGAGAAGAATCTTTATGGGTTTTCTGATTCTGAAACGTCGATATCACAACAAAATCAATTAACACAAGATCGAGGCAAAACAACAGTGAACTTAACCAATAATCCAAGATGAATGGCTTCTTTAAAAAAGGTACACCAATCACAATGGACACAAAGGCAAGTTTTAAATCTTTAGTTCGGGAACTTATTATGGTCGCACCCCCAGTTAGGTAGTGCACTGCCTTGGTTTTCGGTGGTAATCTTTTAAGTTGTTAATTATTAGAGAAAACGATGATTCTTTTTGTATTTTTATTTTTGATACATATATAGAAACAAAAGGAAAAATATTTTTGTGTTTTATACGTTTTTAGCTGTTTTTGGGTTTTTGGATTTTTTATGAGAAAATATGGATATATATATAGATGGATAGAGATGATATAGACAAATGAGTGAGTATTCAAACAACTAATCTTCTAGACGTAAGACAATAGCACAGCTCCCCGGCAGCGGCGCCAAAAATTTGATGCGCGCAAAACCGTCAAGTTTTCTCACGCAAGCGTAAGAAAACCTAAAACAGCTCAAGCACGAAATCAATGAGGATCTGAGGAGTATAGAGTCTCCCCGGGTCGTTATGTCCCAGCGAGCTATGCGATGATTTATCAAACGTTTAGTGATCGAGGAGTTTGAACGGAAAAAGGATCAGATTATGATTATAACTACGGAATAAGCCAACAAATAACAACGGCTTAAAGGCAAATTAAAGAAAGTTAAAAAGATAAAATCTATTAAATAAACGCTATCACTATTTTTACAATGATGTTTTTGTTTTTACGTTTTTATAAAACTGAATTAAAAATCTACGCGACGTACAAATTAAAAATTGAAACTAAAGCAATATTAACCCTAAAAATATGAAAATGATATTTTTACAATCCTAATGATAAGAGAAACTTTTTAGAAAAAGAAAACTATTTTTATTACTAATTAATTAATTACTATTAATTAAAAACTAATTTTAACTATTTAATAATTAACTAAAATACAAGAAATGAGGAAACACAGCTAGAAAAATAAAATTATGAAATGAAAAAGTCTAAAATATCAAACTAGAATTTTCAAAACTATTTTTGTATTTTTCTGATTATTTTTCTATTTTTTATGAATTTTAAACTATTAAAAACTATTTAAATTACTAAAAATTACCAAATAAACTATGAAAAATCTAGAAAATTACTTTTTTCACTTCTTATATTTATCTAAACTTAATAAAATTGAAAAATTATTTTTTTGAACCTTTTTCTAATTTTTTATATTAAAAGCTATTTAAAAATGATTAAAAACTAAGTTAAATTAAGAAAAATAGCAAATGAAGACCAAAAATTATGAAAACTTCAGGAAAATTCTAAAATTATATTATGAATCTATGAAAAATGAAAAATCAACAGGTTATGTGTAAGATTAATGAGCTGCTATGAAACTATTATATGATTAAGCTAGGAAAATAAGCAAATAAGCTACTAAGCTATCCAAACAGTGAACAAGGCTTAAGTCTACTAAAATAAGCTAGTTGAAACTATTTCTAACTACTCCTAACAGGCTATGAGCTCAAATCAGAGATCTAAGCAAAACTGCTATACTATCCAAACAGTGGTTAAGGTCCACTGTTAAGGCCTAAGCACAAGCTTATTTATAAGCTTAGAGTGAAAAACAGATAAGCAGTCCTAAACACCACCTGACCAGCTATGATTGTGCCAAAAACCAGACCATGGTGAACTCTTATGAGCTCTGTACACACCTGCACAAAACTGAGGAAAACCTCTGCATATACTGATCTGTGGTGCAGGGCACTATTGGCCAGAAAGATTAGCTTGTTTGAAGCTTTTAAAAAAATCACAAAATTCTACAAAAATGCTTATAAGAAAGATGACCAGCTGAGCTTTTTGAAACACCAAGATTCACTTGATAAGACCCAAACATGAACTCAAGAAAATTCCTTGTAACTGAGCCTAAAACAGATTTTCACACTTTTTTGACTTTTCAAGATATTGAGAATGTTGACTTTTTCCAACTTTAGAACCAATTTTATGGCTGAGATGGATGTTATAAGATGTATTAAGCCTAATGCAAGTAAGGTTGGTGATATTTAAACACAAAATGATGAACTGCAATCTAAAATTCCCAACAGTTAACAGTGGAGATGGGTTACAAAGTAATTTTGACTTCTAGAGCTAGCAGACCTAGTTTATTGACTAAAATGAGTTCAAATGACTTTAAGAAACATGAACTAATGAACATAAGCCACTGCACAAGCTTGAAGAGCATTTTAAACCTTAAACCAAACACCCCTTTTATAACTTGATATGTAACTAAAACAGATCCAAACACAGAACTAGCTTATATTTATGATCAAACTACCTTACTCTAGCTGAATTACTACTGATTGACCATGTTTTAACAGATTTACACCTACAAATACAGATTATACAAGGAACCTTAAATTTGACTTACAAATAGTCCAAGCCACAATGGCATGCAAATAAGAACCATGAACCACTAATCTATCAAACCCCATCCAAATAGCTCCTATTCAACCCAATTCCAGGACTGCATCAACCCTGTACCATTTCTGCACCATTCTTGTTCCTTTTTGACTTTTATTGACCAAGTTTCAATTTTGCTTAAAACTCAAACACAAGCTTATAAAAAGCTATTATAAGCTAATAAAAGCTTATATGAAATTAACTTGAGCTGCTAAAAGCTTCTACCAATGAGTTTGAAACTTGAAATTTCCACAGTAGACTTTTAAGATAGATATTGAACATTAACTGAAATTGATGCTTGATTTAAGTTGAAATACATTGAAAAGAGTTACTTGGATACAATAGAACTTTTTATTACAACTGCAAATCTAACTTAAGACTAAAAACATTAAACGACATACATTGCTAATAAAACTAAAAACTAACTCTCTCCTCTTAGCTTCTCTTGGCCTTTTATACACCCAAGTGACCTTCTCTCACTTCATTGGACATATCCCAGCAACACTTGAGGCCCTTGGATGACTCAACTTGATCCTAGCCGTTTAAAGTATTTTTGGCGCCAAAACCTTTTTTAACAGTTTGCTTGAGTGGGGTTGGTATGGGGCTCATTTAATGATCCTTGGCTCTTTGTGTTTGGAGGGGGGGGGGGGGTAGAGTAGAGATGTGATGATGGTGGAGTGTAGCAGAAGTGTTTACAGGTTGGTGATGATGGAAATGGGTGTAACCCGTGAAGGAGAGGGAAAGGGTAGTCAAATGGGTTTGACTGCTATTTTAATAAAAGGGGGGTCCAATGGCAGGGGTTCAAAAATCAGTGGCAGGGTCAAAAATAGATATGACAAGTTCAAGTGGTGTGAAAGGGTTTAATACTCAAGGGTTTATCTTGCCAATTCTGAAAGTGGAAGGACTTGTTCTGCCAATCTCCTAAAGTTGCTCCAAGGACTGAATTTGACAAGTGGTGATATTACAAGGACCAAAATTGCCATATTCACATTTTCCAGGGGCTAATTCTGCCAGTTTTGAAAGTTGAAGGACCATTTTTGTAAATTTCTCAAACTTTTCATATTTTTCACCAAAGGACTAAATTTGACAACTTTTGATTTTAAAAGGACCTTTGGTGACTTTACTTTTGAAATTATGTGCTTAGGGACTGTTTTTGACAATTTTATAAACTTGGGGGACTAAAACTGCAATTTTTGCAAATTTGATATGTTTTTCATCTGATTTTGATATTTTTGCATTTGAGACACATAAAACACTGATTTGTGATATTTTGATCATTTTGATGTGTTTCTGAGTGTTTTCAGATGATTTTGCAGTTTATTTTGTACAAAAATGATGAGTATTTACACACTCATCAATACACTTAGAAATAATTGTACGGAAGTAAAGTAAATGCAAACAAAACAATTAAAGAATCATAATTAGGCCAGCACAGGGTGCTTAGCCAAACATATAATAAATCATACCAACAAAGATGAATAAATCATAAATTGAATTGAACATAATGTTTGATACAAATTACTTGATGTAGAGCTAATAATGATGATGATTGCGAGTGTATTCTTCCTTCAAAACTGGCTTCGGACTGCTGGAAAATGCCCTGGAGTGGTGCCCTAATCGACCCCTAAGAGAGGGGTGAAAAGAGATGCTAAAAAATGCAGATTTAGGGCTGTATTTATAGGCCCTGACATGGTTACGGCCTAACCTTAAGGACTAATTACACCATAACTAAAGTCAGTGCAAATAAAATCGGCTTTCGAACAATTACGTCGTAACTAACATATATAGTTATGTCGTAACTAAGTTACGCCGTAACCAAAATATGCAATTACGCCATAAACATTATATTTCGTACTTTTTCTTATCATTTGATTTTCTTGAAACTTTATTGCACTTGGTTGACACTTTTAGTCCCTGAAGTAGCGTGTAGATTCAAATTAAGTCCAAAAGCCTTTATAATACATACGGTTTCAGCCCCTCGTAGTTCTTGAAATATTTATACTTGGTCCTCGAAGTGAATAAAATAAATATTAACTTGCCACTTCTAATCCGTGGACCTCGAAACTTTGCGCCCAAGTAATTAATTACGGCATAACTAATTATCCGAGTTACGCCGTAATCCTTCTTCATCTCATACTTATCCCTCCAAAATAATCTCTACGGCATAACTAAATTGCAACGTTACGCCATAACCTTCACAAAAATAATTACGACGTAACCATAAGAATTGGTTACGCCGTATCCTTCAAAGTTCATATTTACGCCGTAACCTTATTAGCTAGTTACGGCGTAATCTTCACATAAAATGCAAAGGCCCTCGTAAATCAATCTTCAGAACATATTCTTGGCCTTTTATCACTTCTTTTCTGCTTCAACGCCTCATTTATCCTGAAATGCAAATATGAACGAATATGAACGAATTAAGTACCATATTAATATAAATGAGGCCATAAACACGGGAATTGGATATATAAAAGATCAGGCTAATTTGATGTTATCATGGACATATTTATCAATCTTAGGAAATTTTTTCTAATCATCCTTATCTCAAAATGGGTCAAAAACTAGTTTTTTAATTATTTTATTTTTTGAGGATTTTTCAAACTCCATCTCAAGCTTACATCTGATCTCTAGAATCATTTATTATGACTTGACACCATCAAAATTCCTAGTGTCATCCTTGAACACCCATTGGTGATCATAAAGTCTCATTTTCCTTCCATAAAAGGCAATCATTAGCTACATCACTCATTGCCCTTGATTATTCAAGTGCCCTTCCATTTAAGACACTTGGATAGACCGAAACACTCAAGAAGGTATAGGTATTAGACCTTACAAACATCATTGTTATGTTTTCTTAGATACTAAGAGACGGATCCCTAGGATTAGCCTAGACGGATCCCTCATTAGAGGGAACCGTGGGATCCGTATGACAGATTCATGTTAACTCTAGCTAAAACAATCATTTCAAGCTCATCTTGCAACTTGAACACTCCATCTCATCTTAATTAAGTTCCTAGATCAGTACAACTCTGAAGTTGACTCTTGTGCATGCTAATCATCACATTTCAAAGAATCTTAGTGGTGTATGTCTTGAATGCACTTGCCGAATTCCTCCCCTTATAAGTCATCTTGCTAGAATTCCTTAATCATCAAACACAACATAATTCTCAGCAATTAGAAACATCTTCCTTAGTCATCTCATCATGAGGAAAGCTCCTAGTGCTAACTCATCCACCCAAGAACCATCCAAGAAACTTGCTCGTGTTGTACACGAAATTTCCTCAATCGAATCATCTCCGGTCAAATCCACAAATGCTAGGATTTCCACAACTCAACCAATCAAACCAATCCCCAAGAGGATTGTTCCCACAAAGATATCATCACCAAACTCTACAATTCCTACTAAACCAAACACACCCTTTTCAACCCAACCAACATCATTGGTGCCTAGAGCCATATCATTTAACACCTCACAATCATCTCCACATTCCTAAAACTTAGAGGATTTACCCCCTAGGCCATCTCATCCTCCACCATTACCGATACACTCTTCACTAGAGAAGATTGTACAACAAAACCAAGGTGTTGAATCAACACTTGCACCTATGTCCATTTCTCCATTTCCCTCTAATGATCCATTTTGGATTATGAGGAGACATCAAAGTCAACCACCCAACCACATGGAAGTTGACACTTCCCTACCTCCATCATAAACCCTTGTTGAGCCACCACTTAATGTGCCTCCACCAATCCCTCCTTCACTTAAGGATCTCCAACCCACTTCACTTGAACCTCCGCTTCAAGACGCTCAACCTTTACCACCATATTTTCAAAACCATGACATGAATTGCTATCATTGTCAACATGTTGAAAGGTTGATACATGAACTACGTGAAGAGCAACTTTTCATGTTTCATCACCTCCTCGGACGTTTCGATGAGGTCAACAAACCTAAACAACCATGAGCCTAAGGATTAAAACGGGGTCCTAGTCTCAAGCTTAACTTAGAGCGTTTAGGAATCCCATTTCATGTTTGATCATCCTTAAGCACGTGGTCGCTTCTTAAGTTTAGGTCACTCATTAGTATTAGAAGAATATGTATTACATGGCTAAATCATTTTCTTAGTTTTAGAGATTTGTTGATTATCTCTTATGTTTTATTAAATGATAGTTTATTTGCCATATTGCATTGAGCATATGTTTGTTGCTTGGATACATATCTTTCTTTGATGTTAACATTACTTGGTAAATCACCATTGCTTAAATCTGTCATCAGACAGACGGATCCCTGGAATTTGCCTAGACGGATCCCTCCAAGAAGAGAACCGTGGGATCCGTGCAACAGAAGACCAAATTTCTATTAACTTGAGTCTTATTTGCTGGAAAATATGCACTATATACTTGTTTTCTAACCTTTGTTATGTAGATTTTTAAAATACACATGAAAACTTTGACACCCTAAGCTAGGGGAGCTTTGTGTCAAACCATACATTGCAAAACCATTTGCAATATAATCCACATATGGATAACATTTCGTTACGTCCCCTTGCAAAGTTGCAATCATTAAGGGGGAGCGTTACCGTCACTACGACGAAACCATTTACAACCATAGGTGGAATACATTAGCTTAGTAGTTTTTATTTACTTGACGCCCTTACAAAGGGATGGACTCGTCAAGGGGGAGTTAAGACGAGAACTCTTCCCGTCATTTACTCTCTACATTTTTTTTACATACTTTTCTTAAAACATTGTGTTAGTTTCTTTTCGAAGCTCTTTTTGTTTCGACAAAAAGGGGAGAAGAGAGTAAAAACTCCAATTTGAACTTTTACGAATTTTAGTTTTTCCTTAAAATAATTTTATGTTTTGTCATCAACAAAAAGGGGCAGATTGTTAATACAAATAAGCCGTAAAAACATTTATTTATATTTTATGATCTTCTAATGTTTTGTCGATAACAAACGTAAAATCATTTTAGCGAAACAAATAAAATACGTAAATGGCTTGAGCCAATAGTTTTCTAACACACTCACGTTTTCACATAAAATACTAAAACAAGTAAAAGTGATTTATGATTTAATAATACATATGTAAAACAATTAGTGTTTACATATTGGGCAAATATATACATAACTAGTATGTATTATAATGGGTAAAAACTACAACCCATGGAGCATATCCATAACCCATGGTATTGACCCATATCCATTTGACTAGTGTAGGACCTTACAAATATCAACCTTATCACTTTACCAAGCAAACCCAACACGTATACATGTATACCCACGTGAAACAAACACAAACAAAGCTTAGAAATAAGATGAGAAAGATGGTGACTTGAATGATATAGCAATCCGTGTATGATGTGAGATAAGATAAACACAAGATGTTGTATATTCAATAAGGAAAAACACACACACACACTTTCAAGCACACCCCTCAAATGACCATTTGAGGGGTATTTATAGTACAAGCAACTTAAAACCCTAAAGGCTTTGCTTGGGCTTTTCGTGGGTTGGACATGGGCTTGGGATGCTTAAGCTTATACACGGCTTAGCATACCTTAACATTTAACCAATTAGCTTAGCCCACTCCACGAGCCCGTTGACTATTCTATCACGATATCTAACACACGTTACAAAGTTCCTAAACGTGAATGACCATCACTTCTAATAAAACAATTAAGGCTAACAATCTCCCCCTAAGGGGTGGTCATTCAAATGATGCTCCACTTGATTAGGTCTTTACTTTTCTCGAGCAAGAACTTTGCGTGTAGATATAGAATAGTCTTGATTCTTTGTTCCTTCATGCTTTGTGATCAGATAATGTGGTTGTCTGCCGTTGTCAACTTCGTTGGTTAGGTGTCTCCACGTCTTTCTCCACCATGCTCACACTTCTATTTGTCTTTTGGTTACCAATGATGTAGTTCTCGAGTCTTTATACTTTGTAGATTCTTTGACATTGACGAAGAATCATCTTTAACTTTGAGTTTCCTTTGATTTTGATGAGAACTTTCATGTGTTGTTGGTATGAGCATGTGGTAAGTCTGCACGATCCATCCGCTCCAGAGCTTCCATAAGAAGAAAACATAAAACATTGTTAGTAATAAGCGGATTCCGGCACTTACAAGTTTGAATTTTGAGGGTGTTAACAGCATAGTGTGAAAACACGTCTCTAATTCTCACAGAGGCCGTTCCTAAACTGGAGTCCCACAAGTGAGATAACACGATATACCGAAGTACATCTACAGTTCAGATGAGTCGCTGAGGTACACCGAAGCATCACCTCACGACTGTAGACCGTTTGAGACACACTAAGCGTAATCCACGGAGAATTACCGAAGTGACCTGCTGTCAGGGCTGCTTGATGTTGACCCTGGCAGGAGTTTCCATTCAATCACTGAAGATCACAGATGTGAAACCTCTCATAAATGTTCTGGCAGATTGCTAAGATCTGCGTAGGACTCTAGAATGTATCACTTGTGTTCTTATTGATGAACAACAAGCGATGAAATGTCATGTGTTCCTATGAGATCTTTTGATGAATCTCGTGGCTCTAGACTCAATAGTGCATTTTGGTTTTCCTGAACGGAGACTAGGGAGAGGGTCTCCTTCTTCAATACCAACCAACTCTAAGAGAAGGTCAATAGATTATGTAGGGTTCCCAGTGAGAATGAAACAAATCCTTTTAAGAGGAATTGAGTGGCTAGAAGGTTTAGTGCAGTGCGTCACTGGGTCCATGACGTCTTGGTCTTCAATACCAGTGTCATCTAGTGACAACTAGTATCAGATGAGTTGAACCCGGTTTCTGCCCTAAGGTTGAATATGGAGGGCTATTTCTTTTCACCCTTTCTTTTACATTTCTTTTTAATTCTTCAACCCCTTCTTTCTCCTTTCTCACATTAATCCTTTTTTCAATCATTCCTAAGGACTTCTAATACTAGACTATTGGTGATGTCCTTGGGTAGATCCCTCCGGCTCTGGCGGATCATAGGACGGATTTTCCTATCCTTAGTCACCTTATAACTCCATGACTGTCCTATTGTTGCCATAAAACCATTTTTCTTGAAAATCTCTCAAAGTGTTTTTGATAGAAAACATGTTTGGAACACTTCGAGAGTTTTATATTTTCAGAAACACTCCCCCTTCACATGTGCTTATATGTTTTGACAGAAATCTGCACATAGAGGGTAGAGTTCGCACTTTTTGAATTGATCGACTTTAAATGAACAAGACCGATTCGAGACACGTTTACATCACTAGAGAACTAGCTTGAAATTATTACCCGTCCTGGTCAAGTCATAGAAAGTTTCTCGAGATGGTACATGATTGCTCGTCAATTCATTGGTTCCGTCTGAGTCGAGCTCATTTTGAGATTCAAACAACGATTTTGATCACATTTTAATCACGTCTCCCCCCCCCTCAAAAATAGCATATTCGTGATATTTTTTATATCAACGGATTAAACAACATTTTAGAATCTTTTGGGGAGACAAACGGATATGATTTAAGCATGAATTTGGAACATTTTTGTTTTATACTCCCCCTTTAATAAAGCATAATCAATTAAAGGGTTTTGGAGGGAGTTATCTTGAGCACAAAGTATTTTGAAAGATTTTGAAAATCTTTTTGAACAATCTTGGGAAAGTGCTCAAGATGATGATGATTTCTCACCATTTTTAAATGTAGTGCACTGAAGCGTACACCTCATTTTTCGATCAAAGCACGAGTTTTGATTTGAAAATAATCAAAAGTCATCATTTCGGTCCGGGTTTCGTACTGATATATACGAAAGCCATTTTATTAAGAAATTTTGAGAAACGACATGTTTTAGAAAACAATTAAAGAACTCTCGCTCAAGCATCTGTACATGCCCGTATCATTGTTGAATGACATTTCTAGATACGTACATAATATCGATTATACGAGAGACATGTCATGAGAAGAATATTTTTGTATTTTTGATTTTATATTGTTTTTGTATTTTTGAAAGATTTTATATTTTTATATTTTGCTTTTGTTGGTTTTTCAAATTTTGTATTTTGTTTTTCAAAAATATTTACAGCGAAGCTTTTTGGAAAATCATTTTCAAGAAGATTCGAGAAGACGTTCTAACTCCTCAGGGGTTAGGCTTCGCATTCCAATTCGTCGAACTAAATACTCAAACCTTTCTTTTGGAAGGGCTTTTGTTAATAGATCGGCGAGTTGGTAATCAGTCTTCACGAAGAATAATTCAACAGTACCATTTTCAACGTACTCTTTGATGAAGTGATAGCGGACACGGATATGCTTAGTCTTTGAGTGATGAACAGGATTGCATGATATGGCTATGGCACTTTTCGAGTCACAATACATAGGTATTTTATCGAAAGTAAAGCCATAATCTGTGAGCTGTGTTCTCATCCATAGAACTTGAGCACAACACGCAGATAGAGACACATACTCAGCTTCAGCGGTTGATAGTGCAGTGCAATCTTGTTTCTTTGAAGACCAGCTTACTAGCTTTTCACCCAAAAATTGTGCTCCTCCGGATGTACTTTTTGCTGTAACTTGATCACCTGCGTGGTCCGTATCTGAAAAGGCAATTAGATCAAATCCGGATTCCTTCGGATACCAAAGTCCCATGTGAATGGATGTCTTCAGGTACCGAAAGATCCTTTTAACCTCTTTGAGGTGCAGTTCGGTAGGCTTTGCCTGAAACCGTGCTAATAAAAAAAAAGCAAAATGAATATCTGGTCGACTAGCAGTGAGGTACATGAGAGAACCAATCATGCTCCGATATTTCTTCGGATCAATAGGTTTCCCAAACAAATCGGCTCCAATTTTTGGTGAAGTTACCATTGGTGTTCCGACCGAGTCACAATTGTCCATACCATTATTTTTCAAAATCTCAGTTGTATACTTAGCTTGATTTATAAAAATTCCACGAGGGGACTGATGTATTTGTAAACCAAGAAAGAATTTTAGTTCCCCCATCATGGACATTTCAAATTTGCTTTTCATGAGATTTTCAAAATGTTTTGAAAGTTTCGGATTAGTGGACCCAAAGATGATGTCGTCCACATAAATCTGAACAATCAAAATGTCGTTTTTGCATTTTTGTGTAAACAAGGTAGGATCAACTGTTCCTTTGGTGAAATTGTTTTGGATAAGGAAAGAGGACAGTTCGTCATACCACGCTCTCGGAGCTTGTTTTAAACCATAGATTGCCTTTTTGAGTTTGTAGACGTAGTCTGGATGTTCCAAGTCGATGAAGCCTTCTGGCTGACTCACGTACACTTCTTCTTTCAGAGTTCCATTCAAGAACGCGGTCTTAATGTCCATCTGATAAACCGTGATGTTTTTGTGAGCTGCATAGGCCAAGAATATCCTGACTGCTTCAAGTCTAGCTACCGGCGCGAATGACTCTTCAAAGTCTATTCCCTCTTCCTGTCTGTATCCTTTGGCCACAAGACGAGCTTTGTTGCGAATTACAGTCATTTCTTCATCCCGTTTGTTCTTCCATAACCATTTAAGATCAATGACTCGAACGTCAATGGGTCTTGGAACCTTTTCCCACAAGTCATGTAGACGGTATTGAAGAAGTTCCTCCTGCATTGCTTCTATCCATGCGGGATCTGCCATTGCCTCACGAATGTTCTTTGGTTCTAGATTGCTAATTGAGCAAAGGTAAATGCACAAGTCGCAATCGGTGGCAAGTTGGCGTCTCGTCTGAATTGGCCTTGAAGGTTCACCAATAACTTGTTCAATTGGGTGGTCTTTTTTCCACTTCAGAGTAGAAGGATACCGTTGGTTAAACGTATGCGAATTAGATGGTTCTCGTAAGCTTGAAGAAGATTCAGCTGATTCCGTAGCAAACGGGTTTTCAAATAAGTCTTCATCTAACGTTGCATCGTTATGGTTTTGGTTTTGCTCATCAACTGCTGGTAGAACGGGTGCAAGAACTTGAGTAGATGTAAATGATGTTGATGGAGTTGGTGCATTGGTTTCGACCGTTGTAGATGCATCTTCTGTTGGTGGTGGAGGATGATTTTGAGCGGGTGCAGCGGAATGATGGTTTGATGCATTTGTCGAAGTTCCACCATAGTATTCATCGAACATTAACTCGAAGAAATTCTCCCATTCTTGTTCTTTAGGATTGTCAAACGAATTTGATTGAGCTCTTTGAGGTACGAGTCCTGAACCGATGTGTCCAGAAGTCTGTCGGTTTAGTGCGGGTTCTAGAGCGAGTCTCTCAGAAGCCATTTGTGAAAGTTTGTCAAACGTCACATTCATCGTCTCCATGATCCTCCTTAGCCTTCTGTTATACACCCTGAATGCCCTCGAGTTATCTGAATATCCAATGAAGATTCCAATATCACCTTTTGCTTTCAGTTTTCCAAGATCTTCTCTGTCATTCGTAGGATAGCACAAAGCGCCAAACACGTGAAGGTAAGAGATATCCGGTTTTCTGTTGTTCACTATTTCATATGGGGTTTTATTGAATCTTGGATGGATAAGGGATCGGTTCTGAGTGAAACAAGCAGTGGCAACAGCATCAGCCCATAGAAATAACGGTGCACTAGAATAAACTAGCATTGTGCGAGCAGCTTCCACAAGAGTTCTATTTCTTCTTTCAACTACCCCATTCTGCTGTGGAGTTCTAACAGCTGATGTCTGATGAGTAATTCCAACATCTTCAAAATAAGCTCTTAACTCCTGATTAGTGAATTCTGTGCCGTTGTCTGTTCTTACAACCCTTACTGGAGTTTGAAGAAGTACTTGAATACGTTTCAAAAAGGTGATGATGATGCCTGGTGCTTCGTCTTTTGATCTCAGAAACTTAACCCATGTATATCTTGAATAATCATCGACGATAACAAGAATATACTTTTTCCCGTTAATGCTTTCAACTCTCATTGGGCCACATAAGTCCATGTGCAACATATGCAACCTTGCTTCCGAACTAGGTACGGATTTGGGTTTATATGATGCTCTTTTGCTTTTTCCTTGTTCGCATGATGGACATAAGTGATCCTTGGTGTATTTGAACTTTGGAAGTCCGTTGACGATGTTGTCTTTGGCAAGATTGTTGATGGTGTCAAAATTGAGATGAGATAACCGTCTGTGCCACAACCAGGACTGTGTTCCAGATGCTCGTGTCATAAGACATATTGGTGATGAAGAGGCCATTTGATTGATGTCGATAGCATACAAGTTTGTATCACGATTCCCAGTTAAGAGATCAGTGCCATCCAAGTTTCTAACGAAGCAAGCATTTTTTCTAAAAGCAACCTCTAAATCTGCATCACAGAACTGCCCGACTGAGAACAAATTGTGTCCCAACCCTTGGACATAGTAAACCCGAGTGATTAAATAATTTCCGAAAGGTAGATCTCCTTAACCCATGATAGCTGCTACATGATCATTTCCGAAACGTACGGTTCCCATGAATTTCCAGACGAAATTGATCAGCAGCTTTAGATTCCCGGTCATGTGCTTGGAGCAACCCGAGTCGACGATCCAAAGACATATTTCGATAACCTGCCAATCACAGAAGAAGAAGAGTTTGGAAACCGTTTTGATTTTGGTTCCTTTGGGTTAGAGGTAAAATCCTGATCACACTCATAGAAGTCATCTATTGGTAAGACAGGTGCATCACTCATTCTTCCATTTTCGAGTGTGAAAGTTCTACCCGTTGGTTTCCAAATGTCATCCCTAAAGTAAACATTATGCTCCCTATCAGTAGTGTAAAGCCTAAGTCTCGCGACTAGTCTTCCTATTCGTTTAGCATAAGTTCTTTTGGGTGCATTCTTCTTAACAGGCTTAACAATCTCATTCTTAGAAACACAATCATCATGAACATTAGTTAAATATTTCTCGCAAGTTAAACAAACAGATTCAACAGATTCATTAAACTTAGCAGATTTCATAGGTTCATTACATTCAGATGAAATGTCTTTCTTATTACAAAGCGGTAAACTCCTAGGGTGTTCTTCTACTTTCTTCTCTTTATTCAAGCGACTACTCTTAGAGGCAAGCGAGACTCTATTGTTCCTTGTATTGCTCTTAGGCTTTAGTCTGCTGCTCCTAGAGGTGCTTCCTAGTCCTGTAGAAGGTAAGGCACACTCATTAGGATTCACATTTTTATCTAGAGAAGTGGTTTCAGCTTTCCTAGTCTCTTTAGAGTGCTTTTCTAAACTTATGTCGTTTGTTCCATATGTTTTAGATGTGGAGGCAGACGCATTAGTGGTACTCATCTTAAAAAGTCCAGGTGCTAAAACTGTTGGTTTCTCTATAACCGCTTTTCCATTATCAACATTTTGTTTAGGTAGGGCAGGTGGAGTGACTGGTTTTGATGAAATATTTTTCTCATTGACTTTTGGAGGAGGCATAGAAACAGACATTTTTGGTTTAAAAACCGGTTTGGGAACATTTGCTTTCTCCTCAGTCAATGGTTTTGTAATCACAGTTTCCACTACCTTTCCTTTTTGACTTTCCAGCTGAGCCCTCAAAAGATCATTTTTTGCTTTCATGTCATTGTAGGCACGCTCATACGACAATTTGTCATACTTGCATTCCTCAGTTTTACGATCAAGTTGTTTAAAATATGAGATATTTTCTTTTTCAAGTTTCTCAAGTGCTTTTTCATATTTTGAAACAATTTCTGAGGTCTCAGACTGGAGTCTTTCATGATCTTCAATAGAATATGTTTGCAAAATGATGGACATAATATCAGTAGTCAGAACATCTTCGAAGAGAGAGTCATTTAAATTTTCCAAAACTTTGATTTGTTCAACACATTCATTAGCTTGCTTTACCAGGGATTTATGGTCCTTGACAAAGTCAGTTGTTTCTTTCAAAAACGCTTGTTCAAAATGAATTACCCTTGCACTGATGGCATTCAGCTGAGGGGCAATTTGAGTTTCAAAAAACTTTCTTTGTTCGATGTCAAAACTAGAGAACCAGTTGTTAGGTGTAATAGTGGTTTTAGTTTTAACAGTGTCTTGAAGATCCACAATTCTAGTTTTCACATTGTCTAAAATACTTCTCGCATCACTTGTGTTAAAAGGATTGTTTGAAGACATTTGTTCAATGTTCGAAAGAGAATTTGAGACAACCACTGGTTTTGAAACAGATTTTGAAGCAGGTGTTGACTCTTTGTTTGAAACACTTGATGTGATGGAGAACTTTGACTTTTCTTTTTGATTAACAAAAGTAATTCCGTTAATTTGGTTCCATTTGTTATAATCAATAGGTTTGATTTCCGGATTCTTTTGTTTCATTTTTGATCTACTCTCCTCAGATAGTTCCAACGTTTCAAGAGAATCACGAACAATTATGGGTTTATGCAAAACATTTCCATTGTTTAACACATTCTGAGATTTCTGAGCTTTCTTGAGGAACGAAGAAGGGTCGTTACCAAGTGCCATTCTATTATTAGTATGAAAACGCGGATTTACTTGATTAGAAAGCATCTTGATTGTTTGAGCAGAATGACCCGTTTTAAGAAGCAAATTTTCCAAGGTTTGGATTTTTTCATTTTTATCAAGAATTTCATCAAGAAGAGAGTCTTCTCGTTTTGCAAAATCAGTTATCAACTTCTTCTTCTCTTTTTCAAGATCAGAATATGTTGCTTTTTGTTTTGAAAGTTGGTCATTTAGTTCAGAAATTTCCTTGTTTAAAGATTTGATTTTCACATTCAGATTCACATCAAGTGTGTTGTACTTGATTTGCAATAGTTGTTCTTTAGAAACCAATTTTCGATAACCAATTTCTAATTCGGATTCTTTGTTTTTCTGAAATTCAAAGGCTTTTGCGTTCTCCTTGTAACTCTCAAGCTCAGCGGTCAATTTGCCATTCGCGGCCTTAACATCGCGATTGACCTTTTTAACTTTCTCAATTTCAATGCCACAGTTGTTGATTAATGATTCAAAGTAAGCACGTGTTTCCTCATCAGTCTCAGTATTTTGTGTCACACAGTCTCCACTAGGATCCACATCTGGAGTCTCAGAGTTAGTATTGCTACAACTCGGATTGTCCAGGTATGTATCATAAGTAGGTGCTGATGTCACAGAATGCTGTTCGTTATGAGTAAACACATCAAATATGACATTGTTATAGCATGGATCAATGATTGGTACCTCGATTACTGCGTTGGCGTCATAGACAGGAGGTGCGTCAGAATCAATGTCGTACTTAGTCTCCTGAAGATTTGCCATGAAGATGCAGTTTGCATTGAGTTCCTCGAGGTCTTCCAATTCATCCACAATAGCGAAAAAGTCATTTTCCTCAGCACTCAACTGTAACCCCGCTTCTTGCTTATCTGCTAACAAAGCAGCTTTTCGAAGAAAATCACCAGTCTTCTTGTGCGGTTTAGTGGGACAGTTTCTTGCCATGTGACCCACTCCTTGACAGTTGTAACACGTAACCTGATTACCCTGATTCACATTTCCATAATTCCCAACGACTGGAGCTGCAACATTCCCATTCTGATTTCCCACTGCTCTATTCCCAACATTCTGACCCATCTGATTACCCTGATTCGGAACCGCCTGATTACCCATGCGAAATCCAGTAGCATATCCCTGCTGATTCCCAATAACTCCAACCATTTGTCCTTGACGACCCATATTCACACCCGGCTGTGCAACTTGCCTGTTGCGAGTGTTTGATGAAATCCTTTGGTTGTTGTTAGTTGGTGTGGAATAGCGACCTCTGAATGCTTTACCCAAGAATGCAAATGCTTGTGACAAAGCTTCTTCTTGTTCCATTTCAAGATCAGTGATTCCTTGTTCCTGGTAATGTTGTTGTTCAGGTGGATAGTTTTGTTGTTGAGGGATGTATTGCTGCAAGTTGTTGTTAGTGGAAGATGATGAAGGTTGTTGTTGTGTATTCACTGGAGTTTGAGTCTTTGCAATGAGCCCCAATGGATCATGATTCTTTGCTAATCTTTCTTGCCTGACATCATTCACTTCAGCTTGATTTTGTTTCAGAAAATCGTTGAGTTGATCAAAGTTCACTTGATGTAAGTCTTTTGTTTGGTTGACAATAGTGACATATCGTCCCCATTCTTCTGGTAGATTGTTCAAGAACTTGATGTTGCTCACGATAGTTCTGGGTGTCAACTTGTTTCTGATCAGCTCATTCATTAAAGTGCAAAACCTTCCATAGTAGGATTCAATGGATTCTCCTGGAGTAGATGTAAACTTCTCCCAAGCAGTTAGCAACTTGTTCTCTGTGTCTTGTTGACCAATTTCTGTTCCATGACAAAGTCGTCTAACACGTTCCCACATATCGAAAGCAGTTTCACAACTGTCTACAGCAGCAAAGATGTCTCTTGGTAGACCCAGTTGGATAATATGAATTTCCATGTCATCTGCTTCGACTTTCTTCTGATCCTCTTCAGAGTATTCCGATTCTTTTTGAAGACGAAAAAATGGTGGGGTGGGAGGTGTTGCATCAGCATTTCCAGGTTCTTAGACTTGTCGAGGTATGAAGGGTCCATCCTGAATAGATTTGATCATCAATTTTCCATTGGGTTTTGTCTTGATGTAACGAAGCATTCGACTTGTCCATTGAAGATAGCCACCTTTTTCCAACATAGGAGGACGGTTTTCGGCACCGGCTGCATGAATATCTTGTTGAGTTGCCATTGATGAAGTTACGATCTGATAAAGTTGATGTAGGATCGATTCAACGATAAAGGAGTTGTGGTTGATGATGATTAAGCTCGGTTGAGTTGATTCCGAAAGTCGTACTCGTAAACTCGGTTCTTAAAAAATTTTCGCCCAAAATTTGAAATTCACTATAAAAATCAATTCTAAGGTCGTATGAAAAATTTGAGTTATGACAATTTTGACGCAAAATTTGACCCGAAAAATTTGAATTTAGGCCCAAAAATTTGAATTTTTGACCAAAATTTTCACAGTTAAACCAAAATTTGAATCTCGCGTAAAAATTTGAATTTTTTTTTTTTTTTTTTTTTTTTTAACCTTATGCGTAGAAAGAGAGCTTAGGCGTAGAAACACAAGTTACGAGTAGAAACTTAGGCGTAGGATCTTATGCGTAGGATCTTAGGCGTAGGATTCCTTAGGCGTAGGATCTTATGCGTACGTTTAAAGTTACGAGTAGAAAAAGTTATGCGTAAGATTTAGCTTATGCGTAAGAAAAACTTAGGCGTAAGAAAAATGCTTATGCGTAAAGTATTCTACGCGTAAGTCGAAACTTATGCGTAAGATTAGGGTTTCGCCCAAAAATCCTTTACACTATCACAGTGTAAGAGATATCCAAAAGTCGAAGTGTTCCACACACTTATCCAAGTGAGGGAAGCACTGAGTAACAGTTATAGCTCGAAGATTCTTCACCAAAAAGTTACGAGTAGAAAACTATGCGTAGTTGACTTTCTTACGAGTAGAACTAGGGTTTTGACCTACTCGTAAAAAAATTTCAATGATTCAACCGATTTCTCTTGCACAGATATCCTTAAAAACACTCGAATAACCCAAAAATGTTGACCTTTTTCACCCAAAGTGCTTAGAAAAGTTACGAGTAGAAATGACCAATAACCAAATACGAGCTTAAAAATGAAGAAAAACACGTAAAGCTTCGAACTTTTTGCAAAAAACTGAAACTTTAGCACCAAATAAACCTTAAACCACAAGAATCTTGAATTTTTGAGTGCAAAAATTAAAGCTTTAAGCTTTTCAAATATGTAAAACGTGAGTACCAAAACTTAACGCGTAACCCTTCAAAACAAACACAAACACTCCTAAACCATTGTTAGGCGATTGATACCAATTGTAGGACCTTAGTTTTATCAACCTTATCAAATACCCAACACGTATATCACTATACGCGTATAAAACGTGAAACACAAACACAAGCAAAGCTTAGAAATAAGATGAGAAAGATGGTGACTTGAAGATATAAATTCGTGTATGTGAGAGGATAAGATAAACACAAGATGTTTTATATTCAATAAAGAAAAACCCACACACACACACTTTCAAGCACACCCCTCAAATGACCATTTGAGGGGTATTTATAGTACAAGCAACTTAAAACCCTAAAGGCTTTGCTTGGGCTTTTCGTGGGTTGGACATGGGCTTGGGATTCTTAAGCTTATACACGGCTTAGAATACCTTAACATTTAACCAATTAGCTTAGCCCACTCCACGAGCCCGTTGACTATTCTATCACGATATCTAACACACGTTACAAAGTTCCTAAACGTGAATGACCATCACTTTTAATAAAACAATTAAGGCTAACAACTAGATACATTGTATCTAAGGAAATACCCATGGATCAACCCATGACCCATGACCCATAACAAAAAAACCCATGGGCAAAAGGGAGCGCCCCACGGATCCCAGTTGATACACAGGACGGATCCCTCAAGGGGGGATCCGTAGGATCTGGGGAATAGTAACTAGTTTTTCCTCTATAAATAGTGAGCCATTTCTTCCTTTTGGGTTGCCACTCCCACACATACTTTCCTCAAGTATTGTAACACTCTAACCAATGATCCTAAAGGATCTTTCTATGTTGTTTGTCTTTTGTTTTTGTGTGATTCTCTAGGTTCCTGTTAAAGGCGAGATCACCACTTCTTGAAGACGAGCAAGCTCAAGTCCATGAGTTTCCATGCTTCGTCATCATCAAGACTACTGAGGTTCTCTTGTTGATAATTCTTTCTTCCTTCATAGAAGTGTTGTGTCCAAGGCATTAGTGAAGGATGCTGAAAGAGTCAAGACGTAAGCAGTAGTGAAAGGTGCTTAACATCCGTGTCAAAAGCATTAGTGAAGAATGCTAAAGGAGTCAAGACGAAGGCATTAGTGAAAGGTGTCAAGCGTTCGTTTTAAGGGCATTAGTGAAAGATGCCTAGGAGTCAAATCAAGTGGCATTAGTGAAGGATGCCAAGGTCGTATAATTGATGAGGTGCATCGTTATACAAATAGTGATAGTTTGTTACCAAGGATGTTGATATCCTTGATGGTGTCGTAATAAGGAGTGGGTCTCCTTTGGTTTTAGGTGTTGTGTAGCGTTGGGTAGTATTTCCTCCATTGTAATGGAACTCGGTACTTAGCCTAGTACCGCATAAAGGGTAGGCGACGTTGTGGTAGGTATGATTCTCCTTGGTGAAAGAACCCGGTGGTTAGCCTAGTACCAGAAAAAGAGTAGGCGACGCTGTGAAGGCTTCTCCGCCATAAGGAGTTGGTGTCGTGTAATGATTACGAATTCTCGAGTAGGTTACTCGGGGAGTGGAGTAGGGCAAGGAAGGTGTCCTTGTACCCGAACCACTATAAATACTTGTGTCGTGGTTATGTGCTTCTTACTCTTTATCTTTCATTACACTTTTATATATCCATCTATCAATGTCCAACATACACATCTAAATAGATTGACATAAGTCGATCTAAATATTTTAAAACAAATTTTTAATTAGCAAAACTATTCAACCCTCCCTTCTAGTTTTCCACACTTTTTAAACCATTTAATTGATTTATGCTCACTGGTTGAGTAGACAGTGCTTCCACATGCTTTGTATTTGGAATCAGATGAGGTTTTATTAAACTGAGATGGTTCAGTGATGAATCCTCTTCTAACATGAACGATCATATCATGTCCTGATGTGACATGAGAGGGATCTCCACAAATATCACAGAAAGGATACATGAGACAGTCATCAGGGTGATGGTCATTGAACCTACAGTGTGGACATGGTGGAAAAGGATTATACTTAGGTCTTTGAGTCAGCTTGGAATGTGAGGCATACTGAAAAGCTTAAGTTTTGTAGTCTCCTGATGCTTTCAGGGAGACTGAGTGAGTTTTATGATCAGAAGTTATGTGATCTCCCTTTTTGAATATCATGCAAAAGAAAATCCTATAGCAATCATCAGTAGTGTAATTTTTTTAATTGCATACTTTACATTTCTGTTTTGGTTTTGGAGATATTTTTCGTTTTTAGGTGCTTAAAGAAGCTGCTTGGGGTTCCTTGACTTTAGATTCAAGTGTTCTCTCTGATGAGTTCACTTTTTCACTCGTTTTCATAACAAGTTCAGCCAACTGATCACAATGTGAATCAATATCATTGGTCTTTTCGTCAGTAGGAACTGAGGGTTTGTAAGTTTCAGTAAAAACTGAATCTTCTTTGTTAGGAACTAGTTTAGATCTTGTCTAAATTGTTTTACCTAATCCTGGCCTCTCTCTAAGAAAGTGTTGGGAGTAGGCTAAAGGTGTGAGGTCTGAACTTGAAGCAGGTCCCTGAAGTTTTTTCAAAAGAGGCAGAGTAGTTTGAGATTTTGATTCAAACTTATTGATAGACTCAGTGTGACTGGATTCATCAGTGAGTCCAAGCATATCTTTGATTTCCTGATGATACGCGTACAACGCCCATTAGGGGTCAAAGGAACTTCCTTTTTGTCGAGAAAGTTTTTCAACACCCTAGGGAGTGAACCTAATCGTTGTAGTGTAGTATTAGGGTAAGCCTCGGGAATTGATATCGTTCTCTAGAGGAATAGGAATGCTAGTGAGAAATTACTACGTTAAGGTTGGGGTTGAGGAAGATTATTTTTTTATCTTTTTTATATTTTTTTAGAAAATTGAAAGGTACGAATCTCGGGGCATTGGATTTGCGGGGTGGTATTTCTACCGATTACTCTACTTATCTAATTAACTAAGCTAAGGTGAGGATAGTCTGTGTCTATTGTTGTGTGCTCTTATGATGATTTAAAGATGTGTTTACCTAGATGCTATTACTCCCTAGTTATCTCCTATTGATGGTTGAATTGTCGCGTCCTTATTCTTAACGCATTGTGTCTTCTAAGGTCGTAAGGTATGCATTTTTCCCTAACTCTTTGAGACTACCTTAAGGTTATTGCCTACGAAATCTCTAGGATTCATAAACTAACTCTAAGGTTATCTTTGAATGTTTAGCCTACAATAACTCTAGGTGATTATAAACTAATGTTCACAAAGATTACTCAAGCATTAAAAACACAATGAATGACCTATCACAATACTAGGTCAATCACAATTAAGTAAGAGACAACCAATCACTATTCAATACCTAGGTTTCATAGATCTAAGCAAACACACAAGTAAATTAGCCGGACATGGAAAACATGAAAGCATACACACAAACAATTGACGACATAATTGAATTAATGAAGTAAATCACTTATCTTGTTGTAAAATAGGGTATGGAACCCTAAGATACTGCCCAAGACAGCCAAAGTTCGGTTTAGGTTTTACTCCACAAAACTACCTCTTTTAAAAGTCTGAAAATTTGAATTCTATATATAGAGTTACAACATGCGACGGCGTCACTCTTTATTTGTGACGCCGTCAGATCGCCGTCATTAGGTTTTCGTCTTGGCCACGTCAACTTTGTGACGGCGTCACCTTATGGTTGTGATGCCGTCGGCTTCATCTTCTGACACCGTCTGGATCCAAATCTAGGTTGTCTAAGTTGTGACACCCTACTCTTTAGAACCTGATGCCGTCAAGTGCAAAATAGAAATTTAGCTACTGAGTCATCACAAAGTATGTTGCGACGGCGTCGCCATTTGGCTGTGACGCCGTCACCTTCTGTTCCAGCAGCTTGAGTGTCTTGATTCTTGACTTTGGCTATTTTCTTCATATATTCGCGCCTTTTTGTCCGAATAAGTGTCATTCCAGCCATTTGCCTTCAAGAGACCTAAAAAGTGAAAAGAAACGAAATTAAGTAGTAACGGATATAAAAGTGATCAATTAAGGGCTTAAATGACCCCTCAAAAGTGTACCTTTTAAATCCTTATCAAATATCCCTACACTTGGTATTTGCTTGTCCTCAAGCAAATGTGCTTTTAGCCAATTAATTTATAAATTAGGGGTCGTGAAACATTAGTTTAGAACAATTCACAACACGTATAAGCCCTGAAAAAGTCATAACAAGCACGGGAATTACATACTAGCACCTCACAAGTGGTGTTTAGATACTCTCGTCTCTCGGGTGTATATGAAATATATTAAGTTGGAAATGGAAGATAAACACTCATTAACCGGTCCTAGTACATAGATTACCATAGGCTTGAGACTAGATCAAACCTACATCGCTTTGGCATAAGCACCTAGGAAAAACTATCCAAGAGGTCTTTTAAAGGGTTGTAACGTTAGGCTTACGGTAGGGAAACAAAGGGTTTGGTGGGATAGGCGGTTTAGTGGTGGCAAGTCAAAAATCTTTATGTTACAAGTATGAGAAGAATGGCGTTGCTAATCCAAGACTCGACACTCTAAACTATAGATAACTTTGAAATAAACAAACATAAATTTAAAGATAGATGTAGGATGGTAGCCCGTATGTTTTTTCTTTCTTTTTTCAACACTCTTTTTTTTTGATTTTTTTTTCATACACTTTTACTCTACCGTCCTCTACGATAACATCAAAATAATAGGGATTTATAGGCACATCCCTACACTTGAGTTTTTATTACTCTAACACTAATTTGACCCGAATTGAAAAGATCAAAACACTTGGAGTACATTATTACGTAAATAAAGGGAATTTGAATTTAACATTCCTTCCCGTCACTTCATAAAATTTAACTTTTTCCATGAGTCCCAATCGTCCCAAACTGTGTACAAAGGATATGACTCGATTTAGCAACTTATGCAAGCAACTAGATAATTGAACTAAGGGTTAAGTATGATAACAATAATGCACTAAAAGTGAGTGCATACAAGGTAGGCTAAGGCGATTTGGGTGTACATTGGGGGGTGGATTGTAAACAATGCTCTTCATTGATATTTTGGAAAACCGAAACATCACGAGTACCACGAAAAGGATATGCTCTGAGGGGTTAACTAGGGGTATCGTGTACTAAAGATGATTACAACGCAAGGGTGTGGGGGAATTACTCAGCTGATGTGGAAGAAGTAATTATAATACGGGTATCAAACAAGGGTTATCCTAATGCCTCTTCTCATTTAGTTATTCCTAACTACACAAGTGTAGTCTCACTAGCGATCTCGGAATGCATTACAAAACAAGTTCTAGAATCTATTATACTACCGGTACACTCTCGAAGCATTAAAGTGGAATGCTTTAATTCCCACAAATCTAAGGGTGATCCTCACATTTTAGGTGAAATTTAAGTGGTAAAGGGTTTTGTGCTAGTCATATAACTTCCTTTCCATGAGACGCTTTATTAAGACCAATGGCCCACTCCTACATGTCATTAAAAATTTAAAATTTGGTGCCAAAATTACCCTAACCGATATTTCTCATGGTTTATTACACAATTACAATTGGACAAGGCAAATAGTCAAGGATAAGCATAGTTTCAAAGTTCCCGTTTTATTTTCCCTCCCTACACTTAAACTGTACATTTTCCCCAATGTTCCCCGAAAGTATCAAAGTTATGATAATGGAAGTTAATTAAAAATGAAAGAAACTAATACTCTCCTGATTAGCTCGGTAGGATCCGTGTGAAGTAGTGGTTAAATTCTTCTCCAAGAAGAATGTATGCGTGAAAAGCTCCATCTAATCTTATGTATCTTCTTCTTGATAAATAAAACCTACACACTTGAAGAAAACAAATGAACCCTTCGCGTAAAATCGGCGGTAACACTATATATGACTCTATTAAACTAGGATATAATGCTTGTGGAATGGATGTTTACAGATTTTCTGGAAAATTAAGACCTGAGAAATTCCAAAAATTTATAAGTAGCACTGAAAACGAGAAAAAGTAGTAAGCTGTTTTTACTCCTCCTGACGCCGTCAGGTTGCGACCCTGACGCTGTCAGGTTATCCTGACATAAACTGGCCTGCGATTTTCTGGAAAAGTTATATCTTTAGAATCTGGGAAACTTTCCTGCAAAACATCCATTATGACTCGATACAAGCATTTGACTCTAACAAACACACATATATATATCTTTTTCAAGAATTGTAATTCTCATGTTCACGTTCTTTTGAAAACGTGTGTAATCCTCCCTACACTTATCCTTTTTGTAAAATACCTTTATATGTAATTAAGATGAGGTTAAAGACAAAATAAAGCATTTTCACAAATTCAAACATGAGAATAAACAATCAATGAAAAGATATATGACACACAAATAAAAAAGAAAAATAAAAACACATGGGTTGCCTCCCAAGAAGCGCTTGTTTTTGTTCGAGTCACGAGCTTGACTCTACCCTTATTTAACGGATAAAGGGGAAGTTTTTTCTACACTTAAGCTTAAATGCAGGTGATAGTAGCGATACACACCCTTAGGGTGTAAATTTGCTACTTGAGGAGAGGGTGATGGGTGATTTATATGCTCAAAGGGGTGTGCTCTATTCATTCTAACCTTACCTAATTTTATAGGTGTAGCGGGTGAATCAAGTCCATCTCCTAGAAATGCATCATCTTCTATCAACTTCAAGAAATTCTTAGTTAAGGATCCATCTTGACCTAATAAACCCGGTTTAAACCCATAATGTTTATTGTTATCAACCATGAATGGGTGATGTAAGTGTGTAAGGTTATGAGTTAATCCTATATTAGCTTCCACTCTACATGTCCTAGAGTCCACCACTACCTTTATCAAGAAACTACCCAGACTATTTATTTTGATGGGTGGATTGGGGCATAATTCAATTCCTAGATTTACATCTAAAGACGGAAAATTGGGTAAGGATTTTGGTTGAGGCTCCGGTTCATCAAAATTAGGAACTTCCCTAAGACTAAGAGAGAGGTCATGACAACAAGCATCTAAACCTACATTCTCTAGTGGCGTTTGGTCCAAAGGTTCTTTATCAATCTGGGTTCCTATAGTCTCTTCTACTTCTTCCGGGTAAGTTATAGGCGATGTGTGTTCCTCAAGTGATGGTAGGGCTTGTGGGCTTGGAGTTTCCACCTCATTCTCCATTATATCTAGATCTCCTAAATGTTCATCATGTGTTTTAGTATGATGTAACCCAAATACACTCCTAAGTATCTCAAATCCTTCTTTAGCCATTTCAAATTCTTGGTCCGATTCACAAGAATCATTCTCAAAAATTTGATCACTATGTTCTATTTTCCTAAAGGATTCCTCATGCGTGTCATATGTTTTGAAATCTATCCCACACATGCAACTAGGTAGTTCAACTCTAACCATCTCACAATCTTCTTCGGGTTTAGGTTCCATGTTCTTAGAAACTATGTCTTTTTTATCATGGTGCCTAAGATCATTCAACTCATGGTTTATGCTTCGGAGGCTTTTCTCAAAACTTTTCCAGATGGTCTCACTAAAAGGAGTTGATTCTAACAATGATCGTTGAATAGAAGCCACACAAGCACAAAATTTATCAAATCCATTCAACCTTACACCCGTCTCATTTTGGATATCTCTAAGATCACTCACAAATTCATTAGAACAACAAAAAGCAATCCAATTTGTGAAATTCAATTGTTCCTCACTAAAAGGAGTTGATTCTAACAATGATCAGTGGCTTTAGCAAACAGACAAGTCCTATTTTGAGTGAGTGTTGTCATGTCAAGAACATAGACATCCTCTCTTCTGGGAGCTATCAGGACAACTTTCTTGTTAGTATTGAAGATTATCCCTCGCTTATCATCAAATTGAATTATGTATTTAGCAATGTTGCAAAAATCGGCCTAGGTGGCTGATTAATCGGTAATCGGTCTTATACCTTGTTGATTTTTAAAAATCGGTGGAAAAAATCGGCTTTGGCAAAAAGCGGCCACTAATCAGTCAAAATCGGTCGAATCAGCCAAAAATCGGATTAATCAGTCAAAAATCACACTAATCGGTAAAATCGGACTAATCGGTCAACTTTAAAAAAATTTAGACATTTACTTAATTTGGGGATCGTTAATTTCACTTATAACGCACAATGGGCCTCATAATCATAATTGGAGCCTTTTATTGAGGTTTGAAAATATAGCAGGCTTGGAATCAGTTAAGATCTTTAGTTTGGTCTCTATAAATACCCAAAACTTTCATGAATTGCCAATCCAACTAATCACTGATTAATCTCGCCTTAACCAATTAATAGTTGCAGGGTAGTCGACCGCCCGACTACCGATTCATAATTTTTGCAACATTGGTATTTAGCATCACATAGTCGATTGACACTAATAAGATTATACTTAAAACCATTTACATAAGCTATTCTAGAGAAAAATATACCACCATAGTTTATTGAACCATACACTTCAGTAATACATGATGATATATCAGAAAATACAACCTTGGGTCCTGGTTCTTCCACAAGTTTGTGAAGATATGCCTTCACACCACTCATACTCCTCGAGCATCCACTATCTAGATGCCAAATTGGCTCCCTGGTGTGTCTCTCCACAAATAACAAACTAGATTAGTTTATCTTGTTAACCCATCTTCTAGAAGTGGGTTTGTCTTTCTTGGCCTGAGGTTTGTTGTTCTATTTAAACCATTTAATTGATTTATGCTCAGTGGTTGAGTGGACAGTGCTTCCACATGCTTTTTATTTGGAATCAGATGAGGTTTTATTAGACTGATATGGTTCAGTGATGAATCCTCTTCTAGCATGAACGATCATATCATGTCCTGATGTGTCATAAGAGGGATCTCCACAAATATCACAGGAGGGATACATGAGACAGTCATCAGGGTTATGGTCATTGAACCCACAGTGTTGACATGGTGGAAAAGGATTTTCCTTAGGTCTTTAAGTCAGCTTGGAATGTGAGGCTGTTAGGTCACCATATTAGTAACACAAGCATCAAGAGAAGAGATAGAGAAGAGATCGGATGAACAAACCACACAAACACACACGATATGACTATGTGAAACATTATGCGTAAAGGTGAAAGTGTGAATTGGACAACCAACCCTCAAGTAAGGGTTATTACAAGGTATTTATAGGAGAGGGAACTAGGGCAACACTCCTAGTCCCTTCCTTTCTCTTATGGGCTTGGGCCTAGGCCTATGGGCCTTCTACATAAGCCTAAGCATAATTACTAACATAAAGGCCATATTAAGCTAACTATTACATATGAATTACTAACACTTGAATTAAGGTTTAGGAGTGATTCCAACAATCTCCCCCTCAAGTGCTAGTGATGAATGAAAGAGTGATAGACGTTGTAGGTGCTGATGTAATAGTAGCTTTGACGTCTTTTGACATTCTTCTTTCTTGTGAGAAGAAGTGCCTTGATTTGAACAATCTCCCCAGTGTAGAGAAATTGTTTCCTTTGAAGTATGTTGCTTTGACGTCTTCGTTTTCTTTATTCTTTAGTTCTTTGTTCTTTGTGGTGGAGGTGATAGTATGTTGTTGTTGTCTGCATCAGGTCTGCTTCGTTGCTCCAGTGTCTCCACGTCATTCTTCAACATGCTCACATGCTCTTTGACGTTGGATTTCAGTACTGAAGTTCTTTTAGTCTTTAACTTTGTAGATTCTTTGACTTGACGAAGAATCATTCTGACTTTTGTGTTGCCTTTAGAGAGAATTTCCATTAGTGATGATGTCGGTATGAGCATGTGAAGAATCTGCACGATCAGTCAGCTCCAGAGCTTCCATAAGAAGAAAACATAAGAAAGGTTAGTAATAAGCGGATTCCGGCACTTCCAAGTTTGAACTTCGAGAGTGTTAACAGCATAGTGTGAAAACACAACTCTAATTCTCACCAAGGCCGTTCCTGAACTGGAGTCCCACAAGTGAGATAACGCGATGTACCGAAGCACACCTACGGTTCAGATGAGTCGTTGAGGTACACCGAAGCATCACCTCACGACTGTAGATCGTTTGAGACCACAAAACGTAATCCATGGGGAGTTACCGAAGCGACCTGCTGTCAGGGCTGTTTGATGTTGACCCTGGCAGGAGTTTCCATTCAATCACTGAGGATCACAATTGTGAACCTCTCATAAATGTTCTCGACAGATTGCTAAGATCTGTGAAGGACTCGATAACGTACCACTGTTGTTCTAATTGTTGAACAACAAGTGATGAAATGTCAAGTGTACCTAAGAGATCTTTTGATGAATCTCGTGGCTCTAGACTCAATTGTGCTTTTTGGTTTTCCTGAGCGGAGACTAGGGAGAGGGTCTCCTTCTTCAATACCAGCAATCTCTAAGAGAAAGCCGATAGTTTACGTAAAGTTCCCTTGAGTGGCTAAGAAAGTTTAGTGCATGCGTCACTGGGTCCATGACAACTTTTATCTTCAATACCGGTGTCATCTAGTGACGACCAGTAGCATATGAATTGAACCCGGTGTCTGCCATAAGTTGAATAATCTGGAGGGCTATTTCTTTTCACCCTTTTCATTGCATTTCTTTTTAATTCTTCAACTCCTTCTTTCTCCGATTCTCATTTTCTCCTTTTTATAATCATACCTAAGGACTTCTAAGTACTAACTATTTGTGATGTCCTTGGGTAGATCCCTCCGGTTCTGGTGGATCATAGGACGGTTATTCCTAACCTTAGTCACCTTATACCTCCATGACTAACCTATGTTGCCATAAAACCATTTTCTTGAAAATCTCTCAAAGTGGTTATGATTGAAAAACATTTTGTACCACTGTAAGAGTTTGATCATTTGCAGAAATACTCCCACTCCACACGTGCTTAAGTGTTTAGACAGAAATCTGCACGGTGAGAGAAGAGTGCGCACATTTGAATTGATCGACTCAAGATATACAATTCCCCGAGGGACACGGTTACGTTGCATAGTTAAAGAGTTACATTTTCAGCTTTTAGGTGACAACTAGATCTAATAACTACCTTGAAGGTGTGGACCAACCTCGAAAGGTTTTCAAACCCGTCAAAGTTCATGTCTATCAAGAGCTTCTCGAATAGGTACAATTTACTTGGATAAGTCTTTGGAAGACAAATCTTTTCAATGTATGACTGTTCAGGTCCCGTCAATTCATGGGTTAAGTCTTTTCACACGACGATTCAATAGCAAATCAACATATTTCTTATCACAATAATTTTCTCCACCTCAAAAATGGCATATAAATGTTATTTTTGATAACGTTTTGATAATAAATATGACCATTTTGAGTTTTGTGGGAAGATTATCACGAAGAACAATTTTGTGAACAAAGTTTTTAGCAAATACTCCCTGTCAACAAGTAATACTAACTTTTGAGGTTTTGAAAACGTAAGGGGAAGTACTTGTTCTTTTGAGCAAAACCTTTAAAAGTGAAAGGTTTGATAGGTTTTACTCAAAAGTAAGAAGCTTTCGCTCCTTTTATAAGGATTGTGGCACTGAAGCGTACCACAGGGTCCTTTCATTACAAGAACGGGTTGTACACTGTTATGTGTGCACAAGCCATTGACAATATAAAATCACACATCCAAAATAATATGAAATAGAAGCAGTTTAAGGGGTACCAGGTAGTCCAGTAATATCACCAGGAATGCGAACAGGGCGTTGATAGCCGGTGAGAGTAATCCTGGGACGACCACCTACAAAGCTCTCTAGTGTTATGAACTTGTCCCTTCTGTACAACCTCTCATCAATCATGGTGATGATCCTCTTCACATCCCGTCCGTCCTGAGAGTTCCATCGCTTTGGTGTCCCAATGTCTTTATGTATATCCTTCAATCTATAAGCCAAGCCGTCCCTAACCTTCTTCAATGTATGATCCCCAAACTTGTGAAGATCTCTACACGCCATCAAGCAGTTTCGTTGTAGCTCACTATGATAAATTACTGAGAATGGTTTACTGACGAGGGTGTATTGTGGAAGCTGGTTGATGTTGGGAAGTTCTAGCTGAGGTCTGGTGAAGTTGACACGGGTCTGATATGACTCAACAGCAAGTTGTAGATCTTCTACACGTTCCTATATCACTATGCTTCTGATGAATATGAGCAAGGACTTGATGTATTCACATTGAATTTCAGTCGAGAATTGTCTCATGCGTCCCTGTACTTCGGCAAGATACAGATCTTCAATGTCGTTGAGAGACAAGTTCTGAAAGTCCGCTTCACAGAATTCATAGTCTCTTTCATCTTGTCTTTTGACCACAATTTTCTTGAGGAAAGTGTAGTCCCATTTAGACGAAAGAGCTACATGCTTAACAGCAACGATTCCTTTAGTACTGAACACTTCATGTTGAGACTTCTGAATCTGGCAGCTTCTGTAGTAGATTCGTCGGCGTTCCGGCCAATGGTGAATCCCATACATTGCATCACGGTCATACAATTCCACATTGTTGGAAAACATGTGGGTAGCCTTTTCCTCGATGGCTATGCAGTTAGAGTATATGGCTGCCGGGAACGGAAGTGTCAATGATGTAGCGTATTTCCTTGAACCATCACTGCCGTGTAGAAGAAATTCTAAGTCGTTGTTGAAGAAGTAGCGAAATGGAATCTTAGGCTGATCTGGTTGGCCAATCGTTGGTAGAGGTTTAGACCAGTCGGTGTAGTAAGGAGCATTGACTTTCCTGGAGAAGTCGATGTTTGCTTCAGGGTTGAGCCAATCAATGTTGTTGGACATGGCTCGTGCTATGTTTTCAAGATGGTATTCAACCTCGAAGGCACTTTCCGAGCTGTCTTTTAGCAGTTGAAAGGCTTCATTCTTGATTAGTTTCAACTCTGATTTCGTCATCTTCTTCACTCAAAATTTTTCTTGCAGTAACTTTGCATGCTCCAATGTACTACCGTCTTCCAGATCTTGACCTTCAGATGGATAGGGAGTAGAATTAACAAGTGTAGAAAACCAGTCGTATTCATCAGTGTCATCCTCGCCTAGCCGTGATACGATGTCAGCCTTGGGCGCCTTCTTCTTCTTTTTCTTAGGCCTAGATGAGGATTCTGGTTTCTTAACTTTGTCGGGAGAGGTGGGTTATTGTTGGGGCTCACGGACTTCCTCATCGTCACCACCCATATACTCGAAGTGATCACCAGTTTTTTGAGTCTGGGGTGGTAACTCAGAATCCTGAGGTTTTTCAGTAGAAGAGCAAGGAGGAGATCGTGGTTGAGCTGGAGTCCATTGGGGTGGAGGTTGCATGGAGGACGATTCACCAGACTTCTTTGGGCGTTTAGGCTCGTCATGCTTATCCTTATCCTTATCTTCTTCGTCTCTTGGACGTTTAGGCCTTTGAGCTTCTACCATGTAAGCTGATTTGAGTTGGTATTCTAGCAGTGCTTCAAACAATTTACCTTCAGAAGAAGTAAATGTTGCAGAGCGTTTAGACATTTGAGCTACCAGCCTGTTAACCAATTCAGCATCTGAGAATATTATGTGATCAACTGGGTTGATGTTGACATGCATTGGTGTTGATCTCATAGTTTGCTTGGCCAAATGTAATAGATTCGGATAGAGTTGTTTGGTAAACATCTCCTTTGTAACTCCAGGAACGATGTCAAGAAGGTACTTATTAGTGTAACCTTTGATCATCTCGTTCATTTCCCCTTGAAGATCTCGTTGCATGAACTTCTGGATGTATTCCCTTTGTTCTTTCATCTTCTCATTCTCGTCATGAAGATATTGTACCTGATCAGCGAGAAAATTCAGCTTTCTGTAAAGCACGTCTTTCTTTCTGACCTGCTTGACAGCTTTAACGATTCGAGTCTTAGCATGAGAGATCCAAGAGTCCTTAGGCTTCTTCACTGATTTAGATGTGGATCTGGTTGATCTTTTGGATGGTGGTGGTGAAGAGTGAGAGGATGAATCTGATGATGAAGAGTCATGAGGAGGTTCAGGGTCCTTAGGAAGTTCAGAAGTTTTCTCCTTGGAACGAGTCGGACTGTTGAGAAGATAATCATCATAGTTCACTTCGTCATCTTGTCCAGTTTTAGCTTTTTCATCAGCCTAAATCCTAGCATCTTCATCTGCTTTAGCTTGAGCTGCGGCCTCTTCATCAACTTTAGCTTGAGTTGCAGCTTCTTTATCAGCTTTTTCTTTCTCTGACTTTTCAGTTTCTGGTTCCTCAATGTCATACTCAATAGAATCCTCCTGTTGCTTTTGTTGTTGCTCAAGAGTGGTGGCACCAGTTCCCTTATCGGGTTGATTAACCGCATCCGGAATTGGTGTGGATTGAACATCACCACTTGACCCTCCGGGGCCACCCATTTGTTCCTTTTCAAACTCTTTCGCAACGTGTTGGAGTCTAACAAATTTGAACTTCCTCCTGTAATCAGTATCCAGAGGCTTTTCATTAGAGCTTTCTTCTTCGTGCTCAATCACTAGGGTTTTTCCTTTTCCTTTGTCATCTGGTGGACTGGGAGGTTTAGCTACTGATGGAGTAACATCGGTTGCAGTTTCAGAGTAGAAAACCTCATCATCTGATTCGGTTTCATCAGAGCTTTCATCCACTAGCTTTCTTTGCGGTTCAGACTTGGGAATGGGAATAGGAACAACTTCCTTAGATGGAACTTTCCTTTTGTATGGAGGTTTCCTCTTAGGGAACTTCCTTTTACTCTCAGTGCTTGCATCACTTCCTGCACTTCCTCTTATGGTTTTCCTTGTGGGGGTGCCAGAAGACTTGTCATCGAGAAAACCGACTTTGTTTTCTTCAACTGCCACCAGATACCTTTTGTATGTGTAGAGCTTTTTGATTTCATCAGACAGAAGGTGATCTGGCAACACAGCACCCTGTTTCTTCGTTGTTGATTCCTTGAATCTGACAGTTAGGGTAGGTTTAGACAACATGTCATGATTGTTGGGGTCATTGAGTCTCTTGGGGATATCATGATTGAGTCCAAGAGCTCTTTGGATCAACAATTTTGTATATCTGGTATAAGGAATCTTTGAGCCAAGCTTTTTGAGGAATGACATCATGTCGTCCCATATCAGAGCTTCAATTTCGATGTGCTTCATGTTGATCAACGCCCAAAAGATCTGCAGTTCCACGAGCTTGGGATGCTCATAGCCACTGTCACGACCGGAAACAGATTTGGTGATGATGATGTAGAGAGTTCTCCAGGGTTGAGGAATATTCTTAAGATCCACGTATGAATGCTTAGAGATTACTTTTGTAGCTTCGTCATAACCAATGTCGAGCATGAATTGTAGAACAGTCTCTTCAGTTGGTGCAGCAACGTATTTGGTTGGCTCGATGTCGGGAATGAGGAGAACAGTCCTTAAGTCTGCAGGTGTGATGGTGACTTGTTTGTGGTTGAGAGTCACTGTCACGGCATTCTGTCCTTTGATTTTTTTCATTGTGTTCTAGAACTGATGAATGTAGATCTCCGGCAAAGTAGCAGAATTGGAGAGCATATTCTGATAAGGATGATTCTTCAGAATATCCACAACAATTAAGCAAGAAGACTCTAAGCAGGAGAGAGTTTCAAAGTCAACACGGAGGTTGTTCTTTCCAATCTTCATTGGATAGCCATTAGGGAAGATATCAGCAACGGTGAGAACATTTGGCGCATCCACATTCTGCATTTGAGCGTCCATGTCGTGATCTGAAATATATTTAGCCAAAAGAACCAACATACCGAAAGACATTATGTTAGTCAACAGATGGTTATATTGTCTAATTATTGAATGTGATATGTCGATGATTGTTACGAGTCCAATGTCACTTGTTTGTCCAATAGTCTAATGACGTCGTGATTAGTTTCGTGAGTTAATTAACTTTAAGTCTTAAAGTCCATGTTATCACTTATTTTTCACAACATATTAAACGTTTAAGCTTATTAGTGACATTATTAGTTTCGTAACGTTATGATTTATTTATTTACAAGTTTGCACACGTAACAATTCATAATTAAGGTTGAACAAGACTTAGGCGTAGAAATGGCAGCTTATGCGTAAACAGGATAGGTATATGCGTAAAATGCAAGCTTATGCGTAGGACCCTGACTTACGCGTAAGAAATATTACGCGTAGGAAAAGGGGACCTTATGCGTAGAGCTTACGCGTAAGCGTATATAAAACCTTACGCGTAAGGCTTACTTGTAAGAGTAGACCTTATGCGTAGAGGTCACTGTTTACGCATATCCTTCACAGGATACGCGTAGTCCCTTATGTAGAACCTTACGCGTAACAGTTACTGATAAGGTTTTAAAAGGTACCATTTTGAGGGGTCGTTTAAGTCCTTATTTGATCACTTTTGTATCCGTTATTGCTTAATATCGTTCCTTTTCACTTTTTAAGTCTCGTGAAGGCAAAATGCTGGAATGGCACTTATTTGGACGAAAAGGCGCGAATATATGAAGAAAATGGCCAAAGTCAAAATCGAGACACTCACAGTTGCTGAAACTAGAAGCCGACGGCGTCAGGTGTTAATGGCGACGCCGTCCCAAAATTATTGTGACGATACAGGACTCAAAACTCGTATTTTCAAGTGACGACGTCTAGTTGTGAAAGAGTAGGCCGTCGCTACTCAGACGGCCTAGATGCAATCCAGACGACGTCAGAAGCTAAAGAGGACGGCGTCACAGACATAAGGTGACGCCGTCGCAAGGTTAACGTGGCCAAGACGAAACCCTAATGACGGCGACACGATGGCGTCACTAAACATAAGGTGACGCCGTCGCAATTGTAATCTTATATATAGAATCCGAATTTTTCAATCTTTGTGTGGAGAGTCTTTGGAGTAAAAACCTAAAACCGAACCTAAGGTGTCTTGTACAGTATTTTAGGGTTTTAAACCCTATCTTACATCAAGATAAGTCTTTACTTCATTAATTCAATTATGTCTTTGATTATTTGTGTGTATGCTTGCATGTTCTCCATGTCCGGCTAATTTACTTGTGTGTTTGCTTAGGAAGTATGAAACTTAATTATTGAATATTGATTGGTTGTTTCTTATCTTAGTTGATTAATGATCTAGTAATGTGATAGGTCATTCGTTGTGTACTTAATGCTTGATTCATCTTTGTGAACCTTAGAATATAATTACCTGAGTAGTTGTAGGCTAAACCATCCAAAGAGCGCCTTAGAGTAGGAGTTTATCATCCCTAGTGGGTTTGTAGACGAGACCCTTTGGTAAGTTCAAAGAGTTAGGGAGAAACGCATACCCTACAACTTTAGACACACAACGCAATTAAGAATAAGACGTGACACTCAACCATCAATAGGAGATAATTAAGAAGTAATACAAACTAAGTGAACACATCTTTAAACTATCATACGAGCACACATTAATTAGACATAGACTCCCACAACCTTAGTTTAGATAATTAGATAATAGTAGAGTAATCGGTAGAAATACCAACCCCCCAAATCCAATACCCGAGATTCGTACCTTTCCATTTCATAAAACATAAAAAGATAAAAAATAATCTTCCTCAACCTGAACCTTAGCGTAGTAACTCCTTACTAGCATTCCTATTCCCCTAGAGAACGATATCAATACCCGTGGCTTACCCTAATTACTACACTACAACGATTAGGTTCACTGCCTAGGGTGTTATAAAACTTGCTCGAAGAAAAGGAAGTTTCCTTGACCCCGAACAACGCGTGTAGCGTTATCAAGTTTTTGGCGCCGCTGCCGGGGAATAGAATAGCTAGTTAGTAGTCCACATCGTTTAGGTTTCTTTGCTTGATTCCTATCAAGTAAATTTTTCTTATTTTTTGCTTTCTCTTAGTCTATCCCCCTTCTTCGTAACCTTTGTTCGTAACCTCATCACTTTTCATCATGGAAGGTGATAACCCACTACCATTCATCAATCTACCACCTAATGACCCGCCAAGAGCCCGTACTTTTGGTGAATACTCGAGACCAAGCCACCTAGGCTATAGGAACACCATTGAGTTTCCCGACCAAGCCCAAACTACGGCCGTGCGATCCGACACCATCCGGTTGGTGCAAAACGGATGTGCATTCCATGGACTTCGTTCCGAAGATCCAAATCAGCATCTGAGGGATTTCCTCAAAATCGTCGATTCCATCGACCTTGATGCTACTACTCGGGAGACCACGCGCCTGCGTCTCTTCCAATTCTCTTTACGGGACCAAGCTAGTAATTGGCTTGAGCGACTTCCCGCCGGCTCCATCTCAAGTTGGGATGATCTTACCTATCGCTTCCTTGCTCAATTTTTCCCACCGGGGAGAACCACTAAGCTTAGGAATGACATCTTGATGTTCCAACAACGTCAAGGTGAATCTCTCTACGAAGCATGGACCCGATTCAAGGACTTACTTCATGAAGTCCCTCATCACGGCATTGATCTTTGGCTCCAAGTCCAAATCTTTTATGATCATGTCAACTTCCTCACTAAGCGATCCATTGACCAAGCGGCCGGTGGAAAACTTAGTGATCTCACCGCAGAAGAATCATGGGGTATAATAGAGGACCTCGCCCTCTATGACAACGAAAGTTGGGATGACCCCCGTGAGCTGCCCAAAACCGTTAAGGCAATCTCCTTGCCTCCTTCCGACCGAAGGATGATCGAACTTGAAGATCAAGTTAGATTCCTCATGAGCTCATACGAAACTCCTAAATCTTCACACCATGTGAACAAAGCTTCTTCCTCGTGTGAGCCGTGTTGTGATCCTCATAACACGCGCAATAGCACTCGCTCCCCAGAACATGCTTCCGTTGACTACGCATCCTCGCGTATTAATGAAACGGGAGGAAGATTCCCTACAACACCCGGACCTAGGAATTTCAATGAAACCCGAGAGGCATGGAAAGGCAAGCCCGATTTCTACTGGGGACAAACCAAAGAATTCACCTCTAATGATTTCTCATGGCCCCCACCTAACGGTCCTAACCAACAAAATGTCGAAGGGATGTTGCAAAACCTAGTTGCATCCCAAGAAACCCAAATGGCTAAGCTCTCGGACCGCTTTAACCATCAACAAGCGGAGATGGATAGGAAAATAGACAACCTTTTGAAAGCCATAGCTAATAGTGATAAGAAGGTTAGTGCTATCTCAACTCCCGAGCCTTCAGGTATAGAGATTAAGGATCCAAGCAAGCTAACGAAGTATGTCCAATTCGCCAATACCATCGCTTTAGTTGAACCTAATGAAACAAATGACGAAGAGGACTATACACTTGTGGATGATGAAACACCCGAGGAAGTAGATGAAGTAGACATTGACTATTTCAACAAATTTCCTACGGAAGAAGAAATATCTCGCCACCCTCACTTAGTGCGTGACCTCCGTCACTTGTATGTTAGGAAAAGTCCTCGAATCAAGTTTGGGAACCCTTGGAATCTTAACATACCATGTGTCATAGGACACCTTTTTGTGGCAAAAGCCTACATTGATCGCAAATCCCCAATCAACATAATGACTAGCACCTATTACAATTGGATATTGAAGAAGCCTATTCCAACTAGGCAAGACCCCAATGATCCTAATGTTAGTTGCAATTTTCTAGGAAGAATTAAGGGATTGCCCGTTTATGTAGGTAGTTTCACGTTTCCTACGGATTTCATAATTGTGGATGATATTAGCACGGCCATAGACCCTAGCTTGTCCCATGTTATTCTAGGAAAACCTTTCATAGAAAGCACCGGGATGACCTATGACCCCTCGTTAGGAGTAGTGCGATTCAAGAATGAGACCGATGACATAGCTTACCAAATGCCGTTTAAGATTGAGAAGTTTTCATCACTCTCTAATGATGAAAAGGAACTTAAACTGTCGGTCTATTATAGGAATGATGAGGATAGGGAGAAGGGTGTTGATTATGTTATGGCTAAGATTTTCGGATTCTATAAGGATTGCTTGAGCCTAGGACCGGAATATAGGACCGATTGGGGCCAGGATGAACTCTTAGAGAAGCGCATTTTAGGGCACTTCTACAACATGGAATCCCCCATTAGAAACCGTCAAGAGGGCGGCAATGAGAAAACGTAGGAGCACGACTACGAGTCTAGCTACAAGACTCTTAAATAAAGAAAAGCGCTTCGTGGGAGGCAACCCATGTTTAATTGTTTGCTTGTTAGTGTCATGTATCTTTTATTAATTGTTTATCCTCATGTTTAAATTTCTAAAAATGCTTTACTTTGTTTTTAACCTTGTCGTAATTGCATATAAAGGTATTTTACATAAGGGATAAGTGTAGGGAGGATTACACACGTTTTCAAAAGAAACGTAAACATGAAAATAACAATTAACTAAAAGATATATATGTTTGTTTGTTCGCGTCAAATGCTTGTATCGAGTCATAATGGATGTTTTTGCAGAAATTTTTCCAGATTCTAAAGATGTAAATTTTCCAGAATTTTTTTTCAGAAAATCGCATACCAGTTTTTGTCAGGATAACCTGACGGCGTCAGGATTGTAACCTGACGGCGTCAGGAAGGAATAAAAACATCAGATTACTTTTTCTCGTTTTCTGAGCTACTTATAAATTTTTGGAATTTTCCAGGTCTTAATTTTCTTAGAAATTCTGTAAACATCCATTCCACAAGAATTATATCCTAGTTTAATCTTATATGTATTATTACCGCCGATTTTACGCGAAGGTTTCATTTGTTTTCTTCAAGTGTGCAGGTTTAGTTTGTCAAGAAGAAGTTACATAAGATTGGAGGAGCTTTTCACGCAATAATTCTTCTTGGAAAAGAGTTTAACCACCACTTTACACGGATCCTACCGAGCTAATCAGGGGAGTATTAGTTTCTTTCGTTTTTAATTACCTTCTTTTATCATAACTTTGATACTTTCGGGGAACATTGGGGACAATGTTCAGTTTAAGTGTAGGGAGGGAAAATAAAACGGGAACTTTGAAACTATGCTTATCCTTGACTATTTGCTTTGTCCAATTGTGATTGTGTAATAAACCATGAGAAAATGTCGGTTAGGGTAATTTTGGCACCAAATTTAAAATTTTTTATGACATATAGGAGTGGGCCATTAGTCTTAACAAAAGCGTCTCATGGATAGGAAGTTATATGACTAGCACAAAAAACCCTTTACCACCCAAATTCCACCAAAATGTGAGGATCGCCCTTAGATTAGTAGGAATTAAAGCATTCATCTTTAATGCTTAGAGTGTGAACCGGTAGTATATTAGATTCTAGAACTTGTTTTGTGATGCATTCCGAGATCGCATGTGAGGCTACACTTGTGTAGTTAGGAATAACTAAATGATAAGAGGCATTAGGATAACCCTTGTTTGATACCTGTAATATAATTACTTCTTCCACATCGGTTGAGTAATTCCCCCACACCCTTTGCGTTGTACTCATCTTTAGTACACGATACCCCTAGTTAACCCCTCAGAGCCTATCCTTTTCGCGGTTCTCGTGATGTTTCGGTTTTTCCGGAATATCAATGAAGAGCATTGTTTACACCCCACCCCCAAATATACACCCAAATCGCCTTAGCCTACCCCTTATGCACTCACTTTTAGTGCAAATGTTTGTTATCACCCCAAACCCTTAGTTCAATTATCTAGTTGCTTGCATAAGTTGCTAAGTCGAGTCATATCCTTTGTATACAGTTTTGGGATGATTGGGATTCATGGGAAAAGTTAAAGTTTATGAAATGACGGGAAGGGAACGTTAAAAATTCAAATTCCCTTTGTTTGCATAATAATGTACCCCAAGTGTTTTGATCTTTTCAAATCGGGTCAAATTAGTGTTAGAGTAATAAAAACTCAAGTGTAGGGATATGCCTATAAATCCCTATTATTTTGATGTTACCATAGAGGATGGTAGAGTAAAAGTGTATGGAAAAAAAAAACAAAAACAAAAACAAAAAAAAAATCGAAAAAAAATAGAAAAAGAGAAAAAGAAAAAAAATAGAGTGAAAAAAAAAACAAAAAACATACGGGCTACCATCCTACATCTATCTTTTAAATTTATGTTTGTTTATTTCAGTTATCTAGAGTTTAGAGTGTCGAGTCTTGGCTTAGCAACGCCATTCTTCGTATGCATTTAACATAGAGATTTTTGACTTACCACCACTAAATAGCCTATCCTACCAAACCCTTGTTTCCCTACCGTAAGCCTAACATTACAACCCTTTAAAAGACCTCTTTGATAGTCTTTCCTAGGTGCTTACGCCAAAGCGATGGAGGTTTGATCTATTCTCAAGCCTATGGTAATCTACGTACTAGGACCGGTTAATGAGTGTTTATCTTCCATTTCCTATTTTGTTGAATTTCATATATACACCCGAGAGAGATGTGAGTATCCAAACACCCCATGTGAGGTGCTAGTATGTAATTTCCGTGCTTGTTATGACTTTTGCGGGGCTTATATGTGTTGTGGACCGTTTTGAATTAATGCTTCATGACCCCTAACTTATAAATTAATTGGCTAAAAGCACATTTGCTTGAGGACAAGCAAATAACAAGTGTAGGGATATTTGATAAGGTTTTAAAAGGTACCATTTTGAGGGGTCGTTTAAGTCCTTATTTGATCACTTTTTTATCCGTTATTGCTTAATATCGTTCCTTTTCACTTTTTAGGTCTCGTGAAGGCAAAATGCTGAAATGGCACTTATTTGGACGAAAAGGCGCGAATATATGAAGAAAATGGCCAAAGTCAAAATCGAGACACTCACAGTTGCTGAAACTAGAAGCCGACGGCGTCAGGTGTTAATGGCGACGCCATCCCAAAATTATTGTGATGATACAGGACTCAAAACTCGTATTTTCAAGTGACGACGTCTAGTTGTGAAAGAGTAGGCCGTCGCTACTCAGACGGCCTAGATGCAATCCAGACGACGTCAGAAGCTAAAGAGGACGGCGTCACGGACATAAGGTGACGCCGTCGCAAGGTTAACGTGGCCAAGACGAAACCCTAATGACGGCGACACGACGGCGTCACTAAACATAAGGTGACGCCGTCGCAATTGTAATCTTATATATAGAATCCGAATTTTTCAGTCTTTGTGTGGAGAGTCTTTGGAGTAAAAACCTAAAACCGAACCTAAGGTGTCTTGTACAGTATTTTAGGGTTTTAAACCCTATCTTACATCAAGATAAGTCTTTACTTCATTAATTCAATTATGTCTTTGATTATTTGTGTGTATGCTTGCATGTTCTCCATGTCCGGCTAATTTACTTGTGTGTTTGCTTAGGAAGTATGAAACTTAATTATTGAATATTAATTGGTTGTTTCTTATCTTAGTTGATTAATGATCTAGTAATGCGATAGGTCATTCGTTGTGTACTTAATGCTTGATTCATCTTTGTGAACCTTAGAATATAATTACCTGAGTAGTTGTAGGCTAAACCATCCAAAGAGCGCCTTAGAGTAGGAGTTTATCATCCCTAGTGGGTTTGTAGACGAGACCCTTTGGTAAGTTCAAAGAGTTAGGGAGAAACGCATACCCTACAACTTTAGACACACAACGCAATTAAGAATAAGACGTGACACTCAACCATCAATAGGAGATAATTAAGGAGTAATACAAACTAAGTAAACACATCTTTAAACTATCATATGAGCACACATTAATTAGACATAGACTCCCACAACCTTAGTTTAGATAATTAGATAATAGTAGAGTAATCGGTAGAAATACCAACCCCCCAAATCCAATACCCGAGATTCGTACCTTTCCATTTCATAAAACATAAAAAAGATAAAAAATAATCTTCCTCAACCTTAACCTTAGCGTAGTAACTCCTTACTAGCATTCCTATTCCCCTAGAGAACGATATCAATACCCGTGGCTTACCCTAATTACTACACTACAACGATTAGGTTCACTGCCTAGGGTGTTATAAAACTTGCTCGAAGAAAAGGAAGTTTCCTTGACCCCGAACGACGCGTGTGGCGTTATCAGTTACGCGTAAGATTACTCTTACGCATAACTTTCTACGCGTAAGGTGATCCTTATGCGTAGATTGCTAATAACCTTGATTCTGAATTTCACGCGTAATAAACCTAAAATAAGTTAATCATAGCACCAATTATTAACACATACATTCAATATTTATCAGATCAAACATGAACAACTCATCAAACAGTTATGCGTAACTCTAAACCCTAAGGTTTAATTTCTACGAGTAAGAGATTTAGCCATAGGAATTGCACCTAAATGTTTCTGGTAAGCCTAAGAAGCCTATTAAGTTGTCTTATCCAAGTTTTAACATCAAATATGTCATGAATCAAAAATACCTAAACCGTATGAACATAAACCCTAGTTTCCAATTTATGAATCATTAGTGTTTCTGGGTAATTTCTGGTTCTAAATATGATCAATTTAACTTGAAAACAACCTCATACAACAATCTTTATCACCAAAAACTTTCACATATGAAAACCCCCAAAACTAACGCATGAACCCTAATTCAAAAAATCATTCAATTCGTGTTTCTAGGTATGTTTTTATGATCAAAATAGTTTCAATGATGTTATATGAACGTTTTGAAACTATCATTTTAACCATAAACACACAAACATGATTGTGTGTTCATAAGCTTATGCGTAGAACACAAAATCACTCATATCTCACGTTTTAACCGTTGGATTTGTAAAAGATTCAAAACCATTGTTTGTAAATACGTTAAGATTATGAAACCACTTACAAATTGAAGATCAAGAACTCAGATTTGCAGATTGAATTTTAGGCGTAGGATTGGTTAGATTGAATAATAAATGTGATGAGTAAATGATGTTATGTGAAGTATTTTTGTTAAAAAATACTTTGACCTTTTGACACTTTCAGTCTCTCCACCTTTACCATTTACATCTAAAGCTTTTAACTTCCATTTTGGTTACCAAACGAATGATGCTTTGGAAAGAAATTTGACGACACTCCCCCTTGACTTAAGAAATAATGAAAGTTTATAAATTTTTAGTCCGAGGAGTGTCAGTAAACAAGAAATGTGACCACCATTAATAAAGAAACAACCGGGATAAGATAACATGCAAGTACAAGGTTTTATGAAACCGAAAAATATTTGCTTTCTCCCCCTCAACACTGGATCGGAAAAATACTGAATTTTGAAAAATTTGAGTGTTGACGGAATATTTGTACTTGCCATGTTAAAAGAAATATAGATAGAAGAATATTTTTGTTGATTTATCAGGTTTTATATTTTTGTATTTTGGTTTTGAAATATATTTACAAAAGAGGTTTTGGTGTTTGACTGGTTTTTTAAGAATGTTTTAAGAGTTCTTCCAGTTCCTCTTAAGTCAAACACCGCATACCAATCCGGTGGACCAACTCATTAAACCTACAAGGAGCTAAGGCTTTGGTGAGTAGATCTGCCAATTGGTATTCTGTACCCACAAAGTATAATTCAACAGTACCCTGTTCCACGTGGTCCTTGATGAATTGATATCGAAGATCGATGTGCTTTGACTTTGAGTGTTGAACTGAGTTGCACGAGATCGCAATAGCACTCCGATTGTCGCAATACATCGGGATTCTGTCAAATACGTAACCATAGTCTTTGAGTTGTGTTCTCATCCAAATGAATTGAGCACAACACGCCGACATGGCTACATATTCTGCTTCGGTTGACGACAGCGATGTACAATCCTGCTTCTTCGATTGCCATGACACGAGTTTATCACCAAGAAATTGTAATGCTCCTGAAGTACTTTTCCGTAAATCTAAGCATCCTGCGTGATCAGCATCTGAAAATGCTATTAGTTCAAAACCAGAATCCTTCGGATACCATATCCCCAAATTAATGGTTCCCTTGATGTATCAGAGGGTTCTTTTAGCCTCAGAGAGGTGGGTTTCAGTAGGTCTGGACTGATAACGGGAGCAAAGATATACAGCGAAAACAATATCAGGCCTGCTAGCTGTTAGATACATGAGAGACCCAATAATACTACGGTATTTGGTAGGGTCCACCAATTTCCCATGTAAACCAACGTCTAGCTTCTTGGTATGAGCCATTGGTGTGGCATAGGTGTCACAGTTTTGCATTCCAAATTTGTTTAACAGTTCAAGGGCATATTTGGACTGACTTAAGAAAATACCACGAGGTGATTGATGAACTTGCATTCCTAGAAAGAATGTGAGTTCACCCATCATTGACATTTCAAAATGTTTTGTCATTAATTTTGCAAAAGCATTTGAGTATTTTAAATGTGTTGACCCAAAAATGATATCATCCACATAGATTTGAACGATTAAGATGTGATCCCCGTGATATTGTATGAAAAGTGTAGGATCGACCGAACCTTTGGTGAATTTATTGGCAATGAGGAAGGATGATAATTTATCGTACCACGCCTGAGGAACTTGTTTGAGATCATACAGAGCTTTGTTCAGTTTGTAGACATGGTTCGGGAGTTCGGGATCAACGAATCCTTCTGGCTGGGTGACATAAACCGTTTCTTTCAGTTGCCCATTCAGAAAAGCAGTTTTGACGTCCATCTGAAAGACCGTTATGTTCATATGAGCCGCGAACGCGAGAAAGATCCGAACAGCCTCAAGACGAGCAACCGGAGCAAATGATTCTTCAAAGTCAATACCCTCTTCTTGTCGATAACCCTTAGCCACCAGACGTGACTTATTTCTGATTACGTTCCCTTCAGCATCCAATTTGTTTTTCCAAATCCTTTTGAGACCAATGACGTAGACCCTTGTTGGTCTTTCAACCAGTTCCCATACTTCAAGACGTTTGAATTGGTTGAGTTCTTCTTGCATGGATTCAATCCAGTTGTCTTTTGTCATTGCGTCTTTAATGTTTTTAGGCTCAGATTGGCAGACAGTGAGAGCATAAATACAATGTTCACCATCTGTGTGAAGACGTTGTCTTGTAACGACTGGTTGATTCGGGTTGCCAATAATATTCTCTAGAGGATGGTTTTTTGTCCAACGATGTGTAGAGGGTTGATGTTGGTATACATTGTGTGGATTTTGAGGATTTAAATGGTTTGTTGATGATTCCGCGACATCTGGTGCAGCAGTTTCATTGGCAAACGGGTTGAAGAACGCATTTAGATCAAAATCTGCAGGTGGGGGTACTTCATTAAAAACATCAGCAGCTGGTTCAGCGTCGTTGGAAGCAGTTTGTTCAATTGTTGTTGTAGAGTCAACTGGTGGTGCTTCTTCAACAGTAGTTGTTGTAGCAGGTGTATCAGGTATAAGAGTAGTATCAGGTTGAGCAGCGGAAACAGCGGATACACCTGGAGCACGTTCATCAATGTCATCACTAAACAGCGGAGCAAATAGCGTTTCCATTTGTTGAAGAGTAAGCTGGGGGCTTAGGTCAGCTGATGATGGGGTTTGAGGGAAGTTTAAACGGTTATGACTGGGTTCCAAGCTGTTATACTCAGAAGCCATTTCTGTAATTTCATCAAAATTAGCATGAATCGTTTCCATAACCTGCTTTGTATGACGATTCTAGATCCGAAAACCTTTTGAATTCTCACAGTATCCAATAAATACTCCAATGTCATCTTTGGCTTTGAGCTTTCCAAAGTCTTCACGATCATTATTTGGGTAGCAAAGAGATCCAAATACATGAAAGTGTTTGAGATTCGGTTTTCTGTTGTGGATAAGCTCGAAAGGTGTTTTGTTATGGCGTTTTGTAATCATTGAATGCTTTTGAGTGTAACATGCGGTTGATACAGCTTCTGCCCACAAGTAATCTGGAAGTTTAGCATTAATTAACATTGTACTTGCAGCTTCCACTAACGTTCGGTTTCGTCTTTCAACAACTCCGTTTTGTTCTGGTGTCCGTGCAATAGATGTTTGATGCTCTATTCCCACTTTCTCATAAAATTCTCGAAGAGTTTGGTTCACAAATTCAGTTCCTTTGTCTATTCTGATTTGGCGGACGGTGTTCCGGAGCTGAATTTGAAGTTTCGTGAGAAAGGTGATGATCATTTGTGGAGCTTGGTCTTTGCTTCGAAGAAAGTAGACCCAAGTCCATCGTGAATAGTCATCAACAATTACTAAGATGTAGCATTTTCCATTGATCGTTTGCACGCGCATCGGGCCACACAAATCCATGTGAAGAAGATGAAGCACATGCTGAGAGTTGTGTTCCACCTTTGAAGGAAAATGAGCATGAGTGCTTTTCCCTTGTTCACAAGCTAAGCAAAGGTGATCTTTAGAATACCAGAATCATGGGAGACCTTCAACAAGTTTGTGTCGAGCAAGGTTGGTGATGGTTTGAAAGTTTAGATGTGAGAGACGACGGTGCCATAGCCAGGATTTTGTTGATGAAGCCTTTGAAAGTAGACAGATAGGAGATGAAGCAACCATGTCTTGCATTGAGATAGTATATAAACTGGAATTGCGAGAGCCAGACATAAGATTGTTTCCTTGTAGATCACGAATGAAACAAGTTTTCTCCCGAAAAGCAACTTCTAAATCTCCATCACAGAATTGACCGACTGAAAAGAGATTGTGACCGAGGCCTTCCACATAATAAACCCTGCTAATTTCGATATTACCATTGATATAATCTCCGTAGCCCATGATAGCTGCGAAGTGATCATTCCCGAATCTGACAGTGCCAGTGAACTTTGCAATAAAGTTTGATAACAGTTTAAGATTGCCTGTCATGTGTCGGGAACATCCGCTATCAATAATCCAAAGAATGATCTGTATCACCTGCATTACACACAGACGACACAGATGGAATAGAAGTAGATGTGGAACCCGAAGTGTTAGAGGGTTCCGAAGCAGTTATAGTAGACATACATACATCAATCACTTTAAGCATCCATTTAAATCCTAGTGTAGTATGTAACCATTTTCGCCATCTCCAACTAGTATTTGCCTTAGTCTTAGTGAAAGCACTAGGTGGTACTACATTCTTTGGAGGTGATACTGGAACTACAGTTACATCAATACGTTTATTAGAATCTAAGGAGGGCGGTTTACCAAGCACAGACTTAGAAGTATTAGTGGGCCTAGAGGTATTCCGATTCTTAGGATTCCTTAAACGAGAAATGATAGCTTTAGCAACACATTTGTCATGACAATCAGAATTCATACTTTTACGACAAATAACACAAGATGCATCAGACTGAATATCAAAAGTACTTAAAGGTTTAGCATTCGTTACATAACTTTTTCTATTACATTTGTCAGACGCAATATCTAAAGTATGTGCAACGTGAGTCTTATTCAAAATCCTAGGGTGTTCTTCTACTTCAGCATTCCTTATTGATCTTTTCTTAGGTCGCAACTTCCTATTCTTCCTTGTATTGCTCCTAGGCTTTGAAGTGCGGACATTAGGAAAAGAAGCAATTATTCATGTTTCAGTAGAGGCAAGCACATTAGTATCTTGTGATTTGGCTATAGGCATTCTAGGGTCACGATTAATAAGTGTTACAGGTGCTATTCTCTTAATCACGGAAGGCGGAAGTTGTTCATACTTTCCTAACATTTCTCTTAACTTAAAGATAGTGTGCACCAATTCTTGATTTTCAGAACGAAGATTGTCAGAAAAATTCATGACTTCTCTAGTGTGTGCAAGATAATGATCAAGTTCATTTAATGCTTCATCACGAGTCTTTTTAAGTAAATCAAATATGACACCATATTCCTGTTTAACTTTTGAAAGTTCTTGTTCATATTTTGAGATTTGACATTTCAAAGACACGTTTTGATCATCCAGTTGCTCAATTTTAGAATCAAACGGTTTTGATTTCAACTGGTGAATTTTGTTTTGCAAAGCAAGTTCACGATTTTGACAATCTTTTTGACACCATTGAAGACGATATTTTGAATTTGAAAGTTCGTTTAACAGTCGTTCATTTTCATCTTTTAAAGACTCGATCTGATGCACATTATCCGTATTCTCAACAATTACAACAGAATCAACAGTATCAGCAGAGATATAATCAGATGCATATGGCAGAGAATGCAATAACACAACATTATAGACATCAGCACATATAACATCTTCCAAGAGTCGATCAACATCTTTCGTAATATTTTATTTTTACGTTTGGTGTTAGAAATAGATGTTTCTGTTTTCTCGAAAATGACTTTCATCAATCCAAGTTCCTTATGAAAGTCCCGTTCCCAATACAATGCACAGTTTTTCAAATTTTTAACATTGGGTGAAAGTCTTTTCTGAAAAATGTCTCTTTGTTCTCGCGCGAGAGGCGATTGAAAATGTTCAACTTTTATTTCAGAATGAAATTCAATCTCATGTTGTAAAAGTTTGAGGTTAGCCATGAAAAGGTAAAAATATCTAAGAATTTGACGATTTTCAGGTTTTGAATTTACTTCACTGATGGAAGGTAAAGGACCATAAATTTATGCATAATTTGGTTTGGGATTAACATTAGAAGACTCAGACGTTTTTGTGATAATCCTTGGTGTGCTAGAAGAAACCTTTGGTGGGACGAAAGTGAACGCTTGTGAATAAGTAAAAGGTTTGTTGTAAACAACTTTTTCTAATTTTTATCGACTCTCGTCTTCTGCATCTAATTCCTCTTGACGATGATATTCAACAACACTCATAACAGAATTATCAATGTTATATTCTGCACTGGAAACTTCAGGATTTGGTTTGAATGCTTTGGTTGAAAGCTTAGGTTTGTAATCAGCAAGATTCGGTCCATATCCATCTGGATTGGGTTTTAAAGTAAACTTTTGAATAGCTGTGATTGACTCACCATGTTTGTAAACAACATTTCAAAACTCTTTAAGTTTGTTTTGCAAGCCGATAATTTCTTCAAGATGATCATCTATGCGTTTCGTTGAATGCTTTTTGTATTCAGAGAACTGTTTTTGACAATTTAACAACTCAGCCTTAGCTTTTTAATTTTCCAAGGTGAGAGCGTTAATTTGCTATTTATGTTCATGTTTCAGTTGTTCTCTTTCAGACAACAAAGCATTCTTCGAAGCGGCTAGATCACGCATCTGTCGTTCTAAATATTGTTCGTTTTTATGACATTTTGCAAAAGCGGCTTCAAAACCTTTTTCACGGTTTTCTTGAGTTTTGAAAAAATTTATTTGTCGAATTAAGCATTCATTATCACTAATTAACAGTACATTTTCAGCTTTTAATTTTGTATTGACATCATGATAATGTTCCACTCGGGATTGTTGGTCTTTAACTAAGGTCCTGAGCTTAAATTCTGGATCAGACAAAAAATCATTTTGTTCAACGTGAGTCTCAACATGGTCATTATTTAGATCCTCAAGTATAACCACGGAGTCAACTTGATCATCAATGGTAACCATAAGGTCATCTTGATCATCAAATATAACTACGGGGTCTAGTTGATAATCCTCGGAATGAGATGTAGAAGGCTCATGTTGAACATTCTGATCCTTGTCAGATGCAGATGTTGGCGGAGAGATCAGATCATTAATGATAATTGTTTGTTTAGGTACCTGAGACAAGCCATCAGTGTCAAACATTGGGCCTGTATCACTCATGTGTAGAGCTTGCATTTGTGCCATCAACATCACTGTTGCATTAGCCTGCAAGTCTTCCATGTCATCATCAGAATCTGCATCTGCCATAAAGCTCTGTTTCTTGTTGTTAAGAGTTCCACCAGCTTCATCCTTAAGAGCCAAGAGCAAAGCCTCTTTGAAATAAGCACTGCCTCTTGTCCTCGGCTTAGGACATGCATTAGCCAGATGACCCTTTTCATTGCAGTTATAACACCGAAGACCATTAACCCCATTCTGAGCATTCCCCTGTTCAACCACTTAAGCTCTCTGTTGTTGTGGAGCACCCTGGTTATTCCTTCCAATAGCATTAAACCCTTGACCACCTCCCATCTGACGACCATAACCACGATTTTGAACTTCAACGTGTCCATTGTTCACAACATCTTGATTCCTTGTGTTGGATGAGGAACGAATGCGATTGTTGGATTTGTTTGTATACCGACCGAAGGCTTTAGCAATCATAACAAATCCTTGTTGCAATTCATCGAAAGCAGCAGAGTCCTCATCAGCTTCACTGTAAAGTGCTTAAGCATTGTTGTTGTTGTATGGAACCAATTGAGTTTGTCGAGGTTGTTGCTATGACTGATCATATGGTGTGATGGTTGCAGTTGGTTGAGGGGCTGGTTTCTGAGCTGTTTGAGGAGGAAGATTAGTTTGAGCCCACAAAGCAAGTTGTTGATTATCAGGAATTGACTGTGAAGTCGGTAGTCCACGGATAGTCCTTTCTTTGTCAACTTCTCTTTGGAGAGGCTTCAAATAGTTGTACAACAATCCGTATGTAGCATGATGAAGGTTCTTAGCTTGACGGAGAAAAATGACATACTTCTCCCATTCCGGACCAAGACTACTTAGGAACTTAGTGTTGACAGCAATTCGAGGCATGATGATGTTGTGTTTATCCAAATCATTTATGATGTCTGAAAAGCGATGATGATATGACTCTAATGTCTCTCTTGGTTCAATCATGAAGTGTTCATAAGCCAAGTAGATTTTGGATTCCATGTCTTCCTGATTGAGTGTTGTGCCTTCCATTAGAAGATGAATATGTTCCCACATTTCTTTAGCTGTCTTTTGAGCATCAACACTTCGAAGGATCGGATTAGGTAGTCCCAAAAGGATGTATTGCATTGCTAGTTCATCGGCTTCAAAGTGTAGAAGTTCATCACCAGTGAGGTCTGAGATAGTTGCAATGTTGGAGACAGCATCTCTTGGTGGATTGGCATCTGGATCTGCGGGTGTAATAACAGTATGCAACTGAAATGGACCTTCCATAATGACCTTCTTTAAGAACTTTCCATGTGGCTTCTTTAGATCACAAAACCTAAAGAACCTTATCACCCATTGATCATAATTACCGGGAGTGAGCATTGGAGGTCTATCAAGTGAGCCAGCTTCATGAATTGATTATTGGCTACTTAAGGCTTCACACATCTTGCCAAACCATGTTGGTTCCTTCATAGTATTCCTGGATGGATGTTGATTGTAGAAGTTTGTGTAAGGTTTTACTTGAAGACTAGGTGGTGGTTGAACCATTTGTGGTGGTGGAATTGCTCCAAGTTGTGGAGTATGTTCTTGATTAAATTGTTGTTGATAAATTTGTTGTTGATGATTAAATTGTTGATGTTGTGGACTTAGTTGTTGTTGTTGTTGTTGATGATAAGGGTAGGGAAAATAGTTAGAGTATGGTGGTTGTGACATGTTGAAAACTTGTGTTGTTAAATGGATCTTTGTAGTCGAATGAACCGTTGTTGATGAAGAGTCCGTAGGCATAGAAATCACAGAAAAGCCAAGTACCACTTATGCGTAAAAACACCAAAGTTACGCGTAACAGCAATAGTTATGCGTAGGATTAGCTTACGCGTAAGTAAGGAGAAAACACTAAAGTTATGCGTAAAAAAGAAGTTAGGCGTAGAAAACTTAGGCGTAGGATTAACTTATGCGTAAGACAAAGCTTAGGCGTAAGATAAATCTTATGCGTAAAAATTCTACGCGTAAGCTTATGCTTATGCGTAATTTTAGGGTTTTGCCCAAATGATCTTTTACACTATGACAGTGCAAAAGATATCCAAATTCGACGTGTTTTCAGGCTTATCCAAGCAAGAAAACACGGAGTAAACCACGAAAACTGAAGATCAAACCAAGGAAAAGTTACGCGTAAGATTAGGGTTTTGCTTACGCGTTAAATTTGCCAAAAGTGATTTCTGTCAAATGATGTTTCCAAACCAGATTTCTGTGATGAAATAGCTTCAATATCACCAAAATAACACAAAAGTGTGAAACTTGATGATCCAAAGCTTAGAAAACAGTTATGCGTAGAATAAGAACCACGTATAAAACCTAGCTTAAAAATTATGATCCACGCGTAAAGTTTGAAACTTTTTGCCAAAAACAGATAGTTTAACACCTAAAAACGTTGAAAGGACAAGAATCTTGGATTAAAAAGTGTAAAAAATCAATTTTTAAGCGAACCAAAGTTGAAACCCTTTTTACGCGTACGACCACAAACCAAAAACCTTCAAAAAAAAAAGTGTTCACCCAACTATTTGGCGAATGATACCACTGTTAGGTCACCATATTAGTAACACAAGCATCAAGAGAAGAGATAGAGAAGAGATCGGATGAACAAACCACACAAACACACACGATATGACTATGTGAAAGGTTATGCGTAAAGGTGAAAGTGTGAATTGAACAACCAACCCTCAAGTGAGGGTTATTACAAGGTATTTATAGGAGAGGTAACTAGGGAAACACTCCTAGTCCCTTCCTTTCTTTTATGGGCTTGGGCCTAGGCTTATGGGCCTTCTACATAAGCCTAAGCGTAATTACTAACATAAAGGCCATATTAAGCTAACTATTACATATGAATTACTAACACTTGAATTAAGGTTTAGGACTGATTCCAACAGAGGCATACTGAAAAGCCTGAGTTTTGTAGTCTCCTGATGCTTTCAGGGAGACTGAGTGAGTTTTATGATCAGAAGTTATGTGATCTTCCTTTTTGCATATCAGGCAAAAGAAAATCCTATAACAATCATCAGCAGTGTAATTTTTTTAATTGCATGCTTCACATTTCTGTTTTGGTTTTGGAGATATTTTTGGTTTTCAGGTGTTTGAGGAAGCTGCTTGGGGTTCCTTGACTTTAGATTCAAGTGTTCTCTCTGATGAGTTCACTTTTTCACTCATTTTCTTAACAAGTTCAGCCAACTGATCATAATTTGAATCAGTATCATTGGTCTTTTCTTCAGTAGGAACTGAAGGTATGGAAGTTTTAGTAGGAACTGAATCTTCTTTGTTAGGAACTAGTTTAGGTCTTTTCGGAATTGTTTTGCCTAATCCTGGCCTCTCTCTATGAAAGTGTTGGGAGTAGGCTAAGGGTGTGAGGTCTGAACTTGAAGCAGCTCCCTGAAGTTTTTTCAAAAGAGGCATAGGAGTTTGAGATTTTGATTCAGACTTATTGATAGACTCAGTGTGACTAGATTCATCAGTGAGTCCAACCATATCTTTGATTGCCTGATGATACGCGTACAACGCGCGTTCGGGGTCAAAGGAACTTCCTTTTCGTCGAGCAAGTTTTTCAACACCCTAGGCAGTGAACCTAATCGTTGTAGTGTAGTATTAGGGTAAGCCTCAGGAATTGATATCGTTCTCTAGGGGAATAGGAATGCTAGTGAGAAATTACTACCCTAAGGTTGGGGTTGAGAAAGATTATTTTTTATCTTTTTTATATTTTTTTAGAAAATGGAAAGGTACGAATTTCGGGGTATTGGATTTAGGGGGTGGTATTTCTACCGATTACTCTACTTATCTAATTAACTAAGCTAAGGTGAGGATAGTCTATGTCTATTGTTGTGTGCTCTTATGATGATTTAAAGATGTGTTTACCTATATGCTATTACTCCCTAGTTATCTCCTATTGATGGTTGAATTGTCACGTCCTTATTCTTAACGCGTTGTGTCTTCTAAGGTCGTAGGGTATGCGTTTTTCCCTAACTCTTTGAGACTACCTTAAGGTTATTGCCTACGAAATCTCTAGGATTCATAAACTAACTCTAAGGTTATCTTTGGATGTTTAGCCTACAATAACTCTAGGTGATTATAAATTAATGTTCACAAAGATTACTCATGCATTAAAAACATAACGAATGACCTATCGCAATACTAGGTCAATCACAATTAAGATAAGAGACAACCAATCAATATTCAATACCTAGGTTTCATAGATCTAAGCAAACACACAAGTAAATTAGCCGGACATGGAAAACATGCAAGCATACACACAAACAATTGAAGACATAATTGAATTAATGAAGTAAATCACTTATCTTGTTGTAAAATAGGGTATGGAACCCTAAGATACTGCCCAAGACAGCCAAAGTTCGGTTTAGGTTTTACTCCACAAAACTACCTCTTTTAAAAGTCTGAAAATTCGAATTCTATATATAGAGTTACAACATGCGACGGCGTTACTCTTTATTTGTGACGCCGTCAGATCACCGTCATTAGGTTTTCGTCTTGGCCACGTCAACTTTATGACGGCGTCACATTATGGTTGTGACGCCGTCGGCTTCATCTTCTGACTTCGTCTGGATCCAAAACTAGATCGTCTGAGTTGTGACGCCATACTCTTTATAACCTGATGCCATCAAGTTCAAAATAGCAATTTGGCTACTGAGTCGTCACAAAGTATGTTGTGACGGCGTCGCTATTTGGCTATGACGCCATCACCTTCTGTTCCAGCAGCTTGAGTATCTTGATTCTTAACTTTGGCCATTTTCTTCATATATTCGCGCCTTTTCGTCCGAATAAGTGTCATTCCAGCCATTTTCCTTCAAGAGACCTAAAAAGTTAAAAGGAACGAAATTAAGTAGTAACGGATATAAAAGTGATCAATTAAGGGCTTAAATGACCCCTCAAAAGTGTACCTTTTAAATCCTTATCACCTGAATTTCAGGTTACTATATTTTACCAGTGTTGAAGTTAGGTAACTTACTATCTAGGTTGACTCTTTCAACCAAGTCACTAGGATTTGGTTTCATTTCAAGTTCATAAGATATGCCAGCAGGAGTAAATGTCCTTTCACTTTGATCCTTGTTGGAGGAATCAGTTAGTTGATCACTACCTAGTACTTTCTTCTTAGTACTAGGTACTAGATCACTAATGCATTCACAGAATCTATGATTGTTATTAGTCCATTTCTCAATTATGAGTTTTTCTTGCTCAAGTTGTTCTTGAAGATAATGATTTTGTTTCACAAACTCAGTATTCTGAATTTGAAGTGTGAGAGACTCTAGTTTAGCCTGCTTTAGTGCAAGTAAATCATCTCTACACTTATTTAATTCCAAAGAAAGTTTGTTATATTTTGAAACTAGGTTTAATCTTTACTCTTTAACAAAATTAAGATCAACATTTATATAACTTAAATAGGATTGCCAATCAGAATCATCATCCATAGAAAGTAAAATTTTTATCTTTCTCATGGTGATGTTGACCCATTCTCCATTTCTTGCATGACTCTTCCCAACAGTTAGCTTTTCTCCTTTTGAGAGTGCCATTAGTGCAGTGACTCGAACCATTTCATCATCAAAATTGATGCCTTCCTCATCCCAGTCAAACGTTTCAGCTACTAAAACTTTGTTTTTAGCCTGAAAAGGTTTTGTTGTTTGTTTTGTTTGAGGAGTTGAGGGTGTAGCATCAAGAAGTGCAAGTTTAGATTTGGCTTTCCTATACTTAGCTTTCAAGTCCTTAGGACTCTTTTCCTCAGTCTTACTTTGAAATATTTGAGAGGACTGGAGGAGTTTGGGTTGAAACTTTATAGACCCGGATGAGAGGCTAGACCCTGAGAATTTATTAGAGCGTTCTAGGGTAGTTTTTAAGAAACAATCTTTTGCAAAGTGACCCTTTTTACCACATTTAAAGCACTCAGTGGTTTCATTTGCTTTAGCCCCTGAAAAATTTTATTTGTTTCTTTTAATAAAATGTTTAGAATTTTCAAGGAGTTCCCCTTCTTGAAATTCATATTATAAATTATTTAGGTACTCCTCACTAGTTCTTTCATCAGCCTCATCATCAGAGTTTTCTTGGAAATCCTGAATAACACCATTAGAGAAAAAAGCAGCTGATATGGGTGTATCAGTCATGGTCTTTTTGGTTTCTTAAGCCTTTTTTGAATCAGGGTATCTCCTAGAGATCAAGTTGTCTTCATATACAAACTTCTCATAGATTTTTTAGAGCTCAATATTTTGTATGTGATTAGCTCTAAGACCTTGAGAGAAGCTTAACCACTTCTCAGAGAGACTATTGACAAAACCAACATTCATTTCATGCTTAGAAAATTTTACACCATCATTGGATAGCTCATTGAGCAAGGTTTTATAACGGGTATAGGTCTCTGAGATACTTTCAGAATCTATGGCTCTGAAATTTTTATACTCAAGTTTCAGGTCCATGATCCTGTTTTCCTTGGTATCTGAGGGACCCTCAAAGCTATGAACCAAGTCAGTCCAAGTCTATTTAGTTGTATCATAGTTAATGATTGATTCAATTGTATCATCATCCAGAGTTCATTGAGCTTTAGGATTGGGTAAACCTTCAACAGTTTTAGGGACAAATGGACCTTCATTAATACACTTAATGTAGTAAGGTTCCATTCCAGTTAAGTAGCAAAGCATGCGCTTTTTCCACTTATTGAATTTTTCAACTTCAAGTCGGGGAGCAACAGTTGCTTTGCTTTCTCCCTTTTTGTCGACTAGTTGGGGTACATCACTCTCATCCATTGTAGGATCTTGATTTTAAAAACTAGACTCTATTTTTAAAAAAAGTTTTATAAATCGGAGGCTCTAATACCACTTGTTGTTCCCGTTAACTTGGTTATATTTAACTAGAAAGTTAATCTATCCAAGCTCCATGACTAAGTAATATAATGAAATACTTTTTATCAAAAGAAGAAAAACGTAAAGTAAATTAGACACAAAGGTTTTTCAATGTTTAATTCTATTTGCAACTGACAAAGAATTATACCCAAATATTTGCGGAACAACACTTGGGATTGAAATAACAAATATGGTGTAGTCTCCTCTCTAAATTTAAGCTAAGCTTAAGTACAACTATGCTAACCAACTAAGCTAACCTCAGGGACTTAGTTGTCTTTGGAGGAGTAAAAGTGTTCGTGAATGTCTAAGCATTTTGTGCATAAACCCGTAAACTTTTACTCCTACATTATGATCCTATTTATACACAAGTATAATGTACTAACGTTACAAAGAATACAAGAATGACATAAGCTATATTGGACAAAATACTTACATATTTTGTCTCTGTTATAAATAGCTACTTTGGGTGTAGGACAATGGTGCTTTCTGATCAATAGTGATGACACACTCTTGGTCTTTAGCCTTTCAGAAAAAGTTTGACCTTTGCTTAATAATGACTCCCCTTTATTCGTTTCAAACTTATCTCGCCTTGTCCTATCTTTACTTCAGTCTTCATAGTTATTTAGGAGACTTGGGGTTCAATGGGTTATTGTCACCACTCCTTGAACCCATCACCTTCTTCTTTGGCTCAGGTATCATCCACTGAGTCCCGCCTCACTTAACGAAAAGTCTTTTTCTTTAGGCTTGTCCTGAGCTTCCTGAAGGTGACTCACTAAGTGACTGTTCACTCAGTGACTTTGTAGATTTTCACGGTTATTTAACACTTAAGTTTTTCTATTCAAATCCTAGTTTAAGGATACTTGAGTACAAGTGGAAGCTAAAAGTAGTTAACAAAAGTCAACAAACCATCTAAACCGATAACCAATCAAAAGCATAGTTAATAATGAGACAAAACAAAAACAAGTTTAAGCATAATGAGTCTTTGTGGGTCAGTATGCATAATAAGACTAGGTATAAAGTACATTAAGCATTTATAACTTTTACGATAGAATTAAATAACACCGAATAGATTAAAGCTATATTTAAATTATTTCTTCGTGATAACCGTATTCCAAAAAGCATATATAACCGATTAACAATGTTACAATCGCTTTAATCAAGTTTTACTCATAAATGTTTAGTATATATTTATATTTGGACCAAAATACAGTTAAATAATAAAAATAACGCAATAATATAATTAATTTTTGAATATTTGGTTAGAGACATGCATGTATATTATACACAGTTCGTTCGGTTAACCGCATATATCTAAAAGTAAAAACTGAAATCGAACCATGATAAACGGATTTTTTCGGTTTCGATTTTAGGTTGACCAGTTCGACTCGGTTTGTCGGTTTCTTGAACTACCCTAGTATATGCCACTCCATCTAATTTTTTAATAAATGTTAAACTAACATGATATTTATCTTCTCCTCTATTTCTCTAACCTTATGTTTAGTTTTATATGAAATAGTCTGTTTTACTATTGCTTAATTTGCTTTACTAGTGATTTTTTTTATTTGTAAAGTTATTGACTAGCTTAATGTATAAACACAAAACATTGCTTGCATAAAAATTTAGTTACATATTTTTCAATTTTGTGACACGTAGATACCATACACTACTACATAAAGTGAGATTGTGCACGGTTATTTGTCCACGGTTTGAAAAGGGTGGACTTTAATTTTTGTTTTATACACGCACGAAAGTGTGTATAATATATTTATAGCAGTCATAGTAAAAAGTGTGTATATAACAATTTATTTGACACTTTTGAGCGTGTAAAAGATACGCCCTAATAAAAACGTAAACCACATAAAAAAGCGTGGGAAAAATTTGATACAACAATTGAACACAAAAAATCCACCATATAAAGCGTGGACTTTTAATACCCTCAAAATCATCACCCCAAATAAATAAATGATACTCCGTATTCCTTTCAACCTTTATAAAAATACTTATTCCATCCTTTAAAAACACCATATAAAAACACTTATTCCTCCTCAAATTGATCACCCCAAATCGTTATCAAATAAATCAATTTCCCATCAAATAAACCCTTATTCAATTTATGTATAAATATATCCCCAAATATGAACCCTAGTCGTTCAAATCAGTTAATTTCATTGTTAATCGGTAGTTAACTTGGTCCATTTGCAGCAGAAGCTAGGGTTTCAGTTTAAAGTAGGTAGTTAAATCAGTTGCAGAGTTAACTCGGTCCATTTGCAGCCGCTAAGGTATAATTTATGTGAAATATCTGAATAATGTGTGCGTAATATTTATGTGTAATAATTTATGTGAAATATCTACTTAATTTGTGAGGAAATAAGCACTTATAAATAAGCACATGGGAAATGATTATTTGAATGTACTTACATTGAAGCTTAAGCTAACTCATTGATGATTGTCATAATAGGAAATGATTATTTGAAAGTAACTATATGCAATCCCAAACACCCTCTTATTGTGAATAGAGGGACTGGTATATAGAACTGTAATGTTTCTGTAATGCTTCTTTGATATCAATAAAAAAAAAACATTTCGAATTATAATGACAAGATGTACAAGGCATTTAAAGGCATTTTTGTTTAACTTATTTTTGGGCTTATGAGCTTATCTCACCTTGGCTTATATTCTATGATCTCAATTTTTTGGCTTTATTATCAAACTTGTGGCTTATATTAGCTTATTATGATTATGATATAACAAGCTTATATAAGCCAATAAGTTTCAAAATAAGCAGGAAAAATTGAGCTTATGAATTATAAACCGCAGTGGTCACATATTGCGTTAACAACACTTAGGCCTTAATAAATCTACTATATGAATGAATTGAAATGTGTATTCTATAGCCGTTTTTTTGTCTTTACTCATAACATTTTTGAAATTTATTAAAACCAATAAGTTTTCAATTCTAATGATTTTAGGCATTGTATCAGAAACTTGGTAAGTATAAATGATGGATAAAAGTTGGATTAATACTCCAATTAGAAGCAAAACTTTTAGAGATGAATCTGATAATTTTATAAGTTTTGCTCGTGTTAAAAATATAAGAGGACTCATCAAATGTCCAAGTAATAGATTTTGCCTCCATTATTGGGTAGATTTGGATAAAGCTCGTGGTCACATATTGCGTTATGGGTTTTTATCCGGGTATAAAAAATGGATTGTGCATGGAGAGCATACTATATCTGTAGCACCATCTCAATCTAGTAATGCTAATGTTAAGGAAACTTCTTATGGTCTTGAGGACATAAGAGCTTTGGTTCGTGATTCCTTAGTTTTTAAATCTTTGCCTTAGGATAACACACAATTAGAATATACTACGATCGAAGGAGATACCGAAGAATCTACCGAAAGTGATGACCATTGTGATGAGGGTGTTTCATATAAGAAGTTGTTAGAAGAGTGTGACAAAGAATTGTACTCTGGTTGCAAGTACTTAAATTTGTCCTTCACTTTACATTTATATCAAATTAAATGTATTGGTGGAATATCTAACAAAATGTTTAGTATAATACTAGAACTTTTAAGGGATGCATTTCCACATCTTAAATCATGTGACAATTCTCAATTTCAGGTCATTTTACAAACTTTAAAAATTTTACTATTCATCTCGGGAATTTACTATTCATCGGTTACTATTCATCATTTTACTATTCATTGTTTTTTAAGTCGATTTGATATTTTGAAAGATTATTTCAAAATTTTACTATTCACAAAACACTATTTATTCCCGGAGAAAATTTTATATTCATGATTTTTATTCATCATTTTTCGTAAACTAGGTTTACGAGTATCAAATTCGCATAACCGTGAGGGTTAAGTTGCATATTCATGGAACATCATTGAAAACATTTCATATAGACTATAGTTAGTCTACATATCATCAGTAACATTATTTTCATATTAGTTCATGCATGGGTTTGCATATTTCATTAACGTATATTTTTCTATTAAATAACGCTATCGCACGATCATTTATTTTGAATATTTGATCCGACACTTCCAACAATTATCCTAATATATTTTTATACTCATTTTAAGACTATAAAAATTATATTATTAGTTTACCCGATGTTTTGAATTTATTTTGGTATTTAAATTGTTATATAAATATTTACGACGATTTTCGTAAATTCCATTCGATAATTATTTATTCACTCAATTCTTGCGAGAAATGTATTTTTATAATTTTTATGACTTCGATATATTTTATTTTGTTCCGTTAAAATCGATTTCTAGCTAAGGCTACACTAAATACCTAATTATATTTACAAACTACACATGATACTTAACTAAAAATGCATTTAATTATCAAAACTCATCAAACCCTTTTACCCATCAACCCTTACCGACCTTCCCCCCTAGTCACCGAATTCATTAATTAAAAACTCCACCTAAGTGTACACATACACCATTTATATTAGATATTTGTATATTATACAATATATACTAAGTAATACTTCCATAACACATAGTAACACAAGCATAAGGTGTAAGGAAGAAACCATTGATTTTCAAGCTTCAAGTGATTAAACAAACTCTAGTATACTTCTATATAAGGTTTTGCAATAAAAACCAAGAAGTAATTAGTACCTAGTTACTTAAACCTCATTATAATACTAGTAAGCTTTTCATAATCTTTATTACTCTTTCATCATCTTACTTGAGTTATTTTTATTATCCTAGTACAAAAACATGCAAGTATTATATGATTCATACCACTTTTATTTGTTTTTAGTACTTACTATGAGTTTTAATCATCCTATAATTATTCTCATGAAACTTATCATTGTTGATGAAGTTTAGGAACCCATGACATCCTAATAAGGTGTATGGTAGGTTTAGAATAGCTTTGATGTTGATTGAATGGGTTTAGAACAAGTATTACACTAGAAAAATCATTTTTGACAACTTAGAATTGAGGTCTGATCGTTTTTACAAAATCTGGAAATTTTGACAAGTCATGGAATTTTTTGGTTTATATTTTCAGAAAATAGACTTTAAAACGAAACCGTGGCCGCTTGAATAGGTTAAAACGGGTTTATAACGAAGAAGTTACGCTATTTTCAAGTTTAACGATGAAAACTAATTTTCTGGAATAGTACTTGCTGTCAAGGGTTTTTCTGAGGACAAAAACAAGTTTTTAACGTAAACTAGAGGAGTCGACTTATCAAAAATATATTAGTATATACTAACACGAAACCAAGGATATATAGATCGTAGAAAACGAGCTAATAATGACCGAGATACAAGCATTTGAAAACCGACAATCACAACTTATTTCCATCAACTTTTACTAAAATATTTCTAAGTGTTGAAGCTGTCTTTTCGGGTACCCATTTTTGGAGCCGTTTTTCTCAATGATCGAGTTGGTTTTGGTAAAATAGTATCTCTAAGTAAAAGTTAGTTCACCTGGCCTATTTTCTAAAATGTCTAGCCGTTCGTCAAACGGATTTATAACGAGTTACTTATGACCTCTCAAACGTTCTCGAAAACTGCCCAGAAACTGCATTTTTAGCCCGACTACCTCACTTCACCATCATTTTTATCTAGGATCGAGACTCGTATCGACAAAATTTAGTGTTACGACTTTTAGATAATGTTACAAGCTTTCTAAAACCATTGAGTTTGTTTCCTAACACTCGATATCCACTATTTTACGACTAGCTTTACGAGGCTACTTAGCCATATTCACTATTTGTAAAAGTATATTGTTTTGCGACGAAAAACTATAATTTCTTGATAAATCACTAAACGACTATCGTAGGATGTCGTTTCAACGTAAGTACTTGTAAAGTATTTTATAACATGACGAGATGTCATAAACATATATTTCGACGATAAACTTTATTTTCAAAAATGCACAAGTGGTATGGATATCATATGAGTTTGCATGTACGACATTGTTTCATGACTTACATTAGAACATATCATTCATATTAGGTTGCAGATAGAGATTGCACCTCATTTCAGTGTATCCACTTTTGTCATCATAAATATTGCATCAGGTGAGTCATAGCCCTTACTCTTTTAATACTTTTATTAAACTCTTTGGGGGAGATACATGCTTTTAACAACTTTTATGACAATCATGATTATTTGCAAACTATATGTTTATCTGAACTTAATGTTTAGTCATACGAAGTAACAATATTGCCATACTTAGAGTTTCTATATCATAGACCATTGAGCTAACTGACTTGGTATGATCACGATCTAACGGACTTGGTATAACGTTGGGCTAACGGTCTTGGTATAATGTTAAAGTAACGGACTTGGTACAATCATGAACTAACGGACGTGGAACTATTTGAAGCTATACGAATTATGTTCTATATCAATTGACTATTGATACATTAAGTTATGTACTATTATGTGAACTCATTTGACGATTGATGTGCTACGATAGTGCAAGTTTTAAAAATTTATAAACACGAATTAACCGTCTAACCTATTAACACATACGAGCAAGTATACTCGTCCGTAATAGCAAAGTTTGGTAAGTCGGGATCGTCCCAAGGGATTTTTTTTGTTTGAAATCGATTTGATTAAAAAGTTTCTAACAAGAAAGCTTGTCAAGGCTTCCTCAAATAAGTGTGTTCTAGTGAAATTCGAATCAAAGATATAAATATATACTTGTGTGTAGTCTTATAATCAACCATAAATAGTGTTCATAAAGGTTTGGTGTATACTCTTAGTATGATGCACAAATCATAAGCAAATTATTTCCCAACCATGGTATTTGTTTGTAAAAATCATTCTAAGAACAAAAACATTTAGGTAATCCTTTCGGTCCTTATCCCAATGATTATCCTATAGAAGTTCCATTTGTTTGCAACATGTTCTTATTAAATTTGTTCTTACGAATCTTTCGACCCTTCGTGATGAAAATGTTCCTAGTCTTGTTTTAATAAGCAAAACATGGTGGTTGTCAATCACCATATCCCCATACTAGTTTGTCACTTCACTTTTTGGAATAAAACACAAGAGAAATCCTTTCGGTCCTTTTTCTTAAAACATGTTTTATTGACAAATCAAACCAAGACTAGTATTTTTCCAACAAACTCATTTAAACAAGATCATATATACATGCATCACATTTTGAGAACACTATTATGATTAATTACATTCCAACACACAAGTATATCACAAACTACTCCATGAAAACAACCATATCTAAACACAAGTCATAACAAGGTAATTCAAACAATTAAAGAGAATAGATTTCCATAACAAGTTTTATAGAATACCTAAACTTTTGTGATTACAAGAATTAGAAATCGTGGATTGTAGCAACCACGCGCCTCCAATCACCTAGGATCACCGGACAACTCCAAACTACCGAAACAATGGATGAGCATAGTTCCCTCCTTGCTCCTGGGCGTTTTTCAGTAAATACTAAGCTTTTGGGCTGAAATAATAGGGTTAGTATTAGTTTTGGTGTAAACTAACACTCTTTTGGTTGTGTCACCCTTAGTATACTAGTACTAGGTTCTTTATATAGCCAAAGTTCTTGCTTAACTGACCAAAAAACGTTCTCCCCAAGTAAATATCAAGAAATGATCGGAATCCAATGATTATGGGGAGTTAAGGCAACAATAAATGCGATTTTGTGTAACTGCAGTGCTAGAAACCGGATCGGTTTCTTATCCGACCGAATCGGTTTTTCCTTGACCAATTGCCCAGCCGGATCCGGTTACGGGTTACGACCGATCGGCTGGGTTTTTGCTATTTTTACTTTTTGTTGACTTTTCTCCTTTACGCTTCATTCTTTGCTTACATTGATGATTTCCAAAGCCAAACTTGATCTTTCCTTGCTGTAGATGCTTAGAAATCACTACGCTTCCATATCATTGAGTCCAAAAGCTTCCAAGCTCAACTTCCTTCCTCGAGAATCTTCCAAATGTGCATAAAAAACTTCATTTCTTCATTATTCGCGATACCTGGCTACATATACATACACAATATGCATCTTTGCACTTTTGCAACAGTTATGAGTAAATATAGCTGAATACCATGCACAAAACTGACAATAACGCTACTAAAAACATGTTCATTTTAGACGTTATCAAATTCCCCCACACTTAAGCTCTACTCGCCCTCGAGTAGGTCTAACATTTGCAAAGATTGATTTCAATGGTCTATGACACCATGGTTCCAGAAAAATGTAACAATTACCATAAAAGATAATCATTGGTTTGCTTATAATATGTGATATTTTCTAAAAATGAACCAAACACTTTAGATAACATAACTAGAACACCTCACGAATGGTTTTAAGATTTCACTCAACACTCATATATTGGTGGGTATATGTAAATCACTCAATGCCTAGTCATGATCAATGCTTTTTACCATAAGCTTGTACAAGTATCAAAACAAAGAAAATAAATTCATCAAAGAGGTCTTTTATTCGGGTTATAACGTTAAGGCTGAGGGTTCATAAAAGGTATGGATAAGGCATGGGATAGTTTATGAAATTGGTTTTAAAATAAAAATAAAATCAAGTCCAAACCTCCATGTTGCAAGCCATCATACAAACCACGATCCCGAAAAATGATTATTACTCCTCTTCACATATCGATTCTCCGCAAATATGTATAACTCAATTTAGCTCATTGGCTAATCAATATCCCTCATATAGCTCATTGGCTATAATTTTTTTTTTATTCCCCCACAATTAGTATAAGCATACACCAAAAAAAATCGAGAAAGACGTCTCTTTCATCCAAGATGGAAAATGGTACACACTATAAACAAAGTGTATCTTCTTCATAATCATCAAATAAAATTCAATCATTCCAAACAACTAGCAACAAACCAATAGACTTGATAAGGGTTGGCTAAAGCTTGAAGTGTAAAATATTTTTTGTATTTTTCTGGATTTAACAAATGAAAAGATTGGCTCAAAGGGTGTAACTAAGGGTATCTAGTGCTAAAGATGAACACTAACAAAATGGGTCCATGTGGGTGGTTAACTAACCAATGTGGTTAGCTAATATATCATTAGATGTAAAAATGGAAGGCCATTTGGTTTTATTCCTAAGGTGCCTCTTATCACTTGAACATATTTAGATCACTCGAAGGTGATTTTAACCGTAATGCATAACTAGTACAAGTTCTAGAATCGACATAATCACCGGCACACTCATAGCAAATATAAAACAAAAGATGTGTTTTATACAAAAAGAAACCTCACAAAAATGTGGGAAAAAGGCTATTATGCATGCTAGAAAATGCTATCGAATCCAAAATGAATTACTTCAGTAATTTGGTTCAAATTCAAAAAAAAATTCAAAAATTCTCACTTTACCATTGAAATTCCAAGTTATGTATTTTAAGTATCAATAACGCGTGAAAACAATTAGACCATCAAGGGCGAATTTCTTCTAATCTCTTGCATCCAAAAGTTATCTAAAAAAAATAAAAATGCGTATCATTTTTCCTATTTTCTTCCCTCCCCCATACTTAAGTTTTGCATTGTCCTCAATGTAATGAAAAATGAACTTCAAAGTAAAGAAAATGGGAAAAAGATAGTTAAAAGATACCACGGGATAGAATATGCAATATGTACATTGGGTCATTAGCAAGCATGTGAGTTATCCAACTCGAAACATTCGACCATCAATAAGCTTCCGACACATCCATCATGCAAACAAAAAAAAAACTGCAACACGCAATGCACAAAACAAAACAAAACTACTAAAAAATAGATAGAACCAAACAAAGTACGCCAAACATCCTAAAGAAATGGATCAAAAGATAGAAATTGTTTTAAAAACACATCATGACCATTGTTTTTGAAACCATAATTCATGAATGATCCACAATCACTCGTCATCCTCGCTCATGTCTTCTCCTTCTTCATCATCATACTCATCATCATCACTTTCGGTTACGTAGTTTTCGTCTATAATTTCTGAACGAACTCTCCTCTTTTTCTTCTTACCTCCAACTCCTGATGATGATCCTCCAACCTCGTAGCTTGTTCCTCCAACTTCAGGTAATCGACCATATGGGGGCATTGAATCAGGAAACGGTGCGTACCCAGGATATGGATACGGATAGGGTCCAGGATAAGAAGTGTAAGGGAAAGGATACGGTGGAACATTTGGTGGATTGTAGGGTGGCAACTCATAATTGGCTTCACGAGCCATGTGTTGAAAGTTAGGCATGGTATAATCATTGATGTAGTTGCTTCTCAACATCATCGAGTCTCTCCACACATCCCTACATTGAATCTCGTCTAGATGTTGGTTCCACTCTCCCCAACCTGAATCAAAACTACTGGACGTACCCATTTGCACGTTCTCCATTGGTATATTCCCTTGCTGTTGTGGTGGTTGCTGTTGTGGTCTTGGTTCAATCCATAACCCTACGGTTTTCAATCTCCTGTTCAAAGCATTACCAAAACCTTGCGCAGTCCACGTATCACTATACTTTGGCTCTCCGCACTTAGCCAATTCCTCATCAACATAATACCCAAGATTCTTCGCCAATTTTGTCACAAAATGTCCTCCACAAATGTTATTGTTGCTCTTGATTCCCGGGGCTCTCCTAGACAAATATTCGGCTATCTGCCAAATGGCATTACCGTCCTTAGTTTCTTCCAGTAACTTCATAACCCATAAGTCCGGTTTCTGACATTTGTCCCTGCTTCCAAATCTATTAAATGGCCCGGTCACAATCAACTTGTGAAGTATCCTCATCAACGGATTCCTGATGGTTGAAGCATTCCTCCTAGCGCAAGTAGGATCTCCCACTTGATTCCAATAAGCGGGAATACTAGGGTAGTCTTTTTCAAACCTCCGAAGTCTAGAAAAGTGAGTTTCAAATAATCGATGATTAACCTCATGTGGCTCATACAAACCAAGAGCCACGCCAAAAGCTGGCAACGTGTAACCATGATCCCTTCCACAAAGCCTAAACCAAACACAAATCTCCGTCATCAAGTTCCGAACATCCACCTTTCTTTCAAAATACATGGTTGAAAAGAATTCCATACACCATTCTCGATAGACCTCTTCATTGACGCTAAATGCTCTTTCCCATGACAAATCATTGAACGAATCTCCATCTCCTGGATATACATAAGACGTTCGCATCATTCCTCTTAACTCATCTTCACAATCACATTCCTCAAATAAATCCCAATCAATCACCCTCGGAACCAAACATGTCCTATGTTGTAACTTCGACAACCTTTCCCGAAAAGCATGTTTCTCCCCGTCGGTGAGATTTTTGAACTTTAAATTAGCATTTGCCTCCGTTTTCACACTATACTTAACCTTCTTCTTCTCGTTTCTTTCACAAAACTTCGTAACAAGCGGGTTCATTGGAATTTCCTCCCCACTCGAGCTCCCTACAATAATTCTCTGTCGAAATCACAAATATAAGACCATATGAGAGTGTTAGAACAAACAAGAAGGTTTAAGAACCCTCTAAGATTCATTTCAAAATTTCACAAAATATTCAATACAGAAACCACAACCGGATTCGGTTGGATCACCAACCGAATCGATTTCCAAATGGTCAAACACCAACCGTTTGGTTGCAATGCGCAACCGAATCGGTTGTGCAGACTGCGTAAGGCTTTTGCCTCTAAATCCTCATAAACTCGAATTTCTAACGCCCAAACCACTCTTAGATCGCATTCTATCATCCTCAATGATTTCCACATCCTAGAATTACTCTAATCTTGCTTTTCAAATCATCAAACATCTAACATCTTAGAACTCATTCTGAATATCCTATATCTTTAAATCATTAGTTCTAATAATGTAGCATCCATCACTCTTAAAAACATATCATCCATCATAAGGAACCACCAATTGCAACTTATCTCGTTTCATAAGCACAACCCAACTAATTCCGAAAAATCTTATCATCTAACATCCATTCTATGGTGAATCAATCAATCAATCTCTTGTTGTAATGCACTCCTATATCAATTACCCACTCAATCCTAAAATATTACGACTTAATTCGAATTATAACAAAAACCCCCAAATTGGTGACCTAATATTCAATTCGAATCAAATGCTCTAATTAAACCTTAATTGAGTTAATTGAATGTAGATGCTTACTTGTTTGGGTGCCATGATGTTTTCCTACAACTTAAACAACCTTTGTTAGGAATTAGAAAATTCCATAGTGAAGAGTCGGTCACCCCAAATATTATCTAGCATAGTTTAGCTCGTAGACTTGTCGTTAGTTACGTTATTTATCAGTTTACTAGTTAGTTATTAGTTTAGTTTAGCGTAGTGCAATACCGTGGAGGAAGGACGGGTCTTTACCCACTGTATCCCTGATCCACAGGCCGATAGGAGGTCGAGTATTTGTAACTATAAATACCCCTTCCATCCATGGAAGGGGTGGAGCTTTTCAATCTAATCTTACAACTTTTGTGAACCAAGTCTCTACCAAGAAATCTCCCTCTCTCTAACTTTCTCTCCCTAATGGCAAACATGTATTTTGATCTCCCAAGACCACCCGAATCATCAAACACATAAATATACGATCCTACAATTGGTACCAGAGCCAAGGTTGTTGTGTTTTGTTGATTTGTGTGGTATTTTTTAATTCCTGTTGATACTGTTTTGGAACTTTTGTGTCTGGAATATTTTTTATAACTGTTCTACATGTTTCGTGTATCTGGTTTTGGTCATGTATCTGGGTTTGGTCTAAAGGTCATGTTTCGCTAACAAGTAAACCTGTTGTTGTATATGAAAAAGTCATGTGCTTTGAATATGATAATTTGTGTCATGGTTAAACAGTCATATGAAGCATTTCTTATGATTTGTTTCTGGGTTTAATATGTTGATAGTCATATGGTCAGATTTTCATGTCCATACAGTGGTCAAATGGGTCAAAAAGTTGCAACTTTATGATAAGTTTTCTGGGTAAGTATGAAGATGGTCGGAAATGTAGTCGGAAAACTCATCGGAAAACATAAAAATCTTGCTAGCAACTTAGACACAAAACTGTCCTGATTCTTTGTATCTGGTTAGCGAGTTGAGTATCAAAAATTGCCTAGCGACTTGTATTTACAAGTCATAGCGACTTGGTCTAGCGACTTGTCTAGCTACTTGGCTAGCGACTTGGCTAGCGACATGACCAGTAAACTAGCGACTTGAACAGAAAGGAATAAGAAGAAAAAGACTTTGACTCGGACCTTGACTCAAAACAACATACCATTTTCCAACATCTCAAGACCTCTGTTATTCTCATTCATCAGCAGTCCATATCAAAATGGAATAAACCGACAAAATGCAAAACAACCTTACATCGTATCAAATCCAACAAAACTTTCCCTAAGTTAGACTCACCAATCAAAGGACCCTCACCCACTCTTCAACTCTCAAACAATCAAGTTTCAAAAGGATTAATAAAGGGATCTCAGTAGTTTATTTCGTGGTTCTCATTAAGATACATCAAGACTGTAAAAGAGTCTTTTACACGAAATAATTATACCATCATTGATCTAACTCTGAATTTGTCCGAAAATTAAGAAAAAGAGATTAACAATTATGTTATCACTTTGACTAAGATTCGTTCGTTAATTTGCAAGTGAATACACAAGTGATCTCAGAAGTAACTCAAACTAATCTTTTTGTTTGAGTTCATGTCCATCATCAATCAAGAAATCAAATGTTTTTATGTCCGAAAATTGATGAAACAAACAAAAATCCACTGGGATTTCATTTGTCACTCACGTTTGGTTTAAATCTAAAGGGATTACATAAGATAAAGTACCAACCTTGAATCCGAATACATGTTCTCACCATCTCTGGGGCGAATCAACGACACCCTCGAACCATCCCTGTGGCTCTAATTAAAGGGAGCAGGTCGTTCTTCGATTTAAGGATATAAGGTGTTAATATATGAAGTGATAAATGTCAAGCCGTTATTACATTATACATTGACAATCTTTTTAAAGATCCTTGACATTTTTTTTGGAGACTTGTTGATTAGAGAATAGTGGGAGGCGGATTTGCTTGTGGTATGTGTGAGATTAATTTGGGTTGAGATGGAGATTAGATGTAGATGTTCTGTGAAGGGGGCGGAATTTTTTTATGTGAGATTAGGTTTAGTGTGAGAAATATTAGGGTACCAAGTCCTTTTATTAACCGGATAATATATTACACTTGGATGTGTGGATCGGGTTGGGATATGTTCGTTGGATTGTGGGCTTCACAATACACTTATATTTGAATTTGATTTGGGCTGTTAATCATAATTGGACCAGTTATCCAATATGTTGGGCATATATCTTGTTCCAACGAATATGAGCTTGGGACATTTGATAAATTTGCTCATCTTGGGCTGCATCTAAACATTGGTCAATATTATTGGTGTGGGCATGTATATGGGCTGACGAGATTGGGATGTTTTGATGAGGCCGTTTTATCCGAATGTTATTATCACAAAGAATTATTTTGATGCATTAATTTCGATACCTTTTGATAATGAGTATTTTGGTCTTAAAACATTCATCGGATGATTCATTTGTCTACGGCTAATGTTGGTACGCGCCTCTCATATTTGGATAATGGTCAAATAAGCTTCTCAAAAATGGATTCTATAAGACTTGATTGTAATGAGAATGAGCTTAAATGATTTGATGATAGAGTGTTTTGAGCCGTGTGACTTGATTTTGAGATTGGATGATAAGAGTCATTCTGACAATGATTTGAGTCATGTGATTTGGTACGATGCTGTGTTTAATAGTCATGAGGTTTAATACTCTGGATTATGCATTCTCTCAAAGAGTATTTTGTCACGACTTGATCTCTTATTGGAACAAAGTTGACTTCGGGGTTACTAGTATTTGGTATTTCTTATTTGGATTTGAAGTGAGTATTTTTCCAGGCGCGTTTGCTTATTTCGTCTTCTTTCTTTCTACCCTTCCACGAAGATGACTTGTTTGGGCAGTTAAAGAGTGTGATAAAGACTTGGCTATTTAGTTACGTTTGTGATTCTTTCTCGCTTAACCCACAACGTTGCTATCACTTCGGTGTCTCACTCAGTTGAGAATGTCAAGAGGTTTTGTACATTGGGTACACCGTTTCTTCGTCACAAGGATTTGTACAAGTTCAAGTAACAAATCTGGGGAGTTTTACTTCATGATCAAGTTTGGCATATCGGGTTTAATTCTCCATGTGGTCAATACATTAGCCGAAAAAATGCGTGAATGGTGTGTTTTCCAAAGTGTTGATTGGATGGTTGTAGATGTTATTGATGTTGGATAATGAATCGTTGATGAACCGCTGCATGTTCCCCTAAAACAGATATTCACCAAAACCAATGCTGTCATAACACATTCAAGCTGATATTGTTTACGGTTTTGTCTTGATTTTGTAAAATCCCGCGAAAGAACTTATTTCTCGGTTTAAATCATAGACTTGTAAAATCCCGTGATAATGGAAACATCCTGGTATTAGTAAAGTGCATTTCCGGATCTATCTTACGGTTTATTCCTGGTTTTGTAAAATCCCGCGAAAGAATCTATTTCTCGGTTTAAACCATGGAATTGTAAAATCCCGTAATGATGGAACCATCTTGGAGAAGAGAAAGTGTAATTCTGGATCTTCTTGATGTTGGTGCTACGGTTTCTACTTCGAATAAGGGATAAAAGGGTGTACTTCATGAATTGGGTATGTGTTTGGGTTGTCTTCATGGCAGTTTGGTTATTACATGGTTTTACGGGGTTGTGTGCTTTTAACCATGGTCGGGATGAAACCATTATCAAAGTTCATTTAAATGTCAAAGAAGGCTAGATTTGAGCTTTTAATCAGAAGATGTGACAACGGGGTTAATTCACTATTATTTATTTGAGGTTGAAGTGAAATATCACGAGCAAGTGTACTTAGTATCTGAAGGTATCGGGGATGGATGGATGAAGATTCTTCATGATCCTTGTTCGAGCTTATTATCAAAAAACGAAGACTTGGAAATCTAGTTATTGTTGGGTGTCTTTTACCTTTTCTTTTACCACTTGGGGGAATTGGGCTCATACCACCACAAAATAACTATCACTTTAAGGAGTTACGTTGTAGTTCTCAGTGTCACATTCAATTGTGGATTTTCAAGAGGTGATGTACGTCTTATACTTGATGGTTGGTTGGATGAAGAGTATAGAGTACTTGAGATTCAATGGAGCATGTAGTCTCGGCACCGCTCTTTGTTACATATGTGCAAGTTTAAGTCACGAGTTCGGGTTAGCTTACTTCAGAGTCAAATTCATCATATTGGGTTTTCTCCATCAGCTGTCACGACAAAGAGCCTACTGAATGATAATGGGTTGATTACGTGTTTTGCCAAGAGATTGAAAAGAGAGAGATTTATGACGTCTGTTCACTTCAGTTCAGGTCTCGTACTCTAAAGAAAAGAAAAGTGTACGTTTCAGTGCGCTTTATATTTAAAAGAAGAGAAATCTTCTTATGACGTCTGTTCACTTCAGTTCTGGTCTCGTACTCTAAAGAAAAGAAAAGTGTACGTTTCAGTGCGCTTTATCTTTAAAAGAAGAGAAATCTTCTTATGACGTCTGTTCACATCAGTTCAGGCCTCGTACTCCAAAGAAAAGAAAAGTGTACGTGTCAGTGCGCTTTATCTTCTGAAGAAGAGAAATCTTCACTATTATGACCATTCTCATCAACATGCTTCAAACTTTTTCCATGCGCTTCAGTCATCGAGTGAACCGGGCTACTGTTGATTGTTTTCTGATTCCACTTTCTCAACTATAATGACGATGGCGACATCCTGTGCTAATTTTGCGGGGGAGAAGTGTGAATAGACTACATTTGGATGATGTTCACTTATTTAGTCAAGAATGGCATCTCCGTATGCAATTCTTGAGGGGGAGAAGAAGTGTGATAATTTTGCATGGTTGATTGATATATGAGAATAAATGGTCAAACGGCTCCAAACTCATGTAAGAACCGAGCTTCTACTGATCGGATCACCTTTACATGGTGTTTCTTCGAAGAGCCGTTGGTTGACATCTTCAATCGGATTGATGAGTTTATCGACAAAGTGCTTCCGGTTAATGCTTCACGTATACATCAACATGATGATTCCGAACAATCTCTCTGTTCTTGTTTGATGTGATTGGTAGTTTGGCGTTACCATCTTGTGTGTTCGTTGCGGCCTTATTGCTGATTTCCTTGATGAACATCTTTCTGTTCTTGTTTGATTGGGAGAGATTTTAGTTAAGGGGATTTGCAAGATGTAAGTTAATTGGGATGCTTTTTGGTGGGATGCTTTTTGGTGTGAGTTTAAGATGTTAACTATCTATTCCCCAACTGAACAATCTTGAAGAAGGTCGAGTCTACAGTCTGTTCTACATTTTCTGCTACATGTTAGAAGACTAAAGACGAGTTGCATTTAACGATCTAAAGACTTCTTCTTAATTTGGGCATTTATCAAACAGATTGTCGGTTTAGGGAAGAGCACTAATTGGGAGAAAGTTATAAGTTGGATTCAATTCCCAATTAGACGTGCTCATATTCTGTAGCAGTGACTTCTCGAGACGTTGATATTGACTATTGTTGGACATTTGACACAAGGTGATTACTTCGGAGTTAATCATTTATCACTTATTTGAGATTGAAGTTGACTTTCACAAAGGCGTGTTCTCATTTGATAACTTGCTCGGGCTTAAGAATTTGAGTTGAAGACTTGGCTTATCTAGTTACCAGCAGTCGAGGTGGATGGTTGAAGACCTGGTTAACTATCACTATTAGGAGTTACTTTGTTTTACTCAGTGTCACACGCATATGACGGTGTGGATAAACGCAAGAGGTGTTAATGTCTCATACTTTGTTTGGGTAGTGAGTACTTAGAGATTTGCTTGAAGCATAAATTCTCTACACCGTTCTTCCATCATTAGGTGCAAGCTTAAGATACAAATGTGGGGAAGTTGACTTCAGTTTCAAGTATGGTATAGCGGGTTTTCTTCTTCAGTGGTCACTTCAAATTGTCTACAGAAGGGTTGATATAAATAGTCAGAGAGAGTCTTCAGCAAGTTGATTCTCACAAAGAATTCAAGTGTTCTTCTCAACAAATTTCTAGTATACGGGCTTTCAATGAGTTGCTGATTCTGAAGTGTCAATACCAGCAAGGAGAAAGGAGACTCACATATAAACACAAAGCGAGTAAACTTGATGAACTTAATTCTTCTAAGTAACTGAAGACATCCCGGGAAGACAAATGTTAGTACCGCAGAGAAACTCAAGGTTTGACTCATGGTGAGTAAACTTGATGAGCTTAATACTTCTAAGTGATTGAAGATATCTCGGGAAAACAATTGTCATGACCGCAGAGAAACTCAAGGTTTTACTCATCAAGGCTTTTTGTGTTATTATTCCAACTACGTGGGGGAAATGATGTTAGAGAAAGTTTTTGAAGATAACAGAGGTACACTAGTATGTGGTGATTTCGATGGTGTCGCAATGATCAGGGGAGAGAGATTGTGTACATTGGGGATGCTCAACTATTTCACTTGAGTGCTTAATCAGTGATTCAGAGATATAATCACTTATTCCGGTGTTGACATCCGCAGAGATTGTCACCCGCAGAGATAATCAGTGACTTGGCCTGCTTCTTCAATGTTATCAGTTATTCATTCCTTGTGCATTGGTATACTTAGGATACTTGAGCTTCATACACGATCATCAGGGAAGAAAAATGTGAACATGAGGAGGTGTTTTCATTCCCCTCATGATGTGTATTCGGGAGAGCTCTTGGGTATTGGTGTACTTCGGGTTCTTGAGCTTCATACACGATCATCCGGGAAGAAAAATGTGAACATGGGAAGGTGTTTTCATTCCCCTCATGATGTGTGTTCGGGAGAGTTCTTGAGCATTATTCAAAGAAACTGACTGCTTCAATTCAACTACTCGGGGGAAGTGGTTTCTTGACACCTTTTTGGAATGGATTGCGTCAGACTTCAGTGGTTATGAAATTTGAGAATACTATTTAAGTGTGGGATGAAACGTTGTTGTTATTCTATTGGATGATATAACCCCGAATGGAGATCCTCGATTATCATTCTTAAATGGAGCAGAGGGATTTATGATAATGGTGTGCTTCCTTGTGCACCTGGCCAAAGCAAGCTTGAAATAGAGCTTCGAATCTGCTCATCTTAAGGATTTTCGGTTTGGGGGGAAGCTGCCAGAGTCTCACTTTCAGATGGTTCAATTTCTTTCTTCGATTCAAGAGCCCTGGAAGCTTTGGTGGTGAATGTTTAAGAGTTGATGACTTCTATCTTCTACGACGTGCTGCTCGATATCCTTATCTCGGTACTCGTATCATCATCTTCTTTAACTATATCATCTACTCTATCCTTGTATATATTTATCAGAAAACAAAATACAAAATTATAAAACCAACAAAAACAAAATAGAAAAATATAAAACCATCAAAAGAAAATATAAAAATATAAAACCTTCAAAAACCATAAAAATCAGAAAATTTCAAAAATACCAAAAATATGTTTTTCTCAAGACATGTCTTCTGGTATCGATAACATCTACGGTCTTAGAAATGTCATTCAATAATGGCAGGGGACCATAGATGAAGTTCGAGCAGGAGGTGTAAATATTCTTTTCCAGAACATGTCTCAAACTATGGCTTGCAGTTACTTCAGACTGTGACCCGTGCTTAAACTATGGCTTGCTATTATTTCTGATAGCAACCCGTTTTTCAAGAAAGGAAAGTGCTACGCTAAACTAATTTTCAAATATTTCGGGCACTTATCCTAAAACATAATGAGGAAAGTATGTCGAAGGACTGCTGTTCCTACTCAAATATTTTTCCGTCTAAAATTCTTCAGAAAAATATTTGTTTTAACTTAATGGTGGTAAATGAGTTGCTATTAAATCAATCTATCAGAGTTTTCGTATTAATTTGCAAACTCAATCAATGACTTCTGCGCTTTTAAAACTTTTCAGAAAAATGAGTCATTGATTGAGGGGGAGAATGTTTTCAAATCTATATCATCTAACGGTCTTTCTTAATTATCCTAAATGCTTAAACTGAAAAATGATGTTAACCTACGTTGAAGGACTAGGTGCCTAGGATAAGATTGTTAGGATTAGATGATTAGAGTTTGATAAACACATTATTCCCATACCTTTTATGATATGATTGATATGTTGGATTGACTTTTATTAGTCGATTGCTGTTTGGGTGATGTCGACCACCATATATTTGTATGTATGTTCACTAACATATGCAGGTATATTGGTATATAAGAATGTTCCCGATCCGGATCCCACAAATGAACATGATTGGATGCCGCAAGGAAAGGGTAACGATATCTTGGGTTGACAAATGAAGAAACGGAGCTTAACTGGACTTCTATGGAGAGTTGGCATAAATGCAACGTAAGAGGTCTCACTGCATCAGCAGATGGTTTTCTTCTAAGTGATTGAAGAAACGGAGCTTAATTGGACCTCAGTTGGCATTCAAAATGCAACGTAAGAAGAAGTCTCACTGCATCTGCAGACGGTTTTCTTCCAAGCCCTACAGCAACAACGGAAGCTTCTCAACCACCTAACTTATCTTTGTGCAGGATACCATTTTTAAACAATTTTTGATAAATTTGAATAAAATTGTTTTGAAAATGGAAAATATTGTTTTTGAAACTAAATTGGACTAAATTTTGAAAATCACCGGACTTCATTTTTTATCAAAATCTAAGTCACTCAATTATCGACTTCGGTCATCAATTGAGGGGGAGAGTGATTTTAAATTAATATTTTCAAAACGATATTTCATCTATCAAGTCCGTTTGTACGAAATAAAGTGGTGATCTAAAGATTTAATGTTATGTCATGGTATGATTTTCTTTAAAACTCAAAGATCTTACAAAATGAAATTTTTTCTGTTCTTGTTTGATTGTGAAACTGTTTTATTTTACTTAAGGATCGTTTAAAAAACTATCATACCTGACACTAACAATCTTTAATGTCTAGAGTTGGTCCTTATCTGTCATTTTTCAAAGTTAAATCAAGCCACGTCTTTCCCCAAAATGTTTTAAATGATTTAAATCAATTGGGATCACAAATCTCAAAAGGTTTGAAATTTTGATCGGGGTAAAGATCGTGTTTTAAATCTCAAATATGTTTTAATGGAATTGGTTTTAGTCCTTTAAAGGCACTCCTGCCTCCATGTGCCAAACGATTTCAAATACACAATGCACATGTTGAGGAGGAGGATTTATCCAAAAACCAGATGAGTATTTAAACAAGGCCACATTTTCTCCCATGTTTTCTAAACTTAATTAAATCACTTGGGATCCAAAATCTCAAAGGGTTTGATATTTTTGATCGGGGGAGAATTTGTGATTTACTAATGAAATTTGATAAAAGGTGATCGTTTTGATTTAATTGTGCAGGCTGCTCTCTCATATGTGCTAAACGTTTTCGAACCTCGAAGCACATATTGAGGGGGAGCATAACTATCGAGGTACAAAAGTTTTTTTAAAAAGAGACTTATAAAGTACCTTGATTGAGTTTTCAAATGGTTTTCCTAATGGCTTTTGTAATCGTGGATGTGCTTCAAAAGAACTCTTGCCTCTATGATTACAAATATCCTATGCACATATTGAGGGGGAGAATTTTACCAAGAAAATCAAATGGCTTTTTCGTATGAAAATTGTGATCAAAGAAAATATTTCAAAGTCCTCTTGCCTCCTTGTGCTAAACAATTTCTAAATCATATGCACATGTTGAGGGGGAGGTTTTCTAAATGATCAAAACTATTAAGGTACAAAATGCTTTGATCTCGTATCACAAGTACCTTGATTGTTTTTCCAAATGATTTTTCAATTGGTTTCATGGAAGAATGAACAATACCAAAAGACCGACCAATTTACTTTATGCATGGTGTTATAAGGATGGTTAGGTTAGGTATTTGTTCCCACGATCCGCCAGAACCGGAGGGATCTACCCAGGGACAATCCACTAGATAGTGTAGAGTCTTTAGGTATGATGAAAAAAAAAAGGAGAAAAGTGAGATATGGGAAGAGTGCGGACTGAGACAGAGCTAGTACTGGAATTAACCCAACAAGGTTCTAGTAATGAAGTCTCGGTAAGCACTGAAGGGGTTGAAGAATGAAAAAGAACTGAATGTCAAAAAGGGTGAAAAGAAATAGCCCTCCATCAATTCAACCTTAGGGCAGTAGCCGGGTTCAATACATATGCTACTGGTGTTTACCAAGGTAACGCCGGTATTGAAGACAAGACATCATGGACCCAGTGATGCACTGCACTAAACTTCCCAAACCACTCAAGTTCCTCTTAAAAGGGTTTGTTTCATTCTCACGGGGAACCAACATTATCTATCGACTTTCTCTTAGAGATTGTTGATATTGAAGAAGGAGACCCTCTCCCTAGTCTCCGACACAGGAACCAAAAATGCACTATTGAGTCTAGAGCCAAGAGATCATCCACAATATCTCGTTAGGACACTATATTAATGAAGACTTACTGTTTCACACAATGTGGAAAGTAAGATTATATATTAAGAGTCCTACGCATTATCCTTGTGGTATTGCCAGAACATCCGAGTGATATGAAATATTCACGATGAAGATGGAAATCCTTCTAGAGCCAACATCAAACAAGCTCTTGGTGGGTGACATGTGAGATCTTCTCGTAAGATCAAACTTGTGACAACTGGATAGAAACAATGGGGCGATTCAGTCTTGAATCATCCTTGGTCCAGGAATGGAATTGACGAATACTTTTGGAAAAACCGTTCGATGTGCAAATCTTCTTTTCTCTAGCACGTCGAATGTGTACTTATGCTTTCAAAAATTCAAAAAGTATCTCTGATTGAAAATTACTTTTAGAAAAACCGGTCGATGTGCGAATCTCTTCTTTTCACTAGCACGTCGATTGTGTACTATTTTCAAATACAAAAAGTGTTTTGATTGAAAATTGATCTTTCTCATAAAACCATCGTCGTATTGCAAAACTCTTTATTTTAAGCAATGCGCGATTGTTTTCAAATCAATTTTTCATCAATCAGTGAATCTCAATTCGCTGTTTCACTCACTCCGTGTTGTCTTCTTTGAGACGTTCCGGTTTGAGAACAGCTAGAACAGCTGCGAAACCCTGTCAAGGAGATTCTTCAGAATTATTCCTGATCACAGGCAGTACTTGTACTGATCAACGGGGAACCGTGGGCCGTGTACCTAAATTCAACGAAAGTGGTCAAAGACACTTTCGTGTGTTTTATTGCTAACTGTTGTTTGCAGGTACATTTGGACGGTTGCAGCTGATCAGAATTGAGGCGTCAATCCAAAGCCGCATGCTCACAGCATCCACACTTAATTTGAAGAAATCATGACTGGTGCATATCTACATAACCTGGTTCTGATATTTTTATACTATGCTTCTGCTACGCTGCTGCAAATATCATGAACCAGTAAGGCTTCCGCTACTCTGATGGAAAGATGTCATGATTCAAAAGTGTGAGCATGTCGGTCCAAAAGTCACAACTTCACATGATGGCAACACAATAAAGGGTGATCCAGAGATTTACTATGGCTGATGATCTCAATGAAAGCTCGAAGATCATCAAAGATGTGGATCAGTTCAAAGACCTCCACTCAAAGTACAAAACTATGCGGACTTTGAAGAATCAATACTAAAGCACAAAGATTGTTGAAATGAAGAATTAAAGTCTACGAGCTGAAGAACAAAGACAAGAATAGAATGCTAGGATTCGAAATGTAAAACATGGGGTGACCTCCCTTAGGGGGAGATTGTTAGGAATTAGAAAATTCCATAGTGAAGAGTCGGTCACCCCAAATATTATCTAGCATAGTTTAGCTCGTAGACTTGTCGTTAGTTACGTTATTTATCAGTTTACTAGTTAGTTATTAGTTTAGTTTAGCGTAGTGCAACACCGTGGAGGAAGGACGGGTCTTTACCCACTGTATCCCTGATCCACAGGCCGATAGGAGGTCGAGTATTTGTAACTATAAATACCCCTTCCATCCATGGAAGGGGTGGAGCTTTTCAATCTAATCTTACAACTTTTGTGAACCAAGTCTCTACCAAGAAATCTCCCTCTCTCTAACTTTCTCTCTCTAATGGCAAACATGTATTTTGATCTCCCAAGACCACCCGAATCATCAAACACATAAATATACGATCCTACAACCTTCAATCTGCTCTTCGTGGATGAATTTTTGCAAAACCACCTAGAGAATTAGTGTGTGTGTGTGTGTTTTTTGGAAAAGTGAAATTTTTATACTTTGGTGCAACTGGTTCAGTCAAGGACACAACCGTTTCGGTTTGCTTTTTGCCAAATTTTGCTTTTTTACATGTTACTTAGGCATTTACCCTCCAAGCAACATTTTTACTCAAAAATTCCTGCTAAAAATTCACACAACATTCATTCACCATATGAAATTTTGAACAATCATCCAATCTAAAAAAAAAACTCAACTCATCATACTAATGAACTAATCCAAACTTCAACTCAAAACTCATAGTCATAATGCATTAAACCAAATTACCTCAATCATAAAATGAAAAAATAAATAAGAAACAAAAATCCTAATGCATCAAATCAAAAGAAATCGTTTATGACATTCAAGCAAATGATTGCTTGTTATTACGGTCTTTGCCTTCTCCTCAAAATTCCTCAAAATACTCTTGTCTTAGAATATCCTCGCTTTGAAATTTTCCGGTCAACTCACGGAACGTTTCAAAAGTTTTGAATTTTCTCATAAATCTTCGTCCGTCCGGACATAGTATATCAAACTTAACATGCCTTGCTCCATCTCCGGTTTGTCTCTTGTAAGTCCCCGACCCTTCGGGTTTCCACTCCAAATTCTTAAGTTGCACCGGTAAAGATCCTAAAAAGTCGGTCAACTTCTTGTAAACTAGTATGTTTTTGAATGGGTTATAGAAAGCTTCTATCGCAAACGCACGTTCCATTTCGTCCTCTATATCGAAATAAGGCGGAGTTAAAGGTCCGTACATTGGATTACCGTGGACATCACGTCCCACTTCAAAACATGTTGAATCATCATTTGCGTCCATCCATTCCAAATCTTCCATACATTCTAAAATTGGTCCTCTTGGTTTTGGGTAGTATGTTTGCCTCAAAATCCCATCGTCAATAGTCATGGTGCCTCTTCCCATGTCTATAATTGCTCCACAAGTTCGTAAGAATGGTCTCCCCAACAATAGCGGTAAACACTTGTCCATCGGAATATCCAAGACAAGGAAATCTGCCAAATACGGTTGATAGCCAATTTGCACTCTTACATTCTTAACTTCTCCCATTGCCTTTGCTTGAGTGTTATCCGCCATAGTAAGCTTAGAATGATTAGGTTGCGGATTACTTAGTCCCAAAGTTTTGAACAATGGATACGGCATCACATTAACACTTGACCCCGTATCAGCTAAAGCATAAACTGGTGTAGTTCCATTCACTTTGATCGGCAACACAAAATTACCCGGATCCTTCTCTTTCCTTGGCATGCCTTTAAACAAAATTTGATCTCGCTCCTCCTCCGTGAGATTCTTATCTTCCAACCTAGCCTTTGCTAGCATCAATGCATCCAACTTCTTACGGTAAAGCACATAATCTTGGAGAACTTCTATAACCGGTTTCTTTTCATTGAGCTCTAGAAATTTTTGTTCTAGGTTCTCTAAAATAGCTTCTTTTTGGTTGTCGGTTAAGGGTTTGATAGTAGTGGTAGGTGACGATGGTGTGTAATCATTTTTGGTGGTGGAGGTTGTTGTTGGGGTTAGTTTTTTTGATGATGGTTTCTTTCGGTTTGCTTTTCCCATTTTAACCACTTCCACCTCTTTCTCTTCCATGTTTGCACAAACTTCCACTAACATCTCGTTTACTCCTTTTCCTTCTTCCAACTCAGTTATATTAATCCTCATTTCTCCCATACCAAAATCTACTTGACACTTGGTCGTGACAAGAAAATCTCGACCAAAACACACATTAGGTTCATCCACATTCCCTTCTTCTAAAACAACAAAATCAGTTTCAAAAATATGTCCATGAATATTGACCTTCAGATTTTTGACCATCTTTCTTCCATAGGCTTCATAGTCCATACGCACATGACCGATTTCGTCAAGAACCTTTTCCAAGATATAATTCTCTCCATAAGCCATATTGAGCTGTGCATCCCAAGCACTTACTCCTTCCACGCTACAAGGCGTTCCAAATCTCATTAACGGCGAATCATACACCGTTAACGGTGCTTGTGTGAACACTATGACTCTTTCCTTTTTGGGTAGTTGAACCTTGTTTTCACATACTTCTTCCATATCACCCGTGTCAATTCCCAATTCTTTCTTGCTTTCCTCCAAAATTCCTCCAATCTTTTCTAGTGAACTTCCGGTATCCTTGAACATTTCATCCAAAGTACGAAGGTATTCCGAGATTCCGCTCAAACTATCCATGTTACTAGACAACTTAACAAAGAAAAACAAAACAAATCCCGAATGATTAGCGTTAGAGTTAGTAAAAACAAGAACAAACTATAGAAACATATAATAAAACAAACTAAGACACCTAACAAAATTAAAAACTCAAATAAAAACTCAAAACCTAAAAATAATAAAAATCAACTCAAAAACTCCAACCGGATTCGGTTGGCTCACCAACCGAATCGGTTGGTTGAAAATGTTAGACAGAAATACGAACCGGATCCGGTTGCGGGTTGCAACCGATCGGTTTGATCGAAAATTATATATATATATATATATATATATATATATATATATATATATATATATATATATATATATATATATATATATATATATATATATATATATATATATATATATATATATATATATATATATTTTAAGATTAATGCAAAGTAAGTGTCATTAAGGTGTACTAACTCTAGTTAATTAAATAAAACTCTTCATGAACTAATAATTGAATAACATATTAAATCTCATTAAAAACCAAAACTAAAACTAAATTAACTACCAATTAAATTCTATTATTAAATTAATTAAACTTATAACTGAAAAAAAAATTAATATCTAACCATTTACCATTAACTACTAATACTAAAATTAATTAAAACTTGATTAACTAATAAATGACAAATGTAAAGAAAATGAAAAATAAATCTAAGAAATGATTAAACCACAATAATTATTCTAGAAATCAAAACACAATGAACTAAAAAGATAGACAAATAAATTCGTACTAGAAAATTTTCACAGAATGTCCAACCGGATTCGGTTGGCTAACCAACCGAATCGGTTAGTTTGTAACCAAAGCTTTTTTTTTTTTTTTTTTTTTTTAGATTTCAAAACTACTAATTTCAAAGAAAATCAAAGAAAATTAAAGAAAAATCCCCGGCAGCGGCGCCAAAAACTTGATGTGCTACGATAGTGCAAGTTTTAAAAATTTATAAACACGAATTAACCGTCTAACCTATTAACACATACGAGCAAGTATACTCGTCCGTAATAGCAAAGTTTGGTAAGTCGGGATCGTCCCAAGGGATTTTTTTGTTTGAAATCGATTTGATTAAAAAGTTTCTAACAAGAAAGCTTGTCAAGGCTTCCTCAAATAAGTGTGTTCTAGTGAAATTCGAATCAAAGATATAAATATATACTTGTGTGTAGTCTTATAATCAACCATAAATAGTGTTCATAAAGGTTTGGTGTATACTCTTAGTATGATGCACAAATCATAAGCAAATGATTCCCCAACCATGGTATTTGTTTGTAAAAATCATTCTAAGAACAAAACCATTTAGGTAATCCTTTCGGTCCTTATCCCAATGATTATCCTATAGAAGTTCCATTTGTTTGCAACATGTTCTTATTAAATTTGTTCTTACGAATCTTTCGACCCTTCGTGATGAAAATGTTCCTAGTCTTGTTTTAATAAGCAAAACATGGTGGTTGTCAATCACCATATCCCCATACTAGTTTGTCACTTCACTTTTTGGAATAAAACACAAGAGAAATCCTTTCGGTCCTTTTTCTTAAAACATGTTTTATTGACAAATCAAACCAAGACTAGTATTTTTCCAACAAACTCATTTAAACAAGATCATATATACATGCATCACATTTTGAGAACACTATTATGATTAATTACATTCCAACACACAAGTATATCACAAACTACTCCATGAAAACAATCATATCTAAACACAAGTCATAACAAGGTAATTCAAACAATTCAAGAGAATAGATTTCCATAACAAGTTTTATAGAATACCTAAACTTTTGTGATTACAAGAATTAGAAATCGTGGATTGTAGCAACCACGCGCCTCCAATCACCTAGGATCACCGGAAAACTCCAAACTACCGAAACAATGGATGAGCATGGTTCCCTCCTTGCTCCTGGGCGTTTTTCAGTAAGTACTAAGCTTTTGGGCTGAAATAATAGGGTTAGTATTAGTTTTGGTGTAAACTAACACTCTTTTGGTTATGTCACCCTTAGTATACTAGTACTAGGTTCTTTATATAGCCAAAGTTCTTGCTTAACTGACCAAAAAACGTTCTCCCCAAGTAAATATCAAGAAATGATCGGACTCCAATGATTATGGGGAGTTAAGGCAACAATAAATGCGATTTTGTGTAACTGCAGTGCCAGAAACCAGATCGGTTTCTTATCCTACCAAATCGGTTTTTCCTTGACCAATTGCCCAGCCGGATCCGGTTACGGGTTACGACCGATCGGCTGGGTTTTTGCTATTTTGACTTTTTGTTGACTTTTCTCCTTTACGCTTCATTCTTTGCTTACGTTGATGATTTCCAAAGCCAAACTTGATCTTTCCTTGCTGTAGATGCTTAGAAATCACTACGCTTCCATATCATTGAGTCCAAAAGCTTCCAAGCACAACTTCCTTCCTCGAGAATCTTCCAAATGTGCATAAAAAAACTTCATTTCTTCATTATTCGCGATACCTGGCTACATATACATACACAATACGCATCTTTGCACTTTTTCAACAGTTATGAGTAAATATAGCTGAATACCATGCACAAAACTGACAATAACGCTACTAAAAACATGTTCATTTTAGACGTTATCAACGATGTGTGCTTGAACATAAACTATACATATTTTGGAAGTGGGTTGTAAAAACAGGCTGCAAGTTTTGTATGGGCGGGACTTGGAACTGAGTGGATTTGCAATGCCTTTGCTGCATGAACGTTCTTTAAAGGTTTTCATGACAACACAAACTCTATGAACTCACTCAACCTTTGTGTTGACACTTTTAGCATGTTTTATCTCAGGTATCTAAGACATACACTTCATGGCATGCATGTGGACTTATCATAGAGTCGTGGTGACGACGCGTCTCACATGGGATTTATGCACTTTAAAAACATCATTTGGCTTGTATCAAACTTATTCCCGTACATGTTGACTATCATTTGGGACCTATACTTTGTAAACTCTGATTATTTTACTCAATCAAACGATGTATTTTCAAAACGACACCTTAGGTCGTTCAATATAACTGTAACTGTGATGATATGGCAGTCATCCCCCTAGTATTCCATTCCGCTGCAAAACAGGTATTTTGGGGGTGTGACACATCATTACCATATCATCTGCCAATGAAGCCAAAAAGTTTACTAAAGATTTAGGTCTAGGTTACGAAAAAATCCATGTGTGCCCTAATGATTGTATGCTTTATTGGGGTGACAGGTTGGGTCAACGATCATGTCATATTTGCAAAGCTTAGCGATATAAAAGCGATGAAGTGACTCGAAGTCAAAATCGCGCAAATCCAATAAGACGGCAAATATTTTACGTTATTTTCCCTTAATTACAAGACTTAAAAGGTTGTACATGTCCGAGAAAACAGCAAAGGAAATGAGGTGGCATGATATTGGTAGAACAAGAGATGGAAAATTGAGGCACCACGCAAATGGCCTTGTGTGGAGCGCGTTTAATGATCAAAATTTAGAGTTTGCTTCGGATCTTCACTAAGCTCAGGCTAAGTCTGAGCACAACTACAAAGGAACCACTGAGCTATCTCAGGGACAGAGTTGTATTTGGAGGAGTGAAAGATGGCTTGTGTGTGTGTTTTACAATTAATCCACAAGCTTAAAGTTCTTCCACTCCATCTCTTATGCTATTTATACAAGTATGGTTTTGACTCTATCCTAGAGGACAAACTAACAGGTTACAGAAGACGAAATACTGATGTATTTTCTCTCTGTTTACATTGGCTATATTGGGTAAGTGACAAGGCTGCTTTCTTCTTGTCAGTGACGACACTGAGCTTGATAGTTAGCAATTCAAAGAAAGTTTGACTTTGGTTGATAAGGATTTCGTCTTATCTGTTCAAACTTATCCCGCCTTGTCCCGCTCATTCTTCAGTCTTCATAGCCTTCAGTCTTCAGTCTTTAGTTTGGCTTCAGTGTTAGAAGTTGGTGAGGAGTTTCGGGATTCAGTGAGTTATTGTCATCACTCACTAAATCCACCATCTTCTTCTTGACTCAATCTTTACCCCTTAAGTTCCGCCTTACTGAGTGGAGAGACTTCTTCTTTGTCTCTTACTGAGTATCCTGAAGACAGCTCACTGAGAGACTATTCTCTCAGTGACTTGTTAATGTTTAAGGGATTAAACACTTAGGGTATTTTCTATTCAAATCCTAGACTTAAGGGGTTTGGGTATTTACTGAACCCAACAGTCTCCCCCTATTTGGATATACAAATAGCCTAAGTGTTTGATCACTGTAGGTGAGCAAATGGCTTCTTCTTACACTAAATGTACTAATGAACATAATAAGGAACACTGAATATTTTAACAAAACATACATCATTTATTGATCAGATTACATGGTTCCTATCACTAGTACAAAAGATAAAACATATGATGTCACTCAAGATGGATTCCCAGTGCTTCTAGCTTGACTTTCTTCTAGAGGAGTGTTTCTTTGTCAGGGTGCTCTCTTATCTTAGCATTCAGGTCAGTGCAGAACCTGATGTTTTCTGGAGTTTGGATTTGAGAGGCCACTGGTAGGTAGCTTTCCATTGTAGACACCCCTGCAAGATCAATGTCACTCCACCTTTGGAATGCTGGGTTCCCATAGACATCAATAAAGAAAAGTCCTCTTTCAGGCTTTTCAATAGAAAGGCAATTCACAAACTTCACACCTTCAGGTAGCTCCCTATTGCAGTCCAGGCCAGGTACCTTGATTTCCGGTCCAGATTCAACCCTTTTCCTCTTACCATGGGTTGGCTGAGACTGAGATCCATGAGCTGCGGTTAGAGCTGGTTGAATCCCAAGTTGTGCTGGTGCTTCCCTCAGTCTTTCATACCGTTTGCTGAGGGATTTCATTAGCTCCTTGACCACTGCATTCTGCTTCTTTGCTATGATAGGACCAAGCTCATCATGTTCAGTGATCCCAAAGTCAGTGAACTTCATGGGATCATGAACCTCAAAATGCCTTTTATCATCCCCCCTGTAGACATTCATTGCCAGTAGTTTGGACTTGGGGATGATTTTCACATCAGTGATCTTCTCAGGTAGCATTCTACTTGTCATGGACCAATTGTAGTGGTCAATCCTTTCCTACCTGATGGTTGCGGCCTTCCTGTTCTTTTCATCTAGTTTCTTTCTCATGGCAGCCATTTGAGCAGTCTGAGCATCTTTGAACTTTTGGCCTGCCTGTCCCTTTTCAAGCTTTTCGGGATCAAGTCCAAGCTTTTGCAGCTTCTTCAGCTACTACTTGTACCAGTGCTTCTTTGCTTTTCATTTCTTCTTCAGCCAGTTTCTTTCGCTTGTCTTCCTTTTCAAGGTAGGCAGTTAGCTGTGCTGGAGTGAGCAGGTACTTTGTGTTGCCGATGACATAGGGAATTTTCTCAGGCTCTGATGTGGTCATTATGGCTTTTCCTTTGTCCTGAGCAGATGAAGAGGATGCTACCAGTGGAGTTGTTGTAGTGATGATTGGTGTTGTTGTTGCTAATGTCATTGTCACTGTGGTTGTTGCTATTGTTGATGATGGTGGGACTGATGAGAGTGGTGTTGTTGATTTTGGTTGAGTTGGCTCCCCCTCATTGTGAGAAGGATTCTCTTCAATGGCCCTCTCCCCCTCAACTGTTCCTGCAACATCAGTGAAAGCAAGAGTTGCTTGGGATATTGAGGGAGTAGGAGCTGCTTGACCTTTAAAGGCTTGATATATCTCCGAGACCATGGCCTTGATGTCAGTTGTATCTTGTTGAAGACTTGTGACCTTTTCAGTAAGATTGGCCTGAGATAATTCCAGTGCAGTCATTCTAGGCCCATTCCAGGCCATAGAAGACGATGCTTTAGCCAGATCAGTAACTTGAGCATCTAGTGAACCCATTGTTGATTGAAGAGACTGAATGGAAGACTGAAGACCCTAAACATTTACAGATTAAAGCATGTTGATTAGTTTAGTGAGACTGGACGAATTCTTCATGTAGATCTCAGTTGCCTCTAGAACTCTGGAGTTAAGTGTTGGGTCTTCTTTAACAGAATCCCTGATTTCATCCAATTTAGTGTGAGACTCCTGAAAATACTTGAGAAATTTAACCAGGTTTTCATCCAGTCTATGTAGATGCTGATACATTAGCTCCATGTGCTCGTCAGTGTTGGTATTGGTAGTGAGCACTTCAGGTTTTAGATCTGCATAGCTGGCAGCTGCTTCAACATGTTGATCCCATAGAGTATCAGTCATAACAGAGTATAACTTCCTTGAAGCCTTTGTGATCCACATAACCAGCTGTCTTTCATTCAGTGGAAGAATGTTATCATACTTTTTGAATTCCTCAGGACAGGATGAAGAAGAGGAGTCAGAGTCATTTTCATCAGGCTGAGCAGGTGACTCTTCAGGCTCTTGTGGATCAGACTGATGCTCTTGTTCTTGTGTTTGAATATCAGCGTCCATTTCTTCTCGTGCTGAAAGTATTTCTTCTTCACTTTCAGCAAGCTCCTCATCAGAGAACAAAATATCAGTAACCTCAGCAACAGTTAACAAACCAGTGGTAGTGATGGGTTCCATATCAGTGGGTGGTATTTGTCCCTCTGAGTCTTTGTCCCCCTGTGCTTCTTCAAGCACTGGCGGGTGATTCCCAGTGCTATCCTTAGAAGCGGTGGCAGTGAGATCCCTATCAGTAGGTTGTTCGTTTCCCCCTGAGTCTTTGGGATCATTTGTTTTGCCCTCAGAAAAAAGTTGTCATTGGCGAATGTCCTCCTTGGGCTGTGTGGAAGGCGTTCCCCTACCAGCAGGTTGTTTGTTTCCCTCTGGATCTTGGGGAGTAGTATTTTGGACCAAGGGCACTGACTGTGATGTATCAGTGTCCTTCGTTGTCACCGGGGTAGATGTTGCTTGGTCTCCTTTGGTTGGTAGATCAGTATTGGGCTTTCTTTGCCTTTTAGGCTGTGTTCCTGAAGCCTCAGGGCCCTGAGACTTGGGTTTAGTTTTAGTCCCAGTCTAAGATCCCTTTTCTCTTTTTAGGAGCAGGGTTTGGAGACACTGAGTCCCTCTGGTTGTTTACAGCAACCATATGGGCCGTCAATTCGATTTCAGTGACTTGAGATGGGTCTTTTTGAAAATTTGATTTACTCAGGATGCCAGGTAAAGCACAATATTTGTATTCCTGAGGATAATTGCAACCCAGTAACACTTGTAAAGCGCATGAGACAAACCTAGCGTACGAAACGTATTTCGTCCTAGTTTTGCTCAGTAGCTTGGTTACGAGATCACTGTAAATGATATCCCCTATGTCGACAGCAGTCCCTGTCATCAAGCAATATGCAATCATCAACTGAATAGAGTTAACTTGTTCAGTGGATGAGTGGTTCCCACCGAGAACCTGAATCACAAATGTGAACAGGATCTTCCAAGCCGCGAGAAAAGAGTTCTTGGTGACAGGGTTCTGTCCAAAAACTTTGGATCTAAAACAATTTGTTTTAACTCATCCTTAACTGTGGAAGGGTCAGGATTAGCAACATAGTTACCAGGATTATAATCAAGCCCTGTTGATGTACAAAACGTTTTATAGTCCAGGGTGACTGACTTTTCCCCGTTAAAAAGTGTGAACTTGATGAGATACTCCCTGAGTGGTCTAAGGTATGTCTCATCAGTTGAGGGTGTCGGGTCATAGGCCACAGCTGTTGCCCAAAACTCCCTGAGGAGGTTTTGGTACAATATAGAAGGGGACTGATTAAAGGCCTGTTTTAGTGGATAGTTGAGTAAAAATTTCATGATTCCCTTATAGGCTGGGACATCAGGTGGGTATTCAAAATTGCCTATAACATTATTAGTTTTGAATTCAACATTTTCAAGACCGCCCACCTACTGAGGTGCAAAATCAAGGCTTTGTGTTCTTGCCATTTCCATTGAAGGATTTTAGGGTTTTTGAAAATTTGACAAGAATAGTCAAAAAGTTGAAAAACTTTTGAGTTTGTGAAGAAGAATCTTTTGTAAATGGCTTACAGAGAAGATTTTTGTTAAAAACTGGTTGAAGATTTGAAGAACACACAAAGTTTTCTGGGTTTGAGAAATAATTTTGACAGCGGTTTGATGCAGAAATAATTTATGTGTGTTTTTAATGTTTTGAGGGGGGTATTTATAGAGTGGTGGGAAGGGTAGATTTTGCACTAATGAGGATTTGTAAAGTTTGTTTTTGAAAATGTTTTATTTACCTCATTTAATGCCACCACTCCACTACCCGCAGTAATTTCTCGGTTTTCAAGGGAACAGTTGCAGTGCACAGTAAAAGTGCATTTTGCAGGATTAAAATATCCTTAGGATATTAGTTGTGAGAGGAGGCATTTAATGCCAAGTGGGATTAGGTAAGGTTTGAGGGACCCTTGACTTGAGTGACAGAAGGACATAGAGACATATATTCCTATATTAAATTGGTGTGTTTACTAACCTAGGACATTTAAGTAACTGAAATACTTGGTGCATTTAGTTACTCATTCAATGCTCAATATCAACTGTCAGGGTCCCTGAATGAGTCTTACTCATTGAGTGAGAAGGTTGTTTTGGGGTTTTGTTCAGGGAGCATGGACCATTTCAGAGAGAACTCACTGAGATTGGGATTGATTTTCAGGTTGCTGACTTTCAATGTCAAGCATTCCCAATTCAGCTTTTAGTCTCCAGAAGGTAGGTTCATCTAGGGGTTTGGTGAAGATATCAGCAAGTTGATATTCAGTAGGGATGAAATAAAGTTCTATGTCTCCTTTCATTATGTGGTCCCTGATGAAATGATATCTGATATCAATGTGTTTGGTTCTTTGGTGAAGGACAGAGTTGTTGGAGATTGCAATAGCACTGGTGTTATCGCAGAAGATGGGTACCATATTATAATGGATGTCATAGTCACTGAGTTGACTTTTCACCCATAATACATTGGCACAGCATCCTGCAGCAGCCACATACTCAGCTTCAGCTGAATACATAGCCATTGATTGTTGCTTTTTAGCACTCCAACAAACCAGCTTTCCTCCAAGAAATTGATAGGACCCTGAGGTAATTTTTCTGTCCATGTTGCAGCCAGCATAATCATAGTCAGAATACCCTTTGAGGTTAAACCCTGAGCACTTTGGATAGTAAATTCCAAGGCTTGGAGTTCCCTTCAGGTATCTGAGGATTCTTTTGGCTGCAGTGAGATGGGATTCTTTGGGATTTGACTGATATCTTCCTATTAGATAGACTGAGAATTGTATGTCTAGTCTGGAGGCAGTTAGATACATCAGTGAACCTACAATCCTCCTGAAATGAGTTTGATTAACTGATTTGTTAGGTCACCATGTTTGTAACACAAGCATCAATATGTTAGAAATGAGATAAAGAGAGATTGGTTGAACAGAACACACAAAACACACGTATGACTATAAACCTTTAGGCGTAGGATTTGAATGAAATGAACAACCAACTCCTAAATGGGAGTTTACAACATTATTTATAGGGGAAGGGAGTTAGGGAAACACATCTAGTCCCTTCATTCTTTATGGGCTTGGGCTAAGGCTTATGGGCTTTCTACATAAGCCTTGCCATTAATACTAACTTAAAAGTCTAATTAAGCTAACTATTACATATTGATTACTAACACTTGAGAAGTAGTTTAGGAGTGATTCCAACAATCTCCCCCTAAGTGTTAGAAATTGATGTCTTCTATAATATTGAACAGTTGTTGGTGCAGATGTAATAGTTGCTTTGACGTCTTCTGACATTCTTCGTTCTTGTGATGAGAAGAAGTGCCTTGATTCTAACAATCTCCCCAGTGTGAGGATCTTGTTTTCTTTGAAGTTTTCAACTTTGACGTCTTTGATTTCATTGTTCTTAAATTCTTTGTTCTTTGTGGTGGTTTTGATAGTATGTTGTTGTCAGCTACAGGTCAGCTTCGTTGCTTCAGCATCTCCACATCTTTCTCCAACATGCTCACACGCTCATTTGACAATGAATTCCAGATGTGAAGTAGTTCTCGAGTCTTTATAACTTTGTAGATTCTTTGATTAGATAAAGAATCATTATGACTTTGTGTTGCCTTTGATTTTGAGAGAACTTCTTTTGTGATGTTGTTGGTATGAGCATGTGGAGAATCAGCACGATCTCTTCCTCCCGCGAGCATCCATCAGCAACAGCATGTCCAGTACAGTCACGAACACCAATTGATCATTGTAATCTTTTCATAAAGAATTGATTAGTACAATTGTTCTACTAATGAATGTCTTGATTACATTCACCTTGGTCGGGCGAATCAGTCGTCTGAATCCTGTAAGGGACAGTTGGCATTACATCGAACAAGTTCAAGTAATGACCCACATATTCAGGACTCAATTCTTGAAAGGAATCTCCTTAGCGGGATTTCCAGCACTTAAAAGTTCTAACTTCGAGAGTGTCAACAGCATAATGTGAAGACACATTTCTAATTCTAGAAAAGGTTTTTCCTAAAATCGGATGCCCTCAAGAAGGCTAACACGATATACCGAAGTACATCTACAGTTCAGGTGAGTCGCTGAGGTACACCGAAGCATCACCTCACGACTGTAGACCATTTGAGACAACACTAAGCGTAACCCACAAGGAGTTACCGAAGTGACCTGCTGTCAAGGCTGTTTGATGTTGACCCTGGCAGGAGTTTCCATTCAATCACTGAGGATCACAGTTGTGAACCCCTCATAATTTTTCTCGACAGATTGCTAAGATCTGTGTAGGACTCTAGAATAGTATCACTTGCGTCCTTATTATTTAACGACAAGTGATGAAACGTCAAGCGTACCTAAGAGATCTTTTGATGAATCTCGTGGATCTAGACTCAATAGTGCTCTTTGGTTTTCCTTAGCGGAGACTAGGGAGAGGGTCTCTTTCTTCAATACCAGCAATCTCTAAGAGAAAGCCGATAGTTTACGTAGGGTTCCCTGTGAGAATGAAACAAGCTTCTGTTGGGAGAAACTTGAGTGGCTAAGAAGGTTTAGTGCATGCGTCACTAGGTCCATGACGAATTTGATCTTCAATACCGGTGTCAACTAGTGACAACCAGTAGCATATGAATTGAACCCGGTGTCTGCCCTAAGTTGAATAATTTAGAGGGTTATATCTTTTCACCTTTTTCTTTACTTTTCTTTTTAATTCATCAACTCCTTCTTTCTCCTATTATCATTCTCTCCTTTTTAATAATCATACCTAAGGACTTCTAGATTCTAACTATTGGTGATGTCCTTGGGTAGATCCCTCCGGCTCTGGCGGATCATAGGACGGTTATTCCTAACCTTAGTCACTTTATAACTCCATGACTAACCTATGTTGCCACAAAACCATTTTATTGAAAATCTCTCACAGTGTTTATGACTTAAAACATGTTTGTACCACTGAGAGATTTTTATATTATTGCAGAAATACTCCCCATCCATGCGTACTTAAGTGTTTAGACAGAAATCTGCACGGTGAGAGAAGAGCGCGCACTTTTGAATTGATTAACTCAATATAGTCATTTCCCCGCGAGACACGGTTACATCACTGACAAGGTCAGCTTGAAGTTGTAAACACTCCTTGGTGAGGAGGTTTGACCTGTTGATGAGTGTCTAAATACTCATCATTTTTATACTAGCTAGACTGCAAAAACATCTGAAAACACTCAGAAACACATCAAAATGATAAAAATATCACAAACAAGTGTTTTATATGTTTTAAATGCAAAAACATCAAAATCTGGTGAAAAACGTATCAAGTTTGCATAATTGGCAGTTTTAGTCCCCCAAGTTTCAAAAGTTGTCAAAATTAGTCCCTGGTAATTCAAAAACTTGTAAAATGTCATTAAAGGTCCATGAGATTCAAAAGTTGTCAAAACAAACCCTTTAAAGTTTAAAATTTACAAAATGACAACTTTAGTCCCTCAAGTTTGGAAAATGTCAAATATAGTCCTTGGTTAATTCAAAAAGTGAAAACTATCAAATATTAACCTTGTACTATTTATAACTGACAAAATTGGTCCTTATGATAAACTTTTGGAATTTACATTTTCAGTCCCTCAAATATCCAAATTTACATAAAAGGTCTTTAAGTTATAAAAATTAAATAAAATACAACTTTTGGTCCTTTTGTAATTATTTTATGACAGGTTTGGTCCTCTAAAGATGTTTGGAAAGTTGGCAAAGTCAGCCCCTCAAGTTTGGCAGATTTACACATTTGGTCCTTGGGCTTTGTACTAATAAAACCATCCGGACCCTAAATTAATACCAACTCCAAGTTACAAACCAAACCAAGCCCATCCTTTGGCCCAAACAAACAAACCAGCCCACACCCTTAATATTACCAGGTTTGACCCTGGTCAAATCTCCCAAAACCGCCAAACACTATTCACCTTCCCCTCCCTTACTCACACTCCAATACCACCATACCAGCCCACAGTTTTCACCACCACCTCATCACCCCCAGCTCACTACCTACTCCTCTTCCACTCCCCTCCACCTCACAACCCTATAACACACCACATTAAATGCCTTTCCCACCAATTTTCACTCAAAACCCAATCCATACCCCTGTTTACTTCCAAACTCTCCCAACTTGCCAAAATATCTCTCATACTTGTTCCCTAAACCTCTACTACAATCCTAAATGCATTAATTGAAATATATCAGGCTGCAAGCAACCTTTTGGACTTTGGCGCCAAAATCATTTAAACGGGTAGGATCACTTTGACTGCAGCAATGGTCAAATTGAGACTTGGGAAAGAGCAAGGAACGTGGGGAGATACATTTGGGTCATCCATATAGAGAGGAGAAGCAGTATGAAAAAAAAAAGAGTGTAGTTTAGTTTAGTTAATGTCGTTTTTAATATTTAAAATTTCCTAGAGTAAGTTTAAGCTTTTAAATACTTTGTAATAAATTTCCAGTGTATTAAGAATCTATTTTCAGTTTCAATCTCAGTGTTAAGTACCATTTCAAGATTATGCAATTTTTACCTTAAAAATCTCACCAAGTTCGAATGTTATATTTGGTTGTCATCTTGGACTTAAAAGCTCATGTAAGTTCTTAAAAAAAAGCTCTTATAAGCTTTTAAAAACCAAAAGAAAGTAAGTTTACAGTTAAACTCAAAAAGTCACAAAAATACCAATAAATTAGTTGTAAAATTGAAAATGTATGGAAACAAAGATCAAGACAGAAGCATGGAAAGATATGGATTGCTTGTGGTTTAGAGGCTTAGTGGTAAGCTATTAGGGGTGTTCTTGATCCTCAGTTCTCTGTTTGACATTTGAAATCAATTTGTAAGCCATATCTTTAAAATTTGCATTTTTGAGAATTCTTAGTTTTCTACTGTAATTGTTGTTGTTTAATACTTAATTAGTTTCATTACATGATAATAATAAGTCTGTAATCATTCACATGGTTTGAATCTGTGAAATACTTTGAAAAGTACCAAAACAGTCCACTAAAGTGGTGTTTGGTTTTGCTGATTTAACTGTGTTGGAGTTTGTTTAAGACAGTGTCCTTGGTTGTTATCTATCATACTTGGTCTACATAGCTCAAAGAAACCTTATAAACCAGTGTTTTAGTTAAATAAGTCAAAATCATGTTTAGTCTCATTTTAAAAGCTAACTGTTAGAATCTAGAGTGTCAAATTCATCAAATTAGCTTATAACTCAGTACTCTAACTTAAATTAGTCTTATTATAGCTTAGTACAACTTATTCAATCCATAGGATCAATTAAAATTTCATAAAAGTCAAACTGTATGTGTTATTAAAAAGTCAAAATTTTCATTAGCCTGTTTTTGAATAAACTTTAGATTTTTATTGTGTGTTTAATATTGAGATTCAGCCTATAAGATTTTGGGATAGTAAACTTTAGTTGCTCTAGAAAATTAGAAAAATAATAGCTTACTCTTATTCAGCTTATTAATAGCTTTTCCATCAGCTTCTTTTGAGACCCATTTCTGAAAGATGCCCTGTGCATCCCTGCACCACCACAACAGTGGGCATAACCACCACTTTGGTGGGTCCCACAGGCCACACCAGTGGACACCACTGGTGGTTCTTGGTTCCTTACCACTCACCACCCAGCTGACTATCCATTTCAACCAAGCTTTTGAGCTTAAGCTCTGTGGACCCCACTCTTAGATTAGCCAAAATGTTGTCCCATTTTCTGAAATAAGCTAGTTTTTGATTTGCTTAATCTTTGGCTTAAACTGCTTTTCAGAAGTTTAGGATGATTGGAATAGGTTAGTATTTAGTTAATATAGCATTATTTAGCTTCTGTGTTCATCTGGTACTCTGAGGTAGCTTATAGCTTATTTTGGATTGCTTATTTATAAGCAGTTTCACAGCAGTTGCTTTTTCCTCCACATAAGCATATGTTTTTATATTTTTTATAAACTTAGAATAATATTTTAGCATTTTCCTGAATTTTTCAGATTTTTCCATCACTGTTTTCTATTTTTCTTTATTTAAAATAGTTTTTAAGTCTTTTTAAATAGCTTTTAATACTAATAAATCAGAAAAAGCTTTAAAAAATATGTTTTCAATTTTTATAGATTAAGATAAATATAAAAGTCATAAAAAGTATTTTTCCATAATTTTCTTGGTTTAAATAGTATTTTTTAGCATTTTAATTAGTTTTAAATAGTTTTAAATCAATAATAAATACATATAAAGTCTAAAAAATATATTTTCAGTTTTAAAATAAGTTTTATCATATTTTAGATTTTTCTAAGTTTTAATTTCATTTTTCTAGGTTAATTTTGTATTTTCTTATATTTTAGTGCATTTTAAATACTTAATAAATAGTTTTTAATTAATAATAATTAAATAAATAGTTGTAAAAATAATTTTCTTTTTCTAATAATTTTCTTTTATTATTAGGATTGTAAAAATGTCATTTTCATATTTGTAGGCCTTTTATTTCTTAAAACTCACGTTTTATTTTGTACGTTTACGTAATTTTATTTAAACGTACGTTTTAGGTTTTAAACGTTCATCATTTTAAAAATAGTGATAGCGTTTATTTAATATATTTTATCTTTTTAATTTTTTTAATTTTGCATTTAAGTCGCTATAATTTGTAAATCTGATCAAGTGTTTATACACCAATTCATCCTCCGTGGGACTTAACGACCCAGGAATCCCCTATATTCCTCTGATCTAAATTGCATTTGGTGTTTGAGCTGTTTTGAGTTTCTTACGGTTGGTCATTCACAAGTGGCTAGCTTGCGTGAGATAACTTGACGGTTTTGCACCAATCAAATTTTGGCGCCGCTGCCGGGGAGGCTGTAAGCGTGTTTTAAGCATTTCCAGACCCGTACTTGCACATATACCACCTTTTTGTAAACAGTTTTTTGTAAAGTTAATATAAAATCAAAAAGTTCATTAACACTTTTCCTAAAGTGTTAACAGCACCAAAAATATTTTCATTCTTTGTTTTTACATCATGTTTATCCAAAAATCCAAAAATATTCATCTTTACCCTCTTACCCTTTTTGATTCTTTATCTCTTTACCCTCTATCCATTTGATTCTAACTTTTTCTATTCTCATGGAATCTCTCGACTACGACGAAATCTGGAACGAAGTTGAAAAACTTCCTATTTTATCACAAATGTCAAGAATTCGTGTTGTTCGTGATGATCCATTGATTCTGCGTAGGGAAATGGAACGAGAAACCGGGGTGACAAAGGACCAGGTACTTTCATCTAATAATGGATGTGCTAAATACGTCCAACCTACGGTTATCCAAAGATCTAAACCCTCAATTGCTCCTCAGCCGTCTAAAATTGATCCTACACTTTCACGATTTACGGTTAAAAGCAAACATGCAGAATTTAGACCGGTGACTAGCAAGAATGACTTGCCTAATCTTCACGTTTCTCAAGAACCAAAACCGGAGACCATAACGGAAGTGGTGGAAATTGCTAGCTCTCAGAGCACACCACTTGTCCCACCTCCAGATTTTTCAAAATGTTCTTTGAGTCTAAATAGTCATTCAGATCACCATGTTGATTTTGTTGATTCTTTGAATGAACCGATTCCTTCTCATAACTCTCAAATAGAATCGTTTATTCCTTGTGTCGGTTGTGGTGAGCCTCTTTTTGGTTCACCATGTAGCTGGTGTACGTGTGTACAGTGTGGTAATGATATTCGTAGCGGGAGTTGTTTGTTTTGTGGTTCGAGGAATTCATTTGATTATGATCCTAATCCGAACTCATTTAACGACCCCTCAAATTTTTCTAACTACCCACCACAGCCCGACTTATCTTCATATAATCAACAATACTGCTGTGAATTTTGTGGAGGTCCTCACCAAGGATTTGAGTGTCAATCCGGAAACACGGTTGTCTATGAACAGTTTTCCGGTGATGCTCAGAACTTTGGTTATGACCAATATCCATATGATTCACCAATCCAGGCTCAACAGTTTTACTGTTGTGAGAACTGTGGAGGTCCCCATTTCAGCTCTGATTGTCAAACAGGGAATCCATTTCCTTGTAACAATTATGACTATCCATATCACGACCAATCTCCACAGTGCCAAATGACTCAAACTCCTCAGCAAACCCAACAAGACACTTATCTAGAGCTTCTGGAGTCAGTGAAAAGAACTGAGGAGTTGAGTAAGACAGCATTTCATAATGTTCCCAGTTTTTCTTGTGTATATTGTGGGGGTCCTCATAATGATTATCAATGTCAACCTTCCGGTTTTGACAAATCTCCACTCCCACAATGTCCCGTCATTCAAAATTCACATGAGAAATCCATGGAAGAATTGCTAGCTGAAGAGCAGGCTGCTAAAATAAATTCCCAAATTACCTTTGAAAAATCTATTAGGGAATCAATTGCAAAAGAAAAAGTAGTCAGATCTAGCTCTCAATTTCGTTTTATTCCTGATGACAGTGATGATGAGGATACACTTGAAGATTCATCAAGTTCATCAGTGGATATTCCAGCAGTTGAGATTCATTCTCATGTAACTGCCATCACACCCGAAGCTCCCACTCACTCTCTGAACATGGGGGACGAGCATCTTGACGCTGTTCCTGAAAAGGAATCAGACGAATTCATAAAGTCTAGTGTTGAGGACCTTGTCCCAATCCCGAGAGAGTCACATGGAACTTTTGACCATATGTGTGATATCCCTTCCCCTCTTAAGTGTTCAAAAGATCATTTTGAGACTTTCTCCGATTTTAGCGATGATTGTAAATCTTATGGAGACATTGAGAATGTTGAGGCATCACTTTCACATTGTGATGTTGATCCTCTTTTTGAGGAGTTTACTGATGAACTCACTCACATCATTCCACTTTCATCAGAAAGTGATGATGATCTCTTTGATTTCAAAGCCAATATGGGAGAGATTGAAAGTCTCCCATATAATGATAATTCACTCACTTCTCACCCTAACAGTCCAATAGAGAATGTTAATCACCTTGTTCCCGAAACATTCAAAACTACTTTCACCAATCCTCTATTTGAATTCGAATCTGAATTCACTTGGATTTCTAACAATCCAATCTTTGACGAGGATAGTGATGAGTCTACAGTGGAACAAGAGTTCACAGATTTACATCACGTGAATGATTCTCTTTACGAGGAGTTCTCCTTTGAACTCACTCATATCATATCTCTACTGGAGTATGATAACTTCCACTTTGATCTAGACATAAATGATTTTTGTGTTCCGGAGGGAAATGTTCTCAACCATGAGAACTTGCTTGATATCAAAATCTCATCCCTCCCACCCATAATATGTCTTGATCAAATGAGCTTAACTGAGGAGATTCATGAAACTATGAATTCTCCTATTGAGGATGAAGAGTTAGTCATGATTTTTATCATGATTTTCTTTCTTTTCTTCATATATCCTGTCACTTCTCCCGTTCTTCACTCCTTCGGGAATGAAGACATTATCTTTGACCCTGGCATTTTCATTAATCATTTTTGAGCCGGGTCGTTCTATGTATATCTCATCGGTGTGGAACTTTCACGTACTTCAATGTTTATACAAACATCTTGAATGAAAGTCCGATGGAGATTGTCTCTTCCACTTACTTCCCCATGATCAAATTAATTCGGGGTCGAGTCAAGCTAGCGACTCGGTAATCAATAACAGTAGTTAAACATGGGTTTTCACCCGTGTGTACCACCCTAGTGTGGGGGGAGATGCCCCACATGTTGTATATAGACCTTAAAAATGAATGAAAATTGTAAATATTTAAAAACGAGAATAATTGTTGTGTTTCTACACTTAGTTAATAATGTTATCTTTTTACGTTCTAAGTTTCGGCATTACAGCCGGTACTTTGAATATTGAGGACAATATTCATTTCTAAGTGTAGGGGGGAAATTCTGGCGAATTTGATCATAAATGTGCCCTTTTAGTCCCTTTTTCCCCCAAAATGGCCAAATTTTAAATTTTTTTTAGTGGAAGTACTATGTACTAAACACAACAAATGGTAATCAGTCCACCATGTCTAACCCACATAAGGATTGGCTAATCCAGGAGCAAACGGCTCTTGGTAAAGATATCTCAAATCCGTTTATGGCTTGCAATTTGCCTAAAATTGTATGGTGTTCAGCTCACCATATCCTAAAAAGTGAAAAGTTGGCTAGCCCGCAAGTTTATGGCTTGTGGTAAAGGCAGTTGGAAAACCATAATTGGTAATCGACTCACCAAAGATAATATTGATAATTTATCTAAGAGTTGGCTAGTCCAGAAGCAAACGGCTTCTGGTAAAGACAAATCAAATCCGTTGAAAGCTTATGATTTGCTTAAAATCATTTGGTTATCATTGTACCAAAGTTCTTACTTGAACTGAAACAATTGGCTACTCCAGAAGTAATGGCTTTTGGTAAAGAGATAAAATCCATTAATTTTTCATAAATCATTGCTAGGGACTAGCAATATCTTAGTGTGGGGGATTGATGAGTGTCTAAATACTCATCATTTTTATACTAGCTAGACTGCAAAAACATCTGAAAACACTCAGAAACACATCAAAATGATAAAAATATCACAAACAAGTGTTTTATATGTTTTAAATGCAAAAACATCAAAATCTGGTGAAAAACGTATCAAGTTTGCATAATTGGCAGTTTTAGTCCCCCAAGTTTCAAAAGTTGTCAAAATTAGTCCCTGGTAATTCAAAAACTTGTAAAATGTCATTAAAGGTCCATGAGATTCAAAAGTTGTCAAAACAAACCCTTTAAAGTTTAAAATTTATAAAATGACAACTTTAGTCCCTCAAGTTTGGAAAATGTCAAATATAGTCCTTGGTTAATTTAAAAAGTGAAAACTATCAAATATTAACCTTGTACTATTTATAACTGACAAAATTGGTCCTTATGATAAACTTTTGGAATTTACATTTTCAGTCCCTCAAATATCCAAATTTACATAAAAGGTCCTTAAAGTTTTAAAAATTAAATAAAATACAACTTTTGGTCCTTTTGTAATTATTTTATGACAGGTTTGGTCCTCTAAAGATGTTTAGAAAGTTGGCAAATTCAGCCCCTCAAGTTTGGCAGATTTACACATTTGGTCCTTGGGCTTTGTACTAATAAAACCATCCGGACCCTAAATTAATACCAAATCCAAGTTACAAACCAAACCAAGCCCATCCTTTGGCCCAAACAAACAAACCAGCCCACACCCTTAATATTACTAGGTTTGACCCTGGTCAAATCTCCCAAAACCGCCAAACACTATTCACCTTCCCCTCCCTTACTCACACTCCAATACCACCATACCAGCCCACAGTTTTCACCACCACCTCATTACCCCCAGCTCACTACCTACTCCTCTTCCACTCCCCTCCACCTCACAACCCTGTAACACACCACATTAAATGCCTTTCCCACCAATTTTCACTCAAAACCCAATCCATACCCCTGTTTACTTCCAAACTCTCCCAACTTGCCAAAATATCTCTCATACTTGTTCCCTAAACCTCTACTACAATCCTAAATGCATTAATTGAAATATATCAGGCTGCAAGCAACCTTTTGGACTTTGGCGCCAAAATCATTTAAACGGGTAGGATCACTTTGACTGCATCAATGGTCAAATTGAGACTTGGGAAAGAGCAAGGAACGTGGGGAGATACATTTGGGTCATCCATATAGAGAGGAGAAGCAGTATGAAAAAAAAGAGTGTAGTTTAGTTTAGTTAATGTCATTTTTAATATTTAAAATTTCCTAGAGTAAGTTTAAGCTTTTAAATACTTTGTAATAAATTTCCAGTGTATTAAGAATCTATTTTCAGTTTCAATCTCAGTGTTAAGTACCATTTCAAGATTATGCAATTTTTACCTTAAAAATCTCACCAAGTTCGAATGTTATATTTGGTTGTCATCTTGGACTTAAAAGCTCGTGTAAGTTCTTAAAAAAAAGCTCTTATAAGCTTTTAAAAACCAAAAGAAAGTAAGTTTACAGTTAAACTCAAAAAGTCATAAAATACCAATAAATTAGTTGTAAAATTGAAAATGTATGGAAACAAAGATCAAGACAGAAGCATGGAAAGATATGGATTGCTTGTGGTTTACAGGCTTAGTGGTAAGCTATTAGGGGTGTTCTTGATCCTCAGTTCTCTGTTTGACATTTGAAATCAATTTGTAAGCCATATCTTTAAATTTTGCATTTTTGAGAATTCTTAGTTTTCTACTGTAATTGTTGTTGTTTAATACTTAATTAGTTTCATTACATGATAATAATAAGTCTGTAATCATTCACATGGTTTGAATCTGTGAAATACTTTAAAAAGTACCAAAACAGTCCACTAAAGTGGTGTTTGGTTTTGCTGATTTAACTGTGTTGGAGTTTGTTTAAGACAGTGTCCTTTGTTGTTATCTGTCATACTTGGTCTACATAGCTCCAAGAAACCTTATAAACCAGTGTTTTAGTTAAATAAGTCAAAATCATGTTTAGTCTCATTTTAAAAGCTAACTGTTAGAATCTAGAGTGTCAAATTCATCAAATTAGCTTATAACTCAGTACTCTAACTTAAATTAGCCTTATTATAGCTTAGTACAACTTATTCAATCCATAGGATCAATTAAAATTTCATAAAAGTCAAACTGTATGTGTTATTAAAAAGTCAAAATTTTCATTAGCCTGTTTTTGAATAAACTTTAGATTTTTATTGTGTGTTTAATATTGAGATTCAGCCTATAAGATTTTGGGATAGTAAACTTTAGTTGCTCTAGAAAATTAGAAAAATAATAGCTTACTCTTATTCAGCTTATTAATAGCTTTTCCATCAGCTTCTTTTGAGACCCATTTCTGAAAGATGCCCTGTGCATCCCTGCACCACCACAACAGTGGGCATAACCACCACTTTGGTGGGTCCCACAGGCCACACCAGTGGACACCACTGGTGGTTCTTGGTTCCTTACCACTCACCACCCAACTGACTATCCATTTCAACCAAGCTTTTGAGCTTAAGCTCTGTGGACCCCACTCTTAGATTAGCCAAAATGTTGTCCCATTTTCTGAAATAAGCTAGTTTTTGATTTGCTTAATCTTTGGCTTAAACTGCTTTTCAGAAGTTTAGGATGATTGGAATAGGTTAGTATTTAGTTAATATAGCATTATTTAGCATCTGTGTTCATCTGGTACTCTGAGGTAGCTTATAGCTTATTTTGGATTGCTTATTTATAAGCAGTTTCACAGCAGTTGCTTTTTCCTCCACATAAGCATATGTTTTTATATTTTTTATAAACTTAGAATAATATTTTAGCATTTTCCTGAATTTTTCAGATTTTTCCATCACTGTTTTCTATTTTTCTTTATTTAAAATAGTTTTTAAGTCTTTTTAAATAGCTTTTAATACTAATAAATCAGAAAAAGCTTTAAAAAATATGTTTTCAATTTTTATAGATTAAGATAAATATAAAATTCATAAAAAGTATTTTTCCATAATTTTCTTGGTTTAAATAGTATTTTTTAGCATTTTAATTAGTTTTAAATAGTTTTAAATCAATAATAAATACATATAAAGTCTAAAAAATATATTTTCAGTTTTAAAATAAGTTTTATCATATTTTATATTTTTCTAAGTTTTAATTTCATTTTTCTAGGTTAATTTTGTATTTTCTTATATTTTAGTGCATTTTAAATACTTAATAAATAGTTTTTAATTAATAATAATTAAATAAATAGTTGTAAAAATAATTTCTTTTTCTAATAATTTTCTTTTATTATTAGGATTGTAAAAATGTCATTTTCATATTTGTAGGCCTTTTATTTCTTAAAACCCACGTTTTATTTTGTACGTTTACGTAATTTTATTTAAACGTACGTTTTAGGTTTTAAACGTTCATCATTTTAAAAATAGTGATAGCGTTTATTTAATATATTTTATCTTTTTAATTTTTTTAATTTTGCATTTAAGTCGCTATAATTTGTAAATCTGATCAAGTGTTTATACACCAATTCATCCTCCGTGGGACTTAACGACCCAGGAATCCCCTATATTCCTCTGATCTAAATTGCATTTGGTGTTTGAGCTGTTTTGAGTTTCTTACGGTTGGTCATTCACAAGTGGCTAGCTTGCATGAGATAACTTGACGGTTTTGCACCAATCAAATTTTGAAGGTTCATGTTTACCAAGAGTTTCTCGAATGGTACATTCTACTAGGACAAGTCCTTTGCGAGACACGTTTACATCACTAGTGAACTAGCTTGAAATTATTACCCGTCCCGGACAAGTCTTTTCGAGTTACTAACATTTAAGAGCTCGTCAATTCATTGGTTAAGTCTTAAGCATGAAGATTCAATAGCAATCCACAACATATTTTTTATCACATAATTTTTCTCCCCCTCAAAAATGGCATATAAATGTTATTTTTGACGAAATTTTGATATCAAATATGACCATTTCGAGTTTTGTGGGAATATTTCCACGAAGAACAATTTGTGAACAAAGTTTTAAGCAAATACTCCCCCTCAACAAGTGATATTAACTTTTGAGGTTTTGAAAATCATAAGGGTGAGTACTTGTTCTTTTGAGCAAAACTTTGAAAAGTGAAAGTTTTGATAAGTTTTACTCAAAAGTAAGAAGCTTTCGCTCCTTTTATAGGATTGTGGCACTGAAGCATACCACAGGGTCCTTTCATTACAAGTACGGGTTGTACACTGTTATGTGTGCACAAGCCATTGTCAAATATAGATCAACACATCCAAATAATAGCGAAAGAAACAAATCAAAGAGTACCAGGAAGTCGGTCAATAACACCAGGAGTTCTTTCTGGACGTTGATAGCCTGTAAGAGATATGCTTTGACGTCCACCCACGAAACTCTCCAAAGTCCTTATCTGATCACGACGAAACAACCTTTCATCAATCCTGGTAATGATCTTCTTCGCATCCTTCTTTTCCCTAGAATTCCACCTTTTCTTCGACCCTATGCCTTCATGAATCTCTTTTAACCGATAAGCTAACCCATCTCGAACCTTCTTTAAAGTGTGATCACAAAATTTGTGAAGCTCCTTGCACGCCATGAAGCAGTTACGGTGAAGTTCACTGCGGTAAACTACCCCAAACGTTGGTTTCGTAAGAATGGTGTACTGAGCAAGATGGTTGATATCAGGAAGGTCTAGCTGTGGTTTGGTGAGATTAACACGTTTTTGGTAAGATTCCATGGCAAGTTGAAGGTCTTCAACATGTTCCTGGATAACGATGCTTCTGATGAATATCAGCAATGACTTGATGTACTGTAGCTGGATGTTGGTGGAGAAATGTCACATTCGACCTTGTACCTTAGCAAGATACATGTCTTCAATGTCATTGAGTGACAATCTCAGAAAATCCGCTTCAGAAAAGTCATATTCCTGTTCGTCTTGGCGTTTTACTACGATTTTCTTCAGGAATGAGTAGTCCCACTTAGTAGACAGGCTGACATGCATTATAGCAATGATCCGATGGTCACTGTACACCTCTTTCTTCGATTTGAGTACCTAGCAGCTTATGTAGTAGATTCTTCTTCGTTCAGGCCAATGATGAATTCCGTATAATGCATCGAGGTCATACTTTGCCACATTATCAACGAACATATGTGTGGCTCCTTCCTCGATGGCCACATTGTTGGAGAATATTGCTGTCGGGATAGGGGAGGTGAGTGAGGTAGCGTATTTTTTGCATACATCTCTATCGTGCTGAAGAAATTCCAGGTCATTGTTGAAGAAATATCGGTAGGGAATCTTTGGTTGATCAGGTCGGCCAATGGTGGGTAGTGGCTTTGTCTAGTCAGTGTAGTATGGAGCTTTGTCAGGTCTGGTGAAGTCGATATTGGATTAGGGTTGAGCCAATCAATGTTGTTGGACATGGCTCGTGCTATGTTGTCGAGATGATATTCAACTTCTATGGCACTGGTAAAGCTGTCCTTAAGCAGTTGAAAAGCGTCATTCTTGATTCGTTTCAACTCTGCTTTCGTCTTTTTCTTCACCTTGAACTTTTCCTGGATAATCTTGACCTGCTCCATAGTTCTACCATCTACCGGTTCTTGCCCTTCCAGTAACTGAGGAGTGGCGTCAACAAGCTTTGAAAAGCAGTCATATTCTTCAGTTTCATCTTCATCTAGCCATGAAACAACTCATGTTGACTTTTTCTTCTTAGGCTTGGAGGATGATGCTGGTTGCTTGGTTGATATAGAAGAAGGAGGTTGTTGTTGGGGCTCAGGAATCTCCTCGTCGTCACCACCAGTGTATACAAAATGATCACCAGTTTTCTCCGGTTGTGGTGGAGACGCAGAGTCCTGAGGTTTGTCTCTAGCAGGAGGACGTTGTGGAGATCTTGTGGTGGTGGTCCTTGGGTGTGGTGGAGGCATAGATGATGATTCACCAGTTTTCTTTTTGTGTTTTGGATCAGAATCCTTATCTGCATCATCATCGTCTCTTGGTCGCTTAGCCCTTTCAGCTGACTCTTTACATGAAGTTTTGAGTTGATATTCCAGCAATGCCTCAAATATTTTAGCTTCGTCAGAAGTAAATGTTGCGGAGCATTTAGACATTTGTAAAACAAGCTTGGAAATCAATTCTACATCGGAGACAACCGTGGGTGGGACTGGATTGATTTGCATTGCAACAGGAGTAGATTCCATTGTTTCCTTGACCAATCGCATGAGATTTGGATATAGTTGTCTGGCAAACATCTCTCTTGTCACTCCAGGGACGATGTCGAGAAGAAACTTGTGAGTATATTCTCTGATCGTCTTGTCCATATCCCCTTGTATATCTCTATTGAGAAACTGTTGAATCTGTTCCCGTTCTCCCAAAAACTCGTTTATCACAGTCTGAAGTAGATTGATTCTGTCCGCAAGCTGATTCAGTTTCTTGTTGACCACATTGCGCTTCCTTGCTTGACGGACAGCTTTAACAATCTTTGTCTTTGCACGTGATGCCCAAGTATCAGTTGGTTTCTTAACCGATTTGGATGTGGATCTTGTGGTGGCATCTTTGGATGGTGGTGGAGATGAATGAGACGATGAGTCGGACGAAGATGAGTCATGAGAAGGCTCTGGGTCATTAGGAGGCTCAGAAGTTTGTTCCGGGTTATGTTCAGGATTATCTAGAAGATAATCATCAACTTCTTTTTCAGCTTTAGCCTGTTCTTCAGCTTTTACCTTAGCCTCTTCTTTAGCTCGAGCTTCCTCTTCAGCTCTTTCCCTATCAGCTTCCTCAATATCTTCATCAGTAATCCTTTCATCTTTCTCCTTTTTCTCATCTTCCTCAAAAGTAAATGGGACCTCATAGTTTAGTTGCTGATGCTCCGTGGATTCCTTAGCGGTGGCACCAATTCGCTTATCGGGTTGATTAACCGCATCACGAATTTGTATGGTGAGTGCACCACCGCTGGAACCTCCAGGGCCACGAGTTTGTTGAAGATTAAATTCCTTAGCAGCATGTTGTTGCCTGAGATGCTTCAGTGTTTTGCGGTATTCTTTGTCCTCATCCTTTGGTTCTTCATCTGAACTTTCTTCTTTTTCCTGCTCTTCAACTAGAGTTTTGCCCTTATCAGATTTGGGACTTTGAGTTTTGTCAGCTATTGTAGTATCATCCGTAACAGACTCTGAGTAGTGAACCTCCTCATCCGTATCAGTATCCTCGGAGTCTTCATCCTTTAGTTGAGGTGCCGATTGAGGATTAGGAATGGCAACCTTAGATGGAACTTTCCTTTTGAGGGAAGAATTCCACTTTGGATACTTTAGGGCATTTCCAGTGCTTGCAACACTTCCAGTACTACCTCTCCTGGTCTTCTTGACTAGGATTGCGGAAAACTTTTCATCAATGAAGCCAACTTTTCCTGATGCTACTGCTTCTTGATATCATGAGTATGATTGAAGTTTCTTGATATCATCAGTAAGAAGGCAGTCTGTTAGTACAACACTTTGTTTCTTTGTTGTTGAGTCTTTGAATCTGACAACATTTAGTGTAGGCTCAAACAACGTGAAGTGATGGTTGGGGTCATCAAGTCTCAAGGGAATGTCCAGATTATTCCGGAGTATCCTTTGGATCAACAGCTTAGTGTATCTGATGTAGGGGACCTTGGTGCCAGGTTTCTTGAGGTAAGACATCATGTCTTCCCAAATCAGACTTGCGAAGTCAATATGCATCTTGTTAACCATGCCCCAGAATATTTGCAGTTCCATGAGCTTAGGATGCTCATAACCACTATCACGTCCAGAAACAGACTTGGCAATCATGATGTATAATGTTCTCCACGGCTGAGGGATGTTCTTTAAGTCGACCGAGGAATGTTTAGTAATGATCCCAGCAGCTTCATCATAGCCAATATCGACCATGAAATTGAGTGTAGCATCTTTCGATGGAGTGACAATATATTCAGCAGGCTGGATAGCAGGGAGCAGGAGAATATCTCTTAAATCTGCAACAGTGATGGTGACTTGTTTGTTGTTGAGAGTCATCGTAAGAGCATCTTGACCATCAACTTTCTTCATTGTGTGCCAGAACTGATGGATATAGATCACTGGTACAGTTGCAGAGTTAGTGAGCATGTTGTTGTAAGGATAAGTCTTCAGAATATCCACAGCAATACGGCATGAAGACTCAGAGCAAGTGAAGTTCTCAAAATCAACTTTGAGGTTGTTCTTTCCAATCTTCATACTATAACCAGTAGGGAAAATGTCTTATATTGTGAGCTCATCTGGTGCGTTAACGTTTTCCATTGTGATGTCCATATCGTGATCTGAAAGATATTTAGCCAAAAGAACCAACATATTGAAAGACATTACGTTAGTCAAAAGTTGATTTTATTGACCAATTATAGGATATGTTTTGTTGATGAATGTTGCAAGTTCAATGTCACTTGTATGTCCAATACTCCAAAGTAGTCGTGATAAGTTTCGTGAGTTTATTAACTTTGAATTTTAAAGTCCAAATTTTCACTCATTCACACAACATTTTAACCATTATAGCTTATTAGTGACATTTTGGTTTCGTGACATTATGAGTTATTTATTTACAAGTTTTTACGCGTAACAATTCATAATTTTGGTTAAAATAAGGCTTAAGCGTAAAGTTACAAGCTTATGCGTAAACAGTTGTGTCCATATGCGTAGTCATAAGCTTATGCATAGGAACTCTTCTTACGCGTAAGAAATATTACGCGTAGGAAAAGAGCTCTTGGCATAAAGCTTACGCGTAAGCGTATGTTGGAGCTTATGCGTAAGGTTTACTCGTAAGAGTGAGCCTTATGCGTAAGACTCAAGTTTATGCATATCCTTCACAGGATACGCGTAGTCCCCATGTAGAACCTTACGCGTAAGAGTTACGTGTAAGATTTCTCTTACGTGTAACCTTCTATGCGTAAGATGATCCTTATGCGTAGAGTTCCATTTTAACCTGGATTCTGATTTTGCACGCGTAATAACCTGAAATAAATTCATTATAACATATCTATTAACACTCTATTCAACCTATAATCAAGATCACAAGTATCACAGTTCAAATATAGTTATGCGTAGATTTTACTTAGGCGTACACTTAAAACCCTAAAGTTTCAATTCTTACGATTAAGAAATCTAGCCATGAAATTTGCACCAAATGTTTTCTGGAATGTCTTAGAAGCCTATTGAGACGTTTTCAACAAGTTATAACATCAAACACCTTATGAATCACAAATCCCCAATTCAACGAGACATAAACCCTAAATCTCAATTATATCAAATTTAGTGTTTCTGGGTATGATTCAAGATTGGTTTAGGTTAATAAAACATGTAATAATCATCTCTCAAGCAACTAATTACTCAGAAACACTCACAATCAAAAGCACCCAAAACCACACATAAACCCTAATTTTTTGAAAATGATTAATTGAAGTATCTGGGTTGATTTTGATGTTGAAAATGTTCATAACACTTATTTTTAAACATTTTGACACAATATTTTTCATCATAAACACCTAATGGTGATTTCATGTTCATACGCATACGCGTAGAACACAAAATCATCCCAATCTCAAAATCTAGCCGTTGGATTTTCATGAAATTAAAAACCAATGTTTAAAAAAACTCAAAGAATCATAAACCACTTACAAATTCAAAGTTTAGAGCACGGATTTGCGTTTTGAATATGGATCGTGGATGATGGTTGGTAAAAACTTGAATGTTTGTAATAAATGTTGAAGGTATTTTAGGTGGAAGGTTTTGTTTAAGTGAGAGTTTAAAATTTTGACAACTTTGGTCCCTCCACCTCAACCATTTTCATCCATAGCCCATAACTTCCATTTTGGTTAAGTACAAAGTGTAATTTTGGAAAGAAACTTAACGACACTCCCCCTCGACTTTGAAAATATAGAAATTTTATAAATTTGAGTCCGAGGAGTGTCAAGAAACAAGAAATGTGACCACCATTATCAAAGATACTACCAATACTGGGTAACATGCAAGTACAAGGTTTTATGAAACATGAAATATTTACTTTCTCCCCCTCAACACTTACCCGTGAAAATAGTGAAATTTTGAAAGTGTGAAGTGTTGACAGAAGAATTTGTACTTGCCATGTTAAAAGAAGTTTAGATAGAAGAATATTTTTGTATTTTATAGATTTTATATTTTTCTGTTTTTGTTTTTGAAAAATATATTTACAATAGAGGTTTTGGTGTTTGACTGATTTTAACAATGTTTCAAAAGTTCGTCCAGTTCCTCTAGAGTCAAACACCGCATACCAATCCGGTGGACCAACTCAATAAACCTAGCAGGAGCTAAGGCTTTGGTGAGAAGGTCTGCTAGTTGATATTCAGTACCCACAAAATATAATTCAACAGTACCCTTTTCCACATGCTCCTTTATGAAATTATATCGAAGATCGATGTGCTTAGACTTCGAATGTTGGACGGAGTTGCACGAGATCGCAATAGCACTTCGATTGTCGCAGTACATCGGGATTCTGTCAAATACATAACCATAGTCTTTGAGTTGTGTTCTCATCCATATGACTTGAGCACAACACGCCGACATGGCTACATATTCTGCTTCGGTTGATGATAGCGATGTACAATCCTGTTTCTTTGATTGCCATGACACCAGTTTATCACCAAGAAATTGTAGAGCTCCTGAAGTACTTTTTCGAGAATCTAAGCAACCTGCGTGATCAGCGTCTGAAAAAGCTATTAGTTCAAAACCAGAATCCTTCAGATACCAGATTCCCATGTTAATGGTTCCCTTGATGTATCGAAGGATTCTTGTAGCCTCAGAGAGGTGAGTTTCAGTAGGTCTCAACTGATAACGGGAGCAAAGATATACATCAAATACAATGTCAGGTCTACTGGTTGTTAGATACATGAGAGACCCAATAATAATTTGGTATTTGGTAGGGTCAACCAATTTCCCATGCAAATCAGCATCCAGTTTCTCGGTATGTGCCATCGGTGTGGCATAGGTATCACAGGTTTGCATTCCATGTTTGTTTAAAATTTCAAGAGCATATTTGGACTGACGCAGGAAAATACCACGGGGTGATTGATGAACTTGCAGTCCTAGAAAGAACGTAAGTTCACCCATCATGGACATTTCAAAATGTTTTTTATAAGTTTTGAAAAAGCGTTTGAGTACTTTAGATGTGTTGACCCAAAAATGATGTCATCCACATAAATTTGAACGATTAAAATGTGTTCCCCGTGATATTGTATGAAAAATGTTGGGTCGACCGATCCTTTAGTGAAATTATTGGCAATAAGAAAGGATGATAACTTATCATACCATGCCCAAGGGGCTTGTTTGAGACCGTAGAGAGCCTTGTTCAGTTTGTAGACGTGATTAGGGAACTCTGGATCAACAAATCCTTCTGGCTGACTAACATAGACCGTTTCTTTTAGTTTACCATTCAGAAAAGCGGTTTTGACATCCATCTGAAAGACCGTGATGTTCATGTGAGCCGCAAATGCCAAAACAATCCGTACAGCCTCAAGTCTAGCAACCGGTGCGAACGATTCCTCGTAGTCAATCCCCTCTTCTTGTCTATAACCCTTAGCCACCAGACGTGACTTATTTCTGATAACCATACCTTCAGCATCCAACTTGTTTTTCCAAATCCATTTCAGACCAATCACATAGACCCCTGTTGGTGTTTCAACCAATTCCCATACTTCAAGACATTTAAACTGATTAAGTTATTCTTGCATGGATTCAATCCAATTGTTGTAAGTCATTGCTTCTTTAATGTTTTTGGGTTCAGATTGGCAAACGGTAAGTGCATAAATGCAATGTTCACCGTCAGTCTGAAGGCGTTGTCTAGTTATTAATGGTTGATTTGGGTTTCCAATGATGTTCGCAAGAGGATGGTCTTTAGTCCAACGATGTGTGGAGGGTTGATGTTGATATACATTGTGCAGATTAGGAGGATTCAAATGGCTTGTAGATGATTCTGCAACATCATAAGTGGCAGTTTCATTTGCAAAAGGATTGAAGAACGCATTTGGATCATAATCTGCAGGTTGGGGTACTTCATTGTTCAGAAGATCATCAGCTGGTTCAGCGTCATTGGATGCGGTTTGTTCGGCTGTTGTTGTAGAATCAATTGGAGGTGCTTCTTCAACAGTTGTTGTTGTTTCAGGTGTATCAGGTATTGGATTATTAACAAGTTGAGCAGCGAAAACATTTGATACATCTGGAGCACGTTGATCAATATCATCACTAAACAGAGGAGCAAATAGATGTTCTATTTGTTGACGAGTAAGTTGTAGGCTTGGTTCAGCTGATGATGGGGGTTGGGGGAAGTTTAGATGGTTATGTCCGAGTTCCAAGCTGTTTTGCTCAGAAGCCATCTATGTAAGCTCATCTAAATTTGCATGAATCGTTTCCATAATCTCCCTTGTACGATGATTCCAGATCCGGTAACCCTTAGAGTTTTCACAGTATCCAACAAATACTCCTATGTCAGCTTTAGCTTTGAGCTTACCAAAGTCATCACGATCATTATTTGGGTAACAAAGGGATCCAAATACATGAAAGTGTTTGAGATTCGGTTTACGGTTGTGGATAAGCTCAAAAGGTATTTTGTTGTGGCGTTTGGTAATCATTGAACGGTTCTGAGTGCAGCAGGCAGTTGACACGGCTTCAGCCCACAAGTAATCTGGAAGTTTTGCATTTATTAGCATCTTTCTTGCTGCTTCCACTAACGTATGGTTTCGTCTTTCAACCAAGCCGTTTTGTTCTGGTGTCCGAGCAATGGATGTTTGATGCTCAATTCCCACTTTCTCATAATATACACGAAGATTTTGATTCACAAATTTAGTTCCTTTGTCTGTTCTGATTTGTCTGACTGTGTTCCGGAGCTGAACTTGAATTTTTGTGAGAAAGGTGATGATCATCTGTGGAGCTTGATCTTTAGTTCGAAGAAAATAAACCCAATTCCATCTTGAGTAGTCATAGACAATTACCAAAATGTAGCGTTTCCCATTAATCGTCTGCAAGCGCATCGGACCACACAAATCCATGTGAAGAAGATGAAGCACATGCTGTGAGCTGTGTTCCACCTTTGAAGGAAAGTGAGCACGAGTGCTTTTCCCTTGTTCACAAGCTGAGCATAGATGATCTTTAGAGTACCAAAATCTTGGGAGACCTTCAACAAGTTTGTAACGTGCAAGATTGGTTATGGTTTGAAAGTTTAAGTGTGAAAGTCGACGGTGCCATAGCCAAGATTTAGTAGATGTTGCCTTTTAAAGTAGACAGATAGGAGATGAAGCAATCATGTCTTGCATTGAGATTGTATACAGACTTGATGTGCGGGTACCAGACATAAGATCGTTTCCTTGTAGATCACGAATGGAACAATTTTTCTCCCGAAAAGCAACTTCCAAATCTCCATCACAAAATTGACCAACTGAGAAGAGATTGTGACCGAGACCTTCCACATAATAAACCCTGCTAATTTCGATGTAACCATTGATGTAATCTCCGTAGCCCATGATAGCTGCGAAGTGATCATTCCCGAACCTTACAGTGCCAATGAACTTTGAAACAAAGTTGGATAACAGTTTGAGATTGCCTGTCATGTGTCGGGAACATCCGCTATCAACAATCCAGAGGATGATCTGTATCACCTGCATTACACACAGACGACACAGATGGAATAGAAGTAGATGTGGAACCCGAAGAGTTAGAGGGTTCTGATGCAGTTATAGTTGAAACACACATGTTTATGATTTTAGGTATCCATTTAAAGCCAAGTGTATTATGTAACCATTTCTGCCATCTCCAACTAGTCTTAGCTTTGGTCTTAGTAAATGCACTAGGTGATAAGTTCTTCCTAGGAGGTGTAGGGGTACTATGGGTACATCAATAAGCGTGGCCGGAACACTAGAAGGTGATTTACCTAGCACAGACTTGGAAGCATTAGTGGGCCTAGAGGTATTCCGTTTTCTATTATTCTGCTTACGAGATAGGATAGCATTAGCAACACATTTATCATGACAACCAGAAAACATACTTTTATGACAACCAACACAAGAAGCTTCAAACATAACATTTAAAGTACTTAAAGGTTCATCATTCGTTACATCACTTTTTCCATTACATTTGTCAGACGCAATATCTAAAGTGGGAGTAACATGAGTTTTATTCAAAGTCCTAAGGTGTTCTTCTACTTCAGAGGTCTTTATTGTTCTTTTCTTACGTCGCAACTTCCTATTCTTCCTTGATGTGCTCTTAAGCTGTGAAGTGCTTGCGTTGGTAAAAGAGGCAACTATTCCTGTTTCAGTAGAGGGAAGCACATTAGTTTCTTGTGATGTGTTATTTGGCAGTCTAAGAATTCCTGGTGCAATTACTTTTGAGTTACTATCCCTATCTTGCTTAATTTTCACCAAATCAGCTTTTAGATCATGGATAGTGTGTAACAAATCTTGATTTTCAGAGCGAGTGTTTCCATTTTGTCGTAAAAATCTTTGGTATATGCAAGATGATCATCAAGATCTTTTGAAGCTTGAGCACGAGTTTTTTTGAGTAAATCAAATATGACACCATATTCTTTTTTAACTTTTGAAATTTCTTGTTCATATTTTGAAATTTGACACTTCAAAGACACGTTTTGATCATCCAGTTGCTCAAGTTTTGGATTAAGAGTTTTTTTGTGCAACTGGTTGATTTTGTTTTGCAAAGCGAGTTCTCGATTTTGACAATCTTTTTGACACCATTGAAGACGACGTTTTGCATTCGAAAGCTCGTTTAAGAATCGTTCATTTTCAACTTTTCAAGACTTGATTTGTGACACATTATCAGTATTCTCAACATTTTCAACAGAATCAGCAGTGATATAATCAAATGCATTAGCAACAGTATGTAGTAACACAATATTTATGGTATCAGCACAGAGAACATCTTCCAAGAGTCGATCAACATCTTTTCTTAACATTTTCTTTTTACGTTTAGAATTTGAAATCGATGTTTCTGTTTGTTCGAAAACTCTTTTCATAAGTCCAAGCTCCTTGTGAAAATCCCTTTCCTAATATATTGCACACATTTCAAATTTCGGACATGAGGTAAAAAAAGATTTCTGAAAAATATCTCTTTGGGCTCGCGCTTGAGGCGATTGAAAATGTTCAACTTTTATTTCAGAATTGATTTCAATTTCACGTTCCAAAAGTTTGATGTTCGATAAGAATGTTTCAAAATATTTTATAACTTGACATTGTTCAGCTAATGGCTTTATTTCATTGAATGAAGGTAAAGGACCACTAATTTGTGCAGCATTGGAAAGGGGACCATCATTAGAAGACTCAGAAGTAGGTGTGATAACCCAAGGTGTGTTAGAACGATCCTGTTGTGTGACGAAAGTTACAGCTTTTGAATAGTTAAATGGAATGTTATAAACAACATTTTCCAATTTTCACCGACTCTCGTCTTCTGCATCTAATTCCTCCATGCGATTATATTCAACAACACTCATAATGGAATCATCAATTCTGTGTTCTGCACTGTAAACTTGAGGATTTGGTTTGAATGCTCTATGTGAAAACTTAGGTTTGTAATCAGCAAGATTCGGTCCATATCCATTTGGATTTGGTTTAAAAGTAAACTTTTGAATAGTTGTGATTGACTCACCATGTTTGTAAACAACATTTCGAAACTCTTTGATTTTGTTTTGTAAGTCGACAATTTCTTCAAGATAGTCATCTATTTGTTTCCTTGAATGCTTTTTGTATTAGCAAAACTGTTTTTGACAAGTTAACAATTCAGACTTGGCTTTTTGAGTTTCCGAAGTAAGAGCGTTAACTTGTTGTTTATGATCATATTTCAGTTGTTCTATTTGAGACAACAAAGCATTCTTGGATGCAACTAGATCACAGATCTGTTTTTTCAAAGATTTTTTATTTTGGTATGATTTAGCAAATGTGACTTCAAAACCTTTTTCACGTTTCTCTTTTGTTTGAAAAATGTTGAGTTGGAACTTTAAGCATTCATTATCCTTAGTCAATAGTGCAATTTTATCGTGTAATTTCTTATTGATGTCATGGCACTTTTCCATTCGAGATTTTTGGTCCGTAATTAAGTTGGTCATGAGCTCAAGATCTGGATTAGACGACGGTTCAGCTTGTTCAATGTGAGTCTCAACATGATCATTTTTTAGATCCTCAAATATAACCACGGAGTCAACTTGATTATCAATATTAACCATAAGGTGATCTTGATCGTCAAATATAACTACGGGATCTATTTGATTATCATCAGAATGAGATGTAGATGGCTCATGTTGAACACTCTGATCTCCGTCAGATGCAGATGTTGGCGGAGATATCAGATGAGTAATGAATATAGTCTGATCTGGTACCTGAGACAAGTCGTCAGTGTCATACTGATGAGTGTGTAAATACTCATCATTTTTAGTCAAATCTGAACTGCAAAACGTTTAAAAATGCTCAGAAATGCATCAAAATACTGAAAATATTCCAAAATTACATTTTATATGTTTCAGATGCAAAATGTTTAAAATCAGATGAAAAATGAGCAAAGTTTGCATAATTAGCAGTTTCAGTCCCCCAAGTTTCTAAAATTTTCAAAAATAGTCCCTGAGTCAAAAATTTCAAAAGAAAAATCACCAAAGGTCCTTTTTAAATCATAACTTATCAAATTTAGTCCTTTGGTGAAAAATATCAAAAGTTTGAGAAAATTACAAAAATGGTCCTCCAAGTTTGAAAATTGGCAAAATAGGTCCCTGGAAAATTGGAAAATGGCAAGATTGGTCCTTGTACTTTGTGAGATTGTCACTTTTGGTCCCTTGAAACCTCTTTGCTTAAATGGCAGCTTAGGACCTTGTGTTTTCAGAATTTACATCAATGGTCCTTGTTATTTAAGCCATTTTGACCCTTGACACCATTGTGACCCCTGTCATTTGCAATTTTGATCCCCCTTCCCTGTTTTGGACTGCCAGGTCAAACCCAGAAGTCAAAATCCACCTTTCCCGCCAATATTGAGAAAGTGGTTAAAATCCACAAAAGTTATCCCAAAGCTCTGAAACTAAGTGTGATCCACTCAGAGACACGTGGCAAGACCATTGGAGGTATAAAAAGAAGAAGAGAAGAAGATAGGAGAAGTAGTTAGTTTTAAAATTTTCAAGTATGTCGTTTTTTATGTTTCTGTTTTAATAAAACTCTAGGATCTAATCTTTGTGTTTCATTGTTACAAACTCAAGTAGTATTATCTGTATAATGTACCTTTAAACATCAATTTCAAATTTTAATCAAGTTTCAAGTTCTTTGTTCACTGTTGCAATTCTCAATTTCAATTTCCTATGTACAAGCTTTCAATAGCTTATTTTTAAGCTCAAACCAGTGTATTAAAGCTTCTTATAGCTTGTGATAAGCTTTCAATTGAGTTTTAAGCTATTTTAGATTATGGTCAACGAAAGTCAACTGGTGGTGATTTTGGTTTAGAAATGGAATGGGTTGACTCAGTGATGATATTGGGTTGAAATTAGATTATAATAGTGGTTGTGGATCTTGTTCTTAGCCTGTAACTCAGTTGAACCTTTGTGAGTGATTCATGCCATTTTCAATTTTCAATTTTACTTGCTTGTGTATCTGTAGTTAACACTAGTTAGTCATGTTCACTTAATGTTAATTAGAGTATTTAAACTTATTTTGATCAAGAGAACAAGGTGGTTTAGTGTTTAGTTCATTTTAATTTCACAACAGTTGTAATAAAGGGGGTGTTTGGTTTGCTGATATATCTGTCCTTAAAGCTTGCTCAGTAGATAGCATTTGTTTGTTTAAGTTTGTGTAGCCTATTTGAGTACTTATTTGTCCAAGTTTGTGCCTAAAAAACATCATAAGTCAAAATCCATGTCATTTGCCTGTAACAGATTCACTGTTGGATTTTTGTGAATCAGATCACTTACTTTGTGTTCAAGAATCATTAAGCTAGTTTGCAGTGGTCTTAATATATCATATAACATCAAAGTCATCTCATAAATTAGGATCAAAACTCAAGAAGGTCAACTTTCCATTTCTTTCATAAAGTCAAAAGTTTGCAACAAATCAGTTTTTTTCAAAACTTGCAGACACTGCACAGTTTTCATTTCAAGTAGTTAGGGTCTGAGCTTTGGTTTAGCAGTCATCTGGTTGGTGGTCTTGAGGTCCACAGTGCTGGTTCCCACATAAGCTCATTAGATAAGCCTGTGCATAAGCTTCAAAGTAGCTACATTTCCCCTGTGCACTGCATATCCATTTTCTCAGAAACTTGGAGATCTATCCACAAGCTCATAAGAGCTTGTGAGTGGCTCATTTTTGGTTTACATGCACTTTGCTAGGTCAACTAGAGATTGCAATATTTGGTTCTATGTTTCTGGCTTATCCAGTGACTTATTTTTAAGCTGCAAAGTGATGTCAAGCTCTGTTTGGTAGTTAAGGCTTTAACTTGGTTCATTTGCTTCTAATCTGAGATTTAGTGTTCATATTTAGTTGCATTAAGTTGTTATAAGTTGGTTTTAGCCTAATTCATGCCCTTGTAGCTTCTGGTTAATTAGTGTAGCTTATAGCTTATTTTTCCCTATAATCTTCCATAGCAGATTCAAAGCAGCTTGCATTTCCATTGATATAGTGTAGTTTTAACCAATTTTCTTAGATTCTCCATATCATTTTAGAATTTTCCTGAGAATTTCATAATTTTTGGTCAACTTTTGCTATTTTTCTCATTTTAAAGTAGTTTTAAGCACTTTTTAAATAGTATTTAATACAAAAAAATTCAGAAAAGTATCAAAAAAATAATTTTTCATTTTTATTAAGTTAAGATAAATATAAAAAGCCAAAAACATATTTTTCCATATTTTTCTTAGTTAAATTTGTATTTTTAAATGTTTTAATTAGTTTTTAATAGTTTAAAATTCCTAGAAAATAGAAAAATAATCAGAAAAATACAAAAATAGTTTTGAAAATTCTAGTTTGTTATTTTAGATTTTTCTAAGTCTTAATTTTATTTTTCTAGCTTTATTTCCTATTTTCTTGTATTTTAGGTAATTATTTAATAGTTAAAAATAGTTTTTAATTAATAATAATTAATTAAATAGTTATAAAAATAATTTTCTTTTTCTATAAATTTTCTTTTATCATTAGGATTATAAAAATGTATTTTTCATATTTTTAGGACTTTTATTTCTTAGATTTCACTTTTTATTTTGTGCGTTTACGTAATTTTTATTTAAACGTAAGTTTTTAGTTTTAAGTTTTAAACGTTCATCATTTTAAATATAGTGATAGCGTTTATTTAATAGATTTTACCTTTTTAACTTTCTTTAATTTGCATTTAAGCCCCTGTAGTTTATGGGCTTTTTCTGTAGTTATAATAAATCACAAATCCTTTCCCGTTCAAATCCCTCGATCACTACACGTCTGACTATTCTCGCACAGCTCGTTGGGACTTAACGACCTGGGGAAACACTATACTCTCCTGATCTTCATTGCATTCGTGTTTGAGCAGTTTAAGCTGATTACGGTCTGCCATTCACAAGTGGCAGGCTTGAGTAATTTAGCTTGACTGTTTTGCGCGGATCAAATTTTGAAAAGTCTATTTTGATATTTTAGACTTTTCTAAGTCTTAATTTTATTTTTCTAGCTTTATTTCCTAATTTCTTGTATTTTAGGTAATTATTAAATAGTTAAAAATAGTTTTTAATTAATAATAATTAATTAAATAGTTATAAAAATAATTTTCCTTTTCTATAAATTTTCTTATATCATTAGGATTGTAAAAATGTATTTTTCATATTTTTAGGACTTTTATTTCTTAGATTTCACTTTTTATTTTGTGCGTTTACGTAATTTTTATTTAAACGTAAGTTTTTAGTTTTAAGTTTTAAACGTTCATCATTTTAAATATAGTGATAGCGTTTATTTAATAGATTTTATCTTTTTAACTTTCTTTAATTTGCATTTAAGCCCCTGTAGTTTATGGGCTTTTTCTGTAGTTATAATAAATCACAAATCCTTTCCCGTTCAAATCCCTCGATCACTACACGTTTGACTATTCTCGCACAGCTCGTTGGAACTTAACGACCTGGGGAAACACTATACTCTCCTGATCTTCATTGCATTCGTGTCTGAGCAGTTTTAAGTTCCTTACGGCTGGTCATTCACAAGTGATCAGCATCGCGTGAGAAAACTTGACGGTTTTGCACCAATCAAATTTTGGCGCCGCTGCCGGGGAGCAGTGCTAATAGTCTTACGTCTAGCAGATTAGTGATTTGGATATTCACTCTTTGTTCATACCATCCATCTGTATATGTTTATATTTTCTTATCCAAAAAACACAAAAATATTCTTCTCATTCCTCTTATTCGTTGATTCTATTTCTCTTACCCTCTTTTCCCGTTTAATTCTATTCTTCGTATCCTCTCAACCATTTGATTCTCTTCTTAATCCTCTATATGTTTAATTCTTATGTCGACAATCGTCAACTTCATCGTCAGAAATGTGTGTGAGCGGTGTGGAGGGCCTAGTTCAAGCGAATTTTGCAATTCGTGCGAATTATCCATCATAAATTCTTTTCAAAGTTATTTCGACCACCCGCCACATCCTGAAATCCATTCTGATCTTGACAAACCAGTTCAAACGTCGGAGCTACCCCAAGCACCCACCGAGGATTACGAGGACACTTTCTTTGAAGATAGAGCCCGTAATCTAATCGAACAAATTCAAGCCGACGAAAACAGGTCGAGAATTAGAATTGATTACGATGAACCCGTTCAAACACCGGTGACTAGCAAGAATGACTTGCCTAATCTTCACATTTCTCAAGAACCAGAACCGGAGACCATAACGGAAGTGGTGGAAATTGCTAGCTCTCAGAGCACACCACTTGTCCCACCTCCTGATCTTTCTGAATGTTCTTCGAGACTCAATAGTCATTCGGATCATCATGTTGGTTTTGTTGATTCTTTGAATAAACCGATTCCTCTTTATAACTATCAAATGCAATCGTTTATTCCTTGTGTCGGTTGTGGTGAGCCTCTTTATGGTTCACCCTGTCGTTGGTGTACTTGTGTACAATGTGGTAATGATATTCATAACGGGAGTTGTTTGTTTTGTGGTTCGAGGAATTCATTTGATTATGATCCTAATCAAAACTCATTTAACGACTCCTCAAACTTTTCCAATTACCCACCACAGCCCGACTATTCTTCATATAATCAACATACCTGCTGTGAATTTTGTGGAGGTCCTCACCAAGGATTTGAGTGTCAATCCGGAAACACGTTTGTCTATGAACAGTTTTCCAGTGATGCTCAGAACTATGGTTATGACCAAAATCCATATGATTCACCTGTCCAGACTCAACAGTTTTACTGTTGTGAGTACTGTGGAGGTCCCCATTTCAGCTCTGATTGTCAAACAGGGAATCCATTTCCTTGTAACAATCATGACTCTCACATGTTTGATAATTTCCAACCTCCACAGCACGATACGGCTCAAACTCCACCTGAGCCGTTGTCTCATGAAATCTCCCAGGATCTTGAAACCGCAATGAAATCACTTAATGATATGATGCAAAACTTCAAGGATCAAGTGAGTAATGAAAAGACCATAGGAGAATTGCTGGCCGAAGAACGAGAAGAACGAGAAGCTCGCAAATCTAGGGAAGAATTATTAATCCTAGAGCAAGCAGCTCTAAGACGTTCCCAATTTCTGAAGGCCGCTCTATATGACGATGACGAGGAGAGTTTTTATCCTTTTAGAGATAATACTTCTCAACTCCCTCAGTCAGTTGATATTCCAGCAGTTGAGATTCCATCTCAAGCAACTGCTATCACGCCCGAGGCTCCCACTCACTCTCTGAATATGGGGGACGAGCATCTTGACACTGTTCCTAAAAAGGAATCGGACGAATTCATAAAGTCTAGTGTTGAGGACCTTGTCCCAATCCCAGGAGAGTTACAGGGAATTCTTGATCATGTGTGTGATATCCCTCCTCCTCTTGTCTTCCAAAGTGATCATATTGAGATGTTCTCCGATTCTAATGATAATGATTCGTTATCTTGTGGAGACATCATTTATATGGAAGATTCACCTTCTGAGCTTGTTAGCTTAGAAGAAGAGAATGATGAAGTTACTGACACTGAAATCAAAGATGAAGCACTTCGTGCAACATTACTGAATGTCAAACTTCTCATTTCTAAAATCGAGGCTTTCAATGAAAAACCTATTTCATCTCCTATCCCCATTAAGGATAGTGACATTCTTTCCGATGATTCTATTCCGGAAATGAAAGCCTTCTGTTTTGATAATATGGGAGAGAAGATTAGTGGCAGTACCACTTTTCATTCTCATAATTCTCTCCCCGATTATGAATCATTTACATTGGATGAGTTCACCAGTGAACCCACTGATACCAATTCTGAATATGATTCATTTACCTTCGAGGAGTTCTCCTGTGAACTCACTCATATCATATCTCCGCCGGAGTATGATAATTTCTACTTTGATCTAGACACACCCATAATATGTCTTGATCAAGTGAGCTTAACTGAGGAGATTCATGAAACTATGAATTCTCCTATTGAGGATGAAGAGTTAGTCATGATTTGTATCATGATTTTCTTTCTTTTCTTCATATATCCCGTGGCTTCTCCTGTTCTTCACTCCTTCGGGAATGAAGACATTATCTTTGACCCAGGCATTTCCATGTACCATTTGTGAGCCGGGTCTGTCTGTATATCTCATCGGTGTGGAACTTTCACGTACTTCAATGTTTATCCAAACATCTTGAATGAAAGTCCGATGGAGATTGTCTCTTCCACTTACTTCCCCATGAACAAATTAATTCGGGGTCGAGTCAAGCTAGCGACTCGGTAATCAAAAACAGTAGCATGCTTAACATGGGTTTTCACCCGTGTGTACCACCCTAGTGTGGGGGAGATGCCCCACATGTTGTATATAGATCTTAAAAATGATGAAAATTGTAAATATTAAAAAAGAGAATAATTGTTGTGTTTCTACACTTAGCTAGTAATGTTATCTTTTTACGTTCTAAGTTTCGGCATAAAAGCCGGTACTTTGAATATTGAGGACAATATTCATTTCTAAGTGTGGGGGGGAAATTCTGGCGAATTTTGATCATAAATGTACCCTTTTAGTCCCTTTTTCCCCCAAAATGGCCAAATTTAAAAAAAAAATTTAGTGGAAGTACTATGTACTAAACACAACAAATGGTAATCAGTCCACCATGTCTAACCCACATAAGGACTGGCTAATCCAGGAGCAAACGGCTCTTGGTAAAGATATCTCAAATCCGTTGACGGCTTACAATTTGCCCAAAATTGTATGGTATTCAGCTCACCATATCCTTAAAAGTGAAGAGTTGGCTAGCCCGCAAGTTTATGGCTTGTGGTAAAGGCAGTGGAAAAACCATAATTGGTAATCAGCTCACCAAAGATAATATTGATAATTTATCTAAGAGTTGGCTAGTCCAGAAGGGTACGGCTTCTGGTAAAGACAAAATCAAATCCGTTGAAAGCTGGTGGTTTGCTCAAAATCACATGGTTATCGGTGTACCATGGTTCTTACTTGAACTGAAACATTTGGCTACTCCAGAAGTAATGGCTTTTGGTAAAGAGATTCAAATCCATTCAGTTTTTCTCAAAAGATTGCTAGGGACTAGCAATAGTTTAGTGTGGGGGATTGATGAGTGTGTAAATACTCATCATTTTTAGTCAAATCTGAACTGCAAAACGTTTAAAAATGCTCAGAAATGCATCAAAATACTGAAAATATTCCAAAATTACATTTTATATGTTTCAGATGCAAAATGTTTAAAATCAGATGAAAAATGAGCAAAGTTTGCATAATTAGCAGTTTCAGTCCCCCAAGTTTCTAAAATTTTCAAAAATAGTCCCTGAGTCAAAAATTTCAAAAGAAAATCACCAAAGGTCCTTTTTAAATCATAACTTATCAAATTTAGTCCTTTGGTGAAAAATATCAAAAGTTTGAGAAAATTACAAAAATGGTCCTCCAAGTTTGAAAATTGGCAAAATAGGCCCCTGGAAAATTGGAAAATGGCAAGATTGGTCCTTGTACTTTGTGAGATTGTCACTTTTGGTCCCTTGAAACCTCTTTGCTTAAATGGCAGCTTAGGACCTTGTGTTTTCAGAATTTACATCAATGGTCCTTGTTATTTAAGCCATTTTGACCCTTGACACCATTGTGACCCCTGTCATTTGCAATTTTGATCCCCCTTCCCTGTTTTGGACTGCCAGGTCAAACCCAGAAGTCAAAATCCACCTTTCCCGCCAATATTGAGAAAGTGGTTAAAATCCACAAAAGTTATCCCAAAGCTCTGAAACTAAGTGGGATCCACTCAGAGACACGTGGCAAGACCATTGGAGGTATAAAAAGAAGAAGAGAGGAGAAGTAGTTAGTTTTAAAAATTTCAAGTATGTCGTTTTTTATGTTTCTGTTTCAATAAAACTCTAGGATGTAATCTTTGTGTTTCATTGTTACAAACTCAAGTAGTATTATCTGTATAATGTACCCTTAAACATCAATTTCAAATTTTAATCAAGTTTCAAGTTCTTTGTTCACTGTTGCAATTCTCAATTTCAATTTCTTATGTACAAGCTTTCAATAGCTTATTTTTAAGCTCAAACCAGTGTATTAAAGCTTCTTATAGCTTGTGATAAGCTTTCAATTGAGTTTTAAGCTATTTTAGATTATGGTCAACGAAAGTCAACTGGTGGTGATTTTGGTTTAGAAATGGAATGGGTTGACTCAGTGATGATATTGGGTTGAAATTAGATTATAATAGTGGTTGTGGATCTTGTTCTTAGCCTGTAACTCAGTTGAACCTTTGTGAGTGATTCATGCCATTTTCAATTTTCAATTTTACTTGCTTGTGTATCTGTAGTTAACACTAGTTAGTCATGTTCACTTAATGTTAATTAGAGTATTTAAACTTATTTTGATCAAGAGAACAAAGTGGTTTAGTGTTTAGTTCATTTTAATTTCACAACAGTTGTAATAAAGGGGGTGTTTGGTTTGCTGATATATCTGTCCTTAAAGCTTGCTCAGTAGATAGCATTTGTTTGTTTAAGTTTGTGTAGCCTATTTGAGTACTTATCTGTCCAAGTTTGTGCCTAAAAAACATCATAAGTCAAAATCCATGTCATTTGCCTGTAACAGATTCACTGTTGGATTTTTGTGAATCAAATCACTTACTTTGTGTTCAAGAATCATTAAGCTAGTTTGCAGTGGTCTTAATATATCATATAACATCAAAGTCATCTCATAAATTAGGATCAAAACTCAAGAAGGTCAACTTTCCATTTCTTTCATAAAGTCAAAAGTTTGCAACAAATCAGTTTTTTTCAAAACTTGCAGACACTGCACAGTTTTCATTTCAAGTAGTTAGGGTCTGAGCTTTGGTTTAGCAGTCATCTGGTTGGTGGTCTTGAGGTCCACAGTGCTGGTTCCCACATAAGCTCATTAGATAAGCCTGTGCATAAGCTTCAAAGTAGCTACATTTCCCCTGTCTGCATATCCATTTTCTCAGAAACTTGGAGATCTATCCACAAGCTCATAAGAGCTTGTGAGTGGCTCCTTTTTGGTTTACATGCACTTTGCTAGGTCAACTAGAGATTGCAATATTTGTTTCTATGTTTCTGGCTTATCCAGTGACTTATTTTTAAGCTGCAAAGTGATGTCAAGCTCTGTTTGGTAGTTAAGGCTTTAACTTGGTTCATTTGCTTCTAATCTGAGATTTAGTGTTCATATTTAGTTGCATTAAGTTGTTATAAGTTGGTTTTAGCCTAATTCATGCCCTTGTAGCTTCTGGTTAATTAGTGTAGCTTATAGCTTATTTTTCCCTATAATCTTCCATAGCAGATTCAAAGCAGCTTGCATTTCCATTGATATAGTGTAGTTTTAACCAATTTTCTTAGATTCTCCATATCATTTTAGAATTTTCCTGAGAATTTCATAATTTTTGGTCAACTTTTGCTATTTTTCTCATTTTAAAGTAGTTTTAAGCACTTTTTAAATAGTATTTAATACAAAAAAATTCAGAAAAGTATCAAAAAAATAATTTTTCATTTTTATTAAGTTAAGATAAATATAAAAAGCCAAAAACATATTTTTCCATATTTTTCTTAGTTAAATTTGTATTTTTAAATGTTTTAATTAGTTTTTAATAGTTTAAAATTCCTAGAAAATAGAAAAATAATCAGAAAAATACAAAAATAGTTTTGAAAATTCTAGTTTGTTATTTTAGATTTTTCTAAGTCTTAATTTTATTTTTCTAGCTTTATTTCCTATTTTCTTGTATTTTAGGTAATTATTTAATAGTTAAAAATAGTTTTTAATTAATAATAATTAATTAAATAGTTATAAAAATAATTTTCTTTTTCTATAAATTTTCTTTTATCATTAGGATTATAAAAATGTATTTTTCATATTTTTAGGACTTTTATTTCTTAGATTTTACTTTTTATTTTGTGCGTTTACGTAATTTTTATTTAAACGTAAGTTTTTAGTTTTAAGTTTTAAACGTTCATCATTTTAAATATAGTGATAGCGTTTATTTAATAGATTTTATCTTTTTAACTTTCTTTAATTTGCATTTAAGCCCCTGTAGTTTATGGGCTTTTTCTGTAGTTATAATAAATCACAAATCCTTTCCCGTTCAAATCCCTCGATCACTACACGTTTGACTATTCTCGCACAGCTCGTTGGGACTTAACGACCTGGGGAAACACTATACTCTCCTGATCTTCATTGCATTCGTGTCTGAGCAGTTTTAAGCTGATTACGGTCTGCCATTCACAAGTGGCAGGCTTGAGTAATTTAGCTTGACTGTTTTGCGCGGATCACATACACTGGGCATGTATCACTCATGTGGAGCTCTTGCATGTTTTCCATTAACATCACAGCTGCATTAGCCAGCAATTCCTCTATGTCATCATCCGAATCTGCATTTGCCATGAAGCTCTGTTCCTTGTTGGTAAGAGTTCCACCAGCTTCATCCTTGAGAGCCAAGAGTAAAGCCTCTTTGTGATAAGCGCTGCCTCTTGTCCTCGGCTTTGGGCATGCTTTAGCCAGATGACCCTTCTCATTACAATTATAACAACGAAGACCATTAACCCCAGTCTGAGCATTTCCCTGATCAACCACTAGAGCCCATTGTTGCGGAGCACCCATGTTATTCCTCCCAGCATTAAACCCTTGAACACTACCCATCTGACGAATATTACCACGATTCTGAACTTCAACACGTCCATTGTTAACAACAGCATGATTCCTTGTGTTTGATGAGGTACGAATGCGATTGTTGGATTTATTGGAATATCGGCCGAAGGCTCTACCAATCATGACAAACCCTTGTTGCAATGCATCGAAAGCTTCTGCATCCTCATTAGATTCGTTGTAGAGTGCTTGATCATTGTTGTTGTTGAATGGAACCAATTGAGTTTCTTGTGATTGTTGTTGCTGTGAGGGATCGTATGGTGTGATCTGAGCAGTTGGTTGTGGAGGATTTATGAAGACAGTTTGTAAGGTTGGAAATTGAGGATAACAAGTTTGAGCCCACAAAGCAAAAGTTTGATTATCCGGGAGTGAAGGTGAAACAGGAGCTCCACGGATGATTCTTTCTCTGTCAACTTCCTTTTGGTGGGGCTTCAAATAGTCGTACACCAATCCGTATGTAGCATGATGAAGATTCTTCGCTTGACGGATGAAAATAACATACTTTTCCCAATCAGGACCAAGACTACTAAGGAACTTAGTGTTGACTGCAATTCTTGGCATAATGATTTTATGTTTTTCCAAGTCATTGATGATGTCTGAGAATCGATGATGATATGACTCTAATGTCTCCCCTAGTTCAATCATGAAGTGTTCATATGCTAAGTAGATTTTGGATTCCATGTCTTCTTGATTGAGTTTTGTGCCTTCCATGAGAAGATGAATATGCTCCCACATTGCTTTAGCAGTCTTCTGAGTATCAACACTACGAAGTATCGGATTGGGTAATCCCAAAAGGATATATTACATTGAAGTTCATCGGCTTCTAAGTGTAGAAGTTGGTCAGTAGTAAGTTGATCAAGACCGACAACGTTGGTGATACCATCTCTTGGTGGAACAGCATTCGGATCTCCGGGTACAGTGATAGTAGGCATCTGAAATGGACCTTCAAGGATGACTTTCTTTAAGAACTTTCCATGTGGCTTCTTTAGATCACAAAACCTAAAGAACCTTATCACTCATTGATCGTAGTTTCTAGGAGTGAGCATTTGAGGTCTATCAAGTGATCCAGCTTCATGAATGGATTGTTGGCTACTTAAAGCTTCACACATCTTTGAAAACCAAGATGGTTCCTTCATAGCATACTTGGATGGATGCTGATTTTGAAAGTTTTTGTAAGGTTGTACTTGTAGACTAGGGGGTGGTTGAATCATTTGTGGTGGAATTGCTCCTTGAGGAAATTGTTGTTGAAATTGTTGCATTTGTTGTGGTGATGGTGGAGGATATTGTTGATAGAGTTGTTGTTGTTGTTGAGGATACATGTGTGGAAAGTAGCTAGAGTATGGTGGTTGATACATCTTGAAACTTGTGTCGATGATGGATCTTTGTAGTCGAATGAAACTTTGTTGATGAAGTAACCTTATGCGTAGAACCAGCTTAAGCGTAGAAAAATACCTTATGCGTAAAACACCAACTTACGCGTAAAAGAGAGCTTACGCGTAGGATAGCTTATGCGTAAGACTTGAGGAAAAAACTTAGCTTAGGCGTAAAACTAAAGGCTTAGTAGTAGAATGCTTATGCGTAAGATTAGCTTATGCGTAAGATTAGCTTATGCGTAAGATTAGCTTATGCGTAAGACTATGCTTAGGCGTAAGAAAATGCTTAGGCGAAAAGAATTCTGCGCGTAAGTTATTAGCTTAGGCGTAAAACTAGAGTTTTCCTAAAAATCCTTTACACTTATACCAGTGTAAAAGATATCCAAAGTCGAAGTGTTTTCAGGCTTATCCAAGCAAGAGAACACTGAGTAAACCAATAGCACTGAAGATCAAGCGATGAAGAGCTTACGCGTAGACTTTGAATGCTTACGAGTAAAACTAGGGTTTTACTATGCGTAGGAAGTACCAATCTTTACCAAAACTGATTTTTCTGCCCAAAAGTGTTTAGAAACCTGATTTTTATGATGAAAAAGCTTCAATATCACCAAAATAACACAAAAGTTGGAAACTTGATGATTTAGCTCACTTTTTCAGCTTACGCGTAGACAGAAGTGTACGCACAAAACCAAGCTCAAAAACAATTGTACACGCGTAAAGTTTCAAACTTTATGCAAAAAACTTAAACTTTAACACAAAATAAACCTTAAAATACAAGAATCTTGAGTTTTAAAGTGTAAATTTTGAAGCTTTATGCGTATGAATGTTTGAGAACGAGAAACCCACGCGTATACCTTAAAAAACTTCAAAAACAAAAAAATTCACCCAACTAGATGGCGAATGATACCACTGTTAGGTCACCATGTTTGTAACACAAGCATCAATATGTTAGAAATGAGATAAAGAGAGATTGGTTGAACAAAACACACGTATGACTATAAACCTTTAGGCGTAGGATTTGAATGAAATGAACAACCAACTCCCAAATGGGAGTTTACAACATTATTTATAGGGGAAGGGAGCTAGGGCAACACATCTAGTCCCTTCTTTATTTATGGGCTTGGGCCAAGGCTTATGGGCTTTCTACATAAGCCTTGCCATTAATACTACCTAATTAAGCTAACTATTACATATTGATTACTAACACTTGAGAAGTAGTTTAGGAGTGATTCAAACATGATTTGCCAGTGAGATCATGTCCAAGATTATTTGGAGGAACCATTGGAGTCTTCACTGAGGCACAATCAGATATCTCATATTTCTTCAAGAGATTTCTGGTGTATTTCTCTTGACTGATGGTGATTCCTTTATCAGTTTTCCTGATCTGTAGTCCAAGGAAGTATGTGAGTTCACCCATCATGCTCATTTCAAACTTCTTTGTCATCAGTTTTTCAAACTGTTTGCAAAGAGTGTAGTTTGTTGAGCCAAAGATGATATCATCAACATATACTTGGACCAGTATCACATCTTGTTTTGTCCTGTAGATAAACAGTGTGTTGTCTATCTTTCCTATGACAAACTTGTTTTGAATTAGGAAGGTTGAGAGAGTTTCATACCATGCTCTGGGAGCTTGTTTAAGTCCATATAGGGCTTTGTCAAGCTTGCAGACATAGTCAGGGAATTCACTACTCTCAAAGCCAGATGGTTGCTGAACATACGCATCTTCCTTGAGTTCACCATTTAGGAATGCACTTTTTACATCCATTTGGTAAACTTTGAAGTTCATGTAGGTTGCGAATGCAAGGAAGATCTTGATGGCTTCCATTCTTGCAACAGGAGCAAATGTCTCATCATAGTCAATGCCTTCTTGTTGACTGTAACATTTGGCTACAAGTCTGGCTTTGTTTTTAATGACAGTGCCATTTTTATCAGTTTTGTTTCTAAAAACCCACTTCATTCCTATGACAATGACATCCTGAGGACATTTGATCAAGGTCATGACCTTGTTTTTATCAAACTGTTGAAGTTCTTCTTGCATGGCCTGAACCCAGCTTGGGTGTTTTAAAGCTTCAGTGACACTTTTGGGTTCTATTTCTGATAGAAAATCAGCATATAGACATTCATTGGCTGAAGCTGATGTTAACTTAGCAGCCATGCTTCTAGTGAGCATGCCTTCAGTGGGTTCACCCATGATGTTTACAAGCTCAATGTCCTAAGATCTTGTCCACTTACTTTTTGGTCTAGGATCTGAGCTTAAGGAGGTCACTGGAAACTCATGAGTGAGTTCAAGTGCAGGAGCCACAGAATCATTTAGATCATTTGTTGAGATGCTTTGTTCAGGTTGGGGTTCTTGAATAACAGGTTCTTGAACATTTGGTTCAGTATTACCAATCCCAGTAGGGACTGATTGATTATCAATGACTTCACTGATAGTTGGTTGAGGAAGGTTATGGGGTAAGACATAGTATGAGATGTCAGCATCAGCTTGATATGAGGAATTGATTTCAGTGTTGAACTCATCAGGAGGATATCTTGATGAGTTATCAATTCTTATTTCCTCCACTGAGGTATTGGTGAATCTGATGCTTTCTGAACTTTCATCAAAGGTGACATGAAAGGTTTCCTCAACTTGTTGTCTTCTGGTGTTGAACACCCTGAAGGCTTTAGAGATCAGTGAGTAACCTAGGAAATACCCATCATCAGCTTTTGCATCAAATTTGCCTAAGTGATCCTTGTGATTGTGAATGAACACAGGACACCCAAACACATGAAAGTAGTTGATATCAGGAAGTCTTCCTTTGAAGATCTCATATGGGGTTTTGTTATGTCTTTTGACAATGATTGACCTGTTTTGAGTGTAACAGGCTGTTTTGACTGCTTCAGTCCAGAAGTGCTTTAAGAGTGCTGAGCCATTTAATATAGTTCTGGCAGTCTCAATGAGAATTCTGTTTTTCCTTTCAGCTACCCCATTTTGTTCAGGGGTGTAAGGAGATGAAATTTTTTGGGAAATTCCCTTTTCATCACAGAAATTCTCAAGCTCTTAATTTCTGAACTCAGTACAATTGTCAGTTCTGATTTGTTTAACAGTAATGTCATTCTGGTTTTCAATTTGCCTGATGAATGACATTATTGTTTCAGCTGCCTGACACTTTTTGGAAAGAAAGTATACCCAAGTGTATCTTGAGAACTCATCAACAATGACAAGTGTATACTTCTCATGCTGGATTGATCTTGGACTGACAGGTCCAAATAGATCCATGTGCAAGAGGTGAAGGCAGCTTTTGATGGAGAAATTTTGTTTTGTTTTGAATGATGCTCTGTGATGTTTGCCTTTTTCACAGGCTGAGCATTGTTTGTCTTTTGCAAAAAACAGTGATGGTAAGCCAAGGACTTTATTTTTTTTTGCCAAGTTGTTGATGTTTTTGAAATTTAAGTGAGAGAGTCTCTTGTGCCACAGCCAGTTGACAGTTTCAGTGGATTTGGCAAAGAGACAAGTTCCATCTTGAGAGAGTGTTGACATGTCTAACACATAAACATCATCTCTCCTAGGAGCTATCAAAACAACTTCTTTGTTGGCATTGAAAATGGTTCCTTGTTTGTTATTGAATTGCACAATGTACTTAGCATCACATAATTGACTAACACTGATGAGATTGTATTTTAGACCATTGACATAAGCTATTCTAGAGAAAACTATTCCATTGTAGTATACTGAACCATAACCTTCAGTGTGACATGATGAGTTATCACCAAATACTACCTTGGGTCCTGGTTCCTTTACATACTTGTGCAGATACTCCTTAACGCCAGTCATGCTTCTTGAGCATCCACTATCTAGTTGCCAAATAGGCTCCCTGACGTGTCTCTGCACAAATAGTAAACTGAATTAGTTTCTCTTTCTAACCCACATGATAGTGGGCTTGGGTCTAAAGGTCTGCTTGAATTTGGCAATAGACTCATGGTCAGTGGTTGAGTGTATTGTGCTACCACGGGTTTTGCATTCGCTGACTGAGGATGACTCAGTGATGCGGGGTTGTTTTGAACTTCTCCTTGCTTGGATGACAGTGTCATGCTGGGATGTCTCATGAGCTGGATTTCCGCAAATATCACAGCAGGTGTTCATGAGACAATCATCAGGATGATGATCATTGAAGCCACAGTGTGGACAAGGAGGAACGGGTTTTGCTCTATGCTTGTGAGCTTGTATGGAGGTTGAAGCATGTTGATGACCAACATTGGTATGTCTTGCTTCACTGAATGAACTTACATACTGTAAGTGATCAGAAGTTATGTGATCATCCTTTTTGCAGATCATACAAAAAAGGATTATGTAGCAATTATCAGTGGTATGACTGGTATAATGGCACAGATCATAATCCTGCCTGGGTTTGGTGTTGGATTTTGACCTTGATGAACTAGAGGAGGCTGACTTAGTTTCCTTGATTGAATCAGGAGCTTTTTCGATGGATTCCATCTTGTCATTCAACTTCCTCACAAGTTCAGTCAGTTGCTAGATTTGGTCTGTGATGAGTGTGTAAATACTCATCATTTTTTGTCAAATCTGAACTGCAAAACATTTAAAAACACTCAGAAATGCATCAAAATACTGAAAATATCCCAAAATTGTATTTTATATGTTTCAGATGCAAAATGTTTAAAATCAGATGAAAAACGAGCTAAGTTTGCATAATTGGCAGTTTCAGTCCCTCAACTTTCAAATCTTGACAAAATCAGTCCCTGAGCATTTGTTTTAGAATAAAAGTCAATCCAAGTCCTTTCAAAATCAAAATTTATCAAAAATGATCCTTGGGTAAAAAGTTTGGAGAATTTACAAGTTTGGTCCTTCAAGTTTCAAAAGTGGCAAAAATAGTCCTTGGAAGTTTAAAAAATGGAAAATTATCTTTTATGGTCCTTGTACTAATGAAACTTGGCATGTTTGGCCCTTTTGATAAGTTTGGGAAAATTGCAGATTTGGTCCCTCAAGTTTGCAGAAATTACAAACTTGGTCCTTGTGTTATTAAAGCTAAACACCCAACTTGACCCTTGACCCCTGCCAATATACCCATGACCCCCCAACTTGAACCCCCTCCCTTTTAATATACCCCGGTCAAACCCCAGTCAAACAAACCACCCTTTTCCCTCCTTTTTCCACCTTCCTCACCACCTGCTCTGTAAATCCAGTACACCTCTCACCTCCAGCTCATATACCACCACCTTATCCCTCCACCTCACCCAACAATCCAAGAAGCATTAAATGTTTCTACTTCCTTGCACTCAAACCCCCCCCCCCAGTTGCAATATCCATTTTGGCGCCAAAATCCATCAATGGCTAAAAAGAGCCCAACTCATCCAATGGCTCAAAATAAAAGTGGGAAACACTCAGAGGCAAGTGGGGAGCACTTTTGCTGATATATAGAAGGAAGAGAAGGAGAGACAAGGAGTAGTTTTTTTAGTTTTCATTTCTCATATATGTCGTTTTTAATTTTTATATCTTAATTAAGTTCTAAATTGTAATGTTAGTCTTCCTTGTATTGAACTAAGGCATTTTAGCCATTTGTAACTCATTTTCAGTAGCAATTCAAAGTTTGATAAATTTCCTTGTTTTTACATTTTCTGTCATAAAATCACTTTTAAAGTTGCTAAAGCTCAAGCTCCAAAAAGCTTAATTCTAATCCAAATAAGCTCACTAAAGTTGTCTGTAGCTTTTAGTGAGCTCAATATTAAGTTTTAAGCAATTTTTACCACAGTCAACAAAAGTCAACATACAGTTTCAATTGAGACTTGGATATGGTTTGCTGAGATGGAGTTAGATATGGGTTGATTCTGAGTTGGATATGGGTTGAGAACAGATTTAGGTAGTGGTTCATTGATCCTCAGTTGCAAATTGGACCTCTTGTAAGTTCATAATCAGTCTCAACTTTGCTCAATATCATTTGAATTTGTTTGCTCTAGATCTATTGCTGTCATAGTTAGCAACTGTTATAGTCTGCACTAGTTGTTTGTAAGTTGGTGTTAGTAGTGGTTTATATTAAGGATTTGATTGAGTAACTTGCATATCCGTCACATAACTGGTGTTTGGATTAAACTGTTAGTTGGAATATTGAGCTTATCAACACTTAGACTCTGTTGCTTAGGTCTCATTTAGGTCCATTGCAGTCAAATCAGTAAGTAATTTGCATCTTAGAGCAGAGATAGTCAATATTGCATTCAATCCAATCTTGTGCTCAACTCTGTTGGATTCAGTAGCTAAAATCTTGCAAACAGGTTTAGATATACTTAAGATAGCTTGCATTAGTCTTATTTCACCATTAAACATCACAATCAGTCAGTCATTTGGGATCAAAAGTCATTTTAGTCAAAGATCAATTTCTGTTTCAAAAGTCAAAAGTGAAAAACTCAGTTTTCACCAACCTTTGTTGATTTTTCATAGCTTCAATTTTGGTTCAATTCAAGTGAAATTTTGGGCTTAACAACTTCAGTTGGTCAAGAGTTGAAATCTGATTTTTGTAGAATTTTTGTAATTTTTTATAAGCTTCAAATCAGCTTGTCTATTAACCTGAAAGTGCCCTGTGCACACAATCAGTGTTAACTGAGTGTGCACAGGTTTGTGCAGAAGCTCTCAACAAGCTCATGAGAGCTTGTCTTGGTCTGATTTTTGGTTTATATGCTCCTTGCCAGGTCTACTTGAGATTGTGATATTTGGTTTTGGGTTTCAACTAGGGTAGACAGCTTATTTTTAAGCTTGAAATAAGCACCTCAGGACTGAATTTAACTTGTTTGATTTTGTACTCATAAGCTTGTAGCTTGATATTCAGTGGTATAGCTTAGTTGAGTTTAGCTCATTTCACTTAGTTATAGCTTAATCTAGCTTATGTGTTCATTTTGTGCTCTTTAGTGCTTATTTGCTTAATTTGAGTGCTTATTTATAAGCACATTTCACTACAGCTTCATAATCTTACACATAAGCTATAGTTTTAATATTTTTCATAGATTTAGAATATTATTTTAGACTTTTCCTGAATTTTTCATAATTTTTCATCACTGTTTGCTATTTTTCCTTATTTAAACAGTTTTTAGGACTTTTTAATTAGCCTTTATTGCAATTAAATCATAAAAGCTTCAAAAAAATAAGTTTTCAATTTTCTTAGATTAAGATAAATATAAAAAGCAAAAAAATAATTTTTCCAGATTTTTCTTAGTTAAATTTGTAATTTTTAGCAATTTAATTAGTTTTAAATAGTTTTTAAATCATAGAAATTAGAATAAAAATCAGAAAAATACAAATCCAATTTTCAAAAGTTTGTTTAGTCATTTTAGATTTTTGAAAAATAGTTTCACAATTTTCCTCTTTAATTTCATAATTTTTAGTATTTTAATTAAGTTTTAAAGTTTAAAATTAGTTTTTAATTCAAATTTATAAAAGAAAAATCAAGAAAATCCAACTTTAAAAATAGTGATAGCATTTATTTAATATAATCTAGCTTTTTAATTTTCTTTAATTTGCATTTAAGCCCCTGTAATTTACAAAACTTTTTCTTTAGGTATAATTATTCAAAATCCACAAACCTTTTCCCGTTCAATATCACTCGATCACTACGCGTTTAGCTTCAATCGCACAGCTCGTTGGGACTTAACGACCTGGGGAAACACTAAACTCTCCTGGACTTAATTGCATTGCGTTCTCAAGCTGTCTGGCTTTTATTACGGTTGACCATTCACAAGTGGTTGACTTGTGTAATAAACCTGACCGTTTGGGAGCGAATCAGTCTGCTTCAGTAGGGACTGAAGATGTGGAGGTCTCTGTGGGAATAGAGTCATCTTGGGTTGGTTTTGTTGGTCTTTTCAGGATGGTTCTACCAAGTCCAGATCTTTCTTTTGGTGAGTGAGGGTTGAATTGCAGAGGAGTAAGCTCAGAGCTAGGTGCAGCACCCTGAAGAGGTTTCAGGGGTGGAAGCGGTGTTTGAGATTCGGCTTCAGACTCAGAGATGTGTTCAGTACTACCGGGCATATCAGGGAGTCCAAGCATGCTCTTTAGAGCTTGACTTTCAGGCTCTAGTATTCTTTCAGAATCAAAATTTGGAAGCTTACTCTCAGGGTTAACCCGTTCAACCCAATCACTGGACTTGGGCAATGACAACATATTGTTAATCATGCCACCAGACACAAATGGTTTAGGACCTTGGTCTTTATTGTGAGAATCAGGGAGATGATTTTCACCAATGATTCTCTTTTTGCTACTGGGGGCTCCCACAGAATCAAAGACCCTAGGATTCTTAGCAGTCCAACTTTCAATGATATCTTTTTCCTTTTTAAGTTCTTCCTGAAGAGCTTGATTTCTTTTAACTAGTTCAGTGTTTTGAATTTGCAGTGTGACAGCCTCAAGCTTAGCTTGTTTTAAAAGAAGTAGTTCATCCCTACACTTGTTTAATTCAAAACTTAACTTGTTGTATTTTGAAAAAAGATTTAATCGTTGCTCTTCGACAAACTTAAGGTCAACATTGATATAGTTCATAAAAGACTGCCAATTAGAGTCATCATCCATATAAAGTAAAATATTTACCTTCTTCATTGTGATGTTGACCCATTATCCATTTTTGGCATGATTCTTCCCAACAGCTAGCTTGTCCTCTTCTGAGAGAGCCATCAGTGCACTGACTTGCACCATTTCATTGTCTAAGGAGACTGGCTCTTCATCCCAGTAGAAGACTTCAGCAACTAGGCCCTTGTTTTTAACCTGCACAGATTTAACATTGTTTGTTGTTTCTGAGGGACTGGCCTCAAGCAGTGCTAGCTTAGCTTTGGCTTTCCTGTACTTAGCTTCAAAATCAACAGTTTTATTTTGATTAGATCTGTTTTGAAAATTTTGATGAGACTGATAGATTTTTGGTTGAAATTTGCTAAAGCCTGAGGACTGATTTGACCCTGATGGTTTGTAAGAGGGTTCATAAATTGTTTTTGAAAAACAGTCTTTGGCAAAATGACCTCTTTTGTGACACTTAAAACACTCAGTGTCCTCATTAGCTTTAGCATTACAAAAATCTTTGTTTCTTTTTATAAACCTTCTAGAGTTAGCAAGGAGTGCCCTTTCCTGAAATTCTATGTTCAGGTCATTTAGGTACTCCTCGCTTGATCTCTCATCAGGCTCATCATCTGAATTTTCCTGAAAATCCTGAACCACACTGTTAGAATAAAAAGCAGTAGAGATTGGTGTTGAGGTGGTGGTCAGGGACTTCTTGACTTTCTGAGACTTCTTCAAGTCAGGGTATTGTCTGTTGATGAGGTTTTCCTCATAGACAAATTTCCCATATATTTCAGGAAGTTCAACATTCTGGATATGATTAGCATTTCTAAGTCCCTGAGAGAAATTCAACCACTTCTCAGGGAGACTATTGACAAAACCAACATTGATTTCATGTTTAGACAACTTAACACCATCATTTGACAGTTCATCTAACAAAGTTTTATACCGGGTGTAAGTTTGAGATAGAGTTCCTGAGTCCTTAGCCCTGAAGGTGTTACACTCAAGTTTCAGGTCCATAATCCTGTTTTCCTTGGTATCTGAGGGACCTTCATGACTGTGGACCAGGTCATCCCAGGTTTTTTTACCTATACTACAGCCTAAAACAGACTCCATAACATCATGAGGGAGACAAGATATGATGATGCTTTTAAGCCTTTGGTCCTGGTTGACCACTCTCCTCTCGTCCGGAGTCCACTGAGCTTCAGGTTTAGGCAAACCTTCAGCAGTCTTTGGGATAAATGGACCTTCATTAATACACTTAATGTAGTAAGGTTCCATCCCAGTCAAATAGCAAAGCATTCACTTTTTCCATTTGTTAAATTTACCAACTTCGAGTCGAGGGGCAACAGCTGAATAAGCTCCACCCTTTTGTCGACAAGTTGGGGTATATCAATTTCAGCCATTAGGATCCTGATTTAAAAACGTTTTGAGCGGCTTAAAAAGGTTTTATAATCAGCCTGCTCTGATACCACTTGTTGTTCCCGTTTCACAAACGTATAAAAACAATTAAAGTAATAAACCAACTGATTATGAACAATGACTGAAATAATGTAAGTAAAAACACACTGAATAATTTTCGACTTATATATTCTTCATTAGAAACAAATAAAAAAGAATACATTACCCAAGTACTTGCGGAATAGTACTTGGGATTGAAATGACGAAGTATGGTATTTCCTCACTAAGCTCAGGCTAAGTCTGAGCACAACTACAAAGGAACCACTGAGTTATCTTAGGGACAGAGTTGTATTTGGAGGAGTGAAAGATGGCTTGTGTGTGTGTTTTACAATTAATCCACAAGCTTAAAGTTCTTCCACTCTATATCTTATGCTATTTATACAAGTGTGGTTTTGACTCTATCCTAGAGGACAAACTGACAGGTTACAGAAAACAAAATACTAATGTATTTTGTCTCTGTTTACATTGGCTATATTGGGTAAATGACAAGGCTGCTTTCTTCTTGTCAGTGACGACACTGAGCCTGATAGTTAGCGATTCAGGGAAAGTTTGACTTTGGTTGATAAGGACTTCGTCTTATCTGTTCAGATTTATCCCGCCTTGTCCCGCTCATTCTTTAGTCTTCATAGCCTTCAGTCTTTAGTCTTTAGTTTGTCTTCAGTGTTAGAAGTTGGTGAGGAGTTTCGGGATTCGGTGAGTTATTGTCATCACTCACTGAATCCACCATCTTCTTCTTGAAACAGTCTTCACCCCTTAAGTTCCGCCATATTGAGTGGAGAGACTTCTTCTTTGTCTCTTACTGAGTATCCTGAAGACAGCTCACTGAGATACTATGCGCTCAGTGACTTGTTACTGTTTAAGGGATTAAACACTTAGGGTATTTACTAAACCCAACAAAGGTGAAATGATAAAGCTGATGTGGCGCTGATGTGACAAAGGTTAAACCTTAACCTGAGGGCAACATACCCTACGCTCTTAGAGCTCAACATACACTAACATTTCATCCGTTGTTATGCTCATATGGCTCGCGTTATGCGCAAGTTACTATACCTCAATACATGGCATTATAACTCAAATTATTATAGTAACTTTAAAAAAAAACACAAGTTATTCCCAAATTATCATACCCCACCCTCATGGTAATGCTCAAGTTTCCATACCTATTTATGATTGTATTTTTTTTATTTTTTTTTAAGTGAGTTTAAAAAAAAGTGTTAGGATACCCTCAGTAAGGATGGTCAATCATTTACATTTTCTCTGACACGTCATGTGATTAGGTGCCCCAGTAAAAATACCTACACTACAAAAAACATACCCCACAAAAATATCTTTATAACAAAAAAAAAAGGTGTGATATTGATCGTGTATGGGACCCTCATCCACAAAAAAGGAGAGATTGATTATTCCCTACAGTAAGGGGATCGAGTGTGAATCGATCTTCTCAATCGATCGAAACCCCTTACTGGGGGTAGCCTTATGATCTTGGGCGGAGATGGAGAGGGGTCTTGGGGGTCACGTACCCCTAGCAAAAAAAATTGTAGTGTAAATTTTTTAAAATTTTTAGATTTTTTTGTAATTTACCCCCCTTAATAACCATTTTATAATGTATTTTTTAAAAATTATCAAAATGTGTTCTTTCGAATAAAAACTTCTGGCTCCGTGTTTGATCATGATAAAGAGTTTTTTTTATGTTAATATTAAAATGATAAAATTGATGTGACAATATGACGAGATTTTTTTTTTATAGCTTAAGTTACGATACCTCAAGTGCTTAAGTATAGTTAGTTATAGTATTATACAAAAGAATCTTTGGTCAAGAAAAGAATTGTTTTCTTCCACATATACTTAACAAAAAACAATAAATAAAAAAGAAACATAAATATTGTTTTCAACAAAACAAGATTTTGTCCATACAAGAAGACCGTGACGTCACTTACTCATCTTTTTCTGCATAAAATCTCATCTTCTTTCCTCACTTCACTCACACCCCAAACATAAAAAAACACAAAACATGGGTACTTGCTTTTATCTCTTTCTCTCTCTACTCTCTCTCATCGCCGTCACAACCACCGCAGCCACCACCACCTCCTTCGACGTCGCAGCTTCCGTACAAAAAACCATCAACCTTTTAAACCCATCTTTTTTCCAAGAAGAAACAACTCAAAAAATAACATCATCTTCAGAAAACACCTTATCTTTTACCCTACACCCTCGTGCATCTATTCACCACCACAAACATAATGATTACGAGTCATTGACCGAGTCACGACTCGCTCGTGACACTCACCGAGTCAACTCACTCACTACTAAACTCAACTTTGCACTCATGGGTTACAACAAGTCCGAAATGAAACCTCTAGTCGATACCGACTCGGTTTTTAAACCAAGCGATTTGTCTAGTCCTATTACTTCCGGGATTTCTCAAGGAAGCGGAGAATATTTCGCTAGAGTTGGTCTAGGCACTCCCGCGCAACAATATTACATGGTAATATTATTGCGCGTTTTTTATACACGGGCTCGACTTATTTATATCGAGCCCGTTTTTATAAAACATTTTTATAATTTTTATGTGATTATATATATAATATTTTTTTGTTTTGTAGGTGATTGACACGGGAAGTGATATAAATTGGCTCCAGTGTCAACCATGTACCGATTGTTACCAACAAACGGACCCAATTTTCAACCCGTCAGCATCATCTACTTACAGTGCGTTGCCATGTTCTTCACAACAATGTTCCTCGTTAGAAATAACAGCTTGTCGAAGCAACGTTTGTTTGTACCAGGTTTCATACGGGGATGGGTCGTTTACTGTCGGTGAATTCGTAACCGAAACAGTTTCTTTCGGGCGTTCGGGTTCGGTTCCGAAAGTAGCTATTGGATGTGGTCATGATAACGAAGGGTTATTTGTTGGTGCTAGTGGGTTATTAGGCCTTGGTGGTGGTCCTTTGTCTTTACCTTCACAAATTAAAGCAACGTCGTTTTCGTATTGTCTCGTGGACCGAGACTCGAAAACGGCGTCTACTTTAGAGTTTAATTCTGCAACGCCAACAAACGCCGTTACAGCTCCGTTGCTACGGAACCCGAGGGTGAAAACTTATTTATATGTGGGTCTTACTGGGATTATGGTTGGCGGGAAGCCTTTAGCCATCCCGCCATCCATATTCGCGGTAGATGACACGGGTCGGGGTGGGGCTATAGTGGATTCGGGTACGGCCGTGACTCGTTTACAGAGCCAGGCGTACACCGCTTTGCGTGACGAGTTTACTAGTCAAGGAAAGAGTTTAAAACCCACAGACGGGTTTTCTTTATTCGATACATGTTTTGATTTCTCATCCTTGACGAGGGTCGCGGTCCCAACAGTCGGGTTTACGTTCACGGGTGGTAAAACGCTCCCGTTAAAGCCTGAAAACTACTTGATTCCTGTCGATTCACGGGGAAAGTTTTGTTTGGCGTTTGCACCGACGGATTCTTCGTTGTCTATTATTGGTAATGTTCAACAACAAGGGACACGTGTCGGTTATGATTTGAGTAAAGCAGTTGTTAGTTTTGCTCCAAATAATTGTTAGATTATATGGAAGAAGATATAAAAGTTTTTAATTATGGTATGTGTACTATCTTTTTCTTATCATCTATAGTACCAAAATAGATAAAAGGGTATTTATGGATTTTGATGGTGGTTATTGTGTATTTATGAGACCTATTAAATTTAGTAGTTGAATAATTTATTTCGAATAGGTGATTTTGTTTGATATGAATTTAAGTAATCATCATAAATGACCGATTTGAGAGTAAAAGACGAGATGCAAAATGATCTCTCATTTTGCCATAAACGAAAGAAACTTGATGTTGCAAGGCATGTGTATTTAGACTTGAAGTTGATAGGTTTTTATTTTGAGAGATAATTTGTACAATTTAATTTGCTATTGTACATTTTATTATACAAGTAAATAAAGTAAATTCTAAATATTTTATAAGATTTTAATGCATGAATTAAAATATCTCTATCAATTATTAATGTACGCAAATTAATTTGTTTTTACGTCAACTTCAACATGAAATCGTGTAGACCAAAGTTTTGCTCAAAAGTTTAACTAAATTGAGTCAAATTATTCAACCTTAGCTTAGTTTGTTATGTTGTCATATCTGAGGCTTAAATTCCACGCGGTTGTTAGGTACGCCTTTTATGAAGTCCCAATCCCAAAGAGAAACCTGGGAGCATGAATAGGATGATCATAATCAATTGAAGTAACGTCTATTGACAATTTTATGAAAGTGTCAAGTGCCACTAAAAGTCCATTAATAGTCATTTTGTTTGTCTTGATATTTTCTCTTCAAAATACTTGATAAGGGGGGTGACAATGGTTTTGAGCCATACCTCATCATACCTCACAAACCACCAATAATTTCATTCCACCTAATCTCATATCTCACCATACCTCACTATAGCTTTTTAGTGGCAATGGTCATTTCATACCTCACTCATTCCATACCCACCAAAAATAAGCATAGCTCTTTTGCTTCTCCTTCATGCCGCTTCGGCAAACATTGCCGTGATCCATGCCGTGAACCTTCATACCGAACAATGCCTCATGGGTGGCAATGGAATGCCTCTCGATGCCTCACCCCATACCGCATGTGTTGCCACCCCCCTAAAAAAAGAGAAGAACATCATAAGAAATGTGAACATATCTCAGCTATATTCAATAAGAAACAACGTTAAAACATACATCGAAGTTTGGAAAACTTGATAAGAATTTGACAATTTGTGACTATATGTGAACTTGGCGCAGTATATGTTGATAGCTCAATTTTCAAAATCCTATTTTGAGCATTCAAGACAGTTGCAGTCATAAATGAGATATCTAACATTGAAGAAGACGCAAACTAATGCTATGTATATGTATCAGGTATATTATAACTATTGACCGCAATATTCACCTTCAATGTTATAAATAGTGTGAGGTGTGCGGCATGACGAAGCTTCAAGCTTTTATAGTTAAAGTGAAGTTTTTGCGTTTTTAAAGCGTGACATAAAGCGGCACAAAACATGAAAATGTTTATATATTTATATCATATTTTATATATATCAAGCTTACAAAAAGCGTTGTACATAATGAAGAAGGTTAAAAAACTATTCGAATATCTAATATTCTTTTTTTTTTTTAAATAAAAATTATTATAGTTGAATAAAAAAACTCGTCAAGCCATAAATAAAGACCTGCATTTTCACGCCTTACTTCAATCCACGCCTAAAACCAACTCAAAGTCCATTTCGTAACGTCGGGCTAACGCCTCACGCCCTAACGGCGTCTTTGGGACGTCAAAGCGCTTTTTAAAACACTGTTCACCTTTGCATTTAAACATTTCATTCAATAAATTTCTAGTCCTTTCAAAGCTAGGTAACTTTTCTCTATCCTAGTAATGTGGAAAATTGCATGTCCAATAAAAATGCAAGTAAATTATGAACTTCATGAACATTATTGGTCATTGAGAAAATTGCTCTTTAATAATGGATGTAGAAATTTAATTTTCCATTCATATCCATCTTAATTGCAAAACTTCGGTAACTTTTAGATTTGAAAGACATGAAAGTAACAAAATAATGTTATTTATATAGTAGGTTTTTTTCTTTCTTACCTATATTCGACCTTCAAACTGCGACAAGAAAAGTTATGTTTTAAGGTTTATTTCAACGATCAACAATTCTTATCACGTCTGGCAATATTTAGAAAAGCACTTTGATAAGACTTAACTGTTGGTTTGTCCTTATAGGACATTAATGTTGTTGAGGCCCCGTTTTGGCCATGATTGATATGCATAACTACTTAATTAGAAAACATTGAAGCCATGAATGAAAGCCAACGCATCGTATTAAACACTAGGATGTAATGTGTCATGAAAGCTTAGTTATAACATATGGTCCTAATCACATATAGGTTTAGTTGATGCACCACAATACATATAGGTTTTTAGTGGTAAAGATGCATATATTTGTTGTTTGAAACGCTAAAGAACTTAAAACCACATAATATGGATGTTCACAAATCACGTAATACTCGCAAGAATCGAAAACCGAAAACAAACCAAACCGGAATGAAAAATTGAAAAAAATTTGTCAAACCGAACCGAACCGAATTAATATTCGATTTCGTTTGAATATAATTTTGGCAAAATAAAAATCAAACCAACCCGAAAACCGAATTCAAATTCAGAGTTTTAATTCGGTTTAATCTAATTTGAATTTAGTTCGGTTCAATTTTCGCTTTTACCTAAGAGAAAAAGGTTTTTAACCAAACAACTCAATAACCAAAGTGATGAACGCCTTTAATAATATGTAATTGAGCTTTAGATCACATGTGATTAAAATTTGTAAAATCGCATTCATATGTGATTCACAGAAAATTATAACCACAAGTAAATGAAGTTAAACTAGACCATTCACCTTTCATCAAAGAGGGAAAACACATTCCATGTGTCTCAAGAATTCTGATGATTTCAATGGGACTCTCTTTATTTGGCAGATAGAATATGATTCGTCTAGTAGAAATGAATCAAATGTGGAATAAACCACGTAACGGATATAAGATGGAACGTAATGTTAATATCATTATCAATGGTTGGTATGATAAAACGAAATGCAATCAATAAAAAAAAATACTAAATTATTCTATAGATGATAAAAAGATTACTCTATTATATGTGAGTAATTAATGAAGGATTTTTTTTTTTTTTTTTTTTTGTAATTTGATTCCGTTCTAAGATGGAATGGAAAAGAACTAGGAGAATCTAAAGAATCATAATGAATTAAAGAAATTGATTGTCACACTCATAAATTTGATTATAACATTTATTATACAAACAGTTAAAACAGTTTATATTTACAGTACAATTGTTTAATACATGTTTTAGAGTGTCTCAATCAAATATGAAAGTGTGCAAATCACCTCCCATGAATAAATGATAATTCTTGATGTAATAGATAATTCCTTGTAAAATCATTACATTTCTTTTTAACAACAGAATTTTTATTAAAACACTATCAAAAAGCTAAAAAAAGTTACAAACTAATATAATTGAGATTTTTTTTAACCGAAAGACCCAATTAATCTTAGACTTAGAACAACTACTAATCCACATGTAAGACATTTCACTGCATCGTCAAAAAGAAATTCTCTCCTTTGTTGAGAGTGACCAAACCATGTAGTTTTAAATAGATATGCTTTTTCATTCTGTCGAATTTATCTTTTCGATTGCTTTTTTATTACAACATACTAAACAATGAGGTGAGATCAACATAGATATATATATTTTTAATTCAATGGATGAATCACAGTCATCTATTTCTTCATATTAAAAAAAAAAAAAAAAAAAAAAAAAAAAAAAAAAACTATTTTTCGTTTTAGAAAACAACATATATTGCAAACTGTAAATAGTCAAAGTTATGAAAATACACCATCGCGACGAGAACATTTTTATCTTTCAGTAGAGGGGTACTTTGATATATTTTCGAAAATTTTTTAGTGCTGAAATCTCCGCCCAGAAAAATCACTTGTGATTTGTTAGTTTAAAAATCACGTGTTTAAAAATGATTTTTCGGAGAGAAAATTTTGAAAAAAAATTTGTCGAAAGTATTTGGAAGTGTCCAAGATAATTTAATTTTCGTAAGGATTATGGTTTGCGAGATATATTAATTTTTTTTTACATGATGAAAATTGTTAGCGTGTTTTTCTTTTCTTTTTTTCTTTTTTTTAATGATAAATATAGATAGCCATAATCTGCTCATTTGATTTTAGAAAAAAGGTGTTGTATGGGGAACTTTTCTCACTAAACAATACGTATGTATTACTAGTCGTGAGTTAGATTCTTTTGTCGTGTCATCTGGCTTTCCTTAATATACAGAAAAGACATTTCCATATACACAACATAGAGTAGGGATGAGCACGGTATCAGTCCCGTACCGATCTTGTATCGAATTAGCGGTATCGATTTTTTTCCGAGTATAAATTAGTGTATCGATACCGTATCGAACGGGATTCGGATACCGGTACCGGGAAATCGGGTTTTCCCCTTTTTTTTCGGAAATTTTCCGATTCGGTACCGGTCCCGTACCGAATTAGTAGTCCCATTTTTTTTCACCTTATTTCGTAGTCCCGATACCGTACCGTATATAAGAAATCGGTACAATTCCGGTATGGTTCCGGTTCAGTTTCGGGATTCGAATCGAAATGCTCATCCCTAACATAGAGATATATAAAGCTTTTAAGCAATCTTTTGCTAAAATTAGTTAGAATACATATCGCAACACCACACAATATAGACGCGTGCGGGAGGCGGTTTCTCTAGAGTAAACCTCTATAACACTTTCGAAAATGTTTGGTTTGATGAGAAGTGTGTCATAATGTTTTGGCCGTACATAAAACCATTATTTTTATTTTTTATAAATTATGATAACAGTTTATAGACTCGTGAAACGTTTAACATTCAATACCCCAACTTACAGAATGTGAGCCTTATACCAGGCACACGTAATGCCTCTAAGAGCACTGGGTATGGTGGCTTTCCACCCGTGCTAGTCCCATGTGGCACCCGAACAAGCGTCGCTAGTCCCAAGCCACCATACCCCCCCCCCCCCCATTCCCCTGCGCGCGCGAGTTTTTGAGTGAGTAAATTGGTGCTGCGTGTGTTAATGGAAAGGAACAAAAAGGTGAGTTCTTTTTTTTTTTTTTTTTTTTTTAATGGGTTATTTGAGGTGTGTGTGTTTTAGCGTGTGGGTACTGGGTAGTGTATATTTCGTGTGTGTGTAGCAATTAGGAAGAAGATAGTTTTTTTTTTTTTTTTTTTTTTTTTTTTTTTTTTTTTTTTTTTTTTTTTTTTTTTTTTTGGTAAACTAGATTGGGCTGGAAGGGATATTGGAGTGTTCGACCAAATAAATTTAACCAGTTTAACATTTTTTAATTTTTTATTTTTTTATTTTCATTTTGTAACTTTTTTTTTTTTTTTGAAATAAAAATGTTATTTGTATTTAGATTTAAATGCATAAATTAAGAGCCCACTCATTCATTTCCACTCACAACAAACTCAACATGATCAATTATGTTTGATCACAACTTGGGAGGATCTTAATCCTTAATTTAAAACAAGATAGATAAAGCTCGAAGTAACATTCATGCAAATATGAAAGGTGGGGCCTATTTCACAAATGTCATATCGACTCCACGTGTAAGTACGATGCGTTCAAAAAAAATCATTTATTGAGTAAATCTTTTTTAAATATTTTTTGAAGTTGTATCATTTACTAAATGAATCAAATTTGCATAACAATTTTCATTTATCCACGCATCTATTTAACCATCGAGGGTAGATATATGTCATGGTTCGTCATCCTCGCCCATAATGTCACGTTAAGTGGTGCCTGAAAGGGTTTGCTCGGAGTAAGCCCTTCTCACACTTAAGTTTAAAAAATCATTGTGTTTACAAACAGAATGCTATTTATGTCCATTATGGTACCTATTTCAAGACTTGTAAAGCATCTAACATCAAGTTCTTTAGCTTACACAATGTACGTCCCCGACTATGGCGCACATAATGCCTCTCACATGTTACAAATGACAGATGCCCGAAATAAAATCTATCTACCAAACACCAGTCTTTATCCAAATATGAAAAAGAGCTCTTAGCAGTGGTGGCAGCACTGGAAAAGTGGAAAGGTTATCTGTTAGATAGGAACTTTAAGATCAAGACAGACCATTTTAGTCTTAAGTACCTATTGGATTAGAAAGTGACAACACCTTTCCAACAGAAATGGCTTCCCAAGTTGTTAAGATTTGACTATGAGATCATGTATACGAAGGGCGGTGAAAATGTTGTAGTTGATGCATTGTCGAGAGTCAACCAAGGAGGTGAATTGTTACAAATGGCAGTGTCTTCTGTGGCAAGTGGTGTTTGCGACAAGGTCAAGGACAATTAGAAAAATGATGTTAATGCCCAATTGTTGATTAAATCACTGAAAGACAGACCTATATAGGCAACAAGTATAGTTGGGACAATGAAGTTTTGAAGTGGAAGGAAAAGGTAGTGGTGGGATCTGATGATGAGTTAAGGAAGCAATTGATTTCTCACTACCATAATGAAGCAATTTGTGGTCATTCGTTGTTCATGTTAGTACAAAGAAGCTGAGTGCAGTCTTCTATTGGAAAGGACTTAAGAAGATGGTGAAACAGTTAGTCAGAGATTGTGATGTTTGTCAAAGGTAGAAGCTTGATCTTATTGCTTACCCTGGATTGATCCAACCTCTGCCTATTCCAAGCAAGATTTGGTCTAAATTATCTATGGATTTCATTACAAAACTGCCTGTTTCACATAGTCAGCCATCATGGTGGTTGTGGTTAGACTGAGCAAATATGCTCGCTTTATAGCATTATCTCATCCTTTCAATGAAACTCAAGTGGCACAAGTTTTTCTAGATGGTGTTTATAGGCTTCATGGTTTGCCAGATTCCATTGTCAATGACAGAGATAAAGTGTTTCTGAGTTAATTTTGGAAGGCTTTATTCTCTGAATTGAATGTTAAACTCAAGCTTTCAATTGCATACCACCCACAAACAGATGGACAAACAGAGGTAGTGAATAGGTTTTTGGGTTGCTACTTAAGATGTATGTGTGGAGAGAAATGATAAGGTTTTAAAAGGTACCATTTTGAGGGGTCGTTTAAGTCCTTATTTGATCACTTTTGTATCCGTTATTGCTTAATATCGTTCCTTTTCACTTTTTAGGTCTCGTGAAGGCAAAATGCTGGAATGGCACTTATTTGGACGAAAAGGCGCGAATATATGAAGAAAATGGCCAAAGTCGAAATCGAGATACTCACAGTTGCTGAAAGTAGAAGGCGACGGCGTCAGGTGCTATTGGCGACGCCGTCCCAAAATTATTGTGACGGGCCAGAACCCAAAACTCGTGTTTTCAAGTGACGGCGTCCAGTTGTGAAAGAGTAGGCAGTCGCTACTCAGACGGCCTAGATGCAATCCAGACGACGTCAGAAGCTGAAGAGGACGGCGTCGCAAGGTTAACGTGGCCAAGACGAAACCCTAATGGCGGCGACACGACGGCGTCACTAAACATAAGGTGACGCCGTCGCAATTGTAATCTTATATATAGAATCCGAATTTTTCAGTCTTTGGGTGGAGAGTCTTTGGAGTAAAAACCTAAAACCGAACCTAAGGTGTCTTGTACAGTATTTTAGGGTTTTAAACCCTATCTTACACCAAGATAAGTCTTTACTTCATTAATTCAATTATGTCTTTGATTATTTGTGTGTATGCTTGCATGTTCTCCATGTCCGGCTAATTTATTTGTGTGTTTGCTTAGGAAGTATGAAACTTAATTATTGAATATTGATTGGTTGTTTCTTATCTTAGTTGATTAATGATCTAGTAATGCGATAGGTCATTCGTTGTGTACTTAATGCTTGATTCATCTTTGTGAACCTTAGAGTATAATTACCTGAGTAATTGTAGGCTAAACCATCCAAAGAGCGCCTTAGAGTAGGAGTTTATAATCTCTAGTGGGTTTGTAGACAAGACCCTTTGGTAAGTTCAAAGAGTTAGGGAGAAACGCATACCCTACAACTTTAGACACACAACGCAACTAGGAATAAGACGTGACACTCAACCATCAATAGGAGATAATTAAGGAGTAATACAAACTAAGTAAACACATCTTTAAACTATCATACGAGCACACATTAATTAGACATAGACTCCCACAACCTTAGTTTAGATAATTAGATAATAGTAGAGTAATCGGTAGAAATACCAACCCCCCAAATCCAATACCCGAGATTCGTACCTTTCCATTTTTCATAAAATATAAAAAGATAAAAAAATAATCTTCCTCAACCTTAACCTTAGCGTAGTAACTCCCTACTAGCATTCTTATTCCCCTAGAGAACGATATCAATACTCGTGGCTTACCCTAATTACTACACTACAACGATTAGGTTCACTGCCTAGGGTGTTATAAAACTTGCTCGAAGAAAAGGAAGTTCCTTTGACCCCGAACGACGCGTGTAGCGTTATCAAGTTTTTGGCGCCGTTGCTGGGGAATAGAATAGCTAGTTAGTAGTCCACCTCGTTTAGGTTTCTTTGCTTGATTCCTATCAAGTAAATTTTTCTCATTTTTTAGCTTTCTCTTAGTCTATCCCCCTTCTTCGTGACCTTTGTTCGTAACCTCATCACTTTTCATCATGGAAGGTGATAACCCACTACCATTCATCAACCCACCACCAAATGACCCGCCAAGAGCCCGTACTCTTGGTGAATACTCGAGACCAAGCCACCTAGGCTATAGGAACACCATTGAGCTTCCCGACCAAGCCCAAACTACGGCCCTGCGATCCGACACCATCCGGTTGGTGCAAAACGGATGTGCATTCCATGGACTTCGTTCCGAAGATCCAAATCAGCATCTGAGGGATTTCCTCAAAATCGTCGATTCCATCGACCTTGATGCTACTACTCGGGAGACCACGCGCCTGCGTCTCTTCCAATTCTCTCTACGGGACCAAGCTAGTAATTGGCTTGAGCGACTTCCCGCCGGCTCCATCTCAAGTTGGGATGATCTTACTTCTCGCTTCCTTGCTCAATTTTTCCCACCGGGGAGAACCACTAAGCTTAGGAATGACATCTTGATGTTCCAACAACGTCAAGGTGAATCTCTCTACGAAGCATGGACCCGATTCAAGGACTTACTTCATAAAGTCCCTCATCACGACATTGATCTTTGGCTCCAAGTCCAAATCTTTTATGATCATGTCAACTTTCCCACTAAGCGATCCATTGACCAAGCGGCCGGTGGAAAACTTAGTGATCTCACCGCAGAAGAATCATGGGAAATAATAGAGGACCTCGCCCTCTATGACAACGAAAGTTGGGATGACCCCCGTGAGCTGCCCAAAACCGTCAAGGCAATCTCCTTGCCTCCTCCCGACCGTAGGATGATCGAACTTGAAGATCAAGTTAAATTCCTCATGAGTTCCTACGAAAATCCAAAATCTTCACACCATGTGAACAAAGCTTCTTCCTCGTGCGAGCCGTTTTGTGATCCTCATAACACGCGCACTAGCACCCGATCCCCCGAACACGCTTCTGTTGACTACGCATCCTCGCGTATTAATGGAGCGGGAGGAAGATTCCCTACAACACCCGGACCTAGGAATTTCAATGAAACCCGTGAAGCATGGAAAAACAAGCCCGAATTTTATTGGGGACAAACCAAAGAATTCACTTCTAATGATTTCTCATGGCCCCCACCTAACGGTCCTAACCAACAAAACATCGAAGGGATGTTGCAAAACCTAGTTGCATCCCAAGAAACCCAAATGGCTAAGCTCTCGGACCGCTTTAATAATCAACAAGCCGAGATGGATAGGAAAATAGACAACCTTTTGAAAGCCATAGCTAGTGATAAGAAGGTTAGTGCTATCTCAACTCCCGAGCCTTCAGGCATAGAGATTAAGGATCCAAGCAAGCTAAAGTATGTCCAATTCGTCAATACCATCGCCTTAGTTGAACCTGATGAAACAAATGACGAAGAGGACTATACACTTGTGGATGAGGAAATACCCGAGGAAGTAGATGAAGTAGACATTGACTATTTCAACAAATTTCCTACGGAAGAAGAACTATCTCGCCACCCTCACTTAGTGCGTGACCTCCGTCACATGTATGTTAGGAAAAGTCCTCGAATTAAGTTTGGGAACCCTTGGAATCTTAACATACCATGTGTCATAGGACACCTTTTTGTGGCAAAAGCTTACATTGATCGCAAGTCCCCAATCAACATAATGACTAGCACCTACTACAATTGGATATTGAAGAAGCCTATTCCAACTAGGCAAGACCCCAATGATCCTAATGTTAGTTGCAATTTTCTTGGTAGAGTTAAGGGATTGCCCGTTTATGTAGGTAGTTTCACGTTTCCTACGGACTTCATAATTGTGGATGATATTAGCACGGCCATAGACCCTAGCTTGTCCCATGTTATTCTAGGAAAACCTTTCATAGAAAGCACCGGGATGACCTATGACCCCTCATTAGGAGTAGTGCGATTCAAGAATAAGACCGATGACATAGCTTACCAAATGCCGTTTAAGATTGAGAAGTTTTCATCACTCTCTAATGATGAAAAGGAACTTAAACTATCGGTCTATTATAGGAATGATGAGGATAGGGAGAAAGGTGTTGATTATGTTATGGCTAAGATTTTCGGATTCTACAAGGATTGCTTGAGCCTATGACCGGAATACAGGACCGATTGGGGAGAGGATGAACTCTTAGAGAAGCGCATTTTAGGGCACTTCTACAACATGGAATCCCCCATTAGAGGCCGTCAAGAGGGCGGTGGTGAGGAAACGTAGGAGCACGACTACGAGTCTAGCTACAAGACTCTTTAATAAAGAAAAGCGCTTTGTGGGAGGCAACCCATGTTTAATTGTTTGCTTGTTAGTATCATATATCTTTTATTAATTGTTTATCCTCATGTTTAAATTTGTAAAAATGTTTTATTTTGTTTTTAACTTCGTCTTAATTGCATATAAAGGTATTTTACATAAGGGATAAGTGTAGGGAGGATTACACACGTTTTCAAAAGAAACGTAAACATGAGAATAACAATTAATTAAAAGATATTTATGTTTGTTTGTTCGAGTCAAATGCTTGTATCAGGTCATAATGGATGTTTTTGCAGAAATTTTTCCAGATTCTAAAGATGTAAATTTTCCAGAATTTTTTCCAGAAAATCGCAGACCAGTTTTTGTCAGGATAACCTGACGGCGTCAGGATTGCAACCTGACGGCGTCAGGAAGGAGTAAAAACATCAGATTACTTTTTCTCGTTTTCTGAGCTACTTATAAATTTTTGGAATTTTCCAGGTCTTAATTTTCTTAGAAATTCTGTAAACATCCATTCCACAAGCATTATATCCTAGTTTAAATCGAGTCTTATATATATTATTACCGCCAATTTTACGCGAAGGTTTCGTTTGTTTTCTTCAAGTGTGCAGGTTTAGTTTGTCAAGAAGAAGTTACATAAGATTGGAAGGAGCTTTTCACGCAATAATTCTTCTTGAAAAGAATTTAACCACCACTTTACACGGATCCTACCGAGCTAATCAGGGGAGTATTAGTTTCTTTCGTTTTTAATTACCTACCATTATCATAACTTTGATACTTTAGGGGAACATTGGGGACAATGTTCAGTTTAAGTGTAGGGAGGGAAAATAAAACGGGGACTTTGAAACTATGCTTATCCTTGATTATTTGCTTTGTCCAATTGTGATTGTGTAATAAACCATGAGAAAATGTCGGTTAGGGTAATTTTGGCACCAAATTTAAAATTTTTCATGACATATAGGAGTGGGCCATTAGTCTTAACAAAAGCGTCTCACGGATAGGAAGTTGCATGACTAGCACAAAAACCCTTACCACCCAAATTCCACCCAAAATGTGAGGATCGCCTTAGATTAGTAGGAATTAAAGCATTCATCTTTAATGCTTAGAGTGTGAACCGGTAGTATAATAGATTCTAGAACTTGTTTTGTGATGCATTCCGAGATCGCAAGTGAGGCTACACTTGTGTAGTTAGGAATAACTAAATGATAAGAGGCATTAGGATAACCCTTGTTTGATACCTGTAATATAATTACTTCTTCCATATCGGTTGAGTAATTCCCCCACACCCTTTGCGTTGTACTCATCTTTAGTACACGATACCCCTAGTTAACCCCTCAGAGCCTATCCTTTTCGCGGTTCTCGTGATGTTTCGGTTTTTCCGGAATATCAATGAAGAGCATTGTTTACACCCCACCCCCAAATATACACCCAAATCGCCTTAGCCTACCCCTTATGCACTCACTTTTAGTGCAAATATTTGTTATCACCCTAAACCCTTAGTTCAATTATCTAGTTGCTTGCATAAGTTGCTAAGTCGAGTCATATCCTTTGTATACAGTTTTGGGATGATTGGGATTCATGGGAAAATTTAAAGTTTATGAAATGACGGGAAGGGAATGTTAAATTCAAATTCCCTTTGTTTGCGTAATAATGTACCCCAAGTGTTTTGATCTTTTTAATTCGGGTCAAATTAGTGTTAGAATAATAAAAACTCAAGTGTAGGGATATGCCTGTAAATCCCTAGTATTTTGATGTTATCATAGAGGATGGTAGAGTAAAAGTGTAAAAAAAAAAAAAAAAAAAAAAAAAAAAAAAAAAAAAAAAAAACATACGGGCTACCATCCTACATCTATCCTTTAAATTTATGTTTGTTTATTTAAGTTATCTAGAGTTTAGAGTGTCGAGTCTTGGCTTAGCAACGCCATTCTTCATATGCATTTGACATAGAGATTTTTGACTTACCACCACTAAATAGCCTATCCCACCAAACCCTTATTTCCCTAACCGTAAGCCTAACGTTACAACCCTTTAAAGACCTCTTTGATAGTCTTTCCTAGGTGCTTACGCCAAAGCGATGGAGGTTTGATCTATTCTCAAGCCTATGGTAATCTATGTACTAGGACCGGTTAATGAGTGTTTATCTTCCATTTCCTATATTGTTATATTTCATATATACACCCGAGAGAGATGTGAGTATCCAAACACCCCATGTGAGGTGCTAGTATGTAATTTCCGTGCTTGTTATGACTTTTGCGGGGCTTATATGTGTTGTGGACCATTTTGAATTAATGCTTCATGACCCCTAACTTATAAATTAATTGGCTAAAAGCACATTTGCTTGAGGACAAGCAAATAACAAGTGTAGGGATATTTGATAAGGTTTTAAAAGGTACCATTTTGAGGGGTCGTTTAAGTCCTTATTTGATCACTTTTGTATCCGTTATTGCTTAATATCGTTCCTTTTCACTTTTTAGGTCTCGTGAAGGCAAAATGCTGGAATGGCACTTATTTGGACGAAAAGGCGCGAATATATGAAGAAAATGGCCAAAGTCGAAATCGAGACACTCACAGTTGCTGAAAGTAGAAGGCGACGGCGTCAGGTGCTATTGGCGACGCCGTCCCAAAATTATTGTGACGGGCCAGAACCCAAAACTCGTGTTTTCAAGTGACGGCGTCCAGTTGTGAAAGAGTAGGCCGTCGCTACTCAGACGGCCTAGATGCAATCCAGACGACGTCAGAAGCTGAAGAGGACGGCGTCACGGACATAAGGTGACGCCGTCGCAAGGTTAACGTGGCCAAGACGAAACCCTAATGGCGGCGACACGACGGCGTCACTAAACATAAGGTGACGCCGTCGCAATTGTAATCTTATATATAGAATCCGAATTTTTCAGTCTTTGGGTGGAGAGTCTTTGGAGTAAAAACCTAAAACCGAACCTAAGGTGTCTTGTACAGTATTTTAGGGTTTTAAACCCTATCTTACACCAAGATAAGTCTTTACTTCATTAATTCAATTATGTATTTGATTATTTGTGTGTATGCTTGCATGTTCTCCATGTCCGGCTAATTTATTTGTGTGTTTGCTTAGGAAGTATGAAACTTAATTATTGAATATTGATTGGTTGTTTCTTATCTTAGTCGATTAATGATCTAGTAATGCGATAGGTCATTCGTTGTGTACTTAATGCTTGATTCATCTTTGTGAACCTTAGAGTATAATTACCTGAGTAATTGTAGGCTAAACCATCCAAAGAGCGCCTTAGAGTAGGAGTTTATAATCTCTAGTGGGTTTGTAGACAAGACCCTTTGGTAAGTTCGAAGAGTTAGGGAGAAACGCATACCCTACAACTTTAGACACACAACGCAACTAGGAATAAGACGTGACACTCAACCATCAATAGGAGATAATTAAGGAGTAATACAAACTAAGTAAACACATCTTTAAACTATCATACGAGCACACATTAATTAGACATAGACTCCCACAACCTTAGTTTAGATAATTAGATAATAGTAGAGTAATCGGTAGAAATACCAACCCCCCAAATCCAATACCCGAGATTCGTACCTTTCCATTTTTCATAAAATATAAAAAGATAAAAAAATAATCTTCCTCAACCTTAACCTTAGCGTAGTAACTCCCTACTAGCATTCCTATTCCCCTAGAGAACGATATCAATACCCGTGGCTTACCCTAATTACTACACTACAACGATTAGGTTCACTGCCTAGGGTGTTATAAAACTTGCTCGAAGAAAAGGAAGTTCCTTTGACCCCGAACGACGCGTGTAGCGTTATCAAGAAACCAAAAGAGTGGGTTAAATGGCTACCTTTAGTTGTGTTCTGGTACAACACCAACTTTCACACAACCATTAACACCACCCCTTATAAAGTTGCTATTTCCAAACAACCTCAATCCACATTCCCTATGTGCCTGGTGAGAGCAGCGTCGAATCAGTGGATAAGATACTACAAACAATGAAAGAGGCTATTAGAATACTTAAATTTCATTTTAAAAGATCACAAGATAGGATGCAAAGCCAAGCTAACAAGCACATGAGTGATAGACAGTTTGAGGTGCACACTTGTGTTTATTTGAAGCTACAACCACATAGGCAAGTGTCTGTCAAGCAAGGCCAAATACACAAGTTATCTTCCAAGTACTATGGCCCTTTTATGATTCAGGAGAGAACTGGAGAAGTAGCCTATAAACTGCAACTACCAAGTCACAACCTGATTCATCCAGTATTTCACATTTCCTAGCTTAAAAAGTGCAATGGAAGAGACCAGGAAATGGGAAGCTTACCACAACTAGAAAAGGATGGACTATTAGCTTACAAACCTATCACAATCTTGGATAGAAGATTAGGAAATTTGAACAACAGACCAGTCATGTATGTGTTGGTTTAGTGGACTAACATATAAGTGGAAGAAGCAACATGGGAGGTGTATGCTGATTTGCTCACAAGGTTTCCTGATTTTGATGCTGCTACTTGAGGACAAGTAAACTCTCAAAGAGGATGAAGTTGATACTAGGTCAAATGATCAAGTCAAAAAGTCAACAAGTTAACACAAGTCAAACTTCTGATAAAATCAATTTTTGGCGAGAAAAACCGTTTTAACTCAAACAACCTTTAAATATCCATCATTATATTCATTTTCATTTTATCACTCAATTGTAATCAAATTCTCTTTGAATTCTCTCTAATCTCAGTGTAACAAACCACATTATCCAATAACAAACCTTAGGGGGTGTTTGGTTCGCTGTAATTCGTTGTAATTGTAATCTGAATTACATTCTAATCATGTTTGGTTGGCAAGGTGAAAGGAATTGTAATTCAGATTACATTACAGTGACTGTTTGGTTTGCATTGTAATTGTAATTCAGTCATTACAATTACATCAAGTGAGGGAATCTAGATTACATAGGAAGTTGGATGGAAAGTTTTGAATTACATCGTAATTCAGAATTTGTTTACTTTAATAATAATAATAAAACTAATAAATAATAACAATAATAAAATAATACTAATAATAATAATATAATAATAATAAAATAATTATAATAATAATAATAATAATAATAATAATAATAATTAAAAATATTAAAATAATTATAATAAAAAATAATAATAATAAAAATAAAAATAATAATAATAATAATAATTATAAAATAAAATAATAATAATAATACAATAAAATAATAATAATAATAATAATAATAATAATAATAATAATAAATAAAATAATAATAATATAATAAATAGTAATAATAATAATAATAAATGATATTTAATAATTAATAATAATAATATTAAAAATAAATAATAAAATAATAATAATAATACATTATTATTATTATTATTATTATTATTATTATTATTATAATAATAATAATAATAATAATGTATTATTATTATTATTTTATTATTTATTTTTAATATTATTATTATTAATTATTAATTATCATTTTTTATTATTATTGTTACTATTTATTATATTATTATATTATTATTAATTATTATTATTATTGTTATTTTATTTATTATTATTTTATTTTATAATTATTATTTTTATTATATTATTATTATTTTATTATTATTATTAATATTATATTTTTATTATTTTATTGCTATTATTATTATTATTATTATTATATTTTTATTATTAATATTCTTTTTTTATTATTATTATTTATTTTTAACATTATTATTATTATTATTACTATTTATCATTATTATTATTATTATTATTATTATTATTATTTTATTATTTTATTATATTATTATTATTATTATTAACTTTTTAAGCTTTAAAAAAAAATTGAATTACATTACGTTGCGAGTCAACCAAACACATTGACAGATTTCATCAATTACAATTACAACACATTACAATTACAACACATTCCAATTCTTTAAATTACAATTACATCAAATTACAATCCTTCTAAAGATTACAATTCCTTCAAAAACATTCTGTGAACCAAACGCCCCCTAATATGTTCTTCATTGAAATAAGTGATTTGTTGCCATTGAAATATGCTCTTCATTTCATTGAATTCTAGAACAAGTACGTTTCAGATTATTATTGGTGACTACCATTGATGAGCATACAAGACGACTTACAATTCATATTACTAAAGTTATTCTCTAGTTCACACTTCATAGATCCGCCATCTCCAAACTTAGAGTGCATGGTACGAGGATGTTTACCTCTTATTCGTGTGAAAAAAAAAAAAAAAGAAAAAAAAAAGCCATGTTGTAGTGCACCTTTGACGGCGCCATTGATATGCTATTCATTTGTCCATTACTAGACTAGCGGGTCGCCTTTTTTTTAGTGAGTGGATATTTTACCGAGTTTTTTGTGAGATTCACATGCACCAATAACAATTAGAGCACTAGGTGTCAAAACGAGCCTTAGGTTCGTCGTCGTGCCACCTCATCATCACATCAGCATCCCATTTTTCCACAACTAACCACAACAAAACCCTTCATCACTCATAACAAACCTCAACCTCTTCATTTGGGGCCCACCACTACCTCAACCTCTTCATAACAAACCGTTTAATATACTTTGTGTCAGTGTTTTCTCGTCGTCACCATGATGAGGTCAACGACGGCGAAGAACGACGAGGGACCCCGGTGTCACGGCGAGGCACGGCGGCGTGCCAGGGTGGACGGCGAACTTGGACAACGAGGGGACACCGTGTGCTCTTATTGGAGTCAGTGATAAGAAGTTTATTTTAGTTATTGAAGAAGTGTTGAAGTTGCGCTTAGGTAACACACCAATAACATTTATTGGGTCATTGCTTCACTTAACACTCTTATGTTCTAAATTTGAAGAATTAAAAAGCATTTTTTAATAACGATTCTCCGTAAATGATTATTTTTCAGTCATGTACTCCATACATTATCATTCGAAGTATGAATAATAATCTTCTAAATATGGAGGATCCTCAACAATGCTCTAAAAGAATCTACAAATATGAAGCATGGTTGGAGATGTTTTTATGCTCTCCATTCTTCAAATACGAAGAAATATGTGATTTAAAGAGTATGATTAGAGATCGCCATTCACAAGAGCCGGATCTGGGCATGTGAGCAGTGTTCGATTGTTCAGCACCTCAAAATTTTTAGAAGCTCCAAAATTTTAAGCAGTGAGGCTGATTAATTTGGTTCTAGCGTTAAAGCAATGATTATATGTTTTAAAATGCAACTCTTTGACTTTTCTACCGAATTTTAGTTACCATTGTTTAGTTTCAAGTTAGTTAAAAATAAGAAAAATGATTCTTATGCGTAATTAGCAAGCCTACTTGTATGCCTAATGATTTGATTGGTGGATTTAAAAAAGTGATTGGTGAGAATTTAGTGAGAGAAAATATATAATACAATTGTACAAGTAATTTATGCATTAGGGATTTATTTAGGCATGGTTTATGGGCCTAAATTGCATTACTAAAAATAAATAGCGAAACCAGAGGCATAGGCGGCAAACAGAGGAATAAGACGATGAGGCATGGTCACTTATAATATATTTCGCAATATTCAAAAACTTTTTTTTGCGTGTGCATATAAATTGAAACTCTCATGTTTAGAAGCCCTGCATAGTTTACCATAGTGCATAGAAATCTAAAAGACGCTCTACAAAAAGTCAACTTTGTTATTCTGGAACAGGGCCTTCATAATCCACTTTACGGCCTTGCCATCGACACACCAAATATGAAACTTGGATGCACTGCACCCATGAAACGTACATCACTTAATAGTTCTTTGCGACTTGTAGCATCAAGAAGACAGTGAACCATATGTTTATATCTATGTAAATCAAGATAACGACATTTATATAGTTGAACGAAATAAGAAAATAAATATATGAAGACATAGTATTTTGGTAAGTAACAGCCTTGAAAGATCAAAGATGGAGTCTACCGGACCACATTTTACATTGAAGTTCAAAAAAGGTGATTAGATAATTGATCAATATGGCGTTAAAAACAATTAATCTACATGTCAAAAATAAGCAGTTGGACCGAATGAACGGCGAAGTATTAATCTTAGAATGGATAAAACTAGCCAAAGTACAATAAACTTATAATGACTAACTCAAAGCATGTTAGGTCTAATCAAGGATCAATTTAAATAGGTTTTTGAGTTGGGGAGAGGTCATTATGTCCATTAAAATGAAAGGAATTATGGTAAGTTCAATGGCTCTCACCATAACGAAAGGTATCCATAATTTCTTCAGACCATAATTAACTTATCACGCTACAGAGTGGTTGAAGTTGGTTTAAAGTCGCATTCAACCTAGCCGCTGCACCATTTATTACTCTCGAGATACATGAGTTTATTCATGACACTCCTCCATCTGATCTTAAAGTGGTGTCGAAGAGTAGGAATTTCATGAGATTGTCGGGTATTATTAAAGGTAGTGGGAGACGCGTTAATTTCATTAACGTGTACGCTCCGCAAGGTGTTGTTGCGAAAAGAGAGTTGTGGGATCTGATTGAAGTCGAGATGAGATCGAGCAGTGGGCTGTGGGCTATTATGGGGGATTTTAATGCGGTTAGATTTGCGGAGGAAAGGAAGGGTTCAGTGTTTAAAAATACGTGTGCCAGGAATTTTAATACCTTTATTCATAACTCGGGGCTTTTGGAGTATGGGATGAAAGGTAGTCAATTCACGTGTATTCGTGAGAATGGTAGGAAACTGAGTAAGATCGATAGAGTATTGGTGAGCCCTGACTTTTTCAATTCGTGGCCCTCGGCTTGTCTCCGAGCTCTTGCTTCTCGGTTCTCGGATCACTGCCCGCTTTTCTTATCTTCTAAAGTGGGTGATTTTGGGGCTAAGCCGTTTCGGGTGTTCAATTCGTGGCTATCTATGGATGGTTATGAGGATACGGTTAAAAAGGCGGCTGAAGAGTTTGTGTTCGAAGGTCCTCCTGACACGAAGTTATCGATGAAATTGGCGTTCATTAGAGGTAGGATTAAGGAATGGAAAAAAGAGATGGATGTAAAGCTGTTTGGTGAGGAAAACACGGCGCTGGAAGAGATAGGTAAGTTAGAAGATATTATGGGCGGTAGAAATCTAAGTGAGGAGGAAGAATGGATTTACAGGGAGAATAAAATGGTTTTAAAGGCGGCGGGTGTTAGAAAGGCGATGGACGTGAAACAAAGAGCTAGGATCAGGTGGGCTATAGATGGAGATGAGAATTCCTCGTTTTTTCATGGGTTGGTTAACGGTAGGAAAGCCGCTAACAATATTCCGGGGCTAACTTTAAATGGGGAATGGTGCTCGAAGCCGTCGCTCATTAAAAAAGAAATTTTTAACTATTTTAAGGGGCGGTTTCATGAAGAAACCCCGTGTAGACCTTCGGTTCGTTGTGAAGGTTTGCCGCGGGTCCCTGCAAGTGAGGCTAATCGGCTGGTGGAACCGTTCTCGGTCAAGGAGATCAAGGATGCGGTTTTTAGTTGTGGGGACGATAGGGCCCCGGGTCCTGATGGTTTTAACATGAGGTTTTTTAAGCGCTTTTGGGTTTTATTCGAGCAAGATTTTATGGACCTGTTTGGAGGCTTCTTTGAAGATGGTAGGATTAATGTGGGTAGTGGAACGTCTTTTATAACTCTTGTTCCGAAAATTAAGGACCCGGTGGAGCTTAGTCATTATAGGCCAATTAACTTGGTGGGGGTGATTAGCAAGACTATCTCCAAAGTCTTGGCCAACAGGCTGAAACTGGTCCTGGGATCGGTTGTATCGGATTCGCAATCTGCTTTTTTGAGTGGTAACTTTATCCTTGACGGGCCGCTAATCGTGAACGAGGTGATTGCTTGGTGTAAAAAGTCGAAGTTTAAAGCTTTTATGTTCAAGCTTGATTTTGAGAAAGCTTATGATAACGTGAATTGGGGTTTTTTGATTGACATTTTGAACCAAATGGGATTTCATTCAAGATGGGTTTCATGGGTGTATGGTATTTTGGAATCCGCTCGTTCGTCGGTTCTGGTTAATGGCGCTCCCACGTTTGAGTTCAAATGTGGGAAGGGTTTGAGACAAGGGGATCCCTTGTCTCCGTTTCTCTTTATTATTGTGATGGAAGCGCTTTCGTGTATGCTGTCTAAGGCGTGTGAGGTGGGGCTTTTCAATGGTATCGTCCTGCCGAGAGGAGGGCCATCCATTTCCCACATCTTTTATGCTGACGATGCCATTGTCCTTGGGGAGTGGGATCAAGTCGGAATAATTAATGTAGTCAGAGTGTTAAGATGCTTCCATATATGCTCTGGTCTCAAAATTAGTATTCCGAAATCAAACATGTTTGGTCTCGGAGTCAATTTGTCGGATGTTGAAGAGGAAGCTGTGGTGTTGGGATGTAAGGCGAGTTCGGTTCCTTTCAAGTATCTCGGAGTGATGGTGGGTGCGAATATGAATAAGGTGTGCAACTGGAAACCCGTTTACGATGTCTTCGAGTCTCGGTTATCTAAGTGGAAGGCGTCGTGCCTTTCGATTGGTGGTAGAAGAGTGTTGATCAAGGCAGTTCTGGAAAGTCTCCCCTGTTATTACTTTTCTTTATATCGGGCTCCTATTAAGGTCATCAAAGATCTCGAAGGTATGATCAAAAGGTTCTTGTGGGGAGGGTCGAATGGTGCGGCTAAAATCCATTGGGTTGCTTGGGATAGGGTTGCTTCCCCTAAGTCGGTGGGGGGTCTCGGAATTTGTAAGCTCAACATCAGTAATATTGGCCTCCTATCTAAATGGGGATGGAGATATAAAGCTGACAATAACAGGTTGTGGGTGAAAGTTATCGAATCTCTTCATGATACGGGGAGGTGTTGGGATTTCATCCCTTTGAATAAATCTTTAAGAGGGGTGTGGAGTAACATCGTGAAAGTGTTGGCGCGAACGGTGTTTAATAACCTTCCTTTGAGAAGGTTTTTCAAAGGAGTTGTCGGAGTTGGGGATTTAGTGGCCTTTTGGTTGGACCCGTGGGTTGGTAACGAGCCGCTGAAGGATGTGTGTCCGAATTTGTTTAGATTAGAAAAGAACAAGAAGTGCAAGGTGATGTGTCGAATGGGGAGTGGGGGTCATTGGAATTGGTATAGGGAGCCTGATACTTCAAGTGAGCTGGAAGAGTTATTCTTTCTGGTCAATGTCGTGGAGCATGTGGCTCTTAGTGAAAGGAAGGACGAATGGAAGTGGCTCGGAGAGAAGTCTGGGAAATTCAGTGTTCGATCGATTAGAAGTTTGTTCTATAGTGGAGCGGATTTTAGTAATATCTATGTTTATAAATGGTGCAAATGGATCCCGGCGAAGTGCAATATCTTCATGTGGCAAGCGGAGATGTCGAGAATCCCGTCGGCGGATTCCCTTATTAGAAGGAAAATGGTGGGGATCGATGGGTTGTGTTCGCTGTGTGGTGAAGACCAGGAATCAGTTGATCACATTTTTACCTCTTGTCGGGTCGCCATGGTGGTTTGGAACCACATCTGTAACTGGACGCGAGTCCAAAGGTTCTTTGCTTTCTCGTTTAGGGATCTTATTGAAGTTCATGATCATGTGGGGCTAAAAGGTAAGGCTAAGTGGGTGTTTCAAGGTATTGTCATTATTAGTTGTTGGGTGATATGGAGAGCCAGGAACAAGCGCAGGTTCGAGGGTATTGATGTGAGGACTGTGGAGGTGATTAGCGAGATCAAGTCTTTGGGTTTTCTTTGGGTTTGTTCTAGAGCTAAATTGTCTAGATTATCTTGGTCGGATTGGTGTAAATATGTTATTGTGTAGTTCCTCCTTGTAGTTTCGCCGCCCGGTCTTCGGGTTGGTTTTTTGTTCTAATGAAATTTACCTTTCAAAAAAAAAAAAAATCATGCATGCCATGATAATCCGACAGAGTGTCGATGTAGAGTTCTCTAAGGGCATATAGCAACCTTAATAATTCATGCACTAGGGTGTCGAGGTAGAGTTCTAGCTAGTCCAATTAAATTAAAGCATAATATTAGCACATTATCATTCTGGATATTATGAGATATTATTACCATCAATTATGTAAATGACTTGTTTGTTGGAGCCTAAATTCTCCATAAAACTTGTAGCTAAGTACCAATGCGTACACATGACAAAACGTTCACCAGAAATCCAACCCTCGTAAGAATTTGAGTTGTTCGCGTAGTTAGCCCGATTTACCTGATCATTAAGGTTTTGAACACGAATAACCCTATCCATAAAAATAATTGACACCTCTAAAGGTGACGCGGATACGAGTTCGTAAAATTAAACTCCTAAACCTAATATATCGGACTGGCGCTAACTAACAAGATAAAATCTTTCTTGATAAAAAAAAAAGTTATTCCTTCAACGATCTCATTTAGATTACACCACTTTGAGTCGTATATCTAAGTTCCAGATCAAGTGACAATCTGATCGACATACTAATTGCATGTTACAATATAAAAAGAAGCAATGTAACACAAGATACGTACACACATGAAAAAACAATCATGCTTTTATACCCGTGATCTACTAAAGAAAATGTCAAAATCTAAGATATAATGAGAAGCGTGAAGAGGTGGGTGGTATATTTATGAATTAAATTGATGCGTGAGTATGGGGGTCCGACTAAGACACAAGTATAGTAGTAGGTGTATGGTGGCAATTTATTAATTGTCGTTTTAGAGTAATGCTATTTAGACCTAAAACACAAACCTAATTATAAGCCTAATGCATAAATCACTTGTACATTTACATTAAGTATTTTCTCTCTCTAAATTTCCACCAATCATTTTTTCAAATCAACCAATCAAATCATTAGGTTCATTTGTAGGCTTCATTATTAGGCACAACAATCATTTTTCGTCGTTTTATTGTTGAAGGTGGGGAAAACTTGCTTTTAATATCACGGACAAAATAATACTCCCCTTGTACTCTTACTTAGGGGTTGTGTATTTTTTTCTTAGCTAAGGGATGTGTGGGTCCCATGTCTGTCCAAGCATTTTATTGAAGAGGATTTGAATTTCTATCTCTTGTGAATATAGACTATTTAAAAGATTTTTATAGGCCTCATTTAAAAAAGTAATAATATTAAATGTTAAGTTGGTCTAATCCCTTCATTAAGGGAAAAAAGAAACAACCCCTTAGTTTACTCTATTACTGATCACGATAAAAGAATACTAAAGTAAACTGCAAAATCAAAATTTGTTGTTTGTTTATAAGTAAACTGCAAAAATCTATCATGTGGTTTGTCTTTTTTGGCAGTAATCATCCCTAGCTAATACTATTGACACTAATCATCTCTAAATGGTGAAACGTTTGGCGGAATACATCTCACAATGCTGACGTTGTTAGTTTTACCCGTTAAATACCTCACATGCATATCTCGTGAAAGTATTTTTATCATTTAAGTTAATGGTTAGGGATGATTAATGACAAAGCATATTTAAACCACAAGAATGATTTTTGCAGTTTACTAAAAAATAAATAAAACTTGTTATTATTATTATTATTATTATTATTATTATTATTATTATTATTATTATTATTATTATTATTATTATTATTATTATTATTATTAAAAACTCATAGGATTTACAAAAAATTAGTGGGAAGCCGAGAAACCAATTGGGCCCCCACACTTCTAGTAATAGCAAAACCAATCCTATTAAAAATATGAACCGCAGCACGCGCTCCAATGTCTTGAGTCATAGAGAATCGTCGAATGCGCTTTAGTAAGGTTACTGCATCCTTCTCAAGTTCGCCAAAAGAAGAAAAAGAAAATGGGAGAAACCCATATCCAATATCCGCACATTTAGCATCGTATTTGACTCGTTTACGTCGTGCAGCATCAATGATCGCACACCCTGGCATAAAATCAGTCATCCCAGATTGCGTCAAGGTGACGATCCCGTAAGATCAACACATACATCACGCCCACTATCCCAAGAGTAAAGCAATATATCAGCCAGTCGCAAGGATCTGTCCCCATCTCCATAAAGCCCAATATCCACCTCCTTACGAGCAGAAATTCTGGACCGAGAGCATATATCCACAAGAACATCACGCACAAGGTTAAGCCGATTTTTAATGCCAACAATACCCGCATACGAAACAACATGATCCCCATAAATATCTCCATAAAATACCTTAGAACAAGCTGAACACGGTACCTGAACAGTGAAAAGAGGAACACCCAACCGATAGCATAGCACACAACGATAAGCCCTGGCATTCATAGTTTGTCCTAGTCCAGATATCGGAACCACCCTAAGCCAATCCGAAGTATGATCCTCCTTTAGTGAAATCCATAACGCCATCTGTCGGGGAGAAAGATGGAAAGTAGACTCAACAGATTGGGTAACCCGATCGAAATATATATCTGCCAATTTCTTCATAAGTTTGGGGGCAGCGACCTCGCTAGGGTTACTCAAAAGGTCAATATCCATATTCACATTAAAAGTACGTAGAGCATCATCAAAAGAGGGACCAGCAGTTACAATACCAGAATTAAGGAGAAGCTTAGACTGTAAGCTAGCAGATTGAAGTCTAGAAGCAAGGAAGGCATAGTTCAAGACGTCACCTGCAGAATATAAACCAAGCCCCCCAAAAGCAAAGGGTAAGGTGGCGAGTCTCCACTGCCAGTCACCAAAACCGGGCCCAGAAGCAGTGACAATGCGCTCCAAAGAAGAACGAAGTGCCGCATCAAAAGAAACCTGAGCACAACCAAAGACCGGAGGAGAACATGTGCGCATAGAAAAATATAACTTAGAAATACCAGCACATGTACGGAGTAGCAACAACTCGCATTGAGGGTCATTAAGTTTGGAAAATGCCTCCATAAGTTCAATAGTTTTAGCAACCCTTTTCAGAACCAACTTACTACCAAACTCAAAATCCACACTAACAGGTCCACCCAATAATTTAACACCATGTGAGGGGCGAGAAATATTAGGAGGAAAGTAACTCACAATATCGTCTTCCACGTCCCAATATCGTCTTCCACGGGTTATGGGTCCCAATATCGTCTTCCACGGTGTATGGGGGATGTTCAGACGCGGACAGCCATACCCCTACCTAATCTAGAGAGGTTGCTTCCTGTCACACCCCCAAATTACCTGTTTCGCAGCGGAATGGAATTCCTGGGGATTGACTGTCATAGCATCACAATCACAGTTATATTGAACGACCTAAAGTGTCGTTTGAAAAGAACATCGTTTGATTTAATAAAACAATCAGAGTTTACAAAGTATAGGTCCCAAATGAAAATCAACTTGTGCGGAAATAAGTTTGTTACAATTCAAACGATGTTTTAAAGTGCGTAAAACCCAAGTGAGACGAGTCGTCATCGCGACTTCATGATGTGTCCAAATGCATGCCATGAAGTGAATGTCTTAGTTACCTGAAAATACATTGCTAAAAGTGTCAACACAAGGTTGGTGAGTTCATAGGTTTATGTAAATGTTAATACGAATACCACAAGTATAAATTATGTATGACAATGATGTCACAAAATGATGTTACAATTGCTTAAGCACATGACACCGAAGCTCTGACTGTTCATGATGTTCGCCCCAACAGAGTGTCTTGCCAAAACAACTCAAATAATGTTTATGAAATGAAATGCATCCGTATGACTAGTTGGGATCCACCAACCCGGATGGAGGCGTCACCCTCGATAGATCTATCCACTCACCCACGCTTCTAGGAAATTAACGGTTCATGCTTATGAAATGGGGACATTTAACTGGCAATGCGGTAACTTAAGCAATACAATGAATTTGACATACTTGGTAGCGTAATAAAAATGGTGTGCAATGTATTCTCCCCCGTAGGTTTGAAATAAAGTAAAAACTTGAATAAATCGGGGCTATGAAAACTCACCTGTTGCAATGATTATGATGACAAAAGTGGATACACTGAAATGTAGCGTGATACTTTAACCTTGACCTATTGTGAATGATATGATACGTAATGAGTTATGATGTAATGTTATGCATGCAATTCGTATGTTGTTTATACCACTTGTGAGTTTTGAAAATAATACTCTTCGTCGAAAAAAAAATACTCTTTTGACGTCTTGACCATTCTTAAATTACTTTACAAGTATTTATGTCAGAATGTCATCCTACAATAGTTTCTTAATGATTTATTGTGAAATTATCACTTTTCGTCGTAAAATAATGTCGTTGGAAATTTCATGAAAGTGACAAAAATGGCCTCGAAAAGCTAGTCGTAAAATGGTGCACGTCGAACGTTAGGAAACGAACTCAACGGTTTTGGAAAGCTTGTATCAAAATCTCAAAGTTTTGGCATTTAAGTTTTTATCCTAGAGGTCTCGTTCATAGAGAAAAATATAGGTTAAGTAGGGTGATTTTGTCCAAAATGTAGTTTAAAAGTGAATTTCGGCAAAGTTTAAGCAACCGTAAATAATTCATTACAACTCCGCTATACAAACGGTTGGTCGTTTTGGAAAATATGCTTGATGATCTCACTTTTATTAGAAGACATCTCGTTACAAAAAGTTCTACGTCAACGTTAAAAATAGCCTTCAATATGGTCGTTTTGTTTACCGTAACACTTGTCTAATGAAAATAATATAGTTTTTCTTAACTAATAAAGTTACGGCAATTTTGTAAAAACGTGTATATTTTAGTCGTTACAAATCCGTTTTCTACGTATTATACGTCCTTAGCTTCGTATCAAAGTATACTAATATATTTTTGATAAGTCGAAATAATTTATAAAGCTTAAGACTCGTTTTTGACTCGTACAAAACAAAAACAGTTTGCTGAAATTTTCAGGAAATATATATTTCGTCGTCAAACTTGAAAAATTCATAACTTCTTCGTTATAGCTCCGTTTTAATCCGTTCAAGCGGCCACGGATTCGTTTTAAAGTATATTTTCTAAATATCTAGGCCAAAAATTTTATGTCTACTGTCGTTTTTCCAGAATTACAAAATAAGATCAGACCCTTATTAATACTTGTCGAAAAGAGTTTTTCTCGTACTAAACCTATTCCAATCCCTTCAAAACAACTCCAAAGCTATTCTAATCCTACCATACACCTTCTTAGGGTGTCATGGGTTCCTAAACATCATCAAGACTAATATATAACAAGGGATAAATTATAGGATGACTTATATATATAAAACTCTAAAAACAATGTAAAAATGGTATAAACATCCATAAGTCTTGCATGCTTTGCTCAAAAATGAAGAAATAAACATGAAATGATAATGAAAGATGTAAAATGAAAATGATATGCTTACTAGTTACTTGATGAGGTGATAAGAACAAGGGATAAAACCTAAACACCCAAGGTTTTTATTTCAAAACCTTGATTAAGAGTGTAACTAGATTGTTTAACACTTGATTTGGAGAATTTTTATGAATTCCTTCTAACACCCTTGTATGGCCGGTTTATGGAGAGGAAGAACAAGAGAGAAGAACTTTACTAACATATGAATTATTGTAGTGAATGAATGAAGTGAAGGTGAGATTGAGTATATATCTATACATGTAAGAAAAATTGCTACCAACTCAATTAATGCATACCCCCCCTTGGTCGGCCAAGGGGGGAAGTATTTCCAAAATATATTTTTTTTTTCTTTTATATTGTATGTAATTGTTTGTAAGTAAAAAGAATTTAAGTTAAGGTAAATTGTAACTTTTATATACATTTGAGTATTTAAGGTAGTTTTAGCTAAAAGTAATTTTTAATAGATCAAAGTAAAGTATATTGAGATCATATAAATTGTAAAAATACATTTCTTGTAAAATTTGAGTGATATAATAATTATCGTGTAGTTTTTAAGAAAAGTGTCGTAATAATATAAATTTAACGATTTATACAAAATAAATTTAAAACACTAGGTAAACTCAAAATATTATTTTTATAAACTAAATGTAAGTATAAAAATATATCGGGATCATTTTTGGAAGTATCGGATTAAATATTCAAAATAATAACTTACGCGATAACGTTTATTTAATATGAAATTTACGCGTTTAATGTGAAATGCAAAGTCATGAATGAACTAACATGATGAAAATGATGCTAATGATATGTAGACTAAACTTAGTCTATATGAAATGTCCGTGATGATATGATCATGAATTCGCCGCTAAACCATTAAGGTTACGCGAATTTGGAACACGCAAACCTAGTTTACGATAAATGATAAATGATGAAGCATGAATAATGTTTTGAAATATGACCTGAAAATACGAGTTGTCACATTCGCCCATCCAAAAAGGAATTCAGTCCCTGAATTCAGTTCGTGTTGGTCTATCGAATTTTGAGTTTATGATGAATATCGAGGAGAGAAGACATGGAGAAGTGTTGTTACGGTTGTCGATGATTGAGAGCGTACAAAACATCGTAGTAGAGAAAAATATTGGGTGAGTATCTCCGATGAGTAACACTTTGACTTTGAAATATGTGAAGATTTTGCTTGCACTAAGATTTATAAATAACTGCTCCCAACATAACATGATCCCTCCAGAATTAGACATAGTTAGCTAGGCTATGTATAATTAAGGAACGATGATGTGACGTTCGGTTTAGTTGTTATAACTCTCGATGTTTACAACGATTTAATCTGTGTCGTTAAAATGATAGTTAAAGTAAAAGGAATTAAAATTCTCGTGAGTAATAACAAATCGGAAAGAAAATAAAGTACGATAGATGAGAATATTTTACAACGAGTGGTTTATCAAAAGTAGTACATCTTAAGTTATAAAGATTCGGATACGATGGAAAACATAAACTTAGTACGACATAATACATAAGGAAAATAAGACTGTTAACTTCTAATCTTCTTCAGTCTTTCGCTTTGTTGATACCTGGATGAGCTTCTCCTCCTCCTAACATGTATGCATTCCCATGAGCACCTTCAACTTGTTGACCTTGGTTCCGGGGACATTGGCTCCGATAGTGTCCTTGCTCCCCACATTCGAAGCATGTAATTATAGTTTTACCTCTACAATCCCTGGCGAGGTGTCCTAATTTTTGGCACTTGCGGCACTTGGCAGGGCAAAGACCTGAGTGATGAAACTTACATCTAGTACATAGTGGGTGTGTTCCAGCATAACCTCTGCCTTCTATTGGCGCAACAACATAAACCATAGTAGCTTCTTGCCTTCTATTCTGTTGTTGATGATGGTTAGTGTTACGGTTTTGGTTGTTGTTGTTATAACCTCCTTGGTCGTTTTCCCATTTCCTTTTGTTGTTGTTGGTTTGATTGTTGTCGTTGTAATTATTGTCGATAATGTTTTCCCTCTTCACAACTTGAGCCATGAGTATTTGAGTCATCCGGGCAGATTCTTCAATTGTTTGTGGATCGAAAGGAGTTACATCTCCTTGGATACTTTGTGGAAATCCTCCAATGAAATTATCCAATAGTTTCTCATTGTCCGAAACCATAGCTGGACAAAGAACAGCCAACTCTTGAAATCTTTTGACGTAAGCAAGTCTAGCAGTTTCAGCAGCAGTTGCGGCCTCGGCAGCAGCAGTTACCATTGCTCGTTCTTTCCTTAGTGCCTCGGATATACTATCCTCTACGTACTTTTGGATAGCAGCTGGTGTCATTTCTAGTGCAGCTTTCTTCGGCGCCATAACTCTTCAAAATAAAAGGAAAAATGAGACGTAGTCAAATCCTATGTTAAGAATAAGCGCTCTAAAGAGATGTGATAGAAGGTGATAAGTTTAAGGTTATTTTTCAAAATGATCGACGGGTTCCCAACAGATGGGTTATGAGATGTCGTAAGTGCTTCAAATGTATGATGGTTTAGTGACTTAGTGTGTGAATAGCGTGTAACTTGACATGTTAGTGGTGAAACAAAGGAGTGAGAGTGACTTCGCCTTACTTAAAGGTTTATCTCGGCATTCGACGTTATCGGTGATGAGTCAACTGATATTAAAATTGCGATAGGGAATGACAAAGCATTCACCACATTAGAGTATGAGGAAAGGATAATGGGATGGGTATTTAAGGGCATCCATGTGACAATCGATTTGAAATGAAAGTAAATAACTCGAAAAATGTACGTATAAATCGTATGCAAAGTGAACATGCACTTATGATGAAATGATGAGATGCTATGATGATGTAGTTATAGTCTAGGGTCAATGATGCAACCTAGTTCTCTATAACCGAAGCTCTGATGCCAATCTGTCACACCCCCAAATTACCTGTTTCGCAGCGGAATGGAATTCCTGGGGATTGACTGTCATAGCATCACAATCACAGTTATATTGAACGACCTAAAGTGTCGTTTGAAAAGAACATCGTTTGATTTAATAAAACAATCAGAGTTTACAAAGTATAGGTCCCAAATGAAAATCAACTTGTGCGGAAATAAGTTTGTTACAATTCAAACGATGTTTTAAAGTGCGTAAAACCCAAGTGAGACGAGTCGTCATCGCGACTTCATGATGTGTCCAAATGCATGCCATGAAGTGAATGTCTTAGTTACCTGAAAATACATTGCTAAAAGTGTCAACACAAGGTTGGTGAGTTCATAGGTTTATGTAAATGTTAATACGACTACCACAAGTATAAATTATGTATGACAATGATGTCACAAAATGATGTTACAATTGCTTAAGCACATGACACCGAAGCTCTGACTGTTCATGATGTTCGCCCCAACAGAGTGTCTTGCCAAAACAACTCAAATAATGTTTATGAAATGAAATGCATCCGTATGACTAGTTGGGATCCACCAACCCGGATGGAGGCGTCACCCTCGATAGATCTATCCACTCACCCACGCTTCTAGGAAATTAACGGTTCATGCTTATGAAATGGGGACATTTAACTGGCAATGCGGTAACTTAAGCAATACAATGAATTTGACATACTTGGTAGCGTAATAAAAATGGTGTGCAATGTATTCTCCCCCGTAGGTTTGAAATAAAGTAAAAACTTGAATAAATCGGGGCTATGAAAACTCACCTGTTGCAATGATTATGATGACAAAAGTGGATACACTGAAATGTAGCGTGATACTTTAACCTTGACCTATTGTGAATGATATGATACGTAATGAGTTATGATGTAATGTTATGCATGCAATTCGTATGTTGTTTATACCACTTGTGAGTTTTGAAAATAATACTCTTCGTCGAAAAAAAAATACTCTTTTGACGTCTTGACCATTCTTAAATTACTTTACAAGTATTTATGTCAGAATGTCATCCTACAATAGTTTCTTAATGATTTATTGTGAAATTATCACTTTTCGTCGTAAAATAATGTCGTTGGAAATTTCATGAAAGTGACAAAAATGGCCTCGAAAAGCTAGTCGTAAAATGGTGCACGTCCAACGTTAGGAAACGAACTCAACGGTTTTGGAAAGCTTGTATCAAAATCTCAAAGTTTTGGCATTTAAGTTTTTATCCTAGAGGTCTCGTTCATAGAGAAAAATATAGGTTAAGTAGGGTGATTTTGTCCAAAATGTAGTTTAAAAGTGAATTCAGGCAAAGTTTAAGCAACCGTAAATAATTCATTACAACTCCGCTATACAAACGGTTGGTCGTTTTGGAAAATATGCTTGATGATCTCACTTTTATTAGAAGACATCTCGTTACAAAAAGTTCTACGTCAACGTTAAAAATAGCCTTCAATATGGTCGTTTTGTTTACCGTAACACTTGTCTAATGAAAATAATATAGTTTTTCTTAACTAATAAAGTTACGGCAATTTTGTAAAAACGTGTATATTTTAGTCGTTACAAATCCGTTTTCTACGTATTATACGTCCTTAGCTTCGTATCAAAGTATACTAATATATTTTTGATAAGTCGAAATAATTTATAAAGCTTAAGACTCGTTTTTGACTCGTACAAAACAAAAACAGTTTGCTGAAATTTTCAGGAAATATATATTTCGTCGTCAAACTTGAAAAATTCATAACTTCTTCGTTATAGCTCCGTTTTAATCCGTTCAAGCGGCCACGGATTCGTTTTAAAGTATATTTTCTAAATATCTAGGCCAAAAATTTTATGTCTACTGTCGTTTTTCCAGAATTACAAAATAAGATCAGACCCTTATTAATACTTGTCGAAAAGAGTTTTTCTCGTACTAAACCTATTCCAATCCCTTCAAAACAACTCCAAAGCTATTCTAATCCTACCATACACCTTCTTAGGGTGTCATGGGTTCCTAAACATCATCAAGACTAATATATAACAAGGGATAAATTATAGGATGACTTATATATATAAAACTCTAAAAACAATGTAAAAATGGTATAAACATCCATAAGTCTTGCATGCTTTGCTCAAAAATGAAGAAATAAACATGAAATGATAATGAAAGATGTAAAATGAAAATGATATGCTTACTAGTTACTTGATGAGGTGATAAGAACAAGGGATAAAACCTAAACACCCAAGGTTTTTATTTCAAAACCTTGATTAAGAGTGTAACTAGATTGTTTAACACTTGATTTGGAGAATTTTTATGAATTCCTTCTAACACCCTTGTATGGCCGGTTTATGGAGAGGAAGAACAAGAGAGAAGAACTTTACTAACATATGAATTATTGTAGTGAATGAATGAAGTGAAGGTGAGATTGAGTATATATCTATACATGTAAGAAAAATTGCTACCAACTCAATTAATGCATACCCCCCCTTGGTCGGCCAAGGGGGGAAGTATTTCCAAAATATATTTTTTTTTTCTTTTATATTGTATGTAATTGTTTGTAAGTAAAAAGAATTTAAGTTAAGGTAAATTGTAACTTTTATATACATTTGAGTATTTAAGGTAGTTTTAGCTAAAAGTAATTTTTAATAGATCAAAGTAAAGTATATTGAGATCATATAAATTGTAAAAATACATTTCTTGTAAAATTTGAGTGATATAATAATTATCGTGTAGTTTTTAAGAAAAGTGTCGTAATAATATAAATTTAACGATTTATACAAAATAAATTTAAAACACTAGGTAAACTCAAAATATTATTTTTATAAACTAAATGTAAGTATAAAAATATATCGGGATCATTTTTGGAAGTATCGGATTAAATATTCAAAATAATAACTTACGCGATAACGTTTATTTAATATGAAATTTACGCGTTTAATGTGAAATGCAAAGTCATGAATGAACTAACATGATGAAAATGATGCTAATGATATGTAGACTAAACTTAGTCTATATGAAATGTCCGTGATGATATGATCATGAATTCGCCGCTAAACCATTAAGGTTACGCGAATTTGGAACACGCAAACCTAGTTTACGATAAATGATAAATGATGAAGCATGAATAATGTTTTGAAATATGACCTGAAAATACGAGTTGTCACATTCACCCATCCAAAAAGGAATTCAGTCCCTGAATTTAGTTCGTGTTGGTCTATCGAATTTTGAGTTTATGATGAATATCGAGGAGAGAAGACATGGAGAAGTGTTGTTACGGTTGTCGATGATTGAGAGCGTACAAAACATCGTAGTAGAGAAAAATATTGGGTGAGTATCTCCGATGAGTAACACTTTGACTTTGAAATATGTGAAGATTTTGCTTGCACTAAGATTTATAAATAACTGCTCCCAACATAACATGATCCCTCCAGAATTAGACATAGTTAGCTAGGCTATGTATAATTAAGGAACGATGATGTGACGTTCGGTTTAGTTGTTATAACTCTCGATGTTTACAACGATTTAATCTGTGTCGTTAAAATGATAGTTAAAGTAAAAGGAATTAAAATTCTCGTGAGTAATAACAAATCGGAAAGAAAATAAAGTACGATAGATGAGAATATTTTACAACGAGTGGTTTATCAAAAGTAGTACATCTTAAGTTATAAAGATTCGGATACGATGGAAAACATAAACTTAGTACGACATAATACATAAGGAAAATAAGACTGTTAACTTCTAATCTTCTTCAGTCTTTCGCTTTGTTGATACCTGGATGAGCTTCTCCTCCTCCTAACATGTATGCATTCCCATGAGCACCTTCAACTTGTTGACCTTGGTTCCGGGGACATTGGCTCCGATAGTGTCCTTGCTCCCCACATTCGAAGCATGTAATTATAGTTTTACCTCTACAATCCCTGGCGAGGTGTCCTAATTTTTGGCACTTGCGGCACTTGGCAGGGCAAAGACCTGAGTGATGAAACTTACATCTAGTACATAGTGGGTGTGTTCCAGCATAACCTCTGCCTTCTATTGGCGCAACAACATAAACCATAGTAGCTTCTTGCCTTCTATTCTGTTGTTGATGATGGTTAGTGTTACGGTTTTGGTTGTTGTTGTTATAACCTCCTTGGTCGTTTTCCCATTTCCTTTTGTTGTTGTTGGTTTGATTGTTGTCGTTGTAATTATTGTCGATAATGTTTTCCCTCTTCACAACTTGAGCCATGAGTATTTGAGTCATCCGGGCAGATTCTTCAATTGTTTGTGGATCGAAAGGAGTTACATCTCCTTGGATACTTTGTGGAAATCCTCCAATGAAATTATCCAATAGTTTCTCATTGTCCGAAACCATAGCTGGACAAAGAACAGCCAACTCTTGAAATCTTTTGACGTAAGCAAGTCTAGCAGTTTCAGCAGCAGTTGCGGCCTCGGCAGCAGCAGTTACCATTGCTCGTTCTTTCCTTAGTGCCTCGGATATACTATCCTCTACGTACTTTTGGATAGCAGCTGGTGTCATTTCTAGTGCAGCTTTCTTCGGCGCCATAACTCTTCAAAATAAAAGGAAAAATGAGACGTAGTCAAATCCTATGTTAAGAATAAGCGCTCTAAAGAGATGTGATAGAAGGTGATAAGTTTAAGGTTATTTTTCAAAATGATCGACGGGTTCCCAACAGATGGGTTATGAGATGTCGTAAGTGCTTCAAATGTATGATGGTTTAGTGACTTAGTGTGTGAATAGCGTGTAACTTGACATGTTAGTGGTGAAACAAAGGAGTGAGAGTGACTTCGCCTTACTTAAAGGTTTATCTCGGCATTCGACGTTATCGGTGATGAGTCAACTGATATTAAAATTGCGATAGGGAATGACAAAGCATTCACCACATTAGAGTATGAGGAAAGGATAATGGGATGGGTATTTAAGGGCATCCATGTGACAATCGATTTGAAATGAAAGTAAATAACTCGAAAAATGTACGTATAAATCGTATGCAAAGTGAACATGCACTTATGATGAAATGATGAGATGCTATGATGATGTAGTTATAGTCTAGGGTCAATGATGCAACCTAGTTCTCTATAACCGAAGCTCTGATGCCAATCTGTCACACCCCCAAATTACCTGTTTCGCAGCGGAATGGAATTCCTGGGGATTGACTGTCATAGCATCACAATCACAGTTATATTGAACGACCTAAAGTGTCGTTTGAAAAGAACATCGTTTGATTTAATAAAACAATCAGAGTTTACAAAGTATAGGTCCCAAATGAAAATCAACTTGTGCGGAAATAAGTTTGTTACAATTCAAACGATGTTTTAAAGTGCGTAAAACCCAAGTGAGACGAGTCGTCATCGCGACTTCATGATGTGTCCAAATGCATGCCATGAAGTGAATGTCTTAGTTACCTGAAAATACATTGCTAAAAGTGTCAACACAAGGTTGGTGAGTTCATAGGTTTATGTAAATGTTAATACGACTACCACAAGTATAAATTATGTATGACAATGATGTCACAAAATGATGTTACAATTGCTTAAGCACATGACACCGAAGCTCTGACTGTTCATGATGTTCGCCCCAACAGAGTGTCTTGCCAAAACAACTCAAATAATGTTTATGAAATGAAATGCATCCGTATGACTAGTTGGGATCCACCAACCCGGATGGAGGCGTCACCCTCGATAGATCTATCCACTCACCCACGCTTCTAGGAAATTAACGGTTCATGCTTATGAAATGGGGACATTTAACTGGCAATGCGGTAACTTAAGCAATATAATGAATTTGACATACTTGGTAGCGTAATAAAAATGGTGTGCAATGTATTCTCCCCCGTAGGTTTGAAATAAAGTAAAAACTTGAATAAATCGGGGCTATGAAAACTCACCTGTTGCAATGATTATGATGACAAAAGTGGATACACTGAAATGTAGCGTGATACTTTAACCTTGACCTATTGTGAATGATATGATACGTAATGAGTTATGATGTAATGTTATGCATGCAATTCGTATGTTGTTTATACCACTTGTGAGTTTTGAAAATAATACTCTTCGTCGAAAAAAAAATACTCTTTTGACGTCTTGACCATTCTTAAATTACTTTACAAGTATTTATGTCAGAATGTCATCCTACAATAGTTTCTTAATGATTTATTGTGAAATTATCACTTTTCGTCGTAAAATAATGTCGTTGGAAATTTCATGAAAGTGACAAAAATGGCCTCTAAAAGCTAGTCGTAAAATGGTGCACGTCCAACGTTAGGAAACGAACTCAACGGTTTTGGAAAGCTTGTATCAAAATCTCAAAGTTTTGGCATTTAAGTTTTTATCCTAGAGGTCTCGTTCATAGAGAAAAATATAGGTTAAGTAGGGTGATTTTGTCCAAAATGTAGTTTAAAAGTGAATTTCGGCAAAGTTTAAGCAACCGTAAATAATTCATTACAACTCCGCTATACAAACGGTTGGTCGTTTTGGAAAATATGCTTGATGATCTCACTTTTATTAGAAGACATCTCGTTACAAAAAGTTCTACGTCAACGTTAAAAATAGCCTTCAATATGGTCGTTTTGTTTACCGTAACACTTGTCTAATGAAAATAATATAGTTTTTCTTAACTAATAAAGTTACGGCAATTTTGTAAAAACGTGTATATTTTAGTCGTTACAAATCCGTTTTCTACGTATTATACGTCCTTAGCTTCGTATCAAAGTATACTAATATATTTTTGATAAGTCGAAATAATTTATAAAGCTTAAGACTCGTTTTTGACTCGTACAAAACAAAAACAGTTTGCTGAAATTTTCAGGAAATATATATTTCGTCGTCAAACTTGAAAAATTCATAACTTCTTCGTTATAGCTCCGTTTTAATCCGTTCAAGCGGCCACGGATTCGTTTTAAAGTATATTTTCTAAATATCTAGGCTAAAAATTTTATGTCTACTTTCGTTTTTCCAGAATTACAAAATAAGATCAGACCCTTATTAATACTTGTCGAAAAGAGTTTTTCTCGTACTAAACCTATTCCAATCCCTTCAAAACAACTCCAAAGCTATTCTAATCCTACCATACACCTTCTTAGGGTGTCATGGGTTCCTAAACATCATCAAGACTAATATATAACAAGGGATAAATTATAGGATGACTTATATATATAAAACTCTAAAAACAATGTAAAAATGGTATAAACATCCATAAGTCTTGCATGCTTTGCTCAAAAATGAAGAAATAAACATGAAATGATAATGAAAGATGTAAAATGAAAATGATATGCTTACTAGTTACTTGATGAGGTGATAAGAACAAGGGATAAAACCTAAACACCCAAGGTTTTTATTTCAAAACCTTGATTAAGAGTGTAACTAGATTGTTTAACACTTGATTTGGAGAATTTTTATGAATTCCTTCTAACACCCTTGTATGGCCGGTTTATGGAGAGGAAGAACAAGAGAGAAGAACTTTACTAACATATGAATTATTGTAGTGAATGAATGAAGTGAAGGTGAGATTGAGTATATATCTATACATGTAAGAAAAATTGCTACCAACTCAATTAATGCATACCCCCCCTTGGTCGGCCAAGGGGGGAAGTATTTCCAAAATATTTTTTTTTTTCTTTTATATTGTATGTAATTGTTTGTAAGTAAAAAGAATTTAAGTTAAGGTAAATTGTAACTTTTATATACATTTGAGTATTTAAGGTAGTTTTAGCTAAAAGTAATTTTTAATAGATCAAAGTAAAGTATATTGAGATCATATAAATTGTAAAAATACATTTCTTGTAAAATTTGAGTGATATAATAATTATCGTGTAGTTTTTAAGAAAAGTGTCGTAATAATATAAATTTAACGATTTATACAAAATAAATTTAAAACACTAGGTAAACTCAAAATATTATTTTTATAAACTAAATGTAAGTATAAAAATATATCGGGATCATTTTTGGAAGTATCGGATTAAATATTCAAAATAATAACTTACGCGATAACGTTTATTTAATATGAAATTTACGCGTTTAATGTGAAATGCAAAGTCATGAATGAACTAACATGATGAAAATGATGCTAATGATATGTAGACTAAACTTAGTCTATATGAAATGTCCGTGATGATATGATCATGAATTCGCCGCTAAACCATTAAGGTTACGCGAATTTGGAACACGCAAACCTAGTTTACGATAAATGATAAATGATGAAGCATGAATAATGTTTTGAAATATGACCTGAAAATACGAGTTGTCACACTTCCGGTTCTACCAAAGGTAGAAAAGGACCTCCGGCCTTGCAAGGGGTGATGATCGAATTACATAAAATTAGATAGGAGTCTAGATACAAATTGTGTTTCCACTCCTTTTTTAATACAAAAACTCGCTGTAAAAAAGATAAATGCACAACTCTTAGCATTATTTGAGTGGCTAATATAAATACGCTTAATACGTCAAAGTGTGTCCAAAGCCTCCGTACCGAATTCCCCGAACATAGAAAAAGAAAATGGTATGAACTTGTATCCGTTGTCCTCATATTTGGGCGCATACTTCTTTTTTTTTTCTTTTCCACGGCATTGTGCAAAGCTACCCCAGGAGCCCATGAAGTCACCCTCATGCCAGCAAAAGGAGAGATTCTGGTCACATCCAAGCATGCGTCTTTAGCTTGGTGCCAATTAAATAGTAAAAGGTTTGCAGGTCGTAGCTCCTTCCCATCCTCCGAGAGGAAACCCGTTGGAGCCTCCTTACGCACCATGATCCCAACCTTGAAACATATATATCAACAAGAATATCATGTATCAGTGTTAGGAATTAGAAAATTTCATAGTGAAGTGTCGGTCACCCCAAATGTTATCTAGCTTAAGTTAGCTCGTAGACTTGTCATTAGTTACGTTATTTAGTAGTTTATTTAGTTAGTCAGTAGCGTAAAATAGTTTAGTGCAACACCGTGGAGGAAGGACGGGTCTTTACCCACTGTATCCCTGATCTACAGGCCGATAGGAGGTCGAGTATTTGTAACTATAAATACCCCTTCCATCCATGGAAGGGGTGGTGCTTTTCAATCTAATATTCTACATTTTGTGAAGTAACTCTCTACCAAGAAAACACCCAACTCTCTAACTTTCTCTCTCTAATGGCAAACATGTATTTTGATCTCCCAAGACCACCCGAATCATCAAACACATAAATATTGAATCCTAACAATTGGTATCAAGAGCCAAGGTTTTTGTGTTTTGATGTCTTTGTGTGGTCTTCGAATCATGTGTTAACTGTTTTTGGTATTGTCTTTGATGTTTGCATATCTTTTGGTCCAAAATAAAGTATCTTGCTCTCATGAATACATATTTGTTGTTTGTCAAGCTTTATGGTCCAAACAAATTTTATGTATACTCTTGTGGTCTTGTAGAATGTTCCGAAACTAGTATGGATTGTGACTTTTGGTCATGTTTGTATTGTGGTAAAATGTTCTTTTTGTCAGTTGTGTATTATCTGGTCTTTAACAAGGTCTGTCTATTATCCATTGGTCATATGTTCAGAATATTCAAGTCTAAATGGGTCAAAAAGTTGCAACGTTATAATAATTTTTCTGGGTCATAATAGCAGTTTTTCTGGGTTTCATATGAATACCGTCGGTAAGTGGCCGGAAAACTCATTTATTCAAGCTAGCGAGTTGTTATCTGATATGTAGCGATTTGTTATGATTAATGACCTAGCAACTTGTATTTACAAGCTAGCATCTTAAGTCAAAGAAAAAGATTGTAGCGATTTGCATCATGAAAAAAAAAAAAAAAAAAAAAAAAAAAAAAAAATGGTGGCGAGTTGACAATTCCATTTAGCGACTTATGTGCTAGCGACTTGTTTTTGAACAAGTTTGCGATATATGACCTAGCGACTTAGTGCTGGCGACTTGTTACTTAACAAGTTAGCAACTTGCTTTGAAAATAGTTAGCGACTTAGTGCTGGCGACTTGGTTTGAAAAAGGTCGTGGCGACTTGGTTTGAAAAAGGTCGTGGCGACTTGGTTTGAAAAAGGTCGTGGCGACTTGGTTTGAAAAAGGTCGTAGCAACTTGGTTTGAAAAAGGTCGTAGCGACTTGACATGATTAAGACAGAAATGAAGAAGAAGATGAAAGACTTGTGACCACAAAACCAACATCCAAAATATCTCAAACCAACATAAACAAGATCACATCTACATCATATCCTATTCAAAACAGAAAAGCATGAGCAAGACTCATCTATCATTATCATTCACAAGATCTCAGTTAATATCTTCTTTCGTGACAATCCATGTTGCATTCAAACCTCTAGAGGTCGACAAATCGAAAGAAAGAAAGTACATCATTGATCCTTTTGAAGCATGGCTTCATTTTTATGTTCGAACTTTTTGCATCAAACATGAAAACTATTCGGTTTTTGTTTGAATCACAAGTCCATCAATTTCATAATATTACAAAGATAAATAATCACATCTCAGTTCTTGTCAATGTACGAATGTGATATAACAAATATCAAGGCAACAAATTGCTAACGATCTCAGTCTCTCTTTCTCGTGGGCTTTTATGACCTTTTCCAGATCTATACCCGAAAGACACAACCATCATTGATCTAATGATATTATCCTAACTTTAAAGTGAAGAAATCTAACATGTGTGTTAGGTTCTTTCTTTAATTCGTTCATTCAAATAAAAATGGAATAGTTCATTTGTTGCTATTCGAACGTGAGAATCAGATAACTAACATGTATGTTAGTCTCTTTTTCTTGTTCGTTATTTCTGTCTCACATGGACAAAACAACTAAGCAAGATTGAACAACGTTATGATAAAAACCTACCGTGCATGTTTGATTGGACCTGAAGCTTATTCGAGAGTCTCGTTACCAACCCTGTGGCTAACTCGAATCATGCCATCCCTGTGGCTTTGCTTGTGTTTCTGAGTTCGTCTTGATTCCATCTCAAAGAGAGCCGTTGCTTGATGTGATTTGTTAAAGAGGGAGGCGTTTCTTTTGGATGAGATTTATTAGGGTTGGAGATGCTGTGAGAACAAGATGGGGGCTGTGTGTTTTTGTGAAGTGATTAGGGTTATGAAGTGAGTGATATTAGGGCACCATGTAATTTATATCCGTTTGTGATAATGCTAACTACATGGATCGGATATTGATTAGTCACTGGACCGGTTTTGCTTATTGAATGTGGATCGTGGGTTTGCCATTTCACTTGGATTGTGGGCCGTCTGGAATTGAACATGGACTGGACTTGGGCTTTGAGATTGAACTCGCTTGGAATGCTAATGGATCGTGACCTTATGTGCTATAATGAGATTGGATATTTAGTCTTGAACTGAGTTGTGTTTAATCTCTACACGTGGGCATCTGGTTGAGTATCTACGTGATTGTACAAGGTTTCATGTGATATGCTGTTATGTAATATCAAATGGTAAGACATATTGGTTGTATCTGGTTGAGTATCTACGTGGGCATATGGTAAGACATATTGGTTGTACACTTATGGATCCTTTGACTACTAGGTTACAAGTAATTAAGTGGGATGATCAATCATATATTTAATATAATTGCTTGCTACTCTAAATGGTGGGACTCACTTTGTAAACAAAATGGTATCTCAAATCTATGTTGGATGCATTTTGTTTAAATCATTGTGATATCATGTGCGGCAAATCAAAGAGTAAACCCGGTTATATGCTTGAATTGGTATGTACGATTTATTTTCGGACCAGGTGTTTTTTCTTGATGGATTGGGATGATGATGTATTTGATGAATTGGTTGATGGACTATTGGCCTTCGCAAAATTGGATCATGTTTATGAGTTTTGGACAAGATGAGATTTTGGATTATATAAGTTTTGATGATGAGCTTTGTTGAAGTGAGTTAACGACAAGTTTTGGTATGATGCAGAGATTTGTTGGGTTATGTTGTATGGTACTTTGGTGTATACATTTTCACAAATAATATTTTGTCACGGCTCGAACTGAAAAGTAGAACATTATTGACTACAAGGTTGTTTGGACGGTATTTCTTATTTGGATTTGAAGAGAGGTTTTTCCGGATGCATTTACTTATTTTCGTCTTCCTTCTTTCTACCATTCCGCGAAGATGACTTGTTTGGGCATTTATAGAGGGTGATAAAGACTTGGCCATTTAGTTGTGTTTGTGATTGTTTCTCACTTATCCCACAACGTAGCTATCACTTCGGTGTCTCACTCAGTTGAGAATGTCAAGAGGTTTTGTACATTGGGTACACCGTTTCTTTTTCACAAGGATAAGTACAAGCTTAAGTAACAAATCTGGGGAATTCTATTTCACGATCAAGTTTGGTATATCGGGATTACTTCACCATGTGGTCACAGCAACAGCCGACAGAATATGTGGATGATGTGTTTACCAAAGTATTGATTGGATGGTTGATGATGTTGGATAATGAACCGTTGATGAACCGCTGCATGTTCCCCTAAAACAGATATTCTCTGAAACCAAAGCTGTCATAACACATTCAAGCTGACATTGTTTACGGTTTTGTCTTGATTTTGTAAAATCCCGCGAAAGAACCTATTTCTCGGTTTAAATCATAGACTTGTAAAATCCCGTGACAATGGAAACATCCTGGTATTAATAAAGTGCATTTCCGGATCTATCTTACGGTTTATTCTTGGTTTTGTAAAATCCCGCGAAAGAAACTATTTCTCGGTTTAAACCATTAAAATTGTAAAATCCCGTTTAGATGGAACCATCCTGGAGAAAAGGAAAGTGTATTTCGAGATCTTTTCTGATGCTGGTGCTACGGTTTCTGCTTCGAAGAAGGGATTAAAGGGTGTACTTCATGAATTGGATGTGTGTTTGGATATTCGTCATGGCAGTTTGGTTATTACATGGTTTTACGGGGTTATGTGTTTTTGACCATGGTCGGGATGAAACCATTATCAAAGTTCATTTAAATGTCAAAGAAGGCTAGATTTGAGCAGTTCAGAAGATGTGACAACGGCGTTAATTCAGTATTATTTATTTGAGGTTGAAGTGAAATATCACGGGCGAGTGCACTTAGTATCTGAAGGTATCGGGGATGGTTGGATGAAGATACTTCGAGATCCTTGTTCAAGCTTATTATCAAAAATGAAGACTTGGAAATCTAGTTATTGTTGGGTGACTTTTACCTTTTCTTTTACCACTTGGGGGAATTGGGCTCTTATCACCTCAAAATAACTATCACTTAAAGGAGTTACTTTGTAGTGCTCAGTGTCACATTCAATTGTGGATTTTCAAGAGGTGATATACGTCTTATACTCGATGGTTGGTTGGTTGAAGAGTATAGAGTACTTAGAGATTCAAATGGGCATGAAGTCTCGGCACCGCTCTTTGTTACATATGTGCAAGTTTAAGTCACGAGTTCAGGGTATTTTACTTCAGGGTCAAATTCATCATATTGGTTTTTCTCCATCAGCTGTCACTACAAAGAGCCTACTGAATGATAATGGGGTTGATTACATGTTTTGCTAAGAGAGTTGAAAAGAGAGAGATTATGACGTCTGTTCACATCAGTTCAGGCCTCGTACTCTAAAGAAAAGAAAAGTGTACGCTTCAGTGCGCTTTATCTTCTGAAGAAGAGAAATCTTCTCATTTATGACCATTCTCATCAACATGCTTCATACTTTTTCCATGCGCTTCAGTCATCAAGTGAACCGGGCTACCACTGATTGTTTTCTCATTCCACTTGCTCGATTATAATGAAGATGGCGACATCATGTGCTTATTTTGCGGGAGAAAAGTGTGAATAGAACATTCGGATGATTTTCGCTTATTTAATCAAGAATGGCAACTCCGTATGCAATTCTTGAGGGGGAGAAGAAGTGTGAAATTGCTGCATGGTTGATTATTATTTGAGAATTTAAATGGTCATACGGCTCAAAACTCATGTAAGAACCGAGCCTCTTATTATCGGGTCATCTTCACATGGAGTTTTTCTCTTCTAAGAGCCGTTGGTTGACATCTTCACTCGGATTGATGAGTTTATCGACAAAGTGCTTCCGGTTAATGCTTCACGTATACATCAACATGATGATTCCGAACAATCTCTCTGTTCTTGTTTGATGTGATTGGTAGTTTGGTGTTACCATCTTGTGTGTTCGTTGCGGCCTGATTGCTGATTTCCTTGATGAACATCTTTCTGTTCTTGTTTGATTGGGAGGGATTTTAGTTAAGGGGATTTGCAAGATGTAAGTTGATTGGAATGCTTTTTGGTGATGTTCTTGTTTTTGGTGAGTTGAAGATGTTAAATATCTATTCCCCAACTGCACAATCTTGAAGAAGGTCGAGTTTACAGTCTGTTCTACATTTTCCGCTACATGTTAGAAGACTAAAGACGAGTTGCATTTAACGATCTAAAGACTTCTTCTTAATCTGGGCATTTATCAAACAGATTGTCGGTTTAGGGGAGAGCACTGATTGGGAGTGTGGTATAAGTCAGATTCAATCCCCAATTAGACTTGCTCATATTCTGTAGCAGTGACTCCTCGAGACGTTGTTATTGACTAATTCTCGTATTGGACATTTGACTCAAGTTGATTACTTCGGAGTTAATCATTTATCACTTATTTGAGATTGAAGTTGATTTTCACAAAGGCGTGTTCTTATTTGATAGCTTGCTCGGGCTTAATAATTTGAGTTGAAGACTTGGTTTATCTAGTTACCAGCAGTCGAGGTGGATGGTTGAAGACCTGGTTAACTATCACTATTAGGAGTTACTTTGTTTTACTCAGTGTCACACGCATATGACGGTGTGGATAATCTCAAGAGGTGTTAATGTCTCATACTTTGTTTGGGTAGTGAGTACTTAGAGATTTGCTTGAAGCATAAATTCTCGACACCGTTCTTCCATCATTAGGTGCAAGCTTAAGACACAAATGTGAGGAAGTTGACTTCAGTTTCAAGTAGGGTATATCGGTTTTTCTTCATCAGTGGTCACTTCAAATTGTCTACATAAGGGTTGATAAAAATTGTCAGAGAGAGTCTTCAGCAAGTTGATTCTCACAAGAGTTCATGTGTTCTTCTCATAAAGATTTCAAGTATTTGGGCTTATTATTTGTTGCTGATTCTGAAGTAATAAAACCAGAAAGGGGCAAGGAGACTCACATATAAACACAAAGTGAGTAAACTTGATGAACTTAACTCTTCTAAGTGATTGAAGATATCCCGGTAAAACAAATGTCATGACCGCAGAGAAACTCAAGGTTTTACTCATGAAGGCTTTTGTGTTATTATTCCAACGACGTGGGGGAAGAGATGGAAGAGTTAGTTTCTGAAGATGAAAGAGGTACACAAGTGTGTGATGATTTTGATTTTATCACAATCATCAGGGGATAGAGATTGTGTACATTGGGGATGCTCAGTTGTTTTACCTGAGGGCTTAATCTGTGATTCAGAGATATAATCACTTATTCCGGTGTTGACATCCGCAGAGATTGTCACCCGCAGAGATAATCAGTGATTCAGCCTGCTTCTTCAATGTTATCGGTTATTCTCTCTTTGGGCATTCGGGTACATCGGATTCTTGAGCTTCATACACTTTCTTCGAAGGAGAGAAAAGTATACATCGGGGTTATTCTTTAGCTATTGGACTTAATCTGCTACTTCGATGGTATAAGTTTCTTTGTCTTTGGGTTTGTGTGTTCGGGTTCGTGAGCTCTAGTCTAAGAGACTGACTGCATCAATTCAACTACGTGGGGGAAGTGGTCTCTTGACACCTTTTTGGAATGGATTGCTTCAGACTTCAGTGGTTATGAAATTTGAGAAGATTATTTTATGTGTGAGATGATACGTTGCTGTTCTTCTATTGGATGATATAACCTCGAACGGAGAATCTCGATCATCGGTCTTAAATGGAGCAGCGGGATTTATGATTATGGTGTGCATCTCTGTGCACCTGGCTAAGGCAAGCTTGAAATATAGCTTCGAATCTGCTCAACATAAGGATTTTCGGTTTGGGGAGAAGCTGCCAAAGTCTCACTTTCAAGTGGCTCAACTTCTCTCTTCGATTCAAGAGTCTTGGAAGCTTTGGTGGTGAAAGTTTTAGGGATGATGACTTCTATCTTCTACAACGGGGTTGTTCGATATCCTTATCTCGGTACTCGTATCATCATCTTCTTTAACTATATCATCTACTCTATCTTTGTATATATTTATCTGAAAAACCAAATACAAAAATATAAAACTAAGAAAAAGAAAATAGAAAAATATAAAACCTTCAAAAAACCCATAAAAATCAGAAAATTTCAAAAATACCAAAAATATGTTTTCACTTGACATGTCTTCTGATATCGATAACATCTACGGTCTTAGAAATGTCATTCAATAATGGCACGGGACCATAGATGAAGTTCGAGCAGGAGGTGTAAATATTTCTTTCTAAACATGTCACATACCATGGCTTACAGTCATTTCAGACTGTAACCCGCGCTTCATAAAATGGCTTGCAGTTATCTCAGACTGTGACCCGCGCTTATTCTATGGCTTGCTATTATTTCTGATAGCAACCCGCTCTTTTAAAGAAAGGAAAGTGCTACGCTAAACAACTTTCAAATATTTCGTGCACTTATCCTAAAACTATTTGAGGAAAGTATGTCGAAGGACTGCTGTTCCTACACAAATGTTTTTCCGTCTAAAATTCTTCAGAAAAATATTTGTTGTTTTCCTAAAATGGTGGTAAAATGAGTTGCTTTAAAAACAATCAGTTTAAGAGTTTTTATTAAAATTGAAAACTCAGTCAATGACTTCAGCGCGTTTAAACCTTTTAGAAAATGAGTCATTGATTGAGGGGGAGAATGTTTTTCAAATCTGTATCATCTAAAGAGATTATCTTAATCATCCTACGTGCTTATCTGTAAAATACAATGGCCTATGTTGAAGGACTAGGTTTCTAGGATGTGATTGTTAGGTTTAGATGATTAGAGTTTGATAAACACATTATTCCCATACCTTATATGAACTGATTGATATGTTGAATTGACTTGAATTAGTCGATTGTTGTTTGGGTGATGTCGACCACCATATATCTGTGTGTATGTTCACTAATGTAGACAGGTATATTGGTATAAGAATGTTCCCGATCCAGATCCCACTATTGATGATGACTGGATGCCGAAAGGAAAGGGTAACTATATCTTGGGTTGACAAATGAAGAAACGGAGCTTAACTGGACTTCAATGGAGAGTTGGCATGAAATGCAACGTAAGAGGTCTTACTGCATCAGCAGATGGTTTTCTTCAGCAAGTGAAGAAACGGAGCTTAATTGGACCTCAGTTGGCATAAAAAATGCAACGTAAGAAGTCTCACTGCATCTGCAGATGGTTTTCTTCCAAACCCTACAACAACAACAACAAAAGCTTCTCAACCACCTAACGTATCTTTGTGCAGGATAATCGTGATGATACCATTTCTCTAAAACTTTGAAAAATATTGTTTTTGAGAATGGAAAAATATTGTTTTGAAAATATATTGGACTAAATTTTTGAAAATCACCGGACTTCATTTTATCAAAATTTAAGTCACTCAATTATCGACTACTGTCATGGTTTGAGGGGGAGAGTGATTTTGAATAAAATATTTTCAAACAATATATCTTCAAAAGAGTCCGTTTGTACGCTAAAATGTGGCGATCTAAAGATTTAATGTTATGTCATGGTATGGTTTTCTTTAAAACTCAAAGATCTGTCAAAATGAAATTTTTTCTGTTCTTGTTTGATTGTGAAATTGTTTTATTTTACTTAAAGGTCTCTTAAAACAAATCATACCTGACACTAACAATCTTTAATGTTTAAATCTGTTCCTATCTGTCATCTTTCAGAATTAAATCTTGCCACGTCTTTCCCCTAAAATTTTCTAAATAATTTAAATCTTTTGGGATTACAAATCTCAAATGGTTTGAAATTTTTGATCGCGGGAGAGATCGTGATTTAAATCTCAAATCTGTTTTAATGGAATTGGTTTTAGTCCTTCAAAGGCACTCCTGCCTCCATGTGCCAAACGATTTCAAATACATAATGCACATGTTGAGGAGGAGGATTTATCCAAAAACCAGATGAGTATTTAAACAAGGCCACATTTTCTCCCATGTTTTCTAAACCTAATTAAATCACTTGGGATCCAAAATCTCAAAGGATTTGATATTTTTGATCGGGGGAGAATTTGTGATTTAATAATGAAATTTGATAAAAGTTGATCGTTTTGATTCAGCTATGCAGGCTGCTCTCTCATATGTGCTAAACGCTTTCGAATCTCGAAGCACATATTGAGGGGGAGCAAAACCATCGAGGTACAAAAGTTTTTTTAAAAAGAGATTATAAAGTACCTTGATTGTGTTTTCAAATGGTTTCTTAAATGGCTTTTGTAATCGTGGATGTGCTTCAAAAGATCTCTTGTCTCTATGTGATAAAAATGATTTCAAATATCCTATGCACATATTGAGGGGGAGAATTTACCAAAGAAAATCAAATGGCTTTTTCCATGGAAATTGTGATCAAGAAATTATTTCAAAGAAATTATTTCAAAGAACTCTTACCTCCATGTGCTAAACAATTTCAAAATCATACGCACATGTTGAGGGGGAGGTTTTCTAAATGATCAAAACTATTAAGGTACAAAATGCTTTGATCTCATATCACAAGTACCTTGATTGTTTTTCCAAATGATTTTTCAATTGGTTTCATGAAGGAAAGAACAATACCAAAAGACCGACCAAATTTACTTTATGCATGGTATTATAAGGATGGTTAGGTTAGGTATTTGTTCCCACGATCCGCCAGAACCGGAGGGATCTACCCAGGGACAATCCACTAGATAGTGTAGAGTCCTTAGGTATATTGAAAAAAGGAGAAAAGTGAGGAATGGGAAGAGTGCAGACTGAGACTGAGCTAGTACTGGAATAAACCCAACAAGGTTCTAGTTATGAAGTCTCGGTAAGCACTGAAGGGGTTGAAGAATGAAAAAGAAATGAATGATAAAAGGGTGAAAAGAAATAGCCCTCCATCAATTCAACCTTAGGGCAGAAACCGGGTTCAATTCATATGCTACTGGTGGTTACTAAGGTAACACTGGTATTGAAGACAAGACATCATGGACCCAGTGATGCACTGCACTAAACTTCCCAAACCACTCAAGTTCCTCTTAAAAGGGCTTGTTTCATTCTCACGGGGAACCTACATTATCTATCGACTTTCTATTAGAGATTGTTGATATTGAAGAAGGAGACCCTCTCCCTAGTCTCCGGCACAGGAACCAAAAAATGCACTATTGAGTCTAGAGCCAAGAGATCATCCACAATATCTCATTAGGACACTAAATTATTGAAGACTTGCTGTTTCACACAATGTGGAAAGTAAGTACATATTAAGAGTCCTACGCATTATCCTTGTGGTATTGCCAGAACATCCGAGTGATATGAAAATATTCACGATGAAGATGGAAATCCTTCTAGAGCCAACATCAAACAAGCTCTTGGTGGGTGACATGTGAGATCTTCTCGTAAGATCAAACTTGTGACAACTGGATAGAAACAATGGGGCGATTCAGTCTTGAATCAACCTTGGTCCAGGAATGGAATTGACGAATACTTTTGGAAAAACCGTTCGATGTGCAAATCTTCTTTTCTCTAGCATGTCGAATGTGTATTCATTTCAAATTCAAAAAGTATATCCGATTGAAAAATACTTTTAGAAAAACCGTTCGATGTGCGAATCTCTTCTTTTCGCTAGCACGTCGAATGTGTACTCATTCTCTAATACAAAAAGTATTTTGATTGAAAATTGATCTGTCTCATAAAACCTTCGTTGTATTGCAAAACTCGTTCTTCAAGCAATACGCGATTGTTTTTCAAATCATTTTTCATCAATCAGTGAATCTCAATTTGCTGGTTCACTCACTCCGTGTTGTCTTCTTTGAGACGTTCCGGTTTGAGAACAGCTAGAACAGCTGTGAAACCCTGTCAAGGAGATTCTTAGGAATCCTACCTGATCACAGGCAGTACTTGTACTGATCAACGGGGAACCGTGGGCCGTGTACCTCAATTCAACGAAAGTGATCAAAGACACTTTCGTGCGCTTTATTGCTAACTGTTGTTTGCAGGTACATTTGGATGGTTGCAGCTGATCAGAATTGAGGAGTCAATCCAAAGCCGCATGCTCACAGCATCCACACTTAATTTGAAGAAATCATGACTGGTGCATATCTACATAACCTGGCTCTGATATTTCATACTATGCTTCTGCTACGCTGCTGCAAATATCATGAACCAGTAAGGCTTCCGCTACTCTGATGGAAAGATGTCATGATTCAAAAGTGTGAGCATGTCGGTCCAAATGTCACAACTTCACATGAAGGCAACACTACTATGGATGATCCAGAGAGATTTACTGTGGCTGATGATCTCAAAGAAAGCTCGAAGATCATCAAAGATGTAGATCAGTTAAAGGCCTCCACTAAAAGTACAAATCAATGCGGACTTTGAAGAATCGCTACAAAAGCACAAAGATTGTTGAAATGAAGAATTGAAGTCTACGAGCTCAAGAACAAAGACAAGAATAGATTGCTAGGATTCGAAATGTAAAACATGGGGTGACCTCCCTTAGGGGGAGATTGTTAGGAATTAGAAAATTCCATAGTGAAGTGTCGGTCACCCCAAATGTTATCTAGCTTAAGTTAGCTCGTAGACTTGTCATTAGTTACGTTATTTAGTAGTTTATTTAGTTAGTCAGTAGCGTAAAATAGTTTAGTGCAACACCGTGGAGGAAGGACGGGTCTTTACCCACTGTATCCCTGATCCACAGGCCGATAGGAGGTCGAGTATTTGTAACTATAAATACCCCTTCCATCCATGGAAGGGGTGGTGCTTTTCAATCTAATATTCTACATTTTGTGAAGTAACTCTCTACCAAGAAAACACCCAACTCTCTAACTTTCTCTCTCTAATGGCAAACATGTATTTTGATCTCCCAAGACCACCCGAATCATCAAACACATAAATATTGGATCCTAACAATCAGATTATGCATGACCTTCACGCCCACTTCACTATAACAGTGGACAACATGATTCCCTCATTGGCCCATACGATGCACATTGCAACTTGGCCAGGGGCTACTTGTAGAGAACATAGGCACAGTAAGCCTATAACACAACACATATCAGAATTGACAATGATTCATCCACTGTCACAAGCCATCAATAAGGATGGTGAAAATAAAATCCTATGCATGTAGGGCGAGGATGCAACTGAAAATAGCCAGCTATTGTGGACTCAGCGAGTACTTAGAGACAATGTCTATTTCAATGAAACCAAAGTAACACTTTGCCAAGGTGTTGTTGTTGTTGTTGTTGTTGTTGTTGTTGTTGTTGTTGTTGCTGCTACTGCTGCTGCTGTTGCTATTGTTGTTGTTGATGTTGTTGTTGCTGTTGTTGTTGTTGTTGTTGTTGTTGTTGTTGTTGTTGTTGTTGTTTTTGTTGTTGTTGTTACAGTGTACTCTTTGTTTATTTGTAAAACTCCATTTTTCTTAAATTGTTAGCAACAAAGTTTGGTAAACTTATTAAGAGAAAAAAAACACCTTGATGGCATGTTGAGTCAAATATTTACTTTCTTCGAATAACGCGGACAAGAAAAAACCTATATGTTTATCTGTTTAGTAACATGATGATTCCAAATGACACAATCGACTTGTAATCCCTTTTGAACATGTGATCAGATCGAACTTGCCTGTTTTCCACCTCCAGTGATGGTGCTCCTAAATATCAATTTGTTTTTTTATATTAAAAGTGTTAATAACAAAAATGAAATTTATGTAAACATGCAAAAGTATACAGTTTACTGAGTTGAGAGAGCTAATTTCTTATATCACTAAAGTTACATGGGTGTTAAAACATAAAGCAACGAGTAAAAATATATTGTTTAATATGTTGTTAGGTTAAATGCTATATTATTAAAGTTAAAGGGATAAAAATTTTAAACCATAAAACTTAATAACTTTAAGTGTTGTTTTGTTTTTTGTTTTTTTTACTTTTTTATAAAGTTAGTGTGTGTTTATGACATTTTACCAACTCAATAGTGTTCATCTACGATGAATTGAAGTTGATAAATGTTATTTACAAAATTGCATGTGATATTTTCTTACATAAAATATATGAGCTCACCAAGTCATTTGGCTTACACATTATCTCAATATCAAATAGGTCTTCAAAAGTGAATGTCTCAAATTAAAATTAATACGAAGTGGGACCTAGACGGTAAGAGCATTCGGTACCGTAACATGGAGGGCTGCGTTATGCTGAGCTGGAGCTGTGTTAAGCAGCGTTACCACACCGTTCGTTGGGCGTTAAGCCCCACATTAACTCATATACGTGGACAAAAAATGAATTACAAAACCACCCCCATGATTGAAATTAGTTGTTTTTGGGTTTTTGTAATTTTGCAGTGTGTGTATTCTTGAGTGTGTGTACATAAAGTGGGATGAAGAAGATGATATACTAAACTTTGCAGTTTAGTCCCTGTGGAAGTATGGTATTTACAATTTAGACCCTATAGTTTTAGTAGCATTTTATGAAGATAATAAAGTTTTTTTTTTATGTGGTGATATTTTTAATTCGTAACTTTTTTTATTTTGTATTGTGATATGTTTTTTAATAAATGAAGTGTTTGTTTTAGTTTAGGGTTTGAATTTGAAAATATTTGAGTTAAAGTGAGTTAAGGTAAGTTATGATAAGGGGTGTTTTTTTGTTGAGTTAAGGTGAAATGTTAAAGCTGATGTGGCGCTGATGTGACAAGTGTTAAAGTTTAACCTTAGGGCACCACACCCATTTATCTAAGAGACCAGAATACAACCAGACGCTTTTATGTTGTTGTTTTTTTTTTTTTTTTTTCAGTACATAAATATATATGGAAATGGTGTATCACGACTTGTTATATGATATGCGTAAATTAGTTAAAGATTTGTATATGTTTTTTTTTAACAGCAAGAGGAAAAATATATAAAAACAAAAGCTTCTAGCAAGATGCTAGAAGAAACTACAAAGGAGTTCTTAATCAATCATATCAATTATAAATATTAGCACCTTTATTTTTTAACTAAAAATAGGAAAAGAAAAGATATTATCTAGAATGTCAACTTTCCTCATTGATTGAGGATTAAAGATGACATTGTTTAGATACTTCCGATAGAGGAAGTGAGGTCACAAGTGAACAAATATTGAGAGGACGTTCTGGCATCAAGTTACAAACCGGGTAAGTTATCCAACCCGCGTAGGGAGAGGATTAAGACACAATTTCCACATGAATTCGTTAACTTTAATATTATGATTAAGATCATAGATATAGAAATAACTAGCTCGCACCTCTAATGTTCTAGCACACGCTCACGGTGAAACGTTGATGATGCTCTTAGTTCAAGATGTTTGGTTTATCAATTTACTTTAATAAGTTAATACAAACACTCAATATAATAAGTTAATACATACACTCAATATGAGCTTATTTTACATAAGCAGTAAACTGTTTATATGATAAGCATAAACCCAACATATAATCTTAAACAAACACACCCTAGGGTTTATCCCCTTCTATTATCATTTAAGTTCAAGTTGTTTAATTTTTTCTTATTTTAACCTACTAGCCATATCAAATCATACCCCCACCCCCTCAACATATCTCATAAACTTATTATTATTTTTTAAGTTTTTTTTTTCTCTCTCAACACGTATCTAATCGGCCTAAAATTATGTTTTGTTGTCATTAAGTAGTTAATTTATAATGTTTATAATACATAAATGGGAAGTTTTATGTAAAGTACCTCAAATTTATAAAAAATGTAGCAAAGATTTTTGTTTGAAAAAAAAATTTAAGTCTAAAATATTCCATATCTAATGAGGGGTAGGAGAATACTCGTGCCAACTTACTAAAAAAATTGGTTTATCTGATTTAGTTATGTGCGATGATGAGTTCAAACCACATGAATTACTGGTCAAAAGGTTAGAACCACATCTAAAATAATAAGCGAAGTATGGCTTTCTACATAATCCACACGTTATGCATATAAAAGGTCATGGTGCAGTGGCCCTATAACATGTTATAGGGCCATTTTCCCCCCTATGACACTGCTATACTCGTTCTAGTTGCACCGGGGGTTGAGCGTTATAGGGCCATAGCCATCCAAATTGTTATCATTTTTTGACAATTTTTTTTTCTTTTTTTTTGAGTGAGCGGGGTTTAATTGGTGATGTGTTATAAGAATGTTATTGGGGAGGTTGTTTTTTGATTTTCTGTTATAAGAATGTTATAGAGTAGAAAGTTGACGTGACAGCGCTTATAACGGTTATAATAGACGCCAACTGCACCTAGCACTAATACATTATAAATAAGCAGAAGAATAATAATTTATACGAAGTATACAATTAAAGACAACAAAATGATAAAGGCTATGGATTAAGATTATATAAAAGGCCAAAACACATATTAGTACCCTAAATGTTTACGTATGGTATGTAAATCGGTTTAGAGATTGGATGGGAATGGTTTTGTTGTTTGGTTTCCCGTTTTGAATGGTAAGGACCTGATGAGATTGATATAGATCAAGAAGCTCGGGTAACCCTTAAACAAGAACCATGCTGAACTTCTGTGAGGCAATATCTGCCCAAGTGTGTGAAAACTTATGTGATTGTGTGTGTTGCTCTCCTTTTATAGAGAGGCTTGTAGGGTTTAGAGATAAACCCTTGGAGGATAATCAACGGTTGTTAGATAGCCAGGTGTTGATCATCCGGGAGCAGACAAGGAGGACAGATGTCATTCATCCTTTAGCTCGTACGTAGTGGTTCTTGTCGTGCGCCCCACTGTGTGGTGTTAGATGCTACATCTTAATCGCTAGTGACAGTTAGGGAGCAGTAGCATTGTCTTACTCAGTCATGCCTGAGAGGTCTTTCCAAGCTCTATGTGGCCTAGGATTTAAGTCGGCCTTTTATCAAGTGTTAATGGGCCTTGGTGATGGGCTTGCATCGAGCATGTAATTAGTGGGTTTGGGCCATTAATATTGATATGCTATCAAGTCCCCCCAATCTAGTATTAGATCATGCACTAATGAAGTGATGCTGGACTTTTTGTACCTGAGTCCCCCGGTCCGTGCTTGTGTTACCAGAGCTCCCTTCCAAGCCCTTTATTGCCAAGCTGATGGTCACATTTGTCTTTTGTGATGATGACTAGATGCGGGATTTTTACCTCGATCAGGGTTGTAAGCTGAGTTTGGAAAGGTGTATACTCGATGTTTTCATGTAGAAGTGTATGAATCTCCCGCTTCGGGTTTATTCTCTATCTTTTGGATTTGATACGTCTTTATTGGCTTTGAGACTATAGACGGCGTCATCATGACATTTCTTGAGCGGTGTGTATAGCTTAGTCCCTTCGACTGTACATGACGTGCGCGTTAACATCAGTTGTACTCGTGCCTTTGCAGGGTGTTTATCACTCGCTTTATTAAATGTGCTTTGACCCAGTGGGTGTTTTCCAAGTGTAACTCACTGATTCTTTTTCTTTACCTATAAATAGGTTTGAAAGGTGGGGAGGTTACACTTGAAACAATACAACTTTTTTCTCCCATTTTTCTTTATCATTCCCAAACCCTAAAAACTTCTTTCAAGAAGACTTTTTGTAGGTTTTTCATTGCATGTTTTACGAAGGGCGTTGTATTTTTTTACCCCTTTGTGGGGGTTGGATATGAGGACACTTACTCCTCTTCCATCCTTGTCTAACATTGCCATCCTTTGGGTGTAAATTGATCCCGTTGGAGTTTTACAAGTGATTGGTAGGATGGAAGGCGTGGACGGTCTTGCAACGGACTTTATATCATCTTTCAAGTCCTATCAGGGTGATTTGGTCATCCTGGTGAGAAACTTAAATGTTACACCGTATACTCAAGGTGGACTTGGCCAACTTGGGGTGAAACTTAAATGCTTCACAGTATATGGGAGTAGGAGTCGTGCCCGTCATGCCGATAGGGTTATGGCTATGCTACGTCAAAGCATGTGTGGATCCTCGCACTTGTAGTTTTTGCCAATTGAAGCAATTTCCACTCTGATGTGCCACAACCTACCACGCTATCACAACATTGTTAGAAGGGTTGTAGGTATTCGCTGGTACAGGCTATGCGGATTCTAGGTAGCGGAGTCTAATCCTTAATTGCTTGTAAGGGATCGACCCCGTACTTGGGAAATACTATCCTCGAAGCGGTATACCACCTGCTACATGCCTTCTCTTTCTTTGTTGTCCCTGTCGGGTTCCACCTATGTTCTCGATTGAAGAGAAACACGTCTGTGGCGGGTGGCTGTTATCTCCAGAAGGGGTCTCATTATGGTAGGGTCTAGAATTCCTCTAGAGCTCTTGGGTTTGTCCATGGACCAGGATCATCCCTTTGAGGCACCCTTTTCAATAGGTTCTGAGTCTCATGTTTTCAGATCGTATTAGTTGTAATATGCCATGTATCATGTTTGTTTTGTAGAATGTACTAGGCATGTATAGTCCTAGGTTTTTTAATAAGGTAGTTTACCCTGATTGTATAATGAAATTAACTGTTCATAAATTAATTATTTTGTGTTCACCAGGTTCGTGTAGGCCTAGGTTTTTAGTTAGGATGTTGTAACCCTGAACTTTTAATGAAATTAGCGTTCAAGCCAATTTATTGTATGTATGTTACCAGGCGCGTGTAGGCCTAGGTTTTTACTTAGGGTGTTATAACCTTGAACTCTTAATGAAATTAGCGTTCAAGACAATTAATTGTATGTACTATATTTCTATGTTTAGTGATCAGTTAAATATGAAGAATGTGTAGCCTGGCTATGTGTATCCTGATCGAGGATCGGTTTGACCATAATTTTTGTGATAATAAGTACTTATGTTTTGCCATGCACATTATAACTAGTAACTATCGACTATTTATCTTCTAGCAACTCACTAATGGCAAGTTGTGCGTATGTGTACTTTAGAATGGGCTTGCGCGATGAAACCTTATCTAAAGCGTCGCCAGGTGTATTACCTACTTTATGACTCGTAGGCACCTTTTGTTCATGAGCATGTTTATAAAGGCTAATCTATGTTCGAGTAAATGTTTGCTTATATGAATAGTCAATTGTATATGACACTTTATAAGAAGTGTTGGATTTGTCATTGCATATTTTTAGAAATAGTACAGATGAGCTATCCTGACTGTTAGAAGCCACGACGAAAATATAAAGTAAAATCGACCTAAGTGTAGCATGATGACATGCTATATGCTTGCCATTAGAAAGGAGTGTGATCCCCCTTAGGTGGTGCCTAGCAGGTAGGGCTTGTTTTTAGTGTAACAATCTGTCACACCCCCAAATTACATGTTTTGCAGCGGAATGGAATTCCTGGGGATTGACTGTCATAGCATCACAATCACAGTTATATTGAACGACCTAAAGTGTCGTTTGAAAAGAACATCGTTTGATTTAATAAAACAATCAGAGTTTACAAAGTATAGGTCCCAAAAGAAAATCAACTTGTGCGGAAATAAGTTTGTTACAATTCAAACGATGTTTTAAAGTACGTAAAACTCAAGTGAGACGCGTCGTCACCGCGACTCTATGATGTGTCCAAATGCATGCCATGAAGTGAATGCCTTAGGTACCTGAGATAAAACATGCTAAAAAGTGTCAACACAAAGGTTGAGTGAGTTCATAGGATTTGTGTTGAAATGTAAAGCCTTTCAGAATCGTTTATGCAGCAAAGGCATTGTAAATCCACTCAGTTCCAAGTTCCGCCCATACAAAACTTGCAACCTGTGTATTCACAACCCATTGCCAAAATGTGATATAGTTTATGCTCAAGCGCATGATGTCAAATGAATTCACAAAATAGTGCATAACTTAATGTATCCACAGTTACTTAATATAACACATAATTCGTATGGTTTCAAATTGTTCCATGACCATTAGTTCAGGATTGTACCAAGACCATTAGTTCAATGATTCTACCAAGACCATTAGTTCACTGATTCTACCAAGACCATTAGTTCACTGATTATACCAAGACCATTAGCTCAATGAATATACCAAGACCATTAGCTCAATGATAATACTAAGACAATTCTAAGCATGCAAAACTGCTACTTCGTATGACTAAACATTCAGTTCAGATAAACATATAGTTTGCAAATATTCATGAATGTCATGAAAATAATTGAGCATGTATCTCCCCCAAAGAGTTTAATAAAACAATTAAAAGAGTAGGGGCTATGACTCACTTGGTACAATGATGCGACGACAAAAGTGAGTACACTGAAATATAGCGTGAATCTCGAAACTGACCTATTATGAATGATATGATATGTAATAAGTTATGATGTAATGTTATGCATGCATTTCGTATGTTATTTATACCATTTGTGAGTTTTGAAAATAATACTCTTCGTCGAAAAATACTCTTTTGACGTCTTGACCATTCTTAAATTACTTTGCAAGTATTTACGTCAAAATGTCATCCTACAATAGTTTCTTAATGATTTATTGTGAAATTTTAACTTTTCGTCGTAAAATAATGTCGTTGGAAATTTCATGAAAGTGACAAAAATGGCCTCGAAAAGCTAGTTGTAAAATGGTGTACGTCGAACATTAGGAAACGAACTCAACGGTTTTGGAAAGCTCGTATCAAAATCTCAAAGTTTTAGTATTTAAGTTTTCATCCTAGAGGTCTCGAACATAAAGATAATAGAGGTTAAATATGGTGATTTTGTCCAAAATGTAGTTTAAAAATGAATTTCGGCGAAGTTTAAGCAACCGTAAATAATTCATTACAACTCCGCTATACAAACGGTTGGTCATTTTGGAAAATATGCTTGATGATCTCACTTTTATTAGAAGACATCTCGTTACAAAAAGTTCTACGTCAACGTTAAAAATAGCCTTCAATATGATCACTTTGTTTATCCGTAACACTTGTCAAATAAAAATAAAATAGTTTTTCTTAACTAATAAGTTACGGCAATTTTGTGAAAACGTGCATATTTTAGTCGTTACAAATCCGTTTTCTACGTATTATACGTCCTTAGCTTCGTATCAAAGTATACTAATATATTTTTGATAAGTCGAAATAATTTATAAAGCTTAAGACTCGTTTTTGACTCGTACAATACAAAAACAGTTTGCTGAAATTTCAGGATATATATATATTTCGTCGTCAAACTTGAAAAATTCATAACTTCTTCGTTATAGCTCCGTTTTAATCCGTTCAAGCGGCCACGGATTCGTTTTAAAGTATATTTTCTAAATATCAAGGCCAAAAATTTATGTCTACAGTCGGATTTTCCAGAAATACAAAATAAGATCAGACCCTTATTTATAATTGTCGAAAAGAGTTTTTTTCTCGTACTAAACCTATTCCAATCCCTTCAAAACAACTCCAAAGCTATTCTAATCCTACCATACACCTTCTTAGGGTGTCATGGGTTCCTAAACATCATCAAGACTAATATATAACAAGGGATAAATTATAGGATGACTGATATATGTATAACTCTAAAAACAATGAAAAAAATGGTATAAATATCCATAAGTATTGCATGCTTTGCTCAAAAATGATGAAATAGATATGAAATGATAATGAAAGATGTAAAATGAAAATGATATGCTTACTAGTTACTTGATGAGGTGACTAGAACAAAGGATTAAACCTAAACACCCTAGGTTTTTATTTCAAAACCTTGATTAAGAGTGTAACTAGATTGTTTAAAACTTGATTAGCAAAATTTTTATGATGATCCTCTCTTGGTCCTTGGTTGGCCGGTTCTAGCAAGAGAGAAAGGAGGAGAGATTTTTATTTTTCACTTTGAAAATGATGTATCTATGTGTTGAATTATACATTGAATGTAATAAGACTTGTTTCCAAGACAAGATCCACAATTCAAGTGGAGTTGATGGATCTTGTCTAGTTCATTTATTTATTTATTTCTTTTATTTTGTTATCATGTGTAAAAAAAATGTGTAAGTAAAGTAGATGTAAGTTATATAAATATAAGTTGTAACTTGTATACACATTTGAGCATTTAGGGTAGCGTTAGCTAGAAATAAATTTTAACGGATCATAGTAAAATATATTGAGGTCATATAAATTGTAAAAATACATTTCTTGTAAAATTTGAGTGATATAATAATTATCGTGTAGTTTTTAAGAAAAGCGTCGTAATAATATAAATTTAACGATTTATATACAAAATAAATTTAAAACACTAGGTAAACTCAAAATATTATTTTTATAAACTAAATGTAAGTATAAAAATATATCGGGATCATTTTTGGAAGTATCGGATTAAATGTTCAAAATAATAACTTACGCGATAACGTTTATTTAATATGAAATTTACGCGTTTAATGTGAAATGCAAAATCATGAATGAACTAACATGATGCAAATGATGTTAATGAAATGTAGACTAAACTTAGTCTATATGAAATGTCCGTGATGATATGATCATGAATTCGCCGCTAAACCATTAAGGTTACGCGAATTTGGAACACGTAAACCTAGTTTACGATAAATGATGAAATAGTGAAACGTGAATTGTTTTTGAGAAATGACTTGAAATTGCGAGTTGTCACACAATCCACCTTAGATGTAACATTGTTTGAGGTTGGATGTGTACCATGTTATGGGAATGTAGTCCCCTTTAGGCATTGTCAACATGTAGGAACCATTGTTGTTTTCTAGACAAATGATGTATGGCCCTTCTCAATCGGGAGAGAGCTTTCCCTGACCTACGGCCTTACTAACCTCATTACTGGGCATTACATGGTCGCCATGTTTGAAAGACTTTGGGTGGACGCGTTTGTTGTTATACTTTGCCATTTTGTTTTTGAAGTGTGCTGGAGGATGGTGGCCAGGTCGCGCTTTTTCTCGACTAGTGCTAGGTCCGGCTTGGGGGAATCTTCGTTTTCAGCCTCGTTTTCCATAGAAACTCTTTAAGTTTGGATGAGTAGTTCAACAGGTATCACGGCTTCAGCTACATAGACCATACTAAAGAGTTTTTAACTTTTTCTCTCATTTGGTGTGGTTCTACGTGCCCATAGTACGCTTGAGAGATTGTCCACCTAACAAGACTTGTATTCCTTCATTCTTTTCTCGATGTCTTTCATAATTTCCTTGTTGGCTACCTCTGCCTAACCATTAGCCTGAGAATGGTAGGGAGATATAGTAGCCCTGAGGATACCCTGATTTTTGCACCATGATTTGATTGGTTCGCCGATGAATTGGGTTCTGTTGTCAGTGATGAGTGTTTGATCGTAAACGAAGGTTAAGACTTTTCTTGAAGTGGTGGAGGCTAGTGGTTTTTCTTCGACCCATATGGTGAAGTAGTTTACGCCTACAATCATGTGTTGACATTTCCAAGGGCAGCCGGGAATGGTCCGCATATATCAATGCCCTATTGATGGAATGGCCAGGGTGCAGTAATGAGGATGAGGTTATGTTTAGGCACGTGTTGGATGTTAGCGTAAGCGTGACATTCTTGGCATGTCTTAAGCTCAGCCTATGCGTCTTGGTTTACCATTGGCCAGTAATACCCCATCCTGATTCCTTTTGCTGCTACAACGCGAGGCCCTGAGTGCATGCCACAAATTTCATTGTGGATGTCTTGAATGATTGTTCGTGCCTCGTTTGGTCCAACATATCTTGTCATTGGACCTCTGAATGTTTTGCGGTATTAGGAATTAGAAAATTCACTCGTTAAAGCGTCGGTCAACTCAAGTATAAGCATACAATAGAAAGCTCGTAGTCGTAGTTATGATATGTTAGTTAGTAGTTTGTTAAGTAACACCGTGGAGGACGGACGGGTCTTTACCCACTGTATGCCTGATCCACAGCCCGTAGGTGGCGTTTATTTGTAAGACACTATAAATACCCTCTACCTCCCAAGGTAGAAGGTTGGAGCTTGAATACCACTTTTCTTTGTTTCCCAACTCTCTTCCCTTTCTCTCTCTAGAACTTTCTCTCTCTAACACTTTTATACGCCTACTTGGATTATGGTTTAGTGTGTTTATGAAATCCTATATCTTACAATTGGTATCAAGAGCCATGGTTTGATCACTCATCTTTCATGCTCTTTATCTTGGTGGATTTCATAAGGTTTTTGGGGTATTAAGGGTTTAGGAGAGTTGGATTCATTTGGACAAATTCTAGTGTTCAAGTTTAAATTTTGTTTGTACTTTTGTGTTTAGGATCATCATATATGTTCATGTTTTGAATTGGAAGGCTTAAATCATTGTGGTTTGGTTGTTTTTGATTGATAAAGTGGATATTTGTGAAGATAGGACGAAGCGAGTTGAGTCTCGAACTTGCTTTTCTTCAAAGCGAGTTGCTTTGTTTCTGTATGCGAGTTAGTATATGCGACTTGGCTATTTAGCGAGTTGATTTTCATGCGACTTGGGTTCTAAGCGAGTTGTGTGTCTTGCGAGTTGATACTAAAGCGAGTTGGCTATTTAGCGACTTGTTCCATTAAGCATGTTGACAGTGTTGCGAGTTGATGCTAATGCGACTTAGCTATTTAGCGAGTTGATTCCTTAAGCGAGTTGTCTCCTTGAGCGAGTTGGTTGTTTAGCGAGTTGATAACTAAGCGGGTTGTGTGTTTTGCTACTTGTCACTTCTTCGTGATACATTCTTACGGTTATTCTTTTGGTTTAGTAAAATCCCGTGAAAGAATCAATTTCCCGGTTTAATCAAAGAATTGTAAAATCCCGTAGAACTTGTAATCATGGCAAACATCGTTCCTGCTATTGTTTCTTCCGTAGCTGAGGACGTTCAAGCAGCAGGGTCAGATACTCGTCCACCTATGCTTGACAGAACTAATTATGATTCATGGGCTCAAAGAATAAGACTGTACTGTCTTGGAAAGGAAAATGGGGTCAACATTCTCAAGTCAATCGATGAAGGACCTTATCGGGTTGAGACTACTAGAGACTTAATTGATACAGCTGTAGATGGAACAATGATATATGGAATAGACAGACCAAAGACATATGATGAGCTCGATGATAAGGAGAAAAAGAGATTCGATGCTGATATCAGGGCTTCTAACATCATACTTGAAGGTCTTCCAAAGGATATCTACAAGCTGATCAATCACAACACCGAAGCCAAGGCAGTGTGGGATAATGTCAAGATGCTTCTCTCAGGTTCTGAATTAACTGTTGAAGACAGAGAATCACAACTATATGATGACTTTGAGCACTTCAAGATGAGACCAGATGAGAGTGTCTATGAGTACTATGTGAGATTCCATAAGCTTGTGAACGATATGAGGAACATCAAAATGACCATGCCAAACATTCAGCTGAACTCAAAATTCGTAAACAACATGAATCCCGAGTGGCACAAGTTTGTCACCTCTGTGAAGCTAACCAAATGATTGAAGAATACAAACTATGAGCAACTCTATGCTTTCCTTCTTCAGAATGAGAGGCATGCTATGTTTGAGAAAAGGATTCTGGAGCAGTTCAAAACCAATCAGGGAGAATCAAGCTCACCTAATGATTCTACAGCTTTCTACACCAATGTTGGTATTACCACCAAGGCATCTCAAGTCATGCCTATGGGTAATGGTAATCACAAACTCATTCCTGATCCTATGTTCAAACAAGCTGATGCTGATGCACATGTGGGAACTTCATTAATCAACTGGCTCTCCTGATTAGTCAAAACATGAACTCTCTTCCACACACCAACAACAATCTCAGAACTGCATCCAATCCACACAATCAAGCCACTGTCAGAGATGGGAAGGTTATGGTGCAGCCAGTTCAAGAAAGGCAATACGAACAAGGAAGAGGTGGAGCTGGTAGAGGATATGTAGCAAATCAGAATCGGGGAAGGAATGGAAATCAAGGACAAGCTAAACCAATCAAATGCTACAACTGTGGTGGTGAAGGACACATTGCTAGGAACTGCACATCTCCAAAACGTCCACAGAATGCAGAATACTTCAGAGATAAGATGTTGCTTGTACAAGATCAGGATAATGGTGTTGCTTTGGATGAAGAGGAGTTGTTGTTTCTTGCTGAGGGCAATGCCAAGACCTATAATGAACAGCCAATTCAGGAGATAGGTCACAATCATCAGAATGCCTTTCAAGTCGCTGATTGTGATGCATACGACTCTGATGTGGATGATGGACCTACTGCACACACAATTTTTATAGCTAGCATTTCTCCAATGGTTTCTCCTAAGGTCTCATCTTCACCACAAGCTGGCCCATCCAAATACAAACTCATCTCAGAGGTATTAAAACTATACGATGATGCTGATGTGCAAAAGATGCATGACAAAGTACAATCAACTGAAACTATTGAATCAAATATTGAAAATATGGGTAATATCAATGTTGTCCCATATGATCAATATGTGAAACAAAGAGTGAAGTTGTACCAAGTGATGCATCTTCTGCAGTCAACAATGACTATGTTTTTGATGAATACACTGCATGTGCCCCTGATGATTCTGTTATATCTGAACTTAATGCTTATAAAGAACGTGTTGCTATTTATGAACAACGAGCTAAGTTTGAGTTAACCACTCGTGAGCAGGAGATGGATGACCAAATGCGTACAACTATTAGACAAAGTAAGTTTAGAGAAGAAGTATTAAAACAAGAGTTAAACTCCTTACAAGAAAAGCTTTCTATAACTGCTAAGCAAAAACAAGAACTTCAAGAAAATGTTAAAATGCTTAAGCAAGAATTCTGTGCTAAGGAATCAAAACTTTTGAATGATTTTTCTAATCTAAAAACCTTGAAAAACAAGCTTGAAAATAAGTTGTACGTACAAGGAAATACCATTCAAACTGCTCACTTAATCACTAAGCACAGAGTTTTAAGTGATAAGCATAGTACTCCCCTTGTTGAGGAACCAAATCCAGAGGTCATTAAAAAGGCTAAAAGTGCTCATAAGGTAATCTATGATGGTAATGAAATCCTTAAGCCTAGACAGAAACCTAGTTGCGTTGAGTGCACTGAGAAAGATAGAAAATTAGATGATGCATCTAGGGAGAAAATGAATAAGAAGCTAGATGATCCTGAATGTAAAAAGAATAAAATAATGATCAAACCCCATGATTACAAAAAGGAAAATTGGATTTCCTTAAACAAGTTTAAGCCTCAAACTTTGTTAACACCTGAACAAGTGTTTTGGAAAAAGGACTTAGATAAGCAAAAAGATGAAAATATTGTTGAAACAAACCCTCCCCTTAGGAGAATGCCTACAGCGACTGTGTATCCTCCCAATACACCAATGCATTTAGTTCCTAGAACTATTGCCACTAAGAGCAAAACCTTAATCAGTCAATATGTGATTTTTCAACTATTTGTCGATTTTGAGAAAACTTGTAAGAAAAGGATCACACCCACTGGGATAATTGAAGGGGAAAGGGGTTTTGAACAAACAAAAAAATGTTATTTAACTGATGTCATGCCTTTCTTTAAACAATTAAAAGATCAATTTGAGATTCTTAAAAAGGGGATGGATACAGATATTAAAGGGATGGAAAAAGAATTTGATGCAATGATAATTGAAGTTAGTGACTATAAGCGGGCATTAAAATATAATGAAATTGAGAGGAATAACTTGCATACCTTAAATGAGAATATGATTTCTGAATGTATCTCTCAAGATGTGTTTTATACTGCTACTAATTACTCTATTACTGCTTCTCAATTTCATGAATTATCTGTTGCGTTGAAAGTCTCCCATGATCGTGTCATTGAGCTTGAAATCAAAAACTCTAAACTAATTGATAAAATTGAACAGGATGATCACGATAATTTGGTAAAACATTTTTCTAAGCTAGAAGTTGAACATTTTGACTTGCAACTAAAATATCAACATCTTAAAGAAAATGTTAAAACCTCAAACATCAAGATATCCTCGATGTTCCAGAGTTTGATGCAGTTTTTGAACTAAACAAACGTGACGAACAGATTCAAGCTCACTGTAACACGATCAGAAAGTTGAAAGCCCAAATCTCTCAATTAAAGGGTGAAAAGAACAATATGACTGGCTCCCAAATGCTTCCTGCTTTAGATTCTCGAAATTCTCAAAATTTTCATCTTCAAAACTTGGTTAATGCCTTACAAAAGGAAAATAAGAGTTTTCTAGAAGAAAATGAAAAGGTTAAACGTCATTTCAATGAGTTATTTGAGTCAATTAAAGTCACTCGTAACAAAAATAACGAAAAAATAACCTCGTTGCAAAAGGAAATTGAGAATCTGAAGAGTCAGGTAAAAGGGAAAATGCCAATGACCAATGGGGAGAATGGTGCTTCAAAGGTGCATGTCTGTAATAAATATGCTTTGACTGTGAAATATGTTCCTCCTCATCTTAGGAATAACAAACTTGCTATTCAAACATATTTCTCATACCTTAAGGACAACCTAGAATGTCTCCGTGAGATTGTAGAAGAGGATAAGTTAGAGAAACCAGATGATAATGCAATTGGCCATGCATGCTTATATGCCAAAAGATCTCAAGAACTTCTAGAATGCTTAATTACAATATGCCCTAAAACCTTAGGTGAGCAAGTCAATCCCTTGATACCTTGTTCAATGCCTAGTGCCAAGCATGCAAGTAATTCAATGCCAAATGTTATGAATGTGAACCTTAGTGTGCCTTCAAGTAGTTCAGATTCCAAATCTGTTAGTGCTAAGAATGTGAACTCGAGTGTGCCCTCTAGGAGTTCAAATCCCAGCACTTCTACTGTTAAGAGAGTGAACTTTAATGTGCCTTCAAATAGTTCAGATCCCAGCACATCTAAACAGGAAATGCATAAATTAACAAAACCAACTAATGTTCCCATTCCCTCTACAGGAGTAAACAGTGACATTAAAGCGAGCAGGTCAAAGTCTCAAGACAATACAAGGAATGATAGGACCTCGCAAGCTAAGAATGTGCATTAGAAGAAAGTAGAAGGTCACCCTAGGAACACTAAGTTTGAGTTAAATAAAACGAATCGTGTTGATTCTAGTATTTGCTATAAGCGTACTATAATTAATTCGAATTCTGCTGCTACTTTTGAAAAAACTTGTAATGATGATTGTGTGGTTTCTGTTACTAATCATGAATGTGGTATGAATGTCTTGTCTAATGCTGTCGATTGCCCAGTTAAAATTGTTAATGCTAAAAATCGAGCTAAGAAGGCTAAAAGGCAAAAGAGAAAGAAAGTTAGAAAACAGTGGAAACCCACAATAAGAACATTTAGTAAGATAGGCTATCAATGGATACCTATCGGCCATAAGGCTAATCGGACAATGCCCACTAGAAAATGGATGCCTACTGGTAGAATTATTACCTTAAGAAGTGAACATACTTTGAATAGGGCAAATACGGACACTAGTACTGCATCTATTCATAATGATTCCATTGCTTCAATTTCTGATATGAATGTTTCTATCTCTGATGTGGGTGTTCCAATCACTGTTACTAACCAAATGGAACCCATTCTTGCATGGGGATCCCAATTATCCAGTTATCCATTCTTGGCTGTGTTCAACTGCAGATCGTTTAAATCGTTCTGTGGTACCTGGACTCAGGCTGTTCCAAGCATATGACTGGAAACCGGTCGCGGCTCATGAACTTCGTGAGCAAATTCATCGGGACTGTTAGATTCGGAAACGATCATTTCGGTGCAATTATGGGCTATGTAGATTATGTTGTTGGTGAAAGTGTTATCTCCAGAGTGTATTATGTGGAAGGTCTTGGTCATAACTTGTTCTCTATTGGTCAATTCTGCGATTCTGATCTAGAAGTAGCCTTCAGAAAACATACCTGTTTCGTTAGAGAACTTGATGGTAAGGAACTTTTAAGAGGAACATGTGGTTCAAATCTATACACCATCTCTATCGATGATATGATGAAGTCTTCTCCAATTTGCTTGTTGTCAAAGGCTTCAAAAACAAAGTCATGGTTATGGCATCGTCGTCTCAATCACTTGAACTTCGGCACCATCAATGAGCTCTCCAGAAAGGACTTGGTTGTAGGTTTACCTAACCTTAAGTATGAAAAGGATCATCTTTGTTCAGCATGCCAATTGGGAAAAAGCAAGAAGTATGCCCATAAACCCAAACCTACAAACTCTGTTACAGAAGTTCTTCATACAATTCACATGGACTTATGTGGACCCATGAGAGTGCAGAATATCTTTGGGAAGAAATATGTGTTAGTTGTGGTTGATGATTACTCTAGATTCACCTGGGGTCAAGTTCTTAAGGACAAAGGATGAAACTCCATATATCATCATCAAACTCATCAAACAGCTGCAGGTTCGTCTTAACAAAACTGTCAGAATCATCCGAACAGACAATGGAACTGAGTTTGTTAACAAACAACTTAGTGAATTTTATGAAAGTGTGGGAATCAGTCATCAAAGAAGTGTTCCACGATCTCCTTAACAGAACGGTGTAGTTGAAAGACGAAATCGAACTCTTGTGGAAGCCACAAGAACAATGCTGATTTACTCAAAGGTTCCAATGTTTCTCTGGGGTGAAGCCATTGCCACTGCATGATACACACAAAATCGATCCCTGATTCACACTGTTCATGGAAAAACTCCATATGAACTTGTTCACAACAGAAAACCTAATCTCTCACTCCTTCGTGTATTTGGTGCTTTGTGCTATCCTACGAATGATGGTCAAGATTTAGGTAAACTAAGAGCTAAGGCAGACATTGGAGTTTTTGTAGGATATGCACCAAACAGAAAAGGATACTGGATCTACAATAAGAGGACCCGAAATATCATGGAAACTATTCACGTTATGTTTGATGAGCTGACCGGTTAAATGGCTCCTGAACAATCCAATTCTGGACCCGCACTTCAAAACAGTCCCATTGGTTCATCTCTTGTACAAAATCCCTCTCCAACAACTCCATATGTACCTCCAACTGAAGATGATTTGAAGAAATTGTTTGATCCGATGTTTGATGAACACTATGAGCCAAGTGCTAATGAACTGACAATTCCCACAACAGAGGCTGCTCATATCCCTGTGAATGAAGTCAATCCTTCAGTCTCAATATCACTAAGTCAAGAAGCGCCTGCTGCTGATCACTCTGTCTCATCAACAAATCATCAATCTTCAAATGTACATCATGGAACTTTTTCTGGCATCAATGATGAAGTTAATCCCTTTGCTACTCCTGAAGATGCTCCATTTGAAAATATATTTGCTCCTGAATCATCATCTGAACCATCTTCATCAGGAGACATCGAATCTGCTACTTCGGTTCCACAACCACAACCACATGAACATTTTAGAAAATGGACACATGATCATCCATTGGATAACATCATTGGAAACCCTTCTCGTCCGGTATCCACTCGTAAACAGCTTGCTACTGATGCCTTATGGTGCTTCTTTAACTTCGTACTCTCAAAGATCGAACCTAAAGATGTTAAAACTGCTATGAATGAAGACAGCTGGTTCAATGCCATGCAAGATGAAATTCATGAGTTTGATCGATTAGATGTATGGGAATTAGTACCAGCTCCAGATTGTGCTATGATCATTGCTCTTAAGTGGATCTTCAAAGTGAAGCTTGATGAGCATGGTGATGTTTTGAAAAATAAGGCTAGGTTAGTGGCTAAAGGTTATCGTCAAGAAGAAGGGATAGACTTTGAGGAATCTTTTGCTTCAGTTCCTCGTATCGAGGCGATTAGAATCTTCTTGGCTAATGCTGCTAGCAAGAACATGGTTGTTTATCAGATGGACGTTAAAACCGAATTTCTTAACGGAGATCTTAAAGAGGTCGTCTACGTCAGCCAACCTGAAGGCTTTGTGAATCCAGAGCATCCTACTCATGTTTATCATTTGAAGAAGGCTCTTTATGGTTTAAAGCAAGCTCCGAGGGCATGGTATGATACGCTATCAAAGTTTCTTCTATCTACCGGATTCAGCAAAGGAGCAATTGATCCAACGTTGTTCACCAGAAAGTCAGGCAAACATTTAATTCACGTTCAAAATATATGTTGATGATATCATATTTGCCTTGACTGACCCTAATGAATGTGATCGTTTTTCAAATGAAATGGGTTCCAAATTTCAAATGTCAATGCTGGGACAAATGTCATTTTTCTTGGGATTACAAATTTCACAAAGTCCCGGAGGCATTTTTATAAATCAATCTAAATATGCAAATGAGATGTTAAAGAAATTTGGATTTGATTCTAGTGACCCTGTTGACACTCCCATGATTGAACGAACCAAGCTGGATGAGGACCACTCAGGGATCATGATAGATCAAATGAAATATCGTAGTATGATTGGATCTCTGATGTACCTCACAGCTAATAGACCAGACATCCTGTTCGTTGTGTGCATGTGTGCTAGATATCAGTCTAAGCCTACTAAAAAGCACCTTGAAGCGGTTAAACGGGTCTTTCGGTATCTCCAAGGAACCATCAATATGGGACTATGGTACCCGAAGGACACCGGTATGTCACTAACCGCCTATGCAGTTGCCGATCATGCAGGTTGTCAAGATACACGTCGAAGTACGTCTGGAGGTGCTCAGTTTTTGGGTGATAAGCTTGTGAGCTGGTCTTCAAAGAAGCAAATGAGTACTTCTATTTCCTCTACAGAGGCTGAATACATAGCCATGTCATCTTGTTGTGCTCAAATCCTATGGATGAGATCCCAATTATCTGACTATGGCTTTGAATTCAACAAAATCCCTCTGTACTGTGATAATAAAAGTGTTATTGCTCTCTCATGCAACAACGTTCAACACTCAAGAGCAAAGCTTATCGACATTCGACATCATTTCATCAGGGAACAAGTGGAAAAAGGTGTGGTGGAACTCTATTTTGTGAGGACTGAATACCAGTTATCAGACATCTTCACTAAAGCTCTTCCTAGAGAACGTTTTGAGTTTATCCTTCCACGTCTTGGTCTAAAGAGTTTACAACCGGAAACACTCAAGCGTCTTCAAGAGGAGGACGAGGAGTAAAGGTCTTTATTCATCTATCTCTTGTATATATTTATTCAAAAAGCAAAATACAAAACTTGAAAAACCCTCAAAAAGAAAATATAAAAATATAAAATTTTCAAAAATCCATAAAAATTAGAAAATCTTGAAAAATTCTAAAAATATTGTTATTATGTCATGTTTTTCCTTATTCGATATCATCTACGGACTTTGTGTTGACATTCAAAGAATGTCACGGGTTTTTAGATGTTCTTCGAATGCATATAGTTTTTGTTTTTAAAAATAAAATAAAAATAAAATAAAAAAAATGAGGCGGAGAAAAATGGTGGTTTATTGTCATTTCAGGCAGTAACCCGTTTTATAAAGAAAGAACAGAGTCATGCTTTATATTGTTTTTCAAATCTCAGGCTCTGATTCTATAAATAAATAAATAAATAAATAAATAAAACAATTTCTCACTATCTAATGAAAACTAAATGCTTTGAAAAATTACTCGGAATCAATTTTTGAAAATCATCTGTACTTAACGGTTGTCAAAAATATCTATCTCTCAATCAACAACTTATGTCATTGATTGAGGGGGAGAATGATTTTTTTTCAATTAAATCAAAAAGTGTATTTTTCAAACAATGGTACCAGACCGTGGTTATTATTAAGTTTTCAAAAGATATTCAAGCATGTTTAATGTTAATCGTTGGAGTATAAAGTCTCAAAATTCGATCCTTATCAGTTAAAATGTTTTCATAATCAAGTTACAATTCTCCTTAAAAGCTTTCAAAATCAATTTAAATCTACAAGAGATCACAAATCTCAAATGATTTGAAAATTGTGATCGGGGGAGAATTTGTGATTTAAATTAGATTTAAACTGATAATTTGATAAATGGTTTTATAAGGGTGTACATGCTCTCCTCCCCACATGTGACAAACGATTTCAAATTTTTCCATGCACATGTTGAGGGGGAGCAACTATTTTAAACCTCAAATTATTGAAACGTGACCGAATTGTCTCTAAGTGCAGGTTCCCTCTAATATGTGCAAAATTCTTTCAAAATTCGAGGCACATATTGAGGGGGAGCAAACTCTTGAAAAACTCATCATTCCTCAAAATGTTTTATCTACTCAAATTGGTCGGGAAGTGATGATGATGATTTTAGAAAATGTTATTCAAAAGATTGGACCTTTCACTCTTAATCTAACGATTTCAAAGATCTCTTGCCTCCATGTGCTAAACAATTTCTAAATCTTTATGCATATGTTGAGGGGGAGCATTTCTAAAATATCAAAATAATTAAGATACAAAATGCTTTGATTCTATATCACAAGTATCTTGATTGATTTTTCAAATGGTTTTCAATTGGTTCCAATGGCAGATGAACGATACCAAAAAGACCGACCAACTTTACTTTATGTATGGTGATATAAGGATGATAAGATTAGGTTGAGGTCCCATGATCCGCCAGAACCGAAGGGATCTACCCAGGGACAATCCACTAGTTAGTGTAGAAGTCCTTAGGTATGATGATAAAAGGAGAAATATGAGATATGGGAAGAGTGCGGACTGAGACTGAGCTAGTACTGGAATAAACCCAACAAGGTTCTAGTTATGAAGTTTCGGTAAGCACTGAAGGGGTTGAAGAATGAAAAAGAATTGAATGAGAAAAGGGTGAAAATAAATAGCCCTCCAACAATTCAACCTTAGGGCATAAACCGGGTTCAATTCATATGCTACTGATGGTAACATCGGTATTGAAGACAAGACGTCATGGACCCAGTGACGCACTGCACTAAAACTTCCCAAACTACTCAAGTTCCTCTTAAAAGGGCTTGTTTCATTCTTACGGGGAACCGGCATTATCTATCGACCTTCTCTTAGAGTTTGTTGATATTGAAGAAGGAGACCCTCTCCCTAGTCTCCGGCATAGGAACCAAATATGCACAATTGAGTCTAGAGCCACGAGATCATCAATAAATCTCTTTAGGACACTGTCAATGAAGACTCTCTGTTTCACACAATGTGGAAAGAGAGATTATATCTAATGAGTCTTACGCATTATCCTTGTGGTATTGCCAGAACATCTGAGTGGTATGCTAACATATTCACAATGAAGATGGAAAGCCTTCTGGAGCCAACATCAAACAAGCTCCTGGTGGTTGGCATGTGAGATCTATCCAATAGATCAACCATGTGACAACTGAACAGAAACAATGGGGCGATTCAATCTTTTGAATCAATCCTGGTTCAGGTTATGGATTGACGGATACCTTTGAAAAACCGGTCGTTGTGCTTAAAAACTCTTTTCTTTAGCACATTGAGTGTGTACAATTTTTTTCAAAATAAAAGGTGTTTATGATTGATAATTGATTTTCTTCAAAACCTTCGTTGTATTGCAAAAACAATTTATAAATGCGCGATACACGATTGTTTTTCAAATCTCTTTTCATCAATCAGTGAATCTAAAATTCGCTGGTTCACTCACTCCGTGTTGTCTTCTTTGAGACGTTCCGGATTGAGAACAGCTAGAGCAGCTGCGAAACCCTGTCAAGGAAATTCTTCGGAATTCTACCTGTTCACAGGCAGTACTTGTACTGATCAACGGGGAACCGTGGGCCGTGTACCTCAATTCAACGAAAGTGATCAAAGACACTTTCGTGTGCTTTATTGCTAACTGTTGTATGCAGGTACGCCCGACGTTTGCAGCTGATCAGAATGAAGCGGTCAATCCATAGCCGCATGCTCACACAACACATTCGTTTCCAAAGAAATCATGATTAGTGCATCAATGACTCTGATATTTTCACTCCATGCTTCTGCTACGCCGCTGCCAATATTATGAATCATCGAAAGCTTCCGCTACTCTGATAAGAAGAAATCATGATCCAGAATGTGAGCATGTCGGTCCAAAAGTCACAACATCACATAATACCAACATCACAAAGGAAGAGTCAAAGATTTAATATGACTGATGATCTCAAAGCAGGCTCAACAATCATTCTCACGTGGATCAGTTAAAGACCTCCACTTGGAATTCCCAAACATGCAATAATGAAGAATCAAAGTCTACGAGCTACTGAGCAAAGGACTTAATCAAGAATCCTAGAACAATCTAGTGTAATATCTGTTTGTATTCATTGTAAATTGAGGTGACCTCCCTTAGGGGGAGATTGTTAGGAATTAGAAAATTCAGTCATTAAAGAGTCGGTCACCTCAAGTATAAGCATACAATAGAAAGCTCGTAGTCGTAGTTATGATATGTTATTAGTATTTTGTTAAGTAACACCGTGGAGGACGGACGGGTCTTTACCCACTATATGCATGATCCACAGCCGTAGGTGGCGTTTATTTGTAAGACACTATAAATACCCTCTACCTCCCAAGGTAGAGGGTTGGAGCTTGAATACTATTTTTCTTTGTTTCACATAATTTCCCAACTCTCTTCCCTTTCTCTCTCTAGAACTTTCTCTCTCTAACACTTTTATACGCCTACTTGGATTATGGTTTAGTGTGTTTATGAAATCCTATATCTTACAAGAGTGTTGTCCCTGATGGAGTACACGATGTCCTTGCGCCTAATTCTCAGTGCCTCTACTTTATCAGGTGGCAAGATACCTTGATATTGCCAGGTGAAAATAGGAGTCATCCAAGTGTCATGTTTCTCGACCTAGGATATTCCGCAGGTTAGAAGATGGATTTCTCGTTGATGACTTTTACCAGGACCTCTTTTCCGAAGTGTTCGAAAGTAAGAGCAGCGAGTTTGGTTAGAGCGTCTGCTCATTGGTTATGTCCCCTGGGGATTTGAGTGATTGAGAAGGACGTGAAGTATGGCAGGATCTGGTTGACCAGTGTAGAATATAGCTTCATTGGCTCCTCCTTTGCAGTGTATTCACCCTGTACCTGGGAGGCTACCAACAATGAGTCTATGAATACCCTAACTCTTTTTAATTCCATTTTTTGGCTATGCGTAAGCTGTAACACCCCCAATTTTGATAGCGCGTCGAAATTCAATATAGATGTTACTTCATAGCACAACACTCATAAATTATAAAAACAACTCTAAATGAGACATTTTAAAAATGTTTATCATGTGATTACGATAAAACATCAGAATTTAAAGAGGTCCCAAACATTACATAATACATAATAAGTACATCACAATGTTTTTAATTATTTTCATCGAATGATAATAAAATAAAGCCTTCTAAATATCCATGCTACCCCGTGCCGGCCAAGTACCTCAAGAACCTGAGATAAAACATGCTAAAAAGGCCAACACAATGGTTGAGTGAATCCATAGGTTTATAAATAAAACAGTTGATCACAAGATTTCAAGTGGTATGTTGCCAGTTGTTATACATCGCCAAGTCATAAAAAATTTATTATTACACTAAGCTCATGACACCGAAAACGTTAACTCAGAGTATCAATAAATTGATATAGTAATTTGCCCCCAAGTAGGTAATTTGCCATTTACCTATCACTTCAAATATAGTGTGTTTGGTTACCTATCAGGCTAAAACAAATGGGATTCGTAATCATGATAGGCCTATCCACAATATTCCCGCTCACACACAAGGGATTAATGGTTCATTTATGTTTTTACCCCTGGTCCCGAATCCACTTTTGCAAGTTAAGTCCTTTTATGTTTTCTAGTGATTTAGTCTATGTACCAAGCATGATTAAGCATAATAAACATATAAAACATATAAATTACATAAATAAACATGTAATCACAGTAATGAAATGAAAAGTGCAAGTTTAGTTTTTTTACAATTTTTGATGAATTTAAAACAAAAGATCAAGAACAAAGGACTCTAATCATAAATCACCACAAAACCCAAGCTTCCAATTCTTTCTTTTAATCTTTTACCCATCTTTATAAACCTTTTTTAACAACCCAATAACACTTCTTAAAACCCTTGAAATCTTTCAAGAACTTAGCCCTTGAAACCAAGAAAAATTGATATTGATGATGATGATGATATATGATGGTAATTATGAAGAAACAAACCCAAGGACTAGCTAGGAACTACAAGACCTTTAATCTAGAATCAATAAATAGTAAGAATCAAAGATAAAAAAGGTTGTTGGGGATTTTTTGGTCGTTCAAGATGGGAGGAGGAACAAGAAAATGGTGAAGGGTGATAAAAACAATGTTGGGTGGATGAGAATGATATTATTGTGGTGATTTTGTGAACTTATTATGCTTGATAGTGAAACACACTTGTAAAAAATGTGGAAAAGTGTGCTTGTCATTTATTTGGGGCGTGGCATGTGGTGGTGGGGGAAGGGTGTGTTTAATTTGTGTAGTCTTGAGCTTTAAAGTGTACTTTTGATCCCCGATAATTTGTAACGTAAAGTTTTTAAAACGCCAAACGTAAGACCAGGTAATGTAAAAATTCAAAACTTATAAAAATGTTAAAACTTGTCATAATAACCTATTTTGGTAGTTTAGATGAGTGGTGAGTTTGACAGAGTGCTTAAACTTTGTTAAAACCTAAAAACATAGGTTAAATACGCGTAAAACGTAAAAGGTGCAAGGTTTATGTAAAAATGGAAAAAGTGAGATGTGACTTTTAAAATGTGATTGTAAGGAAACCAAAATGCATAAAACATGTAGACTGAGCATAGTCTAGTGTCGATTTGATTTAGATGTACGTTTAATTACATACGCGTTTAAACTAATTCGGTTACTCGTAGAAGTAAGTTTACTTAAAAATAAAATATTAAGTGACGTAAATAATTAGATTATGACCTCATAAATGATAATTGTTACATAATCATGCTAGTAGCACATCGTATTCTAACTCATTGTTTGAGGCTTTGAAATTAAACTTCAGGGCACACGTGAAGTTGTGCCCAGATGGGCTTGTAAGCACTAACCCTGCCCCTGAACCTTGTTTACATGACGCACCGTCAGAGTATAAAGTCCAGGTTTCTTCATCGTGGCTCGTGGGAGTTGGCTGTATTTTTGACTTATTGTCTGGTATTGTTGGAGGCAGTGTATTGACCTCGGCGAGAAAGTCTTCTATGATTTTCCCCTTAATTGAGTGTCTGGATCCAAAGGTAATTTCGTGCTCACTTAGCTCAATATCCCATTTTGATATTCTGCCTGTGTACTCGTGGTTCGATAGAACCTGTTTCAGGGACTTGTCTGTCAAGACGTGTATTGGTTGTGCCTGGAAATATCTTTTGAACCACCTGGATGATAGTAGTAGGGAAAATGCAAGCTTTTCCAGTAGAGGATAGTTAACTTGTGTGTCTTGCAAGATATTGCTGAAGAAGTAGATTGGCTTTTGAACCTTGTCTCGTTCCGCTAAGAGTACTTACCCCGATTGCTTCCTGGGATGTTGCTAGGTACATGGTGAGGGTTTCACCTGGTACTGGAGTCATCAGGGTGGGTAGTTCGTTTAGGAACACCTTGAGGTCCTTAAATGCCACTTCAGCCTCTTCCGTCCACTCGTATAATTTTTTTCTTGTTGCATTCAATCAATACTTTGAAGAATGGCAACTACTTTTCTAATGCTCGTAAGATAAATTGGCTGAGAGCTGCGAGTGTCTCATTTAAGTTTAGTAGCTCTCTCAGGTTCTTGGGAGGAGTCGTGTCCAGTAATGCCTTAATCTTTTTGGTGTTGGCCCTGATTCCCATGGCATCAATTATGTGACCCAAGAACTGAACCTCTTCCACTTCGAACGTGCACTTAGTTAGGTTTAGCTTCATGTTGATGTGTCGGAGGTTTTTCAAGGTTTTTATCATGTCACGCAATAGGTCATCCTCTACCTTGCTTTTGATAACCATGTCGTCAACATATACCTCAAGGTTGACGGCTTGACGCCTATCTGAGATTTGAATTCTCTATCTACAGTGCTTGGTAGGTAGCACTTGCGTTTTTTAGAACCGGAAGGCATCTTAGTGTAGCAATAGAGACCTTGATTGGTATAAAATGTTGTTTTGTCTTCATCAGACTCCTTCATTAGAATCTGGTGGTATCTCTTGTATGCATCGAGAAAGCACTTGTATTTAAATTCAACCAAGACTCTACCTTCCAGTCGATGGGAGGTAAATGGTAGTTGTATTTTGGACATGCCTTCTTTAAGTTGGTAAAGTCAACGCGTACGTGTGATAAGGTGTAATTTTATACGTTTTAAAGGATGAATTTATCCTATAAATTCGTACATATTCGATCATTTATTGCCCTAAATCGCTTCTATTTGAGTTTTAGGTAATTGCGAAGCAAATCCTGGAAAATGGACGTTTTGGGCTTGATTAGACAGAAAAACAAAGAAAACGATAACATCGGGAAAAATTTCACAGAAAAGGAGCTTCGTCGGCGTCACAAGCACTAAGTGACGCCATCACTTGAAGAACTTGAAGTTTCAGAAATTACAAGTGACGACTCAGACGATGAAGACGGCCTCCTTCTGACAGCGTCAAGACCAAAATATTAAAGGCTAACGGAGACACAACCCCAACCTGACGCCATCACATTAAGTCGGTGCAAAAGCGAATCCTAAATTGGCGACGAGTTGACAGCATCACAGCTAACAAGTGACGTCGTCACGATTGTAAACCTATATATATTCTCATATTATTTTCATTGTAAAGTTTGCAACTTTAGGATAACCTAGAAGTCCGAACCTTAGGCGTTTTACAGTAGTTTTCCATGCCTTTTGGCACCGAAACTTCCTGTGTATTGAAGAGATAAGTTATTTAATCAATCATTCAATTATGTTTACGTGTGATTGTTTGATTTCTTTATTTGCTTTTCTTTTCATTATTATGTTAGGCTAAATCTAATAGTATTTGCATATGATTGCATGAAAACTAGTTATTGATTATTGTTTGTCGTCTTTTGTTGATTAATGCTTTGCGTTAGGAGAAGGAAAATTAGCTAGGTCAAATTATACTAGCTTGAACGTCTGACTAAACGCCTGGTTATTATATTAACTTGATATTCGTTGTATTTAATGCGTGAATTGTGTTTGTATTGTGAAAATTGAGATAAAAATACATTCTTAGGCGCCACTCAATTAGAACATAGTTCAGAGGAGTTAGGGAGTAACCAACCCTCGATTGATAAAAATACTTATTTTACTTTGTATTAGGAAAACTATTTGTTGAAGAATCCAAATTAATTTATAATCATTTAGAAGGAATGGTTCAATTTTCGGATGGAATGGATGAAATTACATATAGGATGCCTCATAAGATGGAAGAGCTTCGCCATGTATCCAATTTAGAAAAAGATAACATAAGTGCATTCGAGGTTATTAGTGTGGAGGATAGGAATAAAGGTTCAAACTATATATTTGAGAAAAGAAGTCTCTACTGTATGAGTTGTTTGTCACTAGGTCCAAAATATGAGGTTGACAAAGAGGTGGTTAGGATGCTCACGGATGCTTATGTGAGCAAGAACAAGGTGGCCTATGGCATGACTTTGAGTTTAGCTACAAGATTCGTAAATAAAAAAAAAAGCGCTTCGTGGGAGACAACCCACTTTTATTTGTTTGATTTTTTTATTTTAATTTTGTTTGTGTCATATATGCTTTATTATAATTGTTTGATTTTCATGTTTCTAATTTGTGAAAATACTTTATTTTGTTTTTACTTTGTCTTAATTTCATATAAAGGTATTTTACAAACAGATAAGTGTAGGAAGATTCTTATTTAGTTTAAAAGAATGAAATTTGAACATGAGAAATTTACAATTTATAATTAGCATATATTCTATTTTCTTTGCGTGTTTTTTAGAATCAAATGCTTGTATCGAGTCACAACAAGAGATAAGTTATTTAATCAATCATTAAATTATGTTTACGTGTTATTTGATTTCTTTATTTTCTTTTCTTTTCATTACTATGCTAGGCTAAATTTAATAGTATTTGCTTAGGACTGCATGAAACCTAGTTATTGATTATTATTTGTCGTCTCTTGTTGATTAGTAATTTTCGTTAGGAGTAGAAAAACTGGATAGGTCAAATTATACTAGCTTTAACATCCAACTAAACACGTGGTTATTATATTAACTTGATGTTCGTTGTATATAATGCATGAATTGTGTTTGTACTGTGGAAATTGAGATAAAAAGGCATTCTTAGGCGCCGCTCAATTAGAACATAGTTCATAGGAGTTAGGGAGTAACCAACCCTCAATTAATATTAAGGAATACAATGCTCTAATTAAACAAGGACGTGACAATTCGAATAATAAATAAAAGATAACTAGGGAGTAATGAAGTTCTAAGTAAATACACTTTACTCATATAAGAAGTTCACCAATTTACTTTTTCGCATAATTAGTTTAGTTTTAATTTAGTTTAGTTAGTAGTGTTAAAAACCAACTCCTCCAATACCCGAGATTTTACTTGCTTTCATATAAAACTTAAAAGACCAAAAATAGTCTTCACTCAACTGATAACGCTCAAATTGTGCATGTTTTTAGTAGCGTTATCCATGCTTTTATGTGTGTTATTTGGTTATAATCATATGCTTTTGATGCTTAATCGTACAAAAGTGTGTTTGCTAGTTCATTTGTAGCCAAGTACAGGAAAGTGGATAAAAGGACGGAAAAAGAAGTAAAACACGAAGATTTCTACAAATACGAAGAATTTCCCAACAAAAGCAAGTCTTGTGGAGTATATTCGAGAAGATAAAGTCATCAAGTTAGTGGTCCAAAGACTAAACAATAAAGTTCAAGAAGGAAAACGAAAAAGAAATGAAGAAATGGAGCTAAAACGAATACATATTGGAAGACTCGTTGTTCCCGACACACCTTCACCATTTTGGCCATAACTTTTGCATACGGACTCCGTTTGACCCCCGGTTCACGGCCACGGAAAGCTAAGAGAAAGATCTACAACTTTGGAGTTTACCATTTTCTGCCAACTTGCTCCAAACGTTCGGTCGGGCCCCGCAACCGAATCCGGTTGGAGAATTGTCAAGAACACCAACCGAAACGGTTGGAGCCCAACCAATTCGGTTAGAGGGCCTGTTTCAGCCATTTCTTCATCACTAAGACTCCAAACTTGTTCCAAACGATTCTAAGTCCTTCCCACTCGGTTTCTAGTCCCTTCCAAACTCCTTGGAGGCCAAGTTGAGCATTGAATACCCCTAGCCTTGGAAGTAGCATAAATAGAGGCCTTTGCAACCTCATTTCATGCACAACAACTTGAGAGAACTTCTCTCACACCTCTCCTACCACCACTACTCTCTCTCAAATCCTAAAATTCGTCCATAAAGTTCCAGGAAACTTTGAAGGTCCAAGAAGTCATCATTTGGAGGTCAAAACATCAAGAAGTCATCACCAATACTTGAGGCATCATTACTTCATCATTTGTAATCTCATTTCAATCATTTTAAGACTCTTAATCATGTTTTCTAATGTTCAAAGTTCTGAGTTTATGTTTATGTTTGCTATGAGTGGCTAGTTTCTTTATGCACTTGCTTAAATGATGTTGATTATCGTATGATTAGTTCATGATTGTGTTAACATGTTTTAATTCAATTTCAAGTTGATTCTAAGATCCAATTATGCTAAAGTTTCATAGTGGCATTTGTTAATCAAGTTTTGACTAGTTGATAGTAATCGTAGAGGTCGAAAGAACTTATTGTTATTCAACTAGTTATAATCATTTTGTCTATGGATGATTGTTTTTACCCAATATTCTTGGTTAAACAAAGAAACTAAAGTGTGGTTGTAATAAGAACGCTTTTTGATTATCAAGTTGGATTGATTGGAAACATTTAAAAGGTCATAAGATTAGTTGTTTACAATCAATTGTAACCTTTTGTCTATAATCGGTTACCTTTTGTATTGACCATTTCTTAAGCAAATTTGATAAGACAAACCGATGTTTTTGTGTTTAATTTTATGAAAGTAAACTTATGAAACTTGAATTGATTGGTTAAACTTAATGCTTGTTTTTATAAATTAAAATCTTGACGAAGGTTTAACTTGTAAGAACAATAGATTAGTACACCAACTAATTATCATAACCAACATGTTAAGAAGAGGTTAACACAATCATACTAATCAAGGATAAGAAACTAGTTTAAGCAAGTGTAGTTTTAATCTTATTGAATTTGCTTAATCATCATTTTTCGTGTTACTTGTTGCTTATATGGTATTTTGGGACGTGACAACCATTTATCACTTTCGTGTTACTTGATATTACATAGATTCTTCACAATTGAAAACACCCAAATCCTAGTGAACGACCTCGGCTTACCAACCAAAACTAACTACATACAAAACGGTCATACTTTCCCGTGTGTTCTTAGCTTAATTCGGTAATCCTTGTTATAAATTAAAAACTAGTGGTCGCGAGACACATCAAGTTTTTGGCACCGCTGCCGGGGATTTGGTTTTTGTTCTTAGGTGTTTGTGTAAAGCCCCTTTTTATCACATATACCTTATTACAATAACAACCTTTACCACACAAACACCCACGTTATACAAACAGTAGGCGTAGAGAAAGATTAAGATTAAGCAAAGAGATGGTGACTTGATGTATATATGTATGTATGTTTAGAGAGGTAGAGAAAAGAAGATGAAAACAATAAGATGTTATATTGCTTCAAAGGAAAACACACACACACACACACTCAAGCACACCCCTCAAATGACATACTTGAGGGGTATATATAGGTAAGTGAGATGATGCCCTAAGGCTTGGCCATGGGCCTTGAGATGGACTTGGATTGGGCTTGGGTTTCACGAACTAGACAAGGCTAGCTTAACATAACTTATGCCCAATTAGCTTAGCCCAATCCATGAGCCCGTTGACTATTCTATCATGATATCTAACACACGTTACAAAGTTCCTAAACGTGAATGACCATCACTTCTAATAAAAACTATTAAGGCTAACAATCTCCCCCTAAGGGGTGGTCATTCAAAAGATGCTCCACTAGATAAGATCTTTGCTTTCCTTGAGCTTGAACTTTGCGTGTAGATATAGAATAGTCTTAATTCTTTGTTCCTTCATGCTTTGTGATCAGATAATGTGGTTGTCTGCCGTTGTCAACTTCGTTGGTTAGGTATCTCCATGTCTTTCTCCACCATGCTCACACTTCTATTTGACTTTGAGTTTCCAATGATGAAGTTCTCGAGTCTTTACACTTTTAGATTCTTTGACATTGACGAAGAATCATCTTTAACTTTGAGTTGCCTTTGATTTTGATGAGAAATTTCATGTGTTGTTGGTATGAGCATGTGGCGAGTCTGCACGATCCATCCACTCCGGAGCTTCCATAAGAAGAAAACATAAAAACAGGTTAGTAATAAGCGGATTCCGGCACTTATAAGTTTGAATTTTGAGGGTGTAAACAGCATAGTGTGAAAACACGTCTCTAATTCTCACAGAGGCCGTTCCTGAACTGGAGTCCCACAAGTGAGATAACGCGATGTACCGAAATACATCTACAGTTCAGATGAGTCGCTGAGGTACACCGAAGCATCACTCCACGACTGTAGACCGTTTGAGACACACTAAGCGTAATCCACGGAATTACCGAAGTGACCTGCTGTCAGGGCTGTTTGATGTTGACCCTGGCAGGAATTTCCATTCAATCATTGAAGATTACAGTTGTAACTCCCCTCATAAATGTTCTGGCAGATTGCTAAGATCTGCGTAGGACTCTATAATATATCACCTGTGCCCTTTTTGATGAACAGCAAGCGATGTCATGTCAAGTGTTCCTATGAGATCTTTTGATGAATCTCGTGGCTCTAGACTCAATAGTGCATTTTGGTTTTCCTGAGCGGAGACTAGGGAGAGGGTCTCCTTCTTCAATACCAACAATCTCTAAGAGAAAGTCAATAGATTATGTAGGGTTCCCAGTGAGAATGAAACAAATCCCTTTTGAGAGGAATTGAGTGGCTAGAAGGTTTAGTGCAGTGCGTCACTGGGTCCATGACGTCTTTGTCTTCAATACCAGTGTCATCTAGTGACAACCAGTAGCATATGTATTGAACCCGGTTTCTGCCCTAAGGTTGAATATGGAGGGCTATTTCTTTTCACCCTTTCATTACATTTCTTTTTAATTCTTCAACCCCTTCTTTCTCCTTTCTCACATTACTCCTTTTTTCAATCATACCTAAGGACTTCTAGATCTAAACTATTTGTGATGTCCTTGGGTAGATCCCTCCGGCTCTGGCGGATCATAGGACGAATTTCCTATTCTTAGTCACCTTATAACTCTATGACTGTCCTATTGTTGCCATAAAACCATTTTTTCTTGAAAATCTCTCAGAGTGTTTATGATAGAAGACATGTTTGAAACACTCCGTGAGTTTTATATTTTCAGAAACACTCCCCCTTCACATGTGCTTATAAGTTTTGACAGAAATCTGCACATAGAGGGTAGAGTTCGCACTTTTTGAATTGATCGACTTTAAATGAGCTAGACCGATTCGAGACACGTTTACATCACTAGAGAACTAGCTTGAAATTATTACCCGTCCTGGTCAAGTCCATAGAAAGTTTCTCGAGATGGTACATTATTCCTCGTCAATTCATTGGTTTCAACTGAGTCTAGCTCTTTCGAGATTCAAACAACGATCATTAAACTTTTTGATCACATTTTAATCACGTTTCTCCCCCTCAAAAATAGCATATCCATGATGTTTTTGAAACAAAATGATTAAAAGATATGTTTTTCGAAAAGCATTTGGAGAGAAACTGATTTAGCATGAATTTTGGAACAATTTTTTGTTTTATACTCCCCCTTAACGAAAGCATATTTTTCATATAGAAAATTTAGAATCAATTAAGGGTTTAGAGGGAGTTATCTTGGTACCAAATGTGAGAGATTTTGAAAATCCTTTTTTGAATAATTTCGTATCAACGGTACGCAAGATGAGAAGAAGATTTTGAAAATCTTTTGAAGATATTCGAGAAGAATAATCTTCATTTGTTTTAGGATAAGTGCTCGATATTTATGAAAATCAATTTTGCGTAGCACTTTCCTTTCTTTAAAGATCGGGTTGCAATCTGAAGTAACAGCAAGCCATTATGATTTTAGGAATAGCGCTTGAAGAAATATTTAAAACCTTTGATTTTGATAAGCACTTTCCTTTCTTTGAAGCGCGGGTCCTGAACTGATGTGTACAGAAGCCATTATTTTAAAGTTCGGGTTTCGTACTGAAGTATACGAAAGCCATTATTATGAAGAAATTTTGAGAAACGACATGTTTTAGAAAACAATTAAAGAACTCTCGCTCAAGCATCTGTACATGCCCGTATCATTGTTGAATGACATTTCTAGAAACGTACAGAATATCGATTATACGAGAGACATGTCGTGAGAATAATATTTTTGGATTTTTGATTTTATATTGTTTTTGTATTTTTGAAAATTTTATATTTTTATATTTTGCTTTTGTTGGTTTTTCAAATTTTGTATTTTGTTTTTTCAAAAGATATTTACAAAGAAGATTTGAAGAAAGAAAATTAAGTTGGGAAAAGTAAAAGTGGAGTTAAGAGTGGAACTAGAAAAGGATTTCCACATGTGAAATTGGCATAAAATTCTTCTTTACCACACGGGGTATAAGAACCTTCAACACTTTTACAAGTACCTGCATCCACAGAAGAATTTTCACAAATAACAGTGTTAGAAGTACATGATTCCTCACGGTGAGGGTGATCACTAGCAACGGTTGTAGTGGTTTTGACTTCCTTAACTTGATAAGTTTCACTATTATCTGTGTTTGAGCAAGTATCAAAAATCTTTCCTGTGGGAATCCATCTAAGACCTATTGTGTTGAAAACTTTGCCCGTGGGAATCCACCTAAGGTAAGATCGAGGAGTTGTTTTCTTATCAGATGCAGCGGAAGACTCATTTTTGGAAAAACTACGTCCTGAAGTGATCGTCCTATTAGGTGTCTGTTTGTTTGTCTTTTTATCAACGGGCTTGTTTCTATTTGGATTCTTAGTGGATTGTGCCTTGGCACGAGAATTATCTTTCTTAAGATATTGTGAGACACATGCATCATGATTAGCTGAAAAGACACATTTTTTACATGTAGTACAGACAAATTCAATATTCTTGTTTAAAACAGCAGCTTTAACTTTGTCACTACAGTCTTTTGGAAATTGATTCTTGTTCGAAAAAGACTTAAGATTCCTAGTGTTGTTTTCTAAGGGCATAGCATTTTCTTTTGCGCAACTACTCTTAGATGTAAGCCAATCCCTAGTCTTATGTAGAGTGTTCCTAGGTAATGGTTTACTACTACTAGCAGTGCCTTGAAATCTTGTAGAATTCATCACCCTAGATGTTGCACATAGAATTCCATCTTTTTGAGTCTGTGCCTTTTTCCTAGCTTCTTCTAGATAGTGATTGTTGACCATTTTGTTAGAACCAACAGATTCTTTAACTGGATTTGCGGTCACATTCCGTGAACTATTCCTAGAAATGCCATGTGTAAACACTTTGTCTTTCTCAAAAACAGGTTTTTCAAAAGCTTTGATAATTCTCTTTTTAATAGGCAGGGACTGTGGAGTGACTGTTTTTGACAAATCATTTTTCTCATTGACTTTTGGAGCAAACTGAGAAATAGACATTTTTGGTTTGAAAACCGGTTTGGGAACATTTGTGTTCTCCTCAGTCAATGGTTTTGCAAACTTAGTATCCAAAGCCTTTCCTTTTTGAATTCCCAGCTGAGCTCTCAAAAGATCATTTTGCTCTTTCATGTCCTTATAGGCATGCTCATACGACAGTTTGTCATACTTTCATTCCTCTGTTTTTCGATCAAGTTGTTTAAAATAGGACACGTTTTCTTTTTCAATTTTTTCAAGAGCATTTTCATATTTTGAAAAATTTTCGGAGGTCTCATCCTGGAGTCGTTCATGATCTTCAACAGAATATGTTTGCAAAATGATGGACATGATATCGGTAGTCATAACATCTTCGAAGAGAGAATCATTTAAATTTTCCAAAACTTTGATGTGTTCAAAACTTTCATTAGCTTGCTTTACCAGGGATTTATGGTCCTTGACAAAGTCAGCTGTTTCTTTCAAAAGTGCTTGTTCAACATGAATTACCCTCGCACTGATGGCAGTTAACGGAGGGGAAATTTGGGTTTTAAAAAACTCTTTTGTTTCGTCATCATGACGAGTAAACCAGATGTTAGTTGTAATATTGGTTTTAGACTTGACAGTCTCTTGAAAATACCCAATTCTAGTTTTAACGTCATCTAAAATGCTTCTAGTATCACTTGTGTTAAAAGGATTGTTTGAAGACATTTGTTTAATTTTCGAAAGAGATTTGGAAACTACAACTGGTTTCGAAACTGGTTTTGAAACTGGTGTTGACACTTTGTTTGAAACACTTGGTGTGCTGGAAAACGTTGATTGTTCTTTTTGATTAACAAAAGTAATTCCATTAATTTTGTTCCATTTGTTATAATCAATCGGTTTAAGATCTGGATTCTTTTGTTTCATTTTTGATCTACTCTCCTCAGATGGTTCCAACGTTTCAAGAGAATCACGAACAATTATGGGTTCATGCAAAGGTTTTCCGTTGTTCAACACATTATGAGATTTCTGAGCTTTCTTGAGAAACGAAGAAGGGTTGTTACCAAGAGCCATTTTATGTGAAGTGTGAAAAATCGGATTTGCTTGATTAGAAAGCATCTTGTTTGTTTTAGCGGAATGACCCGTTGTAAGAAGCAAATTATCCAATTTTTTGATAGTTTCATTTTTATCCAGAATTTCATCAAGAAGAGAATCTTCTCGTTTTGAAAAATCAGCAATCAACTGTTTCTTCTCTTTTTCAAGATCAGAAAACAGTGCTTTTTGTTTAGAAAGTTGGTCATTTAGTTCAGAAATTTCCTTGTTTAAAGATTTTATTTTCAAGTTCAAATTCACATCAAGTGTGTCATACTTGAGTTGCAATTGATTTTCTCTTAAAACAGAATCTCGATAACCAATTTCTAATTCTGAAAGTTTGTTTGTATGAAATTCAAAAGCTTTTGCGTTCCCCTTGTAACTCTCAAGCTCAGCGGTCAATATCTTATTCGCGGCCTTAACTTCGCGATTGACCTTACTAACTTTCTCAATCTCAATACCACAGTTATTAATTAATGATTCAAAATAAGCACGGGTTTCCTCATATGTCTCAGTATTTTGTGCCACACAGCCTCCATTAGGATTCACATATGGAGTTTCAGAGTTAGTATTGCTACAACTCGGATTGTCCAGGTATGTATCATAAGTAGGTGCTGGCGTCACATAATGCTGTTCGTCATGAGTAAACACATCACATACGACATTGTTATAGCATGGATCAATGATTGGTACCTTAGATACTGCATTTGCGTCATAAATAGGAGGTGCGTCAGAGTCAGTGTCGTACTTAGTCTCCTGAAGATTTGCCATGAAGATGCAGTTTGCATTGATGTCCTCTCGGTCTTCCAAATCATCCATAATAGCGAAAAAGTCATGTTCCTCAGCACTCAACTGCATTCTAGATTCTGCCTTTTGTGCTAACAGCATAGCTTTCTGAAGGTACGCAAAATCCTTCTTTTTCGGCTTGGTAAGACAATTTCTTGCCATGTGACCCACTCCTTGACAGTTATAACACTTAATCTGATTACCCTGATTCACATTTCCATAATTCCCAACAACTGGAGCTGCAACATTGCCATTCTGATTACCCACTGCTCTATTCCCAACATTCTGTCCCATCTGATTTCCAACATACTGACCAGACTGATTACCCTGATACGGAACCGCATGATTACCGATGCGACTGTTAAATGCTTTATCCAATAAAGAAAATATCTGTTGCAAGGTCGCTTCTGGGTCAGTTTCAGGATCAGTGATTCCTTGTTCCTGGTATTGTTGATCTGGATAGAATTGTTGTTGTGGTTGTGGAATGTATTGCTGCAAGTTGTTGTTGTTGGAAGATGATGAAGCTTGTTGTTGTGTATTCATTGTAGTTTGAGTGTTAGCAATAAGTGCCAATGGATCATGATTCTTTGCCAATCTTTCTTGCCTGACTTCATTCGCTTCAGCTTGGTTTTGTTTCAGAAAATCGTTTAGTTGATCAAAGTTCACCTGATGTAAGTCTTTTGTTTGGTTGACAATAGTGACATATCATCCCCATTCTTCTGGAAGATTATTCAGGAACTTGATGTTTTGAACGATTGTTCTGGGTGCCAACTTGTTTCTGATAAGCTCATTCATCAAAGTGCAAAACCTTCCATAGTAGGATTCAATGGATTCTCCTGGTGTAGATGTAAACTTTTCCCATTCAGTTAGCAGCTTGTTCTCCATGTCTTGTTTACCAATTTCTGTTCCATAACATAGTCGTCTAACACGTTCCCACATATCGAAAGCAGTTTCACAACTGTCTACAGCAGCAAAAATGTCTATTGGTAAACCCAGTTGGACAATATGAATTGCCATGTCATCTGCATCGACTTGTTTCTGATCCTCTTCAGTGTATTCTGATTCAGTTTGAAGATGAGAGGATGGTGGGATGGGAGGTGTTGCATCAGCATTTCCAGGTACATGAACTTGTCGAGGCTGGAAGGGTCCATCCTGAATGGATTTAATCATGAGTTTGCCATTAGGTTTGGTCTTGATGTAGCGGAGCATTCGACTTGTCCATTGAAGATAACCACCTTTTGCCAACATAGGAGGTCGGTTTTCGGCACCGGCTGCATGAATGTCTTGTTGAGTTGCCATTGATGAAGGTATGATCTGATAAAGTTGATGTAGGATCGATTCAACGATAAAGGAGTTGTGGTTGATGAAGATTAAGCTCGGTTGAGGTGATTCTGAAAGTCGTACTCGTAACCTTAGTTCTTAAAAATATTTCGCCCAAAATTTGAAATTCACTATAAAAATCAATTCTAAGGTCGTATGAAAAATTTGAGTTATGACAATTTTGACGCCAAATTTGACCCTAAAAATTTGAATTTAGGCCCAAAATTTTGAATTTTTTACCAAAATTTTCACAGTTAAACCAAAATTTGAATTTCGCGTAAAAATGGAACGTTTAGTCTCCTCAAAAATTTAAATTTAAATTTTGATTTTTTTTTTTTTTTTTTTTTTTTTTTGAAGAGCTTAGGCGTAGACTTAGAGAGAAGGAGTTACGAGTAGAATTGGTGCTTAGGCGTAGGATCTTTATGCGTAGGATCTTAGGCATAGGATTCTTTAGGCGTAGGATCTTATGCGTAGGTTTAAAGTTACGAGTAGAAAAAGTTATGCGTAAGATTTAGCTTATGCGTAAGGAAAACTTAGGCGTAAGAAAAATGATTATGCGTAAAGTATTCTACGCGTAAGTCGAAACTTATGCGTAAGATTAGGGTTTTGCCCAAAAATCCTTTACACTATCACAGTGTAAGAGATATCCAAAAGTCGAAGTGTTCCACAAACTTATCCAAGTGAGGGAAGCACTGAGTCACCGTTTAAGCTCGAAGAATCTGCACCAAAAAGTTATGAGTAGAACCTTATGAGTAGTTGACTTTCTTACGAGTAGAACTAGGGTTTTGACCTACTCGTAAAAAATTTCTAGTGATTCAACCAATTTCTCTTGCACAGATAGCCTTAAAAACACTCAAAAAACACAAATATGTTAACCTTTTTCACCCAAAGTGCTTAGAAAAGTTACGAGTAGAAAACTAGGGTTTTGACTTTTTGACTTCTACTCGTAAGAAATTTCCAACGATTCAAATGATTTTGCTTGCACAGATATCCTTAAAAACACTCGAATAGCCCAAAAATGTTGACCTTTTTCACCCAAAGTGCTTAGAAAAGTTACGAGTAGAAATGACCAATGAACCAAACACGAGTTTAAAAATGTATCTAAACCCGTAAAGCTTGAAACTTTTTGCAAAAAACTGAAACTTTAACACCAAATAAACCTTAAACCACAAGAATCTTGAATTTTTTGATGAAAAAAATCAAAGCTTTAAGCGTATGAAATATGTAAAACGTGAGCCTTTACGCGTAACCCTTCAAAACAAACACAAACACTCCTAAACCATTGTTAGGCGATTGATACCAATTGTAAAGCCCCTTTTTATCACATATACCTTATCACAATAACAACCTTTACCACACAAACACCCACGTTATACAAAAAGTAGGCGTAGAGAAAGATTAAGATTAAGCAAAGAGATGGTGACTTGATGTATATACGTATGTATGTTTAGAGAGGTAGCGAAAAGAAGATGAAAACAATAAGATGTTATATTGCTTCAAAGGAAAACACACACACACACACACTCAAGCACACCCCTCAAATGACATACTTGAGGGGTATATATAGGTAAGTGAGATGATGCCCTAAGGCTTGGCCATGGGCCTTGAGATGGACTTGGATTGGGCTTGGGTTTCACGAACTAGACAAGGCTAGCTTAACATAACTTATGCCCAATTAGCTTAGCCCAATCCATAAGCCCGTTGACTATTCTATCATGATATCTAACACACGTTACAAAGTTCCTAAACGTGAATGACCATCACTTCTAATAAAAACTATTAAGGCTAACAGTTTGTTTCTTTGTTGAAATGTTTGCTTGAATCGATTGCTTGTTTGATTGTTTTTGTTTGTTTACTCTTGATGTTTGCGTTTGAATAATTGTTTCTCTTGCTCTTGTTTGATTGCTCTTGATGTTTGTTCATGATGTTTGCTTAATTGCTCCTTTGAGCTTTCTTTTCAAAATCTTCAATTTCTCATAATTGCTCAATTGATCTTGGCATCAAAATCAAGTTTTTGATGTTGGGATTTCGTTTCTTGTGTTCTATAATGCTCGTTTCAAAGATTGCTTTCTAAGTGTGCTCGAAAACGTTTGCGGAAAAACCACCAAAACCACCCAAATCACTCTAACTGAATCGGTTGGAATCCCAACCGAATCGGTTGGAGCTCTCGGTAAATAATTTTCAAAAGTCATTTTTGAGTCGTAAAAAAAATAAAAATAAAAATAAAAATAAAAAAAAAATAAAATCACACGAACCGATTGGTCACCATTCGTAACCGATCCGGTTGGAGTGTTCTGTCAAAAAAAATAAATGTGTTTTTCATATTTTATTTTTGAGGGATCATTCCTAAGATACTTGAGCATTAGTATTTTTATTATTGTTCATCATTTTGCCATTTTTAAGTTTTGTTAATTTTTAGTACATTGTAAATAAATAAGTACTTGTTTAAAATAAAAAAGTTTCGAACTTTGTGGGTATGTTCACTGGAAACCCTCACGAGACTATAACTCGTTCACTCGGGCCACCGAGGGGTTTAAAGGCTTGTTGCATACGCTAAATGCAACCGTGATGCCTACGAAAGTGAGTTTTAGAATTTTACGCGTTTTTGTAGTTTATTTTGTTTTTGCAGATTTAATAAGCTCTTGGAGGAAGGATTAATTGGATTGTTGGTGACGTTATACTTGGGATTGGACATGTTTGGTTGAAAGGGAAATCGATTGATCTCATACGCTTATGCTAGCGTTTGCTTAGCACCTTATCATATGGAGTTCGATCGTTATGTTTAGCCCGGGAAGTTTCGTTTCTCTTATACTTATAGTTCTATTTTTCCCTATCTTACATGCTTTGTAGTTTATTTTTCACAATTGCTTTATTTTGTTTCTTTGTTATTTTTCATTTGTTTGTTTGTTTGGTAAATTATTTTATAAACTGATTTTTTTAAGTCCCTCGAAAGTAAGGCTCACCCATTGTAAACAAACTGTGTGAGAGGTATAAGGCGGGTCTCCCTGATTCCCTAAAGAAGTTGGGTTTTTAATATGCTTCGCGCTGACCTGCTTCTCCGCTTCTTTGTGCGTTTCAATGGAGCTACCGAGAACTCGTGGGACAAGAATAAGTCATGTTTGGTTTTTTTTTTAAAAATAAAATTAAAATTAAAAAATTAAAAGAAAAAAGGAAAAGAAAAAAAAAAGTCATAACTAGTTTTTTTTTTCAAAATTTCTCGTAGTAATAATATAATAGCAATTTTTTTTATAGTCGTTTAGTTATTTTTCTTTTGTGTGCTTAACTTAAGTGTGGGGGGAAAAATATTATTGTGAAAAACGAAACTAGTTTTTAAATTCAAAATTTTTGGGCCAATTTTTAAATTTTGTGAACTTGTTTGTCCTTGTGATCTAGTTGTTTTCACGCGTATTGGTTAATTATTAGAATAACTGGATCAATCCATTGGTGAAATCGGTAATTTTTGAAAAGCTTGAGATGTGTCCCGATTATTATTGCAATCCATTCTAGGATCGATAACATTTGCTTGCGCATATTATAGCCCTTTCCACTAAATTGTGAGGATTTGAGCCTGTTTCATATATAGCATACATCTTTTATACTTGAATCTTTTGCTATGAGTGTGCCGCTGATTTTATTTATTCTAGAACTTGTACTTGTAAATCATTACCAGACCGCAGTAGGATCACATTCGTGTGATATAAGTGTATTCGTGTGATAAAGAGGCAACCTTAGGAATAAAACCAAATGGCCTTCCGTTTACATCTAATGATATATTAGCTAGCCACATCGGTTAGTTAACCACCCATATGAACCCATTTGTTAGCGCTTATCTTTAGCGCTAGATACCCTTAGTACACCCCTTTGAGTCATTCTTTTCTTTTCGTTAAACCCAGAAAAATACAAAAATATTTTACACCTTTAAACCTTAGCCTAACCCCTTGTCAATGTCTAAACGGTTGGTTGCTAGTTGCTTGGTATGATTGGATTGTTTTTTATGATTATGAGTTAGCCGCACTTTGTCATTCGTGTGTGCCATTTCGACAAAGACGAAGAGTGCACCTTCTTATTTGTATTTTTGTGGTGTGTGCTTATACGAAATGTGGGGGAGATGTGCTGTATGTGAAAAAAAAATATGAAAAAAAAATGTGAAAAAAGAAGAAAGAATAAGTCATTGAAAAAAAAATGAAAAAAAATATATGTGATGACAAGGATGAAGTATGTTTGAGATATCGATTAGCCAATGTGCTAAGACGTGATATATATATTTGGTGATCGATATGTGAGGAGGAGAAAGATTGTAACTATAATCATTTTCAGGTTTGCGGATTGTTCGGTAACTAGCAACATGGTTATTAGACTTGACCTTATTTTTCTTTAACACCAATTTCATAAATATTCCCATGCCTTATCCCTTCCCTTTTGGCTTTGTGAAAATATGAAGTGCGTGAATATTTTTAGTGACCATTCGGTTCTTGAAGGATTGAATGACGCGCTAGCGATCTAGTGCATATTTTTGGTGACCATCCGTTATGCGAATAACGCACCAGCGATCCAAAGTATAATCTAGTGACCATCCGTTATTTGACTTAATCAAGAATTCGCGCCAGCGATCTATTATATTCTTGTATGTAATATTTCAACATAAGCCCGATAAACCCTTTAGCCTTAAACCCGAATAAAAGCCCTCTTTAGATGTTTATACTTGGTGCTTACGCCACGTCGGTGGAGTTTTGTTTCTTGTACAAGCCTATGGTAATATTTAGATCATGACTTAGCAATATGAGTGTACTATTCCTTAATACTGTCCATCACTAAATAAATTGAGTGTTGAGTGAATTATACTTCATTCCTTTTCGTGAGGTGCTTAGCCATGTTATCAAGCGAGAGAATCCATGGGGTATTGTCAAACATCTCGATTTTTCACCTCTTAAAAGCTTAAAACGATGAATCTTATCTCGTACTTGTACTTGGTAGATTTGCATCACATTTTATTAATCATATTTCATGCACCATGTGGGATTTTTTTTTTTTTTTTTTTTTTTTTTTTTAATTTCTAGATTTGCTTGAGGGCAAGCAAAACCTTAAGTGTGGGGGAGTTTGCGCTCATTTTTCGCTTATTTTTGTTTATGTTTAAAAAAAAAGGGTAGAGAAAATCCAAAAAGATGCAATTTTTTCAAATATTTTATTTTCGTTTTGTCATTTAGGTATGTGTTTTTAATTTTTCTTTTCTTAGATTTGCTTGAGGGCAAGCAAAGTTTAAGTGTGGGGGAATTTGATAACGCTCAAATTGTGCATGTTTTTAGTAGCGTTATCCGTAATTTTATGTGTGTTATTTGGTTATAATCATATGCTTTTGATGCTTAATCGTACAAAAGTGTGTTTGCTAGTTCATTTGTAGCCAAGTACAGGAAAGTGGAGAAAAAGACGGAAAAAGAAGTAAAACACGAAGATTTCTCCAAATATGAAGAATTTCCCAACAAAAGCAAGTCTTGTGGAGTATATTCGAGAAGATAAAGTCATCAAGTTAGTGGTCCAAAGACTCAAGAATAAAGTTCAAGAAGGAAAACGAGAAAGAAATGAAGAAATGAAGCTAAAACGAAGACATATTGGAAGACTCGTTGTTCCCGACACACCTTCACCATTTTGGCCATAACTTTTGCATACGGACTCCGTTTGACCCCCGATTCATAGTGGCATTTGTTAATCAAAGAAACTAAAGTGTGGTTGTAATAAGAACGCTTTTTGATTATCAAGTTGGATGGATTGGAAACATTTAAAAGGTCGTAAGATTAGTTGTTTGCAATCAATTGTAACATTTTGTCTATAATCGGTTACCTTTTGTATTGACCATTTCTTAAGCAAATTTGATAAGACAAACCGATGTTTTTGTGTTTAAATTTATGAAAGTAAACTTATGAAACTTGAATTGATCTTGAATTGATTGGTTTTTATAAATTAAAATCTTGACGAAGGTTTAACTTGTAAGAACAATATATTAGTACAACAACTAATTATCATAACCAACATGTTAAGAAGAGGTTAGCACAATCATACTAATCAAGGATAAGAAACTAGTTTAAGCAAGTGTAGTTTTAATCTTATTGAATTTGCTTAATCATCATTTTTCGTGTTACTTGTTGCTTATATGGTATTTTGGGACGTGACAACCATTTATCACTTTCGTGTTACTTGATATTACATAGATTATTCACAATTGAAAACACCCAAATCCTAGTGAACGACCTCGGCTTACCAACCAAAACTAACTACATGCGAAAGGGTCATACTTGCCCGTGTGTTCTTAGCTTAATTCGGTAATCCTTGTTATAAAATTAAAACTAGTAGTCGCGAGACACATCATCAACCCTTAGACTTAAGTTAACATACACTTCGAGCCTACATCACTATTCCCCTAGAGAACAATCAATCCCCCGTGTTTTACATATACTACACTACAACGGTTAGGTACTCTACCTAGGATAATCGTAAAACTTATTGTGTTTATAATTATCTTCATCAACGCGCAACGTGCCATTGACTTTCTTGACCAAAATTGGGTTTGAGACCCAGGTTTGATATTTGACCGACCGTAAGATGCCTGCTTGGATTAGGTACGTGACCTGTGAATCCATGGCGTGAGAGCGTTCTAGAGACAGATTATGTCTTTTCTGTCTGACTGGTGGTGCATATTGGTTTAGGCTCATGCTGTGATCTTCTAATTCCCTGAGAATACCCGTCATTTCTGAAAGTTTCTAGCCGAATATGTCCTAGCTGTTTGCCAGTAGTCATACCAGTTGGTTCTGAACTTGGGCTGAGAGGTTAACTCCGATTGTGAGTGACCTGATAGTGTGATGTCTCTCGTTGAACCATTTGGATTTCCTTTGGGAGGATGACGTGTGCAGGACTGTAAGGTCAGTTGATGCATGCGTCTTCCTCACATGTTTCTTTGTGTTGTTTCTAGGTGGTTGGTGAGTCTCTTTTTGGGTATTTGAAATTTTAGGGTGTTATTCACCACCCATGTTTAACCAAGAAACTAGTGGTTTAAAGTAAAAAGTCTTTGAATTTTTGAGTAAGAAATGAGTGAATATAGGTAAAAGTTTTCAAGAAATTTGTTGCTATTTTGTATCATGTCCCACGGATGGTGCCATGTTTACGTATGATATGTAAATTGGTTTAGAGATGGGATGGGAATGGTTTTGTTGTTTGGTTTCCCATGTTGAACGGTAAGGACCCGATGAGATTGCTATCGATCAAGAAGCTCATGTAACAATTAAACAAGAACCATGTTGCACTGTTGTGAGGCAGTATTTGCCCAAGTGTGTAAAAACTTATGTGATTATGTGTGTTGCTCTTTTTTTATAGAGAGGCTTGTAGGGTTTAGAGATAAACCCTTGGAGGATGATCAACGGCTGCTAGAGAGCCAGGTGTTGATCATTCGGGAGCAGACAAGGAGGACAAATGGCATTCGTCCTTTAGCTCGTACGTAGTGGTGCATATCGTGCGCCCCATTGTGCGATGTCAGATGGTGCATCTTAACAGCTAGTGAGTAGTGACAGTTAGGGAGGAGTAACAATGTCTTACTCAATCAGGCCTGAGAGGTCTTTCCAAGCTCTACGTGGCCTGGGATTTAAGGCGGGCTTTTATCAAGTGTTGATGGGCCTTGGTGATGGGCTTGATTCGAGCGTGTAATTAGTGGGCTTGGACCATTAATATTGATACGCTATCACTGAACTTGACAAACTGGATTATTTAGTACCATAAACGTGACAAACTGGATCATTTAGTACTCTAAACTTTTAAGGGTGCAGAATGGTACCACAAACTTAGCAAACTGGAATTACTAATACCATATACTAAATTATTATCATAATATATTATTTTTTAGTTTTTGCTTAAAAATCAATTTACTAAGGCCTAATGTAATATAAATGATTTGAAGTTAAACTTAATATATATAATCATTTTTTTTTTAAATTAGTTAATTATTATTTATTTATTGAAAATAAATATATATTTGAAATAATATTTTATAGAAAGTGAATTTTACTCCACTACTTTTGTGATATAGATATATGTATTATATACTAAGTGTTTGTTCCAAATATTTATGAAACGAAAAAAGTGTTAGTTAAAACTTGATTTAAAAATTATTTGTAACAAACACTTAATAATATAATAAGAAGATATTTTAACAATAATGTGTTAGAAATATTTTAAAAATAAATATTGCTTATATATTCTGTATACTCTAAATAATCAATTAAAATAGTATAATTTTTAAAATTTTAAAAATAATTATATATTAGGAACAAACATATATATCTTGCTAAAGTTTTACTATAAATAATTTATTAAAAAATACTTTAATAATTTAAATTTTAGAAAGAAAAAAACTATTAGTTATTGAGTTAATTAGTATATGGTAGTAGACGAATACTAGCTAGTCAAAATATAATTATATAGTTACTCGGAGCAAATAAAATTAGTCCCACAACAAGCATGCAAACGCAAACGAATACTAGCTAGTCAAAAAATTAATTACTTTTATGTCATCGACTCACCGTTACATTGCACGGATACCCACTTACTTGTATAACTAAAATAAAAAGATATGTTAGATTAATTATTTTTGAAAAATAAATCAATCAAGTTTGTATACCAACTTCAAATAAGACAATGAGACCAACCCAAATGTTCATATTTTTTCTTCATATTCATTTTTCTTTTTGGCTTTTTGCTTTTAAGGCAGCGATTAACCAATTCATTTTGGTTGTTTCCTTCTTTTTGCTTTTGGTAATGCATGTTTTATTGTAAAGCAATATGTTGAAAATTTCATTAAAATTGATATAGAAATAATATGGTCAAATTTTGAAAATTTCATTCACACACATATGCATATTTTATTGTAAAATAGAAAAAGATGCATGCATTTTAGCTCTTCATGAGTTTATGTTCTAAATTGATATAGAAATAACTTTCACTTAGCTCAACTATTGCACTAAAGGTTTTTCTAACATGTGCCTCGGGGGCACATGTTAAGCACACCAAAAGGACGGCGGGACCCACGAAAAAGGACGTCCGGACTCACATATTTTATTTGAAAAGTGTATTCTTTGTGAGTCCGGACGTCCTTTTTTGTGAGTCCCGCCGTTCTTTTAGTGTGCTTAACATGTGCCCCCGGGGCATGTTAGAAAAACCCTTATACTAAACATGTATGCATCAGTGCATGTAACAATTAATGGTGGTAAATCAACCAAAATTAGTTGAAAAAAGGTAATAATTGTAATTGTACAAGACAAAACCATGTACCCTGCCTAAACTTCTTTAACATTCTTAAATTTTTTATAAGTAAGTGACACCAAATAAAAAAGAATAGTTGGTTTGATATTTGGGAGTAGCCGAGTATAAATATTTTAATTATACCATCGTTATATTTTTCATGATCTTCTATTTGCATGTTTTAATAAAATAATATTCATAATCTTTTTTCAACTAAAAGGTAATGCATATTGTGCTTCCTTTAAAGTTTACAAGATAAAATGAAAAGGCTATGCAAAACTCAAAAAAGTTGTTCGATTCATATTTTTTATGTACATGTGGCGTGTGTGGTGGTGAGGGTATATGCTAAAGAAATAACGCTTTATATTTTAGAATGTGATAACAAATAAATAATCCTGATTTTGACTACTTTTTGAAAAATAATCGTAACTTTCAAAAATATTTTGATTATTAATTGTGTGCACACACTTTGTGAGCACATGTTTAACTGAATGAAAAAGCATTGATTGGTTAATAGATTTAAGTACATATTTTGGGATGTTTTAAGTTGCATATCTTCAAACTAAAATACATGCATATAGTTAGGCTAAACAGTAAACACACCCTTGCCACATCTTCAAACTAAAATAAATGCATATAGTTAGGCTAAACACACCCATGTCATATCAGCTTTCTCTCTCCGACGATCTGACGACGAACAAATTGCCACAGTGACGATCAAGTTATTTTTTTTTTTTTTTAAATTCAAATATTTTAAACAACAAAATTAAACTTCATTAATAATAAAATTTAAACATTACAACACTAATTAAAAACTTAAACTAAAAAAACTTAAACATTACAATACTAATTAAAAACTCAAATTAATAATCTAAGTTGTAGTGTGCTTTGATTGTTGCCTTAATATCCATAAGTTCTTGTCGTTGTCGTTCGAGCATATTTGGGTCGATTGGTGTATTGTAGAAAATTAAGTCTTGTTGTCGTGTTTGGGTCATCAATGCAATTGTCTGACGTTGGTGCTCAATTTTCTGCATTTTCAACTCCTCATTTCGCCTTGCCCTTTCCTCTTGCATCTCCAACTCTTTTTCCCTCAACTTTATGTATCCTCTTCCATCTCCTTTTTTCCGTTTTTGACAGCTTGAACTTGAAAAAGTTCTGGGCTGACGAACTAACAAATGATGCAGGTGGCTCACGAGAGGAGGCGGGTGCTTTCTTCTTGCCTGCGTCACGACCTTATGGTCGTGATTCTCGAGTCTCTTCCTCCTTAGAATCATCCACGTCTTGGGAATTCAAAGGACCTTTTGTTGACCCGGAGGTGGTTTCCAAAGTCTTGGATTTCTTCCGACTCTTCCTGTTGAAAGTAGACATCTCAATATTCTTCCAAGCAGAATGATTCCTCAAAATCTTCCAACACCTCTCCAATGTAAACTCATGACGGTGAATCACACGGTATTCTCTAAGAGCTTTTTGGTAGTCGTCTTCATCATTCTCACCACTTCCGTGATTCTGCTTGATATTATCCATTATTGCACAAAAAAACCAACCCTATAACGAACCTTATTCTTCCATTTGGTCACGATCGAGTCGTACGTTCTTTCTGAACCAGTTTCATTTTCAAAGTACGCTATCACCTCCTCCCAAAACCCATTCTTGTGGATAGTGTTCCCTCTCTCGGAATTTTCCGACACATGAGTCCAAGCTTCACACAACGCGACCTCTTATGCCTTTATCCATGGTTTGGGCTTTGGATCTTGGGTTGCGACATTCTTGCCCTTGCTTTGGACTTTCGCCTTTGTAGCACGTCTCGAAGGCTTCTTTGGTTTGACGGGTGACGTCTCTTCGACATCGGCATCGTCTTCAACCGGAATGGAACCTTGAAACGAATCGTGACCCAAACTTTGTCCCATCGAAACATCTTGACTCGGATAGTTTTGAGGCGGTGATTTTATAAAATCCTCCAAATCCATATCAAGATGAACACCATGAAGCGGTGAAAACGCTTGATTTGATTGAGAAGATTGTGAGAAATTCATGTTAGGATGATACGACGACATACTTGGTGATTGGTTAAAATCGGTATTAGAACTAGACGGTGGGACATATAATGTAAAATGGGTTTTGATTTTGATTCGATTGTGGTAGTTGTGTTGGATATTCAAAAGCGGGTGCACGCAAGCGAATACCCCGATTTTGTGGTGGTGTTACCCCGGTTAATTGATACAGTGGATCCGGCGAGAAATTCAAATTCAAGGCATTTTGGGGTAGTCGGGATCGTCGGTTTTTTTATGTGAGAGTTTTTTTTTGTAACATGATGAATATTGATGAGAAGTGGTTTAAATTGTGTGTGAGGTTAGTATTTATAATAATGTAAAAGTAGTAAAGTTTTTTAAGAAAAAAGTATATATATGTATATAATTTTTTTTTATAAATATCAAACGGTAAAATTTGAAGTTTTTGTGTGTAAATGATTCGGTCGAATAAACGACCTAATTGTCTTTGTTGGCACAGTGGGCGATCGATTGGTCGACCGACCTGACGATCGACCCACTGTGTTCAGCCTTATAGTCTTACAGTCATATCTATTTCATTGATGTTGGTCACTGTTTTTAGTATGTACTATTTATGTTCCAAATTAATAGTTCATGTTCTTTTTTTCTTTTCTATATGTTAATTTAATTGTCTACTGCTAAATATAGATAGGAAAGTTTGATCGAGTTTCATATTACCCTTCATTGAAATTATTATTATAAACTACAAATAAGACATTAATTATTTAGTTAAGGGTAAAACATTCATTCTATAAAAAGCAATAAAGAAAAAAAGTAATAATTATGTTTTTTTAACTGTATTTTTTGTCGTATACAATTTATTTTAAGACAGGTGGAGTAATATATATTACATATAATTGGTGTATCCCATTTCTTGAAAACATGAAATTCTTAAAAACTTAAAATTTATTTAATATAACACACGATTTAAGGAAACACACAAAAATATAAAAGTTGACTTGAAAATATATTAATGTAAAAGTTGACTTGAAAATACATGAAACTGAAACACTGTTTATTAATACTATACGAGTACACGTGCATAGCAACGGGATTTGAAAGCCGCATATAGTTATAATTATATTTTGGTTAAATTATTGTGTAACTTTTTGTGTAACCAAAATATCACTATAGCTATCTGCTGCTATAAAATCTCGTTAGTATGCACGGGTACTCATTTAGTATTATTAAACACCAAAGGCCTCTTGACCTAGCGGTATGTGAGTGACTCATCAATCTAAAGGTTGTAGGTTCAAGTCTTGTTGGAGACATGTGAGATATGTGGTGTAGTCAGGTATTGTTAAACGGAACAACTTAGGTAGAAGAGGGAGACAATGTGATAAAAATGTAGGTCTTCAATGTTACGCTATGTATATTGATAAACAGTAATTGGAAGAATTGTGTAACAGATATGATAAACATACTATAAGTAACAGACAGCTTTTTCTAAGAAACGATACAAATCGGTTAGGACTACCTAGTAGTTACCATCAGATATGCTCCCACGTAACGATTTTGGATATTGGATTGTGTATTACTAAACCAAAAAGCCAAGAATCATTATAAACAATGATGTCGAAGTATTGTACATCTCTATGTATATGTATGTTGTAGTTCATACAGTTTACATAGGTATATGCTTGTTGCTTTATTAATCGTGAACTAACAGTGATAATCCTTAATAATGCTATTCCTTGCAAGGGATCCCAGAAATCAAAACTGTCCAAAAGGAATGAGGGTTACCCTTGTTTGGATACAATGAGTTAGCTTCGTTAAGACAAAGATACCACAGCAAGCTAAAGAATAAAAAAATGATCAACATTGAGGCAAAATCTTTTTGTAGGGAACGCAGAAGTGGAAATGAGCGCCCGGATACGTCAGCCTCATTGTCTCTTTGCACAAAGGGATCAGGGACTTTGGTGGAAGCCGTGACTATCTGTCTCAGTAACCTCTAAATCTTTTCTACGTGGATCTCCAAGAAAATTAAAATCTAGAGTACACCCATATATCACCTTTAATTTATGAAAGTTCAAAATATTAGCACAGTTCAAATCCCATGGGATGCCAAGGAAAAATGAATTGGTACAGACATGCTATCAAACATATCATCTGATGACGTGATAGGATACTATAACATGACAGGATACTATAACATGACAGTGGTCCCATTTTTTGTATTTTACTTTTCTGACTCATCCTTAAAACATGCCATATCTTGTTATATCTAGTGAGCAACACACACACGGCGTATTACACAGTACACACACCAAAAAAAAGCAAGGGGGAAAACCATAAACGTAAAGGCACACAATAACAAACTACTTTGAACCAATTTTGTTTTAGGCAATCTACTTTTGTTAACGCAAGATAGCAAAAAAATTAATCTTCTGCCCCTCTACGCCACCTTGTAACGTCATTGTACATAAAATAGCAACATACTTTAACTAAATATATTCATAGTAGTTTCTGTAAGTAAATTGTTGTATTATTAAGAATTTGATGGTCAATCCAGTTGTAATGGGTCTCCCTTAGCAAAAATGGATGTAAGTTACGGATTGCCATATGTTGTTAAAAGTACATTGACTAAAATGGGAGTTGGTCATGTGTTTTTATGGTCAGCATTTTAACTTAAGCATAAAACAGAAAGCTTCTGGCATGTTACCTGGACAATTCTGGCAGTGAATGGCCCTTTAATGTAAAGCTTCAATACTTTTTTCACCCCCTCCAAACCAACCCACCCTTCAGCTGAGATATCCCCCCTAGCAGCATACATCACCTTGACTGTAAATAGTTGACTTTTAGGGATGCTCGTTCAAACAAAAGAAAACAAAAAATCTTCCATCCCCCAGTATCGATTCCCATTAAGCATCAAGTCCTGTGATAAATGTGGCCTGAAAAATGTGTATTGACTTTGCTAACTGCATCCACCGTCTCTGTGGCGGCCTGTTAAAGAAACATTCATAGATTAAAACAAAATTTTCAATAGTTCAGGAACTGAGATTGAATAAAAACAATTTCTAATTTGCCACACAAATCCAACCTAGAAGTGAGGTTTCAATGTGTAAAACAGATTTAAAATCTAAGAGGACTATTATTCTTTAGCCAAAATTATCCGATTCACAAGTTCTTTGCATATGTCGACGGTAAACTGGCACAACCATCATAAGAAACGAATGAAAAGCACCTTTACAGTTATTGGTATACTAGAACATCTGTATAATGCGAGAAAGATATGCCAAACAAATAAGTGGTCCCATATGCCAGGCAAATTGCTACATTTAGTATACACTATACTTCTGCCTCTTGTATGACGCTCTTAGTTTTTCAATATACTTCCGATTTCTCAATCGACCTCAGGTAGAACCATTCATGATAGTAATCAGCCCAATAGAATCCCCTTTGTTCATATACTTATTCAGCCCACTAGACACCCAACTGAAATCTCTAACCACTAGCTACAGAAGTCCAAACACGTCTGCCCTTATTTAAATTCATGTGATTTATCCAACAGAAAAATAAACAAAGGAGTCAGACTGAAATTAGTTCACAACTCCCCATTTATGATCAGATAAAGTACCACATTAGTACTAGTGTTTTCGTATCTAACATACATGTCATTTTGGGTCTCGACTCTTGAAAATGTTTAGTCATCCAAGAATGTTCAATAATTGGCAAAACCTTTAAACATATAGACAGCATTGATTCCTGTGGGGTCTAAAGATATGAGCATATAGAGTTCCATGGTTTTAGAAATATAAACCTACAGAAACCCCAACAATACAACATAATTCGTTTTACTACTAAAACAGCTCAAGCTAGAAAATAAATGTTTGTCAGCCAACTTGTACAACATACTTATAACTATACCTATTGTTAAGAAGCAAAAATGAATGAAATCTGCTAGCTCCAATAACAAGGTTAAATACCAAATCACAATCAACTTAAGTATGTTTATTACCCTCGAGAAAACCTATTGTCACAATATAATTACATCAATATGTACAAAAGGAGCTCCTATCCCCCCACATGGGATATGTATGTCATGGCATCCCATATAAAACATTGTGCATTAAGGCGATAGACTATTGTTAGCTTGCTTAGATCTTACATAGCTACAAGAGTAATGTTAGGCCATCTTCACATGCATATCTAGGGATACATGGTGTTCACTGATACAAACTAATTTTTAGGGAACTCCATAAATAGGGATTAGGAAAAGTTTAGTATGCTTAATTTTCATATAACATATTCTGATTAAGTGTCAGTAGAAGTCTTTGGTTTATCTCTCGATACTAAACAATCATCTAGTAGGACAGCTGACATATTACTGGCCGCAATCCAAGGTAGTCAAACACAAATCAGGCGCTAGACTAGTCGCTAAATTGTGGCAAACTGAGCCAAGTCACATTGATAGGGCTGAGGCAAGGCGGGCTCATGAAGGCGATCAACAAAGTTATATAGTCATACTAGTCTATTAGACCGGTAGTAATGATGACCTCATGGGTGACCAAATGACCGTGCCACCTCAGCGCCACCTCAGCACCTCTCTCTAAGGCCAAACACATGACCAAATGCCCGTAATGGTGACCAAATGCATGACCAACACTTATTTTTTTAAACACCCCATTTAACTAGCCAACGGTTAGTTTTTGTGTGCAATCCATTCGATCGCCTGGACGACCCAACCATTGATGACTTATATTTCCTCGACTTCTCCACTATGTCATATCTGTAGGCCCTATCACCATCACAGATTCACAGGTGTGACAAATCAAGAAGTATTGTTCTTTATCCGTTCTGTCATATACACTTCTTTTCTTAATACTAATTTTTTTGCTCTTTATACTTTCTTAGTAATCTAAACCTATGAAGTGTGAACTATAGATGAATGCATCAAAGAGAGTGATTCTAATTAGACTTTCTATACTTTTCGAACTTAATGATAATTTCTTTTCTAGTATACATAATATTTAACACAAACATATTAGGTATACATGAATTTACATCTTCACATTATGCTTCGATTCTCTCTTTCTATGTTAAATTGTGCCAAATAACTATCTGCAAATGTTCAACTAGTAATTCACTCGAGCCATACCTTAGCACAGCTTTAGTCCCCTAATCAGGGCATGTCGCCTCAAGTGTGCCTTCGCCTTTAGATACCTTGCTTTATCTTGTTTCATATCATATCATTTCTAGTTTATTTTATTACTGTGTGAATTCACATATTGTATTGCAGGGTCCTATCAGATACAAAGCACATATAGGTGAAAGGCTGAAGGCTCGACAGACTACATACGCCATATATGCAAGAACTGAATCTATTTGAAGTTTTTGCCTTGATATAATTCATGGAGTAACCAGCCAAAAATAGTAAATCATAAGTTTAAAAGCACAGTTTTGTGGGTCTCTCAGAAATTGCAATAATTCATGGGTCCACATCCAGCGAATTTAGTAGTATCAATTAGCTAATTGGTTCCCAACTCATGAGAGCCGCAAAAAGTACAGAAATAGTTGCCAAAAAAATCGAAGCAACTTATTAAAAGAAAACTAATATATGAAAATAAGAGCATGTCGTGCATATGCTTAAAGCGACAATGAAAACATGTTGGGTTGACCTAATACCAGTATTCGGTTATAAAAATCCAATACTTTGGCTTGTTTAAGAAAGTTTCAGCCAAACCGTACCCACTTATTTCTTGTCATAGTAATCAAAACCACAAGTCACTCATTAAAGTTAGTGCACACGGAGCAAAACAGAAAGATTTTCATATTTATGATTAACAAATGCTAGAAGTGGACTGCACGAGAATCAAATAGAAACTTTGAAGAAACTAAAACCTCTGCCTGTTAAGTTACATGCCAACATCCGGATTTAAAAAACTTTAACCTTTTAAAAAGGTAACTCGTGCCAGTGAAAATTAGACAATAATATTAAGTGTATATATTTTAATCAATGCCTTGGGGAAGTGAAATTGACAGATATTTCTACTTTTAAGCAGTATTGCATCGAAGTATGTACAGACAATGCACAATTAAGTCTCTACCTTATTTCATAAAGTCGACATCTATTGTTTCCTAGCTAAAGTAGAATCCGATGCACTCATCCCTAGCATCTATTCCACATATTAAGATGAGCAGCTAACATAATTATGATAATTTTAAAAATCCTTGAAATGTGTAGCAACATATATATCTCATACATAAAGCTGTAAACACAAGATGAAGATAGCTTCACATCCAGGCACAAACTGGATATGCAAAAATATAGAGTACGCGATGAAACATTTAAATTACATTTACTTATTCCTGGAGTATCTAATGATCAAGGATTCTTCAGTCTACTCCTCGAGATATGTTAGCTCATTGTTGTCTAACATCAAGATTTAAAAAGAAACAATACTTCAAATTGTATTTAGGGGTGATTTTTAAGCTTATATGGCGGGCTTATAGCTTATGTGGTTTTCGGATTATGTTTCATGAGTACACTTTTTGTGGCTTATTTTGAAACTTTTCGGCTTATATAAGCTTAGCATGACATGATAAGCTTATATAAGCCAAAAAGTTTCAAAATAAGCCGCAAAACACCCCCCTTAAAGTTCATTCTTGTGCATATGATATTCACATTTTGGATGTTTAATCATATATGAGCACTTATTGTCTAATACCTGCCATCTAGGTTCTAGGATATCACATAACTTATTTCCTTTTGACGTTCAGATTTAGATCATGATATTCATATTTTAGATGTTTAATCATATATAAACACTTACACTCTGTTCTCAAGTATTTGTTGTTTTGAAGGGAAGGAAAGGATGAGTGAGGAAGGGAAGAGGTTGGGGAAGGAGAAAACTGAAACTTACATCTTTGTTTGTGTTCTCCAGTTTAGAAGAAAAATGAGGGAATGAAAAGTCACAGTTTTTCATATTTTCAATTAGAAGGATTAATTGAGTTAACCATATATTGAATCAATTTACCCAAGCACCTGTGTAGTCAACAATAACCAAAACCAACTAAATCGATTCACCCAAAATCAACAACAGATCCATGTGTCATGTGGGTTACAAAATCTAAACATGTTCCGAAAAATAAAAAAATCGATTTTAATAATAGACTCAAGATAAGATTATCAGTAAACAAAAGGGGAAGCTTGATTCCAATTCAAGGAAAAAAAAAAAATAGGCAATCCAAAATTGCATCTTCAACCACCAGGTACCAATCATGTGTATTTTCTAAAACTAAATTCATCAATAAAAAATGTATATACGTGTCTAACAGAATAAGAACAAAAGTGTAACTTTGATTTTTAATATATATGATTTTAAAAAAATTTAAGCAAAAAATGAAGATGAGTGATAATACTGAAATACACAGCAATTGGCTAATGATTAAATTATTCAGTTATTAAATAATGGCAATTAAAAGGGCAAGATGGTAATTATAAAAGATTTCACAATTCTTTACTTCCCAACCATCCCATATTTGGGTTGCAAAAACTGGTTCAAAAAAGCACAAGATTCCCCCTCCATTTCATTCCCTTCCTCTCACTTTCCTTTTTACAAAATTCTTGAGAACACGAATATTTATGGTTTCATTCCCCTCCTTTCACTTTCTTTCCAAAAACTAACTTGAGAATACAGTGTGCGTATAGGTTCTAAATTTTTTTTTTTTTTTTTTTTTTTTAATATTCTCCAATGCCTGTCGTATAGGTTCTAAAATATCACATAACGTATGCCCTATTGACGTGCAGATTTAGACCATGATATTCATTTATGTTAGATGTTAGTATCGTACATCACCTGTATAAAGTACACGAGTAGATATTTAATATAAAAATGCAGACATGTATTGAGTCACCCCTATTTTTACATGTTTATCATATACCCAACCCTGAATTCCCCATATATGGAGTATTTAGTATATACTGACCCAAGGCAACCTAGATCGACACTTTCCTTTGCTATGCTACCCAATATTAGTCAGCTGAGACCAAGTGATTATGCATTTCATATACAAGAACAATAACTTGAGAGTATAATAAGTCATCTATACTACCTTATGTATTTAGGACTTTCTAAAGAAGGAAGTCTTAATTTTTTAAGCCTACACATCTTACTATAATTAGTAATTCATATAATTAAATTCTACACTATAATAATTGCATTATAATGTACACTAATGACACATTAAATTTTAGTATTAAAATGAATGCTACAAATTTATAATAATACAAATTTATAGTTGTAATTTTTATCATAAACATTCAAGTTATAGAAAGTTCAAATGAGTATAAGTCTTGGTTTAAAAAATCTCGCCTGAGGCGAGGCGAGGCGACCTGAGGCGAGGAGGCGAGGGTTAGGCGCCTCCAAGGCAGCGAGGCGAGCTACTTGCAAGAGGCGAGGGTGAGGCGACGCCTCATGTGAGGCGATGTGCGTGTGCGAGGCGACGCCTCCTGTCAATGAGGCGTTTTAAGGGTTTTAGACCACCAGATTTTTTTTAAGCCCAATTAATTCCAAAGGCCCATTCTCTTTATTGAATGAAAAAAAAGCCCATTCTCTATTTCTAAACAAACCTAAAAAGAAGCAGCTTTTTATTACCAAAATAAGAACAACAGTTCTTGTTTGCTTCTGTTCTTTCACTGCTGCTGCTGCTACACGATTCTTTTTCCTCCATCATCAAGGTTTGTTCTTTCTTTCCTACTTCCTTTCTTATTTCAATTTTTTTCTTCTTTGTTCTTTCTTTCTTATTTCCTTTCTTATTTCCTGTTCATACTTCATATTTCTTCTTTCTTCTTTCTTTCTTTCTGATTCATACTATTTTCTTGTTCATTCTTTCTTTCTTATTTCTAGTTCGTATTTGTACTTTGTTAATAGCCTTATTGTATTTATGATATTTCTGATTTCAATTTCTTTGTTTCTGATTTCTTTCTTTCTTATTTCCTGTTCTATCTTTCTGTTCTCTTTCTCTTTAATCAGTGAATGGAGCCAAATGCTTCCAACTCTTCTGATGATACTATTGACCCGGCATAATAAGTATGCTACCCGTGACCGCATACTTTATGTCCATTTCATCATATGTTTTGTGTTGTTTTATGTGTTTGAACTTCTGATTTGGTTTCAAGTACTTTTTAGTGTCTACTTTTGTTGTCGGGTTTATGTTGATTATACATTTGGTAATGTAGAATCACAAACTAGTATGATTTAGTGATGTGGAATCACTTTTATTGTGTTATAAAATGTTATTTTCTATTACATGTACAATATATTAATGTATTTGCAGAATTGGTCGCCTCGATACGTGAGGCGGTCGCCTCTCTCGCCTCGCCTCTCGCCTCGGTTTTAAGGACCTTGTCGCCTCGGGACGCCTCTCGCTATTTTAAACCAAGGTATAAGTATGGATATCTATATTTGTATTGGTATACTTTACGGAAATTCAAATACACATCTACTCTTTTCGAACTATCGGTAAACCGTCAAATACTAACTCTCATTGCATACCGCTTAAAGATCAAGGTACGAGAGAAACTGCCATGTTGAGTACCGCCGCTGCTTTGCGCGGATACTATGCTAGTTATAGCATAACATCTGCTCTCCTTTTTTCAAACATTTTGAACTTTTAACAGTGTGACTAGATTTTACCCATGACAATCAGTACTCAAGCATCACAATTATATATGCCAACTAAAAAACCACAAGAAGGTAGGAACAAAATATATACTGGTTAAAAACAAATCATGTATTCATGTATACTTATAATGTGCACACCTGATAATAGCAAGAGTTGAGCTCTTTAGCATGCACCGATGACATCAAGGAGTGTTGTGGTGCTAGGTCCAAACACAACATCAAAACGCAACGTCAATTACACAGCCACTGGGATATCCACATTTTTAGTATATGAAGCATCTCTTCGTGTAACCAGCATGCCCAATGCAGCTTTCCTTATTTCAAACGCTTCTTTGGGCATCCCAGCCTTAAAAAGACGTGATGCCAATGAATTCACAGTAACCAAATCTGGGGCACAACCAACTATTAGCATCTTGTGAAAAAGACTTATTGCTTCAACCATTCGCCCTTTGGCACAATGTCCGATTATTAAAATGGTGTACGTCAGCTTATCAGGCTTGCACCTTTTCTCCTCCATTTCCATAAATATTACATTAGCCTCATCCACATTTCCTGCTTTACAGAAACCATCAATTACAGGATTGTAAATAAATGCTTTCGCAACAATATCGCCTCTCTTCTTCAATTGTCTTAAGAGATCACGTGCCTCACTAAATCTACTTTCTTTACACAAACTATTGATAAGAATTGAAAAAGTATATATGTTGGGATATAAATTTCTCCTATTCATCTCATCCCAGATCTTTAAGCCCTGGTGCAGTTCTCCTACACGACAATGGCCATCAAGGATAGATGTGAATGTAATAACATCAGGTGTACAACCAACGGTAAGCATTTTTTCGTACATATTTAGTACAGAACCCATGTCGCCAATCTTGCCAAACCCATCAATAATAACATTAAAAGTAATAGTATTCGGTCTGATTCCCCTATCGATCATATTATCAAATAAAGCCAACACCTCTACCATCTTACCTAGTTTGCAGTATCCTGATATAACTGAAGTAAAAGCCACTACATCAGGCGAACATCCATCTGCCCTACAACAAATTTCTCTTAACAACTCATGCGCTTTATCAACTTTACCAACACGACAACATCCATTCATAAGAGTATTATACGTTACCGAATCAGGCGAACAACCAAAGTTCCTCATTTGATTAAAAATCTGAAAAGCCTTATCAACCTCCCTAGCCCTACACAAACCAGATATAACTATATTAAAACTATAAGTATCAACCAAACAACATTGTGATCTTAAAACAACATTTTCAAATAAACCAACCGCCTCATCCACCCGATCACTCTTCACTAACGAGCTCAAAAGCCTATTAATTACTAAACAACTAACCACCCCTTCCCCATCGTTTCCTACACTACTTCTCGTATAATCAATAACCAACTCTTTAGCAACCTCAAACTCACCCGCATTCACAAAACCATTAATCACAAACCCCAAAAGCGACTTATCCAACAACAACAACCCATCACCCCTCATCAAATCCAAAACCAGTTTCGCCAACTCAAGACCACCCACTTGACACAAAGACCTCAAAACAAACTCATAACTCTCAATACCATGAACAACATTCAAAACACTCCTACTATATTCCAAAAAGCCGAAAGCCAATTTCGGGTCTTTCCAATTACAACCCATATAGCGAATAACACTAAACGCGGTATCCGGGCTCAAATTGTTTTGTAAAAAAAGGGTTTTCTTGAGTGAGGCATTTGGTCGAACATATAGTGTGCATATGACTTTAAGAAACCAAATGGAAACCGATCCGTGTTGCAATTTCGACATCGAAGAAACCCATTGAATGTTAATTGATATGAGATAACATCAATGGCATTGTAAATGAATCTAATAAGCTATTATATGTGATTTTTTTTTTAAAAATGTAGTATTTGATGATTGATTCAAAACCCATTAATAAAAAAGCATAATAAGTTTTGGGTATGTGAGTATTGAATCAATCATCACCGGTGATGATAGGAACTCATGGGAAGAAGAAGAAGAATATTAGAGGAAATGAAATGAAGGTAGGCGGAAGACAAGACTGTGATTGGGCCAATTGCAGGCTAAATATAGCTTTGTTGGGCTCAATATAGGCATATCAATTTGGCTTTTATGGACTTATGGGGTTTTCGAATCAGACCCAAGTATATAGTTTAGTACCCTGAACTTGGCTGAAACTTTAGCTATTGAAATGAGTCGGTCCTACCGGCGATGATGTTGCTAACGCTCAGTTTTTAAGTTTTGAGTGAAAAGAATAAGAAAAGGAAAAGAAAATAAAAAGGAAAGAAATTGTCGCTCTGTTCTTGAGTTTTATTTTTTAAGTAATGGAAGGGGAGGGGAAGGGAAATTAAAAAAAGGGGCGTTCTTGAGTTTTTTTAAGATGCAAAGGTAGGGGGCGGGAAGGTGGGAGAGAGGGAAGGGATGGGCTTTTGAGTGATATTTTGTTGCGTCCAATTTTGGGCGGATTAGAAAGGGAAACGGGTTTTTAACATTAGAGGCTTTAGTTAAATTACAATATTAACCTCAATGCAAATTAAGCGTGGGGTGCTTCAACTTTTGAAAAACCTGGGACACATACCTCATTAAACGTTTTAGCCAAAATTCTCATAAAGGTAAAACATTTATTCCCATTAACCTGGGTTAGATTCGTTAACATTTGTAGGTAAAAGAGTAAAGAATATATAAATATATCAATTCCATAGTGACCAATAGTACTAGTTAACAGAACTCGGCCTTATTATGACTGATAAAAAAGTGAAGCGATAGTAAATGATCTTCGGGATTTTAACAAAGAAAAGTGGGTTCGAACTCAAGTTTTAAATACACGCCAAGATACGGTAGACTTTATAGTGTATCATACATTGGACGTGGTACTTTAATAAAAATCCATAACAAAACAAAAATGTTTGTTTATATTGTTAGCCACGAGTATATAAACGAGGGTATATAAACGAGGGTACTTCTTTGCATTGTTAGCCAAAAGTATAATAAAAATCCAACTATTTTTCTTTATATATAAACGAGGGTACATGGGTAATTTGTTTAGCTTTCTTTCCTTTCCTTGCTACTTTAAAAAAAACTCAATAATACAAAAATAAATAACCACTTTCTTCCCATCCCATCTCCTACTTTGCCCTTCCCATCCCATCCCCTTCCGTTCTTTAAATTTTAGACTTGAGAACTAGTTGATATGTTTTTGAGATAGAGGAAAGATGAAAGGAAAAGTAAAGTAATCATGTTCTTGAGTGGGAGGAAAAGGAAAATAACTTGTTTAAATTACATATATACCCTTTAGTTGTTAATGTAAAATCTTTTAAAAATGGTATATTAGTCTTTACACAAGATAACTTTCCCTTTCCTTTCCATTTCCTCTCATTTTTGGCCGGAATATTTTATAAACAAAAGTTCCTCCATTTTTCTTTTTTGTTTCCCTTTCCTTTCTTTAGAAAAAACTCAAGAACACTATAATTTTTCCATTTCCTTTCTTTTTCTATCAAATTGTAACTCGAAAACTAAGTGTAAGAGAGCAGTCATCATCATCGTCGGTGAAACTGGAATATTAAAGGTGGATCATAATACCCTTAACTTGTTTACATATATGTAAGTTTATATATTTTTGAGGCTTGTTTAGGCTTGATTAGACTCGCAAGCATATTTGAGATGAGTATGAAGATCAGGCTCAAACTTTATAATTAAATGATCCGTGGGCTCGAGGTTGTTTAAGCTCAACTTGTTATGAGTTTTATCAAGTTGATCTCGAGCAGCTCACGTGTGGCTTAAGTAAGATAATTTTGGAGATAACTTGTTTGTTTGGTTACATCTTTAACTAGATGGTCTTTTAAGTAGGGTTAGGGTAATAGAAATTTCACTTGGCCAAAGTCATGGTACTATGTTATACCTTTAAATGGGCATAAGCTGAAAACATAAACCATATCGTGTAGTCCTTGAGCTTCTTAATATTAGAAGGAAAGCTCGTGAGTAGTGTTCAGTTGACCATACAGTATAAATAACATTTTTGCAATTGGCCTTTCAGGAAAAATATATCTAAAGACGACTCACGCAATAATATCATGTCAAGAGCCTACATCACATAATCAATACAACTAAAAGTTACAAACTTGAAAATTGACATTCCAAATTGACAAGAAATTTTAATTCAAATAACTCCATAATAAATACCATAAAATTGTAAGGCAAAGAGTGCAATTTAAAAATTAACGAGGCATGACGAACCCGTGCATTGCCCAAATTGTATATAATTGTTGATTGCGTAATGTTTGAATAAATTTATGAGTTGTTACCATGATGGTGAGGCTAAAATATACAACAATATATAACTAAATATACATTGCTTTATGTATACGAACAATTTAGTATGTATATACATATTATATAGCAATGTATAATATCGTGACGTGAGATAATATTATATAGCAATGTATACATATTATATAGAAATGAGTGTATTCGTTTCCAATTTCCTCATGCTACTTATCTTGGTAAACTCGAACGTCCTTTGATAATCTGCATAAGTAATTATTTTAGTCATGGTCAATCATATGTTATGATTTCTATAAAACATGTAGATTGGCACTACCATAAGATGCGCTACAAAAAGTTGGTGTCACGTATTTTATTAAGGGTACATATATGCATACTCATTAGACCGCCTAGTTTGTGATGTCTACACGAATATTAGCAACACTCAACAATAGAAGAAAGTAATTGAAGATGATATGTACCTTGGTAGCTTGTTGAGGAAAGACATCTGAGAAGAATTAAACGACGCTTGCCTAATCAACATGGTGTTGGCTTTTGGCCAACTAATTACACATTACCACACAACTCTTTACATATAGTTTAGTATGGTTTGCTTGTAAGTTGTAACTCATGGGAGGCAAAAAGATGGAGGTTTGTAATCTTTTGGTTTTCTTCTATTAATGATTACATTAAAAGTAGTTTTATAAGTTTTTGGTTTTCTTATTTTCACTTCTTTATGACTCCACATCTTTAAGACTTCATGTGGCTTCAACTATGTTGTACCGTACTTTCATTTGTGCACAAATACTCTTCCACATTAAATTAAGTAACTAAATATTTAGGTATTATAGATATACGTGTAGTATGTGACTTATTTATATTTAAGAAATTATTATAATTGTAATCATTTATAAAGGTCCAGTGACTAAATATATCTTTTTGTGAAAGTTATCATTATCATTATTAAAATATAAGTTTGTATTATTGAATCTTCGTAACAATTATTATTCATTAACGAAAAAAGTTGATACTATGAAATCAAATTTTCTCTCAACACACACACATACATTAAACACACTATTTATCAATCCTGACTCTAATAGGCCAACAATATGTGGTATAAGAGCTCAGTGATTTGTTCTTGATTTTTTATACATTTTTCTTCATGACACGCGCATAAAAAACCTCATCTTCAACCTCCAATTCTATTTGAAATTCAACAAACCTTTAAATTGTTTATTAGTATTGGTAGGGAAGTGTACTGTAAGTGATTAGGAGTCGTTATTTGGTGGTTTGATTTGATAAAAGTAATTAATTGTGGTTAATATTGGATTTGAATGGACGAAGTTGAAGAAGACGAAGAATTGCTTATTTTTTTGATTATTTTATGCTTACTTATAGTGGGATTTAGCTTACTAGTACACAAAGTTGCTTAATAATTGTTGGAAAATGAAATTAGGGGGCATTTGGGGTTGCGTTTTGCAGCTGATTATTTGATTATTGCGTTTTGAAAACGCAAATAACCAGTTTTGAGTATTTGTGAAACAAAGGCCGAAAATCAATATTTTGCGTTATGCGGATCTCAAAACGCAATTTTGAAGAAGCAGCTATGAGCTTACTTTTGCAAAACGCAATAATTCATTACTTGGTGAATTTATGAGATTGCCCTCAATCTTAGCCTTCTATAATCTTTTTTTGTTGATTTATATGTTCTTCTTTGAGAAAAAAAGGCGTGTTTCATAGTGTGTTTTTTTGTGCCTCTATATGAGATCATGGTAATCAGAGAAAGAGGTGGATATAATTTTTTTAGGGTGGTTGTAACTATTGAATGTTACCCTACTTTTACATATATTTACAATGAAAACTTGGCCCAATCTTTGTACAAGCTCAACACAAAAGAAAATATATGTGTTAAAGTAAATTGAAAAAAAAAAAAAAAAAAGCATTTTACGCCATTACGTTATAAAAAGTATTTTACACCATTACTTTTTAAAAAGTATTTTAGACCATTGTTTTTTATTCATATGATGCTTTCATACTAACAAATTGTTTATCAGAAGTTTGTTCATCAGTTAGTTTTATTCATTAAACCAATAAATTATTCACCACATCAAAAATTTTCATCTAAAAATCATCTTTCACCTACCAAGTCTAATGATTTTTAAATTGTAAATGCAACTTCCTGATATTACTTCTTCTTTTTCTATTTATGAAATCAACTAAAAAATACAAAACTGGATCAAATCAAGTTTCCTCAAAAACTATACGGTGCAATTTATTCTCTGAAAAACACGAAACAATGAATATGAATCACTTTTTTCATCATGTGAAAACAAATTCGGATTGAAGATGTCAAGTTGAAGAAAATCAGATAAACAAATATAAAGAAATTAGATCTCGAATTGGAGAAGTTATATTGGTTGGCTTTCGAAATTCTAACAAACCGATCTTAATTTAAAGGAACTAGATATGAAATTGAAGAAATTAGGTCGGAGAAAGAAAGAAAATTATTTATTAAAGAATGAAAAATAAGAATGAGAAAAAAGTAGTGTTAGTTTTCTATTATATCATTGTTAGGTGAAAATATCAACAAGGACTCTTCGCTTTTTATGATTTTAAAATTCCTATAAGATCACGACTCTACACCATTGATTACTTATAATGGTGATCGAGTAGTGTCCGAGTTGACCTATTCGGGTTAGTGTAACAATCACTACCAAAACACGACTCATTACGTGTAATTCGTTCGTGACCCGTTTAACATGTTTAAGTAAACAAGTCAAACAATGAATAAGATTGCTAGTTTGTCGATTTTAACTAGTTTAAATGCAAAATTTATATAATGATCTAATACATGATAAAAATCACGCACAAAAAAATATATAGAACAATTTCAATAACATCTAAATAAAATCTTAAATTACTCACATTAAGTAAACAACATACATTTAATCCAAATATAATAAAACCCAAATTATATATTTTATTTTTAAAGATTTACTCCCTCTGTCCCATATTAACTGTTCAGTTTGACTTTTCAAAGTCTTTCTTTTTTAACTTTGACCTTGAATATTTTTATTTGTGTTATATAATACTTGATGCAAAATATATGAATAGAATGGGGGTTTAAATGTATTTTCATTGATATAACTTTCATCAAGTATTATATAACACAAACAAAAATATTTAAGGTCAAAGATGACAAAGAAAGATTTAAAAAAGTCAAACAGGAAACAGGACAGTCAATATGGGACGGAGGTAGTAAATAATTAAACGTGTTCATAGATTGACCTGTTTAATACTTACTCAACCCAAACATAACCTATTTATTAAACGGGTTAGAGGCTTGACCTTTTCTTGATCAAAACCTGTTTGTCGTCAACCCAAACCTGTTTAACTTCGTGTTGGGTTTGTGTCGAAAAATGTCACCCCTATTCAAGCAATCTTTAGATTTACATGGGCCGTATGTGAAAAATTCTTCAATCTTCTCCCCCTGTCACTCTCAAACCAAGTGGAAAATGTCAAACATAAACCCCATGGATGAAACTTCCCAACACTTTCAGTTTCCCCTGTTTCAACTAAAAAACAGGCACCCAAAAGTCATACATACATTCAACCACTCTCCCCTTCATTCCATCATCATCATCAACCCCTTTTATCACTCTAAACCCAACATCATAATTTAATCTATCTAACAAAAAATGTCATCAAATGATGATCAAGATCACTCACACTTAAAAGGGTTTGTGATCATCACTTTGCCACCTGCAGACAACCCATCTTTAGGCAAAACCATTACAGCTTTCACTGTCTCAAACCACCCACAAAACCAACCTCAAAACCAACCACAAAACCAACCACAAAACCAACCATCAAATTTACCAATTTCCTTAAACCAACCAAGATCAAATTTTGTCACATACCCAAGAAGGAGATTCTCATTGACTATAATGGGTATCTTTCTTTTTGCATTTTTGACTTTTATATCAATACAATCACCTCAAACTTTGTTAAAGTTAGGGTCTTTGACTGAAGTTGACCAAGATAATGATGAAAAAGAGAGTAACAAGACTAATTCTTTTGTTTTTCCATTGTATTCTAAATTGGGGTTTGGTGGAATGATGGATAAGAGAGATATGGAGGTTAAATTAGGGAAATTTATGATGTTTGGGTCGAAAAGTTCGGTTTTGCCGCTTAATGATGGAGTGGTTGGTAGCAAGGTTGTTGCTAGTAGTAGCGCGGTTTTGCCTGTCAATGGGGATGAGCTAAGAGATGGGTATACTTTTAAGATTTTTCTTCTTTTTTGTTTTGTTCGAATTGGTTGACTGCTCTAATTTTTTGAATTATGTGACATGTTTACCGGTTGTAGTATAAAATCAGATTTTCTGCCTAAAAAATGTTAATGATAACCTATGAGATGATATGAGGTGTGTGATTGTGTATGGATGTACGTCTATACTAGATCATAAAGCATTTAGGTCTTCGCTTTAAGTAAGACCGTCTCAAAATTATTAAGAGTGTGTCCAATACTGTTTTGATCTTGATCAGATGTATTGGAAGTGAGTAGGATAATTGTAAATTTAGTATGTGCTTGTGGGAAACGAACCCAATCCGGTTTCAGCTTAAGCTTGCTTATTTCTTTGGATTAGCTTACTTTTTAGGCTTATGGGCTTATTTGGAATTAAAAAAACTCACAAGATCACTTTTTTCGGCTTATGAGCTTATTAACTCAAGCTTATAACTTACTTAAATCCATAAGCTCAACTTGATAAAGCTCCTAAGCCAGAAAAGGTAGCTTATGAGCTTATCCAAAATCAAATAAGCCCATAAGCCCGAAAAATAAGCTAACTCAAACACCATAGTGGTGGTATCGTGCTAATATGCATGCATGTGTGCGTCTCAGTGTTGGTGTGTGCAGGGGTGGTCGCGATTGTGCACGTATGTTTGTGTGTCTACTGTATTGATGTGTATATATTTGTGAAAAAGAAGCATACTAACGAAAGAGTTATGCTATGATGCAAAATGTAACTCTTAGGTTTTCAGCTGTGATATAGTGGTAAAAAGTGTTTCTGGTTTTGTTTTCTGATTATTTAGAGTCAATATAATTGGATTTGAAAAAACTAGGTAAGGAATTGCCATATGATAACGAATTATTGAGATAAGTGTGAGCAACCTACTCCTTCTAGCTTTGATGAACTCGTTATCTGGTGTTTCAAGCAGCAAAAACCACTTCATGATGGACATACCAATGCCTTTATCTGATACATTGATACTGAAATCCAAGTTTTATGATGCATTCAATTTTATGATGTTTGTGACTCTGTGTTTATTGAGTAAGATGTATTGGCCATTCCATCTTATGTTTTCGATTAAACACAATTACATCTTTTTCTTAATTGTATGTTGTCATAGTAAAACGCTTTATAATTTACTATGTCTAATTTGTTCATCTGAAAACTGTGCAGGTTGTATTACACACAAATTGATGTTGGAAACCCTCCAAGACCGTATTTTCTTGACGTAGATACTGGTAGTGACTTGACATGGATTCAATGTGATGCCCCTTGCACTAGTTGTGCCAAGGTAACATTCAATTTAAGTCGAGTTATTTGCAAGAGGATCTTGAGTATTCTTAGATTAATTTTGAAAATGTAAGCAAGTAAATGATTTTGCATAGAGTTTTGTTTAAGTAAACCCCTCGAGGGTGCAAAATGAGTGAGTCAGGATGGTTGGGTAACCAGTCAAAATGGGGTTAGACTGAAACGGGTCATCTTTAAGTACGGGTTGGACCTGTCTGTTGAATGTTTGGCAAATTTTGATTATGTAAGGAAATAATAGATAAATTAAGTATTTTACTTTAGCGTTACACAATAAGTAGTCTTGCAATTAGCATGAAACCTACTTTTTAACAGTGAATAAATAAGATAATAAGAATTAGTGTTCAATCACTAGAAACTTTATTGCCTTTAAATTACAGTAACACACAACCAAACGCCCTAAGAAGAAAGCTAGTTGCGGATGAATCTTTTATTCGTTATTGATGGCTGTATGAAAATCTCAATGCTCTAACAACCATTATAAACGCAGGGAGCACATCCGTATTACAAGCCAGCTAGAGGAAATATCTTATCTTCAAAAGACTCGTACTGTTATGATGTCCAACAAAACAGCAAATCTGGACATTGCGAGTCTTGCAGTCAGTGTGATTATGAAATAGAGTATGCTGATCATAGCTCCTCATTGGGGGTACTTTCAAAGGATGACCTTCGTCTAGTACATATGAACGATACATCAGTTAATTCTGAAGTTATCTTTGGGTACTATTCTTCTCTTATAGATATCTAGTGGCGGTAAAATAGGCGGGTCGAACGAGTTGGGCAAACATGAGTGATTATGGGTACTGGCCAAAACAAGTTGGGTTTAGGGTGGCAATTGGGTCGGGTTCAGGTTGGCAGGTTAGAAGAATCTAGCCTGAACACAGCCTGTTTAAGTAAAATGGGTCACCAGTGCCCATGTCAAACCTTACACATAACCTAGACACAACTCGTTAAACCTGCATATTTAAATGGGCTAAATTGGTTGGTTGTCAGTCAACCCTTTTAACCCGTGGCTTAAATCCGTTATAATTGGCAGGTTAACCCGTTTAACCCACTCCAACATGAACACGACCTCACGCCTTGACGCCTGTTCGGAGCCAACCGTAACCCGTTTATTTTTGCGTTGGTTTCGGGTCGTGTTTCGTGTAGTCGGGTTAGGTTGACCAGGAAAACTTTTTGCTCAAAATTCTCTGAAAGGTTTACAAATAAATTGTAATAGTTAAATTTTTTGTATGCATACAAATAAACCCTGTGGATTAGTCGGCCAAAAGGTCGGAAACCATGGTTACCCGGAAAAAGAATAAAAAATAAAAAAATTGTATGCACAGGAAATAAACTTTTGACGTGTTTGAACTGTTTGACTTGTTTTCTTTTAGACGTTTATTTTTGTTTTTGCTCGTTTGATCCATTAAAGATTAAATGTGACCGGAATTGGCTAGTTCATAAGTAATGGGTCGGAATTGACACCTCTATATGTCTCCCTATATTTTGCACTTTTCATTGACGATAACGGTTTGATTTACACATAAATAGTATCATTCTTTGTTATCTTATAGGTGTGCATATGATCAGCAAGGCATACTTTTAAACTCTTTGACAAAAACAGACGGGATACTTGGTCTTAGCAGGGCTAAAGTGAGTCTGCCTTCTCAATTAGCAAAACAAGGTATTGTTGACAATGTGATCGGGCATTGCCTTGCATCTGATTCTGTGAGTGGCGGATACATGTTCTTAGGAGGTGATATCGTGCCACAAGCAAAGATGTCATGGGTTCCTATGCTCAACGATGCTTCCATGTGAGTGTTTAATCTTCTAATCCCATAGTAGAGGCAACCTTTATGTGTTTATGAGATATCTGGTGGTCATTAATGTTTTGTTTCTTTTTTTCTCTTTCTTTCTCTTTCATGTTTCATTTATACTTAATTTTCTAATATCTAGCTTTCGGTATCCAGGAACTATCTTGCAGAGGTTTCTAGAGTGAGTTATGGATCAAAGCAACTTGGTTTAGATCGTCATAGAAAAGGAAATGGACGAATAGTCTTCGATAGTGGTAGTTCTTATACATACTTCACAAAACAAGCATATTCTGATTTGGTTAGTAATGTGAGTAACTAATTTTAGTTGTAGTTTACACTTATAATGATGTTTGCTTAAGTCGTTCCCTCTTGATAGTTCAAGTGCATAAATTGCAGCTAAACGACGTCTCCCGTGATGGCTTCGTTCAGGACGATTCAGATACGACACTGCCCATTTGTTGGCAACCCAAAACTCCAATAAGGTAATTTGAAGATGCCTTTAATCTATTTTTCAAACAGTGAAAATACCTTAAGTTTACTACTTTAGCCTTCAAGGCGTTGATAATTGTATTGAAATCTTGTCCTTGGTGCCATATTTATTCGGGTTCTCTAAGATTGGGATTGTACTAATAGTTGTTTGGACATTAGTGTATGCACTAAACCAATAAGATGTTCCACATAATTACAAATTTTGATTTGTTTACAGTTCCATCAAAGACGTTAGCAAATTATTTAAACCTTTGACTCTTCAATTTGGGAGGAAGTGGTGGACTGTTTCAACATATCTACATATACCTCCAGAGGGCTATTTGATCATAAGTGTAAGAATTGTATAGGAAATATCTTATGCACCTCTATTGGCAATGCCACTATGACCTAACGTAATTCATTTGGTGTTTTTAGAACAAGGGAAATGTCTGCTTAGGCATCCTTGATGGTAGTGATTTGCTCGATGGATCACATATCGTTCTTGGAGGTATGATTCCTAAACTGTTATTAGCACATGTGATTTCTTGCTTGATGTTATGTGCAATCTGCTTTGCTATAGAGATGCAACTTGTATACTGTCTTTAACTGGTAATTTTAGAATAAGGTTATTAATATCCATTCCAAATTTGTTATGAATAAATTTTGATTGGTTTTAGTGTCTGGCAAAAATTGAAGTTAGTGTTGAATACTTGGATGTAGGGCTGTAAACGAACCGGACGAACACGAACGAAGCCTTGTTCATGTTCGTTCATTTAATTTTAACCGGACAAATAAACGAACACGAACGCTTAAACGGACGAAATTTCTTGTTCATGTTCGTTTATTAGGAAAATGTGTTGTTCATGTTCGTTTATGTTCGTTCATTAAGACATTAAACGAACGCTAAACGGACATAAACGATCGAACATAAATAAACACATACAAACAAACATAAACTTTATTAAATTATGCATCTAATATTGTTTATAAGTGTTTTTTTTGTTTAGACAAACTAATTTTAAAATTATACAATTAAAAAATATGATATACAAACATAAATAAATAAATGAACATAAACGAACGTTAACGAACGCATAATCGGACGTTCACGGACATAAATAAACAGACGTGACTTTTGTTCATGTTCGTTTATTTAACTAAATGATCGTAAAATATTGTTCATGTTCGTTCATTTAATAAATAAACGGACATAAACGAACTTTTTACCGAACGGTTCATGAAATGTTCAATGAACGTTCAGTTCGTTTACAGCCCTACTTGGATGTGTGTGTTATGAATTTTGGTTTTACTGTTTGGCAAGAACTGATTATGATTATCAGTTAAGAAAACTACATATTACATGAATGTATTTACTAAGCTATCCCCGACTTTTAGCATCTAGTTATCAATTTTAAATCTTCAAGTTGTAATAATTACTTTCAAATGCGCATCTAAATGACCATTCAAGAGTATAAAGTAGGACAATCTTGTGTAACAAATTTAATACAACTCATACTTTGTAGTAGTGAGAATGGGTAAATTGGTAATTTGAGCTTAAAATCTTGCCAAAGCGCTAACAGTTACGAGTTAATATGTTAAATCTTAAGATAAGTAGGCGCCCTCTTGTAACATGGCTTTCTTTTGTCCTTTTCAGACATCTCAATGCGTGGAAATCTGATTGTTTACGACAATGTGAGGCAGAAAATTGGTTGGATGAGATCAGAATGTGTTAACCCAAAGCAATCTAACACCTACCTTCCGTTTCTTTGAGGCTTGAAACTCTCTTCATTACCATAGTAAATACCATTTTTGTAATATATAAGTCGCATATCTAGCCATTTCTATTGTCAGCTTCTTGTATTGTTCATCTTGTAAATATGCCGTTTTAAGACCCATATTTGGTGTTTGATAATTTTGTTTGCCGAGTGTATCATACATGTCTTGCCATCTTTGATTTCACCTTAGACTTTATTCTTTATCAAACAAAGTTTTGATCCTGATCTCTATTCAAATAGGGTTATCTCACATTCGCTTTATAGCACACATCAATAGTTTTAAGCTTTCAATGATTTGAGTCCCAACAACATGAAGATGATTGCCGCAAAGTGGTGTCGTATTCTCCATATTTGTGGAATTTTAAAGCTAACAATGGTTGATTGCCAAACAGGTTGTAAAATAGCTAGCCCATAGAGAACAGTGTGAAAACATCAACAGTAAAGAATCGACAAAAGGACCACAGACAACACTGATTATATTTTCAAACTAGTAATCATAATATTCTAATTAAAATCTAATGTCTTCACATAACTCAGGGCCGTCTTTGATGGCCGCTCAGAGCCGTAAAATTTTCAGGGCCCCGTCAATAATTATATGCATGTGTAGACATATTTTTCACGAAAAAAAAGTATTTAGATGGGAAAATATCTTAAATGAGTAGTATGTTATAACGTTTAGATAACTAGCTGCAATATATCTTATAAACGGTGACACTTTATATATAATATTGCTTAACGAAAGACCCCATTATATAATTTCGTATAGAGCCCTCAAAAATTTCGCCGTTTCATGAGACGGCCCTGACATAACCCCCAACTTTCACCAGCTTAGGCAACTTCTAGCTCCTGTTCAGCAAAGTACATGACTTCTTGGTAGCTGATTCTTCCTGAACTGGATTTTCAATCTTTCTTTTGGATCTAGAAGATGATGGTGAGGGCGACTGCTGAGCAGGTTTTTCAGTAGTAGCAGCTTCAGCCGATATCATGACTTTATCATTCAGATTATCGAGCAAATGATTGTTGATTCCTACACTGTTATGAACCTTGCTGAAGGCAGGTTCAGCATCTTTTACCTTTGCTTCTAGGGATTGAAAAGCTTTGCTTGACATATTATTGAGGTTGTGCAATTCTGTCTCGGTATTTAAGGCAGTTGTGTGAACCTTTTCTTGAAGATTTTTAAAATTTTCAAGCTGTACAGAAAAACAGAAATGCTGTGTTTTAATTGCGTCAATGTATTCACTCAGCTTTGCATCGGAATTGATTGAGTTTTCTTGTAGAGTGTGATGGATGGCCTTCATCTCAGACTCTAAAGCTGACACTTGTGAAGTCAAGCCTTGGACAGAGGAATGAAACGATGGTGAAGATGGATTCTGAGATGGAGCAGGGTTTTGGTTTTGGGCTTTTAGAGTGGCTAGCTCTCGTTCAAGTAGGTCTTGTTGGGTTTGAAGAGTAGCCACACAGGATTTTACACTTTCCACATTAGAACTAATAGTATCAACTTTAGAAGTCAATGCCATGATAGCTTGCAGTATAGCGGAAGTGTGAGTAGAGGGATCTTGTTGGGCAGTATTCGGCGAGGAGCGATGGCTATGAGACGGAGATGGTGTAAGATAAAAATCTTGGTCAGGCTCATGGTTATCAATATCCATATCAGTTGTTGCCTCGACACATGTTTTAATTCTTGAAAATTTGTTCCTACTATATGTTTTACTTCTTGAGAATTTGTTCCTAGTAGGTGATTTTGATAATTGACTAGAGGATGTTGAAATATAAAATTTTGAAGGAGAAGACAACGGAGAATTACAATGGGGTGAGGAGTCGGCTTCTGAATCCGAGGAATCGGCTTCTGGATCCAACGGGTCTGCTTCTGAATCTGATTGTGGAAGCACATAAGGATTGTTTATCAAGCTCATCATGGCAGTGGTCAGCTTAGGATCAGTCTTTTTGACTTCTTTATGGAACATGTGGGATCTATTTGCAGCAGGTCTGATGGTTCCAAGGTCAGCTTGTGTATAGTTCTTACCCAAGGTCTTTTGGAAGACTAAGGATAAGAATCTCGTGAATGGTACATTGCTTCTCCTTTCTGAAACTTTCTTCTTCAGCTCGTTATAGATAACCTCAGCATAATTGATGTTTGTGCCCATGACTAACGAATGAAGGATTTGCATCTCCAGAGGACCAGCTTGGTCATAGCTGCCTACTTTTCCTCCCAATGATGTAATCACAATGCCAAATAAGTAGTACCACACAGCTGGCAATCTGTTTCTTTTAATTACCCTTGTTATGTTTAATTGCTTACATTCCTCGTCAGTAGGAAAATCATAACCAACTCTATCAAGCATTTCTTTAGCCTGAGCCTCTGTGACTAGTGGATCAAATTTTTTATAGTGTGGAAGCTTAAGAACATCCCTTAGTCCATTGAGGGTGACTCTGACTGAATATTTCCCCTTACAAACAGAACCAATGATGCAATTCTCAGTTGGGTGATTTTTGCATGTAGACCAAAACTCCTTTAACATGTCAGGATACATGAATGTAGGAATAGCTGTGAGAGCATAGCGTAAGGGATGGCTTTGAAGAAACTGCACTATGTCTTCATATCCCTTGTTTATGTAGTTCTCGGGAATAGAGAGCTTTGCCACAAAATTTGTAGGCTTCACCATGGGAGCAAAAACCTCCCCTAATTTAGTGTTTTTTGCCATCTTTTATGTGATCGAGCAAAAGGTTTTGACCTTAATATTGTACGTATAAAAGCCTACTCTTGAACCTTAGATGATGTTTGTGCAATCTGTAAAAAGTAATCAAGTATTATATCAGGTCATGCTTTCACATTCTTCATATAATTCTATTTAAAATCTAAACGTAATAGTTTATAAAGTGATACTTGTGCATGCGTAAAATCACAAGTGTGATCGCTTTAGTTCCTAGAGATTTTTGTATGCACTGTTATGTTACAACCAAATTTATTTATCCAGAAATGTAATTGAAATCTATATTGTATCATTATTATAGACATTCTTTAAGTGGTTATTCATTGGTGATTCAACAATGTTTATAACTAAATTTCTATGTAGGACTGTAAACAGGGGCGAGGCCACATAATCTAATCATTGGGTTCATAAGTTATGTAAAAAATATGAATCATGATTACAGTAGTTCGTTCATTACTTGTACTACTACATACATATATCGTGATACATAAGTAACCAAACAATCATTCAATAGTCAATACCCCATCCGATTCATCTTCTAACTAGCAACTCGAATCAAGCAATCACAAGCACGTCGCAGTATGGCACAAGCTCCTACCTATACCATGTCGAGACTTAAACATCATGTCGAGACTTAAACATCATGTCGAGACTTAAACATCAATTCTTTCAACCAACAAACGACCCTTATACCATGTCGAGACTTAAACATCAATTTTATCATCCTAATAAGTTCCTACCTAAACAAAAGATAAGTATAAAAAACGAAACCAACTACAAATAACAAGTATACCTAAATAGCACAAGATGATGTGTTAAAATATCAGTTAGTAACCTAAAGACGGTCTAGCAGAAAACAAGTGCATGTTCATCAAATGGCTGGAAAATTGACTTTTGCCCCCATTTCACTGAATCCCACCCTAGTGCACCTCAAAGGCTGAATCACATTCCTTGGCCTAAGTGAGTCACCAAAGTGGTGCCTCAACGTGATCCAAGCCTGTGGCGCCTTAGCATGAACAATCCATTTTCCTGAACTTTTAGGTCATTTCTCCCAATAAATGGCTCTAACTAAATAAATGGTTCTAACTAACGAACACGACAGTCGACCTTACGCACAGACACAAAATGGCCTAGTGGTTTTTCACAAGAGGTTAAGGGTTCAAACCTTGCTAGGTGTGTATATTTAAGGGTGGCTAGAGAAGGATCAGAAAGGTCCCGGGGTTAACCCGGTGAGGCCGCGTACATCTAATTGTATAATTACTACTTTTTTTCCTGCATAAATTAACTTCAATTTCACAACAGTTAAGGAGACAGATACTCTTAAAAAACAAAGAAACTAAGCAACATGATAATGTACTGAGTCAATCACATAACATAAAACAAAAAAAAGACTACATGCACATATGATAAAAACTTAAGAAACTCATAATTTAGTAAATTGGGAAGTTAAAAATACCTAAAAGGAAGGGTTTTACCCCCTTTTCATTTCTACTGCTTTTCCCTTTTTGGATAAAGACAAGAAAATAAAGGTAGTACGTTCCAGTTGCGGAAATGTTTTTCCATCAACATTTTTATATTTCTAGAGAACCGTTTTATAAAAGTTGTAGAACCTTCTATTTTCTTTTATTCAGTTTTGATTTTTAAAGAAAAGAAATATGAGGTCTTGTCCCTTAAAAAGTGTTCGGAAATTAAGAAGACATGTTTATATCAAGGTTTTTAAGATCGGAATTCTATCTAAAATCCTTTTCGTTTTAGTAAGATTGTGATCGTAAGATCGGATCGAGATTTTAAGATTCTACTACAACGTTATTTTTTTTAATATTTTTTATAATATTATTTTGTTAGGTCACCATAAGGATGATAACACAAGCATATTAACGTGTAGAATGATAAGAGAAAGATGTAGAGTGGTCGATTTCTTCACATACAAGGATAACAAAGGTTTCATGCATAAAATGAAAGAACCAATACCCTCATAAGAGGGTTTACATAGTATTTATAGGTAAGGGAGCTAGAGCAATACTACTAGTCCTTTCCTTAGAGTCGTTTGGGCCTAAGCATAGGCCTATGAGCTTACTACATAATCCTAGCTATAATTACAAACATATAAGCCTACTTAGCAACCTATTACATGTTTAATGACCAACACTTGATAGTAGTTACACGTGATCCCAACAATCTCCCCCTAAGGGTTGGTCATATAGGTTGCTTGACGTCTTTCCAACATTCTTCTTTCTTGTGAGTAGATATGCTTTGGTTTCTTTGACTTTATCAGTTTGACGTCTCATGTTTCTTTGTTATTTGTTCTTTGTTGTTGTGGTGATCGTATGTTGTTGTCTGCCTTTTGTCAACTTCTGTGGTACTGGTGCTTCACGTCTTTTTACACCATGTTCATACTTCTTTTGACTTTGAATCTCCAATTTTGTGTAGTTATCAAGTCTTTAAACTTTGTAGATTCTTTGATTTTGACGTAGAATCATCTTTAACTTTGTGTTGCCTTTGATTTTGGTGAGAACTTTCTTTTGATACGATGTTGGTATGAGCATGTGGAGATGGTGCGGTCTCTTCTCCAAGGAGAAATCATCAGTACCTGCATGAATATGTTAGTTGAAAGAATACCAATCGATCACGGTGGACTTTTCTTATATAATTGACAATTAAGATTGTTTTACTGATGAATGTCTTGATTCCATTCACCTTGTTCGGGCACATCAGCCGTCCGAATCCCGTTGAGGGACAGTTATCATTACATAGAATAAATTCAAGTAATGACCCACGTCTTCAGGACTCGATTCATGAAAGGAATCTCCTTGGCGGGATTTCCAGCACTTACAAGTTCGAATGTCGAGAGTGTTAACAACATAGTGTGAAACACATCTCTAATTCTTACAAAGGTTTTTCCTGAATTGGAGGCCCTCAAGAAGGCTAACAAGATATACCGAAGTATATCAACAATCTAAGTGAGCCGCTGAAGTATACCGAAGTATCACTCCACGACTGTAGACCGTTTGAAACAAGTAACCACACTAAGCGTAACCCACAGGGGATTACCGAATTGACCTGCTGTCAGGGCTATTTGATGTTGACTCTGGCAGGAGTTTCCATTCAATCACTGAGGATCACAATTGTAAATCCTCTTATAAATGTTTTGGTAGATTGCTAAGATATGCGTAGGACTCTAGAATATATCACTTGTGTCCTTATTGTTTGAACAACAATTGATGAAATATTAAGTGTTCCTAAGAGATCTTTTGATGAATCTCGTGGCTTTAGACTCGATTAGTGCGCTTTGGTTTTAGTAGTCGGAGACTGGAGCGGTGTCTCATGTTTCAATATCAACACATCTCGTAAAGAGAGGTCGATAGATTATGTAGGGTTCTCCGTGAGAATGAAACAAGTTCTTTTGAGAGAACTTGAGTGGCTTAAAAGGTTTAGTGCAGTGCGTCACTGGGTCCATGACGTCTTTGTCTTCAATAGCGGTTTCACCTTAGTGACAATTAGTAGCATATGAATTAAATTTCTGCCTTAAGTTGAACATATGGAGGGCTATTTCTTTTCACCATTTTCTTTAAATTTTCTTTTTAATTCTTCAACTCCATCTTTCTCCTTTTCTCATATACTCCTTTTTTCAATCATGCTTAAGGACTTCTAATTCTAACTATGGTGATGTCCTTGGGTAGATCCCTCTGGCTCTGGCAGATCATAGGACATATTTTCCTAACCTTAGTCACCTTATAACTCCATGACTATTCCTATGTTGCCATAAAACCATTTACTTCAAAATCTCTCAAAGTGTTTGTGATTATCAAACATATTTGGTTAACACTTTGAGAGTTTTGTATTTTCAGAAATACTCCCCCTCCACTTGTGCTTATATTGTTTTAACTTAAATATGCACAGTGAGGGTAGAGCTCACACTTTTGAAATGATCAACTTTCAGTGAACAAGACCAATTCGAGACACGTTTACATCACTAGCGAACTAGCTTGAAATTATTACCCGGCATGGTCAAGTCCAAAGAAATTTTCTCGGATTGGTACACTCTACTCAGACAAGTCCTATTCGAGACATGCTTACATCACTGGTTAAACAAGCTTGAAATTATTACCCGTCCAAGACAAGTCTTTTCGATTACTGACATTTGAAGTTCGTCAATCCTTGGGTTATTTACGAGTTTGAGCACTTTGAGATTCCATACAAATCACAACATATTTTTGATCACTTTTATTTTTCTCCCCCTCAAAAATGGCATATTAATGGTGTTTTTGAAGAAACGTTGATTGAAAATATGTCCATTATGACTTTTACGGGAAGAATTCCACAAGAACTTTTTATTTGAACAAAGTTGTTTGCAAATACTCCCCCTTAATTAGTGATAATAACTTTTTGAGGTTTTGAAATAACGAGAAGGAATACTTGTTCTTTTGAGCAGAATTATGAAAACATAGAAAATTTGATTAATTCTACTCAAAAGTAATAAGCTTTCGCTCCTTATATGAGGATTGTGGTACTGAAACAAGAACGGGTTGTACACTGTTATATGTGCACAAACCATATGTATATATAATCAACAAATTCACAAAGTACAAATCAAGAATATTCAATCAATCCAAATATTACACAACACTAACCAATTACTCTGGACGTTGGAACGTGTAAGCTCTCGGAAAATTTCATTGTACTAAAGACTTTAATCAGAAATAAAGCACTATTTACATCATCATGAAATTTTATAATTATCACAGTTGCATATCATTTGGCATATGCATGATCAACGCAGCTTGAGCGTTCATAAATATACCGTTGTGATCATAATGAAATTCCCCGTGATCCTGATATTCTTAATATATATATATATATATATATATATATATATATATATATATATATATATATATATATATATATATATATATATATATATATATATATATATATATATATATATATATATAGAAATTGGTTCTTTTAAAAAGTTGATCTTGGTGGAAAAGTGAGAGAAGTGATCTCAACCATTAGATCACCCCCTCCTTCCCCTCCCCTTTTTCACACCAAACTATAGGGACCTTATTGTATTTTCCTTCATTCTTTAAGGGAATGTTTTATAAATTCGCACCTTTCATATTTAATGCCTAATTTTTTTCATGTTTCCTTTTTCTTCTTCTCTAGATCCAAGACCTGAACTATTTTCTCCAGATTCACGAAATCACGACAATGAAGATTCACGAAATCATCTCATCACGAAGTCATATCGTGTTATCAGATTCAATAAGGTATGTAACTGATTTCTTGTTATCAGATTCAATCGTGTTATAATATTCAATATCATTTTATCATATTTTATCAAATCGAAGATCAAATTAAGGTATGTAACTGAACTTGATTATAGATTTGTTATTTTTGCTACTTAAAATCAATTATAAAGCTTATATATTGATTGTTGTTGTTTTATCAGAATGAATTGTTGTTAATATTCAGTTAGGTTTTTACTTTTATGCAATTTGATTCGTTAAACACTATCTTTGTTTATAGATGTAACGATTTTCAGAGTTTATTGACATCATTCATTGTATAGAATAGCTACTTTGAAACGAATTTGAGAAATAAATACATGGAAAACATGTTTACATATGACTGCACACCAAGTGTTTGATAAAATGCCTGAATGGGATTTTATAACTGCGATGCACTAATTTTACATAGTGATGCCCTAATTCTTGTGAATATATTCTAGTTACACTGGATGCGTTAATTAATTTAGGCAAGAGGATTTAAGATTTGGATGAACACACTCGCTAAGACAATTGTATGTATCACCACGTCATCATACCATGTGCTATGACGTTAGGTTACAAGTTTCAAGAGGAAAATTTGTTTGTCTGAGTATCAGAAGTCAAATAAGGACACATGATATAGAATAGCGTTCTTTGACAAATTTGACATTTTTTTAGCAACTTATTTAAATCAGATCTTGACTTAGTTGAAATAGGCTTCCTATTCACACTTATTTAAATCAGATCTTGAGTGAGGAAGTGAATAGTATCTCCACCAATCTTCCTCAAGTGACAAATTACCATGGAGGATCTACCTCACTTGTACGACAAAGCACTAGATGGACTATGGTAGTTGTGTTGTACCTTATTTGCTTTTTTTTATGATGATTAGCAAATATTTTAAATGCCTGTTCGAGTACTAAACTACAGATTTGTTTTCTGAGTATCATAAGTCAAATCAAGACACATCTGGTAGAGCTTCGTTTGATTTATGTCTAAAATTCATTCACTTGACCAAACGGGTGCACTAAAGTGACTCAAACTGATGCACTTAAGTTCATCAAACAGATGCACTTAAGTTCATCAAACAGATGCAGTAAGTTTGTTGGCTTTTTTGGAGATATTGCTGCTCATTTGATTACAACTGCTCAAGTGAATAAACGAAAAAAATGCTCTAAGTATTTATCACAAATGCATATAGTTTACTGATCTTCTACTTGTATGTTTGACAGTGTCTGGAGTAGATGCTAAAGTGCATAACCTACTACCGAACAACATGGAATGTTCATACATAAAAGTTACCCCAATTTTGAAACTGCGCAAAGGCATTGGTTTTGAATAAGTGTAACAGGATAAGTAAATAATACCATTTACATCTTGTGTTGTAAAATCCCTATAGTAAAGAAGATATAAAATTTGTATAGATCTTGTATATATTAGTATCGTGTTCAGAAATATGAATTGACTTCAGATTCAAGATTTCATTATAATAAAGTTCCATATTTTATATTTGTGGTTTTAATATAAATATGTTTCTTTATCACATTCATTGCTTTGAAATGTTGTTATCAGTTGATGATGTAACAGGTGGTATCTCCGTAAAGTCTTTCTTTGAAGGCTCGTCAACTTGAATCTTTGCTTGGTCGTTAACCGTGTTTTTCTTATCATTGTTTGGAGCCGCCTTTTCGTCAATTTCATGAACCTAAAATTATTGCACTTCTTTTTCTATTTTTTTTTATACAAACGGATGAACTAATTATATCAAACGGATGCACTAAATTTACTCAAATAGATGCACTAAAATGCCTCAAACAGAAGCACTAAAGTAATATATGAGAATGAACACATCCATTAATGTAAATAATAAAAGAATGCACTGAGTGTAATAGAGATGAAGGGATAAAGATGTATATTAAAAAGAATATATTTCTTGTGCGATTAGGAGTAAAAAAATATCAACCGAAAAATATAGTTGAACTAAAAATATCAATAAACATACAAATAAATAAGTAGTTATGTTATGAACGAATTAATCTTATTATAAACTTAACTTGCCAATCAGAATACAAGAGATGCATTTAGCATTGATGAGTGATGCTACAATAAGAATACAACATCTCCTAAGATAGAGTAAGCTAAACAAAAACTGTCAAACAAGATTTTTACAAGCTAAGCATTTACTATCTTCAAATTCTTGCAATTTCTAAAACATCCAGAGAAGCCTCTCAAACCATTTACCTTTCGATGCCTATAAAGTCGTCACCTTGTAACAAATCATCAGCGTTCAACCAAGAAGAAATGTCATATTCTCGTCTGACAAAATCATCTTCGTCACCAAATTCATCCATTCCAGGAAGTTGCAGATAAGGACATGTCAAATGTATATTTCTAAATAGAACCTGAATTAGTTGAACAATCATTATGAGTTGAACAATCATTATGTAATATTCCATACAGATTCCTTATTTTTTTTAATACATATGCCCTAAAATGTACACAAATTAGTATATTGACAAACACTGCTTAATAATCATCATGCAATATTTCATACAGATGCCTTATTGCTCTAATACAGATGCACTAAAATTGTATAGAAATTATTATATTGCCAAACACCCCAATGTTTACTACATCGTTGGATAATCCTTATGCAATATTAAACAACTGTAACGTATAATGTTGATGCACTAACGTATAACACATATGCAATAAGATATTATCCTTTGGCAATCTTGACGTGAGTCCACCAATGCCCATTGTTAAAGACTATAATGAGGGCATTATAGTTTTAGTATCCAACTCCCTTTAAATAACGTAATTAAAAAGAAAATAACATGTCAAGATACCTCAAGAACAGTTGTAACTTGAAGTTGAGCATAAGGCAAGTCGATTGAAATCCACTCAAATTTAAATCTCATCAATGTAACCTTTGCGTCATTAACATAATGTATTCCCGACACCTCTACATTATTTGCAAGCATGTTGTGTAGACCTATGAAAAATCCTCATGTATAACACAAAGTAATAATTGTTATCAGAATGTTGCATTTCCATGTTTTCTTTTCTAAGTTTATGCCAATAAATGAATTAAACAGATGAGATGATAAGTCACTCTCAAAATGGCGAACCACGGGCCAACACAAAGAGCATCAATGTCGTATTCTGAATTATATACCTACACAAGTTTTGAAGAAAAATTAGAGCCAAATAAAATCTTGCTAAAGCAAAAAATGAAAAGATAAGTAACATAAACAGAAACTCACACCAAGACCATACGATCCATATGTCAATATAGTTGTTGAGGCAGTCTATAGAACCCACCACTTTTTATAACTTTATAAAGATTTAAAACTGTTGCAATACCTTTAACTCTCTATTGTTAAGCTCTTTAATAGCGACAATAGCAGCCAACTGTTGAAACCTAAAGGTCACAAAAGCATAGCCTTTATTCTCAATTAAGTCTTTACCTCTCATTATCTGGACCTATTACACGTTAAATAAGATTAAAATACATATAGAGCAATATAATTTTCTATAAAATAAAGAGAGAGAGAGAGAGAGAGAGAGAGAGAGAGAGAGAGAGAGAGAGATTGAGATTCAGACGCATCACTAGATTCACCAAACTCTTTCAAAACATATTCAGACGCATCAAGAGGAATTCTACCAAGCATACAAATAGACGCCCAAGTATTTCCAATGACGCACTAAACATACAAATGGATGCCCTACTATGACAACCGATGCACTAAACATACAAACAAATACATTGTAAAAATACACAGATGCCTTAATATCTTTGACGATTCACTAATCATACTCACTGATGCCTTAATATGTTCAAGGATGCACTAAACATATAAGTATATGCTGGAGTATTTCCAAAGATGTACTAAACATACAAATGGATGTCCTACTATGACCAACGATGCAGTAAACATACACACTAATACCTTAATATGTCTGATGATGCATTAATCTTACTCACTAATGCAATCATACTCACAGATGCTCTATGATGTTCAATGATTCAGTAATCATACTTATTGATACCCTAATATGTCCATTGATGCACTAAATATACAAATAGATGCCCAAGTATTTCCAAGAATGCACTAAACATACAAATAGATGCTGAAGTATTTCCAGCAACCACAAACACAGATGCACTAATATAATTTGATGCCCTAACTTGTAATTATGATGCTGCAAATATACACACAGGTGCCTTCAGATGTCATATAATTCAATATTAAGCTCGTATACTGAAAATTAGTGCATCACAGCTTTAAAATCTTATTCAAACATTTTATCAAACACTTGGTGTGCAAGTTTAATAAACACATTTTATTTACATTTTTTCATCAAATTTATTCCAAATCTTGTAGAAAACATGATTATATGATTATAAAATTTCAACAAAACTTAAAAAATCATTACATCATAGTTAAAAACTTATAGATTATGTACAATTAAAAGTTACCTGATTAAACTTATTCTAATTGTTGAAATTGATAATTATACACAATTATATTATGTTTAAATCAATAATACGAACCAGAAACATTAAGTTAAACAAATGAATAGGAAGATCAAATCGTAAAGAAAAAAACATGATTGAGAACTGATGGTTTGATGTTGTGGTGGAAGAATGGTGTTGATACCGTTGTGGTGCGATGTTGATTGGTTGCGGTGCGGTGGCTGTGTGGTGGTGGCGATGGAGATGGTGAATGAGAGGAATCAGGACTGTGTGTTTGAACTAATAACTCTGTGTGTTTGCATCTGATGATTACCACCTACTCCGTATATGTTTGCCTTTTTTTCAAAATTTATCCTGAAGTTTGAGATGTTTGCAAAATCTACCCTGTAACTTTTTTTCTCACTTTTCTATCTAATTACACTTTTCTCTAGAACCGGACTCTATATATATATATATATATATATATATATATATATATATATATATATATATATATATATGTATATAAATTTCTAAAAATAAGAAATAAATGGAAATAAAAATACAAAAATAGCCGACTGGGCCTAGGATCCTTAGTGGGCCTCGACACAAACCCAACTCACTATTTAGGCACCATTGGGCCTCGACAAGCCCAACACTTATACTATTTTATTCGGGCCATTCCCTCCAACCGACCCAAATTCGAGCCCAACTCACCCTCTAATTCCCCTATTGGGCCTTGTCCAAACCATACTCCAAGAATACCACATGTAAATTTTAGTGCCTAAGATTTAGTTACAAAATTTTGTGATACTCCTCTCATTGGCACTGTGAACGAACGAGACAAACACAACACCCAACTCAACCACATTTCAACATGTTTCTTTGCTTTTCCTTTTGTCCAACGAGTAATACCAAAACCACAAGGCACTTAGACCTCTATTATCATTTTAATAATCTTACACAAACCCCCACTAAGCATGCAAAGTCTAAATAACCATGGTGTAATAAGCTTGGGGAGACAACATTTGATTTGACCACACTCCTTTACCTTTGAACAAAACCAAACGGTTTGATATCTTGGAGACAAGAAGGTTGCTTCTTCTCCTTTACCTATTTCTCCTACACCTTAGACCACCATTTTTAAATAGTATGGCCATGCCTTGGTCGAGTATATAAGAAACCATTTGGTCACATGTTTTCTTCACAACTTTGAAATTATAAAAGTATCTCACAACCCACTTACAATCAATGACAAGATAGGAGAAGGGAAAAACATGTAACTTTGGTGTTAGGAATTGGAAATTCCATGTTAAAGTGTCGGTCACCCCAATTATGGTCTAGCATAAGTTAGCTCGTAGACGTGTCGTTATTTATGTTATTCAGTAGTTAATTAGTTAGTTTGTAGCGTAGTTTAGTTTAGTGTAACTCCATGGAGGAAGGACGGGTCTTTACCCACTGTATACCTGATCCACAGGCCGATAGGAGGTCGTTATGTTTGTAAGTATAAATACCCCTTCCATCCATGGAAGGGGTGGAGCTTCTCATAATCTAACCTTGCTTTTTGTAAACCAAGTCTCTACCAAGAACACCCTCTCTTATCCTTTCTCTCTCAAATGGCTAACATGTATTTCCATCATCCATGACCACCCGAATCATCAAACACAATAAATATTTCGATCCTACAATTGGTACCAAAGCCAAGGTTGTTGTGTTTTGATGATTTTGTGTGGTTTTGATACATGTTGTTAAACTGGTTTGTGTACTTCTTGTGGTCGGAATATTTTCTCCGTTTATTACTGTATTACGGGTAAACTGTTTTTACAAGTTTTGGTATAATTTGGTCAAAATATGTCACATGGTTTGGTTAAGTCAACAAAACCCGTCTTGCATAAACCTTAAGCCAATTCAGTTTTTCTTTTGTCTCATGTTAATGACGGTATTTTTTTACCAATCCTCATCTGTGAAATATTGGTGGTCATTTTTCATGGTCAAAATGGGCAAAATGAAACTTTATTTCAGTCTTGTTTCTGGGTAAATATGAAGATGGTCGGAACTTAGTCGGAAAACTCATCGGAAAAAGCCATATATCATGTTAGCGACTTGTCACAAAACAGTCCAGATGGCAATGTATCTTAACTAGCGACTTGGCTTAGCGACTTGTCTTTACAAGTCGTAGCAACTTGTGTTAAGGCTGTTTAGCGACTTAGTTATTTGACTATTGAGTCAAATAACAGACCTAGCGACTTGGGTACTCAAAGCATGTTAACAGACTTAGCGACTTGTGAGTTTTTGAAAAAAATAATAATAATAATAATAGCGACTTGTGATGAAATTATCAAATGTAGCGACTTGCTAACCACAAATACCAAATTCCATTAAAACATCTTGACCTCAGTTTTGAACCAACATACTTAGTCCAACCAAGAAAACTAATTCGAGACATACAAAGATAAACCAGATCCGAAAACAGTTCCATTGACCCACATAATCAAAATCCCATCTTTAACATCATCCAACATCCAACATCTATCTACTACTCAGACTCAAACAAATTGAAAAACATATTCAAATAAATCTCAGATTTTTTCATGTGTTACCAAAAGCTTATCAGACCTTTGAGAGGTCATTCAAACACGAAATACAATCATCGCTGATTCTTGTTTGAAGTTTATACTTCATCCTCTATATCCGAAAATATCAAGAAAAAGATGTATAACAAATCGGTTATAACCTTTTTCTTTATTTCGTTCAAGACTCATAAAAGCTATACACAAGGACGATGTTAAACATCGACTTAACACAAATCGAATACAACCTTACCCGATACCATATTCTAATGATCTTGAAGCCGTGTCCTACACCTCAAAGCCATCCCTGTGGCGAAGTCCTCCTTTCAAAAGAACATCCGATCTGTGAGCTTCATGATAAGTAGGAATACAAGTTGGGGGGGGGGGGGGCTGACTGAAATCGTGTATGAGGATAAATTTGGGATTGACTTTAGGTGATTATGGTTCAACTGAGTGGAGAAGTTTGTTATTGTGATGTGATTTGATAATGATGTGAGGCAGAGAAGTAGTAGAGAGAAGGAGGCGAACTAAAATTGATTAGGGTTCAGTAGTATGCGTATTATTAGGTCAAATGGGTATTAAGTGGTTTTTATATCCTGAAAGTGGACCGAGCAGTGTTTCAAGGATGGGCCGGAGTGGATTTATTCGTGGATGGGCCGATTTTGTTTAATAATCCGCTTTAATATCGTGGTTTTGATAAGTTCCGGTTTATTAAATCACTTGACATGAAATATTACAATGGCTTCACTTGACATGAACTATTAATTCACATGACATGCTAATCAAAGAAATCACATTTCTTTTGAAGAAATTATACGATCTTGGTATCACGATCCTCAAAGGCATGTGACTTTCAAGATAAAATGACAAATGCTTACGTTCGTGAATTTGAATTTGTGACTTTCAAAGGCATTTGTCATTCTTTAAGTAATGGTCATATATGGGCTTGAATCGGATCCTGTGGTCGTTTTTGTGAGTCAAACATAATGGGCTTCTCTAAATTGGATCGTTTTGATGAGAGTTGACAATGACAAGATTTATGAGATATGGATATAATGAGAATGGGTGGGTTATGAGTTTTGTTGATATGAGATTTGAGGATAAGATTCGTTGTGGTATGATGATTGATATTTTGGTTTATACATTTTCACGAAAAACATTATGTCACGGCTCGAACTGAAAGTTGAACAATATTGACTACGGGATTGTTTGGACGGTATTTCTTATTTGGATTTGAAGTGAGGTTTTCCGGACGCGTTTACTTAATTTCGTCTTCTTTCTTTCTACCCTTCCGCGAAGATGACTTGTTTGGGCGTTTATAGAGTGTGATAAAGACTTGGCTATTTAGTTACGATTTGTAATTCTTTCTCAGTCTTCTAACATGTAGCATAGAATATGTCAAGAGGTTTTGTACATTGGGTACACCGTTTCTTCTTCACAAGGATTAGTACAAGTTTAAGTAACAAATCTGGGGAATTTTACTTCATGATCAAGTTTGGTATATCGTGTCTATTTCTCCATGTGGTCACTACATTAGCCGACAGCATGATTGATGTGTTTACCAAAGTGTTTATTGGATGGTTGTTGATTTTGTTGTTGTTGGATAATGAACCGTTGATGAACCACTGCATGTTTCTCTAAAACAAATATTCACCGAAACCAAAGTTGTCATAACACATTCAAGCTAACATTGTTTACGGTTTTGTCTTGATTTTGTAAAATCCCGCGAAAGAATTTATTTCTCGGTTTAAATCATAGACGTGTAAAATCCCGTGACAGTGGAAACATCCTGGTAATTGTAAAGTGCATTTCCGGATCTATCTTACGGTTTATTCTTGGTTTTGTAAAATCCCGCGAAAGAAACTATTTCTCGGTTTAAACCATAGAGTTGTAAAATCCCGTAATGATGGAACCAACTTGGAGAAAGGAGAGTGTATTTTGAGATCTCGTTTGATGCTGGTGCTACGGTTTCTGTTTCAAAGAAGAGATAAAAGAGTGTACTTCATGAATTGGATGTGTGATTAGATATTGTCATGGCAATTTGGTTATTACATGGTTTTACGGGGTTATGTGCTTTTATCCATGGTCGGGATGAAACCATTATCAGAGTTCACTTAAAACGTCAAAGAAGGCTAGAGTTGAGCTTTTAACCAGAAGATGTGACAACGGGGTTAATTCAGTATTATTTATTTGAGGTTGAAGTGAAATATCACGGGCGAGTGTACTTAGTATCTGAAGGTATCGGGGATGGTTGGATGAAGATTCTTTAAGATCCTTGTTCGAGCTTATTATAAAAAACGAAGACTTGGAAATCTAGTTATTGTTGGGTGTCTTTTACCTTTTCTTTTACCACTTGGGGGAATTGGGCTCTTATCACCACAAAATAACTATCACTTAAAGGAGTTACGTTGTAGTGCTCAGTGTCACATTCAATTGTGGATTTTCAGGAGGTGATATACGTCTAATACTCGATGGTTGGTTGGTTGAAGAGTATAGAGTACTTAGAGATTCAAATGGGCATGAAGTCTCGGCACCGCTCTTTGTTACATATGTGCAAGTTTAAGTCACGAGTTCGGGTTAGTTTACTTCAGGGTCAAATTCATCATATTGGGTTTTCTCCATCAGCTGTCACTACAAAGAGCCTACTGAATGATAATAGGGTTGATTACATGTTTTGCCAAGAGAGCTGAAATGAGAGAGATTTATGATGTTTGAACACAACAGTTCAAGCCTCGTTCCTCAAAGAAAAGAAATATGTACGCTTTAGTGCGCATTATCTTCGGAAGAAGAGAAATCTTCTCATTAATGACCATTCTCATCAACATGCTTCATGCTTTTTCCATGCGCTTTCAAACATCAAGTGAACCGGGCTACCGTTGATTGTTTTCTTATTCCACTTGCTCAACTATAATGACGATGGTCACATCATGTGCTAATTTTACGGGGGAGAAGTGTGTATAGACTACATTTGGATGATTTCACTTATTCAATCAAGAATGGCATATTCGTATGCAATTCTTGAGGGGGAGAAGAAGTATAATAATTCTACATGGTTGATTGTTATTAGAGAATAAATGGTCAAACGGCTCTAAACTCATGTAAGAACCGAGCTTCTTCTTATCGGGTCATCTTCACATGGAGTTTTCTACTAAGAGTCGTTGGTTGACATCTTCACACGGGCTGATTTGATTAATGACAAAGTGCTTCTAGTTGCTGGGCTGATTTCTTTGATGAACATCTCTCTATTCTTGTTTGATTGGGAGGGATTTTAGTTAAGGGGATATGCTATTTCAAAGTTAACGAGAATGCATTTGGTGAGTTGAAGATGTTGATTTTCTATTCCCCAATTGGACAATCTTGAAGAAGGTCGAGTCTACAGTCGGTTCTACATTTTATGCTGCATGTTAGAAGACTAAAGACGAGTTGCATTTGATTATCTAAAGACTTCTTCCTAATCTGGGCATTTATCAAACAGATTGTCGGTTTAGGGGAGAGAACTAATTGGGGGAGGGTGAAATGTCTGATTTAATCCCCAGTTAGACTTGCTCATTCTATTCTTCAGCAAATTGATTCTCACAAAGACTTCAAGTGTTCTTCTCATAAGATTTCAAGTATCTGGGCTTACGATGAGTTGTTGATTCTGAAGTGTCAAAACCAACAAGGGGGAAGGAGACACACATCTAAACACAAAGCGAGTAAACTTGATGAACTTAATTCTTCTAAGTGATTGAAGATATCCCGGGAAGACAAATGTTATTACCGCAGAGAAACTCAAGGTTTGACTCATGGCGAGTAAACTTGATGAACCTAATTCTTCTAAGTGATTGAAGATATCCCGGGAAGACAAATGTCATGACCGCAGAGAAACTCAAGGTTTTACTCATCAAGGCTTTTATTGTTATTATTCCAACGACGTGGGGGAAGTGATGTAAGAGAAAGTTTCTGAAGATAAAAAGAGGTACACAAGTGTGTGATGATTTCGATGTTATCGAAATCATCAGGGGAGAGAGATTGTGTACATTGGGGATGCTCAGTTGTTTCACTTGAGGGCTTAATCAGTGATTCAGAGATATAATCACTTATTCCGGAGTTGACATCCGCAGAGATAGTCCTCCGCAGAGATAATCAGTGATTCGGCCTGCTTCTTCAATGTTATTGGTTATTCTCTCTTTGGGCATTCGGGTACTTCGGGTTCTTGAGCTTCATACACAATCATCAGGAAAGATAAATGTGCATTGGGTGGTTGTATCATTTATTCTTTGGAACTCTATTTGTGTATTCGGGCTCTTGAGCTCTATTCTAAGAGACGGGCTGCATCTATTCAACTACTCGGGGGAAGTGGTCTCTTGACACCTTTTGGAATGGATTGCGTCAGACTTCAGTGGAATGAAATTTGAGAAGATTATTTAAATGTGGGATGATACGATGTTGTTGTTCTATTGGATGATATAACCTCGAACGAATAATCACAGTGATTATTCTTGAAAGGAGCAGCAGGATCGATGATAATGGTGTGCTTCTTTGTGCACCTGGCTAAGGGAAGCTTGTAAGAAAGCTGTGAATCTGCTCGGCTAAAGGATTTTCGGTTTGGGGGGAAGCTGCCAAAGTCTCACTTTCAGATGGTTCAATTCCTCTCTTTGATTCAAGAGCCCTGGAAGCTTTGGTGGTGAATGTTTAAGAGTTGATGACTTCTATCTTCTACAACGGGGCTGCTCGATATCCTTATCTCGGTACTCGCATCATCATCTTCTTAAACTATATCATCTAATCTGTCTTTGTATATATTTATTAAAAACTGATCCGCCCCAAACCGTCAAGTTTTATCACTCAAGCCTGCCACTTGTGAATGGCCGACCGTAATAAACTTAAAACAATTTAAGCACAAATGCAATGAAGATCAGGAGAGTATAGTGTTTCCCCAGGTCGTTAAGTCCCAACGAGCTGTGCGAGAATAGTCAAACGTAAAGTGATCGAGAGGATTTGAACGGGAAAGGATAGTGATTGATCTATACCTAAAGAGAAAGCCCATAAACTACAGGGGCTTAAATGCAAATTAAAGGAAATTAAAAAGATTAACTATATTAAATAAACGCTATCACTAATTTTAAACTGATGTTTTTGTTTTTATGTTTTTATAAAACTGAAATTAAAAACTACGCGACGTACAAAAGAAAATGTGAAACTAAAGTAATATAAATCCTAAAAATATGAAAATGACATTTTTACAAACCTAATGATAAAAGAAAATTATTAGAAAAAGAAAATTATTTTTATAACTATTTAATTAATTATTATTAATTAAAAACTATTTCTAACTATTTAATAATAACCTAAAATACAAGAAATTATGAAATAAAGCTAGAAAAATAAAATTATGATTTAGAAAAATCTAAAATAACAAAATAGAATTTTCAAAACTATTTTTATATTTTTCTGAATATTTTTGAATTTTCTAGGAATTAAAAACTATTTAAACTAATTAAATTACTTAAAAATACAAATTTAGCTAAGAAAAATCTAAAAAAATATTTTTTTGGCTTTTTATATTTATCTTAATTTAATAAAAATGAAAAATTATTTTTTTGAACCTGTTCTTAATTTTTTGTATTAAATGCTATTTAAAAATGCTAAAAAACTAATTAAAATGGAGAAAAATAGCAAACAGGACAAGAAAAATCTGAAAATTTCAAGAAAAGTCTAAAATATTATTTAGAATCTAGGAAAAATAGAAAAACTTGGGCTTGTGTGGAGGAATTTGAAACTGCTGTGTCAAGTGCTTAGAAATAAGCACTTGAAATAAGCAAATGGTCACAAACAAGCACCAAACTGTAATAGAAGCTTGAATAAGCTAAAAGAACTCTAAGGCAACTAAAAACAACAAGCTATACCCTCTGGATTGCAAGCTTAGACAGATTTGATGACTAGGCTTGTGTGCTAAAAATCAGATGTGAGGCCTACTTTAAGCTTAAAAATAAGCAACTAGATAAGCTGAAAACTAGAAAACAGAAGAAGGGACTTGAAGTAGACCTGACCAAGTATGTCTAAACCAAAGACCAGACCTTGGTGAGCCAAGATGGGCCCTGTGCAAGCTCTGCAAGTCCCTGTGCAGACTCAGTGTTAACTGAGTCAGTTGCACAGGGCAAAGAAGCCCATTTGACAAGCCAGTTTTAGAGCTTGTAGAAAATTTGCAGAAATATAAAAAAATGGCAATAATAAACTAGACCAGTAGAACTTTTTAACACAACAAGTTTCATTGAAATTGGACCAGAGATGAGTACACTAAAAATCACCCTAGTTGGGCTCAAAACTGGATTTTTGCAATATTGACCTTTTTTAGCAGTTGAGAAAAGTTGACCAAAATGAAATTTGAAGCTAATCTTTGGACTAACTATGATGTTAATGGATGAAATAACACTACTGCTAGCTTTGTCTATGGATTCTGAACACAAAACAAGTGATTGGTTTGTCCAAATCACAACAGATAAGCAGTTGAGATGGATTTTTTTTGTAATATTGACTTTTGACAGTATGCAGGCACAAAATGAGACTGATATGAGTCTATTACAGCTAAAAAAACATAACACCACAAGCATCAACTATTGCATAAACCTTTAAGACATATTAAGCTACAAAACCAAACACACCTAAACTGACTGTTTTGCAAGTTAAATGAATCTAAACACTACACTAGCTGATCTAATGGATCAATCTAAGATTAGATAGCCTAAGTACAACTAAATAAACAAATTTAAACAGTTAATTATTACAAATACAAGTAAAAACAAAATGTGCAATCTGATGTGAAAATGAAACTGAGAACTCTTACTCACATGTGTCCACTGTTGTTGCAGGCTAAACCAAACCAAAAATCACTACACTAAACCATTTCCAACCCAAATCCAAGTCTGCATTATCCCAATTCCTTCTCCAAACCTGCTTAACCAAGTTCTCTCCTCAGTTTGACTTTTGTTGACTTTTTACCAAAATTTCTTAGAACTATGTTCCAAGCTTATCTCAAGCTATGATAAGCTTGAGTAAGCTTGTTTAAATGGAAATGAAGCTACTTGGAGCTTTGAATATAAGATATTGAAACTGAATTCTTCAACAGTAAACAAAAAATTATGAAACTTAGTTAAACCTTCAATTGATACTTGAATTGAGTTACAATGATTAAGTAGCTAATGTTTAATACATAAAAGCTTGAGATTACATTTTAAAAGCTAATTAAAACAGTTTAAGAAAAAAAATGACATATAATGAAAATTAAAAACTAACTACTGTCCTTTTTCTTCCTTCTCTTCCTCTTTTTATACTTCAAATATCTTTCCACGTGTCCTCTGATCACTTCCCATCAATTATCCTAGTCATTGGATGAGTTGAGACCAAATTGCCCGTTTTATCAATTTTGGCGGGAAAACTGGTATTTGACTGTAGGGTCTTAGACTGCAACTAGGGGGGGGGTGGAGGTAGGTGTAATGATTATGGAGGAGGGGGGAAGATAAGGTGAGGCAGGGATAAGGTGAAGGTGATGGGAGAGGGTTACAGGCATTTGGTCCAGTGGGGAAGAAGGTGGGCGGGTAAAGGTGCGTTTGACTGAGTGTTGACCAAAGGTCCAAAAAGGGGAGGTCAAAGGGTTTTGACAGGGGGCTCACTTGGCTTTGGCAGGGGACCAAAATGGCAAAGGGGTCAAAAGGGTTTTAATATTACAAGGACTAGTTTGTAATTTCTGAAATTTTGAAGGACCATTCTTGCCATTTTTCCAAAGTTGTTACAAGGACCAAAACTAACAAGTTCCAATAGTACAAGGACTAGTTTTGACATTTTCAATTTTCCAGGGACCAAACTTGACATTTTATGAAAGTTCAGGGACCTTTTCTGCCATTTAACAAAAGATTTATTCAAGGACCATTTTTGACAATTTAGAATATTTCAGGGACCTTGAATAACATTTTTCTTTATTTTGTTTTACCAGGGACTGTTGTTGACAACTTTTGAAACTTGGGGGACTAAAACTGCCAATTATGCAAATTTGATACGTTTTTCACCAGATTTTGATATTTTTGCATTTAAAACACATAAAACACTTATTTGTGATATTTTTATCATTTTGATGCATTTCTGAGTGTTTTCAGATGTTTTTGCAGTTTAAATGGTACAAAAATGATGAGTTTTTAGACACTCATCAAAAACCAAATACAAAAATATAAAACCAGCAAAACAAAATAGAAAAATATAAAATCAACAAAAATCCATAAAAATTTGAAAAATCAGAAAATACCAAAAATATTGTTTTTCTCAAGACATGTCTTCTGATATCGATAACATCTGCGGTCTTATAAATGTCATTCAATAATGGCACGAGACCATAGATGAAGTTCGAGCAGGAGGTGTAAATATTCTTTTGTAAACATGTCTCAAAATATGGCTTGCAGTTACTTCAGATTGTAACCCGTGCTTAAAACAATGGTTTGCTATTATTTATGATAGCAACCCATTCTTCAAGGAAGGAAAGTGCTGCGCTAAAACAATTTTCTTAAATCTCGTGCACTTATCCTAAAACAAAATGAGGAAAGTATGTCGATGGACTGCTGTTCCTACTCAAATATTTTTCCTTCTAAAATTCTTCAGAAAAATATTTGTTTTAACTGAATTGGTAGAAAATGAGTTGCTTGAAAAACAATCATTTTCAGAATGTTTATAAAATTGAAAACTCAATCAATGACTTCAGCGCTTTTAACCTTTTCAGAAAAATAAGTCATTGGTTGAGGGGGAGAATGTTTTCAAATTTACATCATCTAACGGACTTTCTTAATTATCCTACGTGCTTAATTAAAATATATAATTACCTATGTTGAAGGACTAGGTTTCTAGGATGTGATTGTTAGGATTAGATGATTATAGTTTGATGAACACATTATTCCCATACCTTATATGAACTGATTGATATGTTGAATTGACTTGAATTAGTCGATTGTTGTTTGGGTGATGTCGACCACCATATATCTGTATGTGTGTTCACTAACGTATGCAGGTATATTGGTATATAAGAATGTTCCCGATCCGGATCCCACAATTGAAGATAATTGGATGCCAAAAGGAAAGGGTAACTATATCTTGGGTTGACAAATGAAGAAACGGAGCTTAATTGGACCTCTATGAAGAGTTGGCATAAATGCAACATAAGAGGTCTCACTGCATCAGCAGATGGTTTTTCTTCTAAGTGATTGAAGAAACGGAGCTTAAATTTGACCTAAGTTGGCATTAAAATGCAACGTAAGAAGTCTCACTGCATCAGCAGACGGTTTTTCTTCCTGCCCTACAGCATCAACAGAAGCTTCTCAACCACCTAACGTATCTTTGTGCAGGATACCATTTTTAAACAATTTTGAAAAATTTGATTAAAATTGTTTTGAAAATGGAAAAATATTGTTTTTGAAAATAAATTGGATTAAATTTTGAAAATCACCGGACTTCATTTTATCAAAAATATAAGTCACTCAATCATCGACTACGGTCATCGATTGAGGGGGAGAGTGATTTAAAATATATTATTTTCATACAATATTTCTTCATAAAAGTCCCTTTGTACGTTAAAATGTGGTGATCTAAAGATTTAATGTTATGTCATGGTATGATTTTCTTTAAAACTCAAAGATCTGTCAAAATGAAATTTTTTCTGTTCTTGTTTGATTGTGAAATTGTTTTATTTTACTTGAAGATCTCTTAAAAACTATCATACCTGACACTAACAATCTTTAATGTCTAAATCTGTTCCTTATCTATCATTTTTCAAAATCAAGTCTTGCCACGTCTTTCCCCAAAATTTTCTAAATGATTTAAATCAATCGGGATCCAAAATCTGAATTGGTTTGAAGTTTTTGATCGGAGGAGAGATCGTGATTTAAATCTCAAATTAGGTTTTAAAGGGTAGTTGTTTCAAAACACTCATGCCTCCATGTGCCAAACGATTTCAAATATACAATGCACATGTTGAGGAGGAGCATTTAACCAAAAACCAGAAGAGTATTTAAACCACGCGCATTTTCTCCCATGTTTTCTAAACTTTATTAAATCACTTGGGATCCAAAATCTCAAAGGGTTTGATATTTTTGATCGGGGGAGAATTTGTGATTTAATAATGAAATTTGATAAAGGATGATCGATTTGATTCAAAAGTGCTAGTTCTCTCTAATATGTGCTAAACTCTTTCGTTTATCGATGCACATATTGAGGGGGAGCAAATGGTTTCTTAATGGATTTTGTATTCGTGGATGTGCTTCAAATGAACTCTTGCCTCTATGTGATAAAATAATTTCAAATATCCTACGCACATATTGAGGGGGAGAATTTACCAAGAAAATCAAATGGCTTTTTCTATGAAAATAGTGATCAAAGAAAATACTTCAAAGTCCTCTTGCCTCCATGTGCTAAACAATTTCTAAATCATATGCACATGTTGAGGGGGAGGTTTTCTAAATGATCAAAACTATTAAGGTACAAAATGCTTTGATCTCGTATCACAAGTACCTTGATTATTTTTCCAAATGATTTTTCAATTGGTTTCAAGGAAGAAATGAACTGTACCAAAAGACCGACCATTTTACTTTATGTATGGAGTTATAAGGATGGTTAGGTTAGGTATTCGTTCCCACGATCCGCCAAACGCGGAGGGATCTACCCAGGGACAATCCACTAGTTAGAGTAGAAGTCCTTAGGTATGATGAAAAAAGGAGAAAAATAAGAAATGGGAAGAGTGCGGACTGAGACAGAGCTAGTAATGGAATTAACCCAACAAGGTTCTAGTTATGAAGTCTCGGTAAGCACTGAAGGGGTTGAAGAATGAAAAAGAAATGAATATGAAAAGGGTGAAAAGAAATAGCCCTACAATAATTCAACAATATTCAGCATAAATAAATAATCCAAACAAAAACAATTTTAAAAATATACAAAACATAATATTTACATTCCAACTAAAAACTATCTACTAAAGTGTTTCGTATATGTTTTTTTGTTAGTTGTTTTGACTATCCAAATCTTGTATTCCAGTTTTTAATTATTCATCCGCATCACGTGCTATTTTTTCACACTTCTTGATTGATTATCACTTGTTGAAAGACAAAATAATCAATAACTTATAAACAAAGTATAGATCATATAATCAAAAACATACCTTCCGAATATCATAAACTTTTACAATGATTGTTTATTAATGAAATAAAATCAAAACATTTAAACAATATACAATAGCGTATAAAAACAATCATATATAAATTAATTATCAACAACATACCTTATGAATATCATATACAAAATAAAAAATATGGATCATATATATATATATATATATATATATATATATATATATATAAATAAATAAAAAAAACTTTTGCATCTCTTAAACGTCTTTGTGGCTGCATAACAATATAAACAACATGGATCATATATATAATAATAATTTTAGGAATTAGAAATTCCAGGTATTAAAGAGTCGGTCACCTCAAGTATATGTAATCGTTAGAAAGCCCGTAGTCGTAGTTATTTTAAGTTAAGTAGTATTTAGTTAAGTAACACCGTGGAGGACGGACGGGTCTTTACCCACTGTATGCCTGATCCACAGCCCGATGTGTGGCGATTTATGTAAGACTATAAATACTCTCTACCTTCCAAGGTAGAGAGTTGGAGCTCATAATAAGAATTTTCTTTCTCTCACTAAAGTTCCCTAAACCTCTAACTTTCTCTCTCTAGAATTCCACTTATTCGCCACCTTGTTGTTATGGTTTGATGTGTATGTGAAAACTAATATCCAACAATTGGTATCAAGAGCCATGGTTAGATCATATCTTGCACATCTTTGGATTTCTAGTGGTTTTTAGGTGGTTTTTGAGTTTGAAAAAGTTTAGTGGTTTTTGCATCATTTGGGTGATTTCTAGTGTTAAAGTTTGGATTTTGATAGTACTTTTATGTTTAGAATCATCACAAGTGTTTAGGTTTTGATTTGGTAAGCTTGAATCATCGTGGTTGGGTAGTTTTTGGATTGAAAAGTGATGTTTGTGTGGTTTTCTTGCTAGCGACTTGACATTCGGACTTCATTCTTCGTAGCGACTTGCTTTGCAATTTCGTGGCGAGTTACAGTTTTGGAGCTAGCGACTTAGATCTAGCGATTAACAGTACAAGTAGTGGACTCTCCACTACGGGTAGCGACTTGGTGGTAGCGACTTGGTCTGTAGCGAGTTGCTCTTTAACGACTTGTATCTTTAGCGACTTGAGTAGCGAATTGCTGCCAAAATTTTGCTAGCGACTTGAGGCTTAGCGAGTTACTACTTAGCGACTTGCATTTGTCTAGCGACTTGGGACTCTAGCGACTTAGTGGTGTAGCGAATTAGGTGTTAGCGACTTGGTGCATTATCTTCTAGCGACTTGGGTGATTGTTTACGGTTTTCTCTTGATTTAGTAAAATCCCGTGAAAGAATCTATTTCCCGGTTTAATCATAGAGTTATAAAATCCCGTATAATCTGTTAACATGTCTACCAACGTTCCTACTATCATCTCCACTGTTGCCGAGGATGTTCAAGCAGCTGGCTCAGATACTCGTCCACCCATGCTTGAAAGAACTGACTACGATTCTTGGGCTCAACGAATCAGATTGTACTGCCTTGGAAAGGAAAATGGTGTCAACATTCTCAAATCCATTGATGAAGGACCGTATCGAGTTGAGACGACCAGAGATATACTTGACACTAATGAAGATGGAACTCCTATTTACGGAATGGACAGACCTAAAATGTATGATGAGCTTGATGATAAGGAGAAAAAGAGATTCGATGCAGATATCAGGGCTTCTAACATTGTTCTTCAAGGTCTTCCTAAATACATCTACAAGCTGATCAATCACAACACCGATGCAAAGGCAGTATGGGATAATGTCAAGATGCTTCTCTCAGGTTCAGAATTAACTATGGAAGACAGAGAATCACTACTCTATGACGAATTTGAACACTTCAAGATGAAACCAGATGAGAGTGTCTATGAGTACTATGTGAGATTTCATAAGTTGGTGAATGACATGAGGAACATCAGAATGACTATGCCTAACATTCAGCTGAACTCAAAATTTGTGAACAACATGAATCCCGAATGGCACAAGTTTGTCACCTCTGTGAAGCTCACTAAAGGATTGAAGAATACAAACTATGAGCAACTCTATGCCTTCCTCCTTCAGAATGAGAGACATGCTATGTTTGAAAAATTGGTTCTCAATCAGTTCAAAACCAACCAGGGAGAGACAAGCTCGTCCAATGACTCAACTGCCTTCTACTCAAACATTGGAATCACAACCAAAGCTTCATAAGTCATACCCTAGGGTAATGGTAATCACAAACTCATTCCTGATCCTATGTTCAAACAAGCTGATGCTGATGCACACGTGGGTAACTTCATTAATCAACTAGCTCTTCTGATTAGTCAAAACATGAATTCTCTCCCACAAACCAACAACAACCTCAGAACTGCATCTAACCCACACAATCAAGCTACTGTTAAAGATGGAAGGATCGTGGTGCAACCAGTTCAGGAAAGACAGTATGATCAGGGAAGAGGTGGAGCTGGTAGAGGTTATGTTGGCAACCAGAATCGAGGAAGGAATGGTAACCAAGGTCAAGCTAAGCCGATCAAGTGTTATAACTGTGGTGGTGAGGGACACATTGCAAGAAACTGCACTTCTCCAAAGCGTCCACAGAATGCTGATTACTTCAGAGATAAGATGCTGCTTGTACAAGCTCAGGACAATGGTGCTGCATTGGATGAAGAGGAATTGCTGTTTCTAGCTGAGGGCAATGCCAAGACCTATGATGCAGATGTGGATGAGCAGCCTATTCAGGAGATAGGTCACAATCATCAGAATGCCTTTCAAGTCGCTGATTGTGATGCATACGACTCTGATGTGGATGATGGACCTACGGCACACACAATCTTCATGGCTAGCATCTCTCCAATGGTTTCTCCCAAGGTCTCTTCTTCACCACAAGCTGGCCCATCCAAAGACAAACTCATCTCAGAGGTATTAAAACTATACGATGATGCTGATGTGCAACAGATGCATGACAAAGTACAATCAACTGAAACTTTTGAATCAAATGTTGAAAATATGGGTAACATCGATATTATCCCATATGATCAATACGTGAAACAAAGTGAAAGTGAAGTTGTACCAAGTGATGCATCTTCTGCAGTCAACAATGACTATGTTTTTGATGAATACACTGCATGTGCCCCTGATGATTCTGTAATTTCTGAACTAAATGTCTATAAAGAACGTGTTGCTATTTATGAACAACGTGCAAAATTTGAGTTGACCACTCGTGAGCAGGAAATGGATGACCAAGTGCGTACAGTCATTAGAAAAAGTAATTTTAGTGAAGAAGTATTGAAACAAGAATTAAATTCCTTACAAGAAAAGCTTTCTAAAACTGCTAAGCAAAAACAAGAACTTCAAGAAAATGTGAAAATGCTTAAGCAAGAATTTAATGTAAAGGAATCAAAACTCTTGAAAGAATTTTCTAATCTGAAAACTTTGAAAAACAAACTTGAAAACAAGTTGTACATACAAGGGAACACCATTCAGACTGCTCACATGATCACTAAGCATAGGGTCTTAAGCGATAAGCATAGCATTCCCCTTGTTAAGGAACCAAATCCAGAGGTCATTAAAAGGGCTAGAAATGCTCATAAGGTTCTTTATGATGGCAATGAAATCCTTAAACCTAGACAGAAACCTAGTTGCGTTGAGTGCACTGAGGAAGATAAGAAATCAGATGAAGTCACTAGGGAAAGGATGAACAAAAAATTAGATGATCCTAAATGCAAAGAGAAAAAAGTAATTATCACTCCCCATGACTACAAGAAGGAAAACTGGATTTCCTTGAACATGTTTAAGCCTCAGACATTGTTGACTCCCGAACAAGTTTTCTGGAAAAAGGATTTAGATAAGCAGAAAGCTGAAAATATTGTTGAAACAAACCCTCCCCTATGGAAAATGCCTAGAGCGACTGTGTATCCTCCTAATACACCAATGCATCTTGTTCCTAGAACAATTGCCACTAAAATCAAGACCTTAATTAGCCAATATGTTATATTTCAACTATTTGTTGATTTTGAGAAAACTTGCAAGAAAAGGATCACACCCACTGGTATTACGGAAGGAGAAAGGGGTTTTGAGCAAATGAAAGAATGTTATTTAACTGAGGTCACGCCTTTCTTTAAACTTTTGAAAGATCACTTTGAGAGTCTTAAAAAGGGGATAGAAACTGATATCAAGGGAATGGAAAAGGAATTTGATGCAATGATAGTTGAAGTTAGTGATTATGAGCGTGCACTAAAATATAATGAGATTGAGAGGAAGAACTTGCACACATTAAATGAGACTCTTATTACTGAATGTGTTGCTCAAGATATGTTTTTCACTGCTTCAAATTGCTCTATTAATGCTTCCAAATTTCATGAACTATCTGTTGCCCTGAAAGTCTCCCATGATCGTGTCATTGAGCTTGAAAAAACTAATTCTAAACTAAACGAGAAAATTGAACTGGATGATCACGACAATTTGGTTAAACATTTCTCTAAACTAGAAGTTGAGCATTTTAATTTACAACTAAAATATCAACATCTTAAAGAAAATGTCAAAACTTCAAATATCAAGACATCATCAGATGCTCCAGAGTTTGATGCAGTTTTTCAAATTAACAAACGTGATGAACAGATTCAAGCTCAGTGCAACACGATCAGAAAGTTGAAAGCCCAAATCTCTCAATTAAAGGGTCAAACGAACAATATGACAGGCTCCCAAATGCCTCCTCCTTTAGATTCTCAGAATTCTCAAACGTTTCATCTTCAAAACCTAGTAAATGCTTTACAAAAGGAAAAAGAAAGTTTTCTAGAAGAAAACGAAAAGGTTAAACGTCATTTCAATGAGTTATTTGAATCAATTAAGGTCACTCGTAACAAAAATAACGAACAAATAGCTTCATTGCAAAAGGAAATTGAGAATCTGAAGAGTCAGGTAAAAGGGAAAATGCCAATGACCAATGGGGAGAATGGTGGATCAAAGGTTCACTCTTGTAATAAATATGCTTTGTCTGTGACATATGTCCCTCCTCATCTAAGGAACAACAAACTTGCTATTCAAACATACTTCTCATCCCTTAAGGATTGCCTAGAATGTCTGCGTGAGATTGTTGAAGAGGATAAGTTAGAGAAACCTCATGATAATGCAATTGGACATGCATGCTTATATGCCAAACAATCTCAAGAAATCTTAGAATGCTTGATCACAATATGCCCAAAGTCATTAGGTGAGAGAGTTAATCCTTTGATTCCATGTTCGATGCCTATTGCCAAGTCTGATATTCATTCTAAGCCCAATGCTATGAAAGAGAACTCAAGTATGCCTTCTAGGAGTACAAATCCCAGCACTTCTAGTTTTTAGAAAGTGAACCTTAGTGTGCCTACATGTAGTTCAGATCCCAGTACATCTAAACAGGTGTTGCAAAGAGTTGTAAAACCCACTAATGTTCCCATTCCCTCTACAGGAGTAATCAGTGACATTAAACGGAGCAAGTCAAAGTCTCAAGACAATACAAGGAATGATAGGACCTCTCAAGCTAAGAATGTGCACTGGAAGAGAGTAGAAGAACAATCTAGGAACTTTAAGCTTGAATTGAATAAAACGAATCGTGTTGATTCTAGTATTAGCCATAGGCGTACTGTAATTAATTCGAATTCCGATACTATTTGCAAACCTTGTACTGATGTCTGCTTGAATTCTGTTTCTAATCATGAATGTGGTGTTAATGTTCTGCCTAATGATGTTAATTGTCCAGTTAATATTGTTAATGCTAAAATTCATGCTAAGAAGGCTAAAAGGCAAAAACGAAAGAAAGTTAGAAAACAGTGGAAACCCACAGGAAGAACATTCAGTAAAATAGGATTTTATTGGATACCTGTTGGTCATAAGACTAATCAGATAATGCCCACTAGAAAATGGATGCCTACTGGTAGAATTATTCCCTTAAGAAGTGATCACACTATAAAAAGGGATAATACAGACACTAGTACTGCATCTATTCACAATGATTCCATTGCCTCACTTTCTGATATGAATGCTTCTATTTCTGATGTGGGTGTTCCAACCATTGTAACTAACGAAATGGAACCCATTCTTGCATGGGGATCCCAATTATCCAGTTATCCATTCTTGTCTGTGTTCAACTGCAGATCGTTCAAATGGTTCTGTGGTACCTGGACTCAGGCTGTTCCAAGCATATGACTGGAGACCGGTCGCGGCTCATGAACTTCGTGAGCAAATTCATCGGGACTGTAAGATTTGGTAATGATCATTTCGGTGCTATTATGGGTTACGGAGATTACGTTGTTGGTGATAGTGTCATCTCTAGAGTTTACTATGTGGAAGGTTTGGGTCATAATCTGTTCTCTGTTGGTCAATTCTGTGATTCTGATCTAGAAGTAGCCTTCAGAAAACATACCTGCTTTGTTAGAGATCTTAATGGTAAGGAACTGTTAAAAGGAACTCGTGGCTCAAATCTTTACACCATCTCTATCGATGACATGATGAGAGCTTCTCCAATCTGCTTGTTATCAAAGGCTTCAAAAACAAAGTCATGGTTATGGCATCGTCGTCTCAATCACTTGAACTTCGGCACTATCAACGATATTTCCAGAAAGGACTTAGTTGTAGGTTTACCTAGACTAAAGTATGAAAAGGATCATCTTTGTTCAGCATGCCAACTGGGTAAAAGCAAAAAGTATGCCCACAAATCCAAACCTACAAACTCAATTACAGAAGTTCTTCATACCCTTCATATGGACTTGTGTGGACCAATGAGAGTGCAGAACATCTTTGGTAAGAAATATGTGTTGGTTGTGGTTGATGATTACTCTAGATTCACCTGGGTCAAATTCTTAAGGACAAAGGATGAAACTCCTGATATCATCATCAAACTCATCAAACAGCTGCAGGTTCAACTCAACAAAACAGTCAGAATTGTCCAAACAGACAATGGAACTGAGTTTGTTAACAAACAACTTAGTGACTTCTATGAAAGCATTGGAATCAGCCATCAAAGAAGTGTTCCACGAACTCCTCAACAGAACGGTGTTGTTGAAAGACGAAATCGAACCCTTGTGGAAGCCGCTAGAACAATGCTGATTTACTCAAAGGTTCCAATGTTTCTCTGGGCTGAAGCTATAGCCACTGCATGCTACACACAAAATCGTTCTCTGATTCACACTGTTCATGGAAAAACTCCATATGAACTTGTCCACAACAGAAAACCTAATCTCTCTTTCCTTCGTGTGTTTGGTGCATTGTGTTATCCAACTAATGAGGGACAAGACTTAGGCAAACTTAGAGCTAAAGCAGACATTGGAGTATTTGTAGGGTATGCTTCAAACAAAAAGGGATACCGAATCTACAACAAAAGAACCCGAAATATCATGGAAACAATTCACGTTACGTTTGATGAGCTGACCGGTCAAATGGCTCCTGGACACTCCAGTTCAGGACCCGCACTTCAAAACAGTCCCATTGGTTCATCTCTTGTTCCAAACTCTTCTCAAGAAACTCCATATGTACCTCCATCTGAAGATGATTTAAGGAAATTGTTTGATCCCATGTTTGATGAACTTTATGATCCAAGTACTAATGAGGTGTCGATTCCTACAACAGAGGCTACTCATATTCCTATGAATGAAGGCAATCCCTCAGTCTCAATATCTTTAAGTCAAGAAGCACCTGCTACTGATCCTTCAGTCTCTTCAACAAATCATCATTCTTCAAATGTACATCATGGAAATGTTTCTGGCATCAATGATGAAGTTAATCCCTTTGCTACTCCTGAAGATGCTCCATTTGAAAACATATTTGCTCCTGAATCATCATCAGAACCATCTTCTTCAGGAGACATCGACTCAGCTACCTCAGTCCCTCAACAACTGCCACATGAACACCTCAGAAAGTGGACTCACGATCATCCATTAGACATCATCATTGGAAATCCCTCTCGTCCTGTATCAACCCGGAAACAACTTGCAACCGATGCCTTATGGTGCTTCTTCAACTCCGTACTATCTAAGATCGAACCAAAAGATGTTAAAACCGCCATGAATGAAGATAGCTGGTTCAATGCCATGCAAGATGAAATTCATGAGTTTGATCGACTTGATGTATGGGAGTTAGTACCTGCTCCAGACTGTGCTATGATTATAGCTCTTAAATGGATCTTCAAAGTGAAACTTGATGAGCATGGTGATGTGTTGAAGAACAAGGCTCGATTAGTTGCTAAAGGATACCGTCAAGAAGAGGGTATTGACTTTGAAGAATCTTTTGCTCCTGTTGCTCGAATCGAGGCAATCAGAATCTTTCTGGCTAATGCTGCTAGTAAGAACATGGTAGTCTATCAGATGGATGTGAAGACGGCATTTCTGAACGGAGATCTTAAAGAAGTCGTCTACGTCAGCCAACCTGAAGGATTTGTGAATCAAGAGCATCCTACTCATGTTTATCGTTTGAAGAAGGCTCTATACGGTTTAAAGCAAGCTCCTAGGGCATGGTATGATACACTGTCAAAGTTTCTTCTATCAACCGGATTCAGCAAAGGAGCAGTTGATCCTACATTGTTCACCAGGAAGTCAGGCAAACATTTAATTCATGTTCAAATTTATGTTGATGATATCATTTTTGCCTCGACAGACCCAATGGAATGTGATCGTTTTTCGAATGAAATGAGTTCAAAATTTCAAATGTCAATGATGGGACAAATGTCATTTTTCTTGGGATTACAAATTTCACAAAGTCCCGGAGGCATTTTCATAAATCAATCTAAATATGCAACAGAGATCTTAAAGAAATTTGGATTTGATTCAAGTGACCCTGTTGACACCCCCATGATTGACCGAACCAAACTAGATGAGGACCACTCAGGGATCATGATTGACCAAACAAAATATCGGAGTATGATTGGATCCCTGATGTACCTCACTGCTAGTAGACCAGACATCTTGTTCGCTGTTTGCATGTGTGCTAGATACCAGGCTAAGCCTACTAAAAAGCACCTTGAAGCAGTTAAACGGGTCTTTCGGTATCTCCAAGGAACCATCAATATGGGTCTTTGGTACCCGAAGGACACCGGTATGTCACTAACGGCCTATGCAGATGCTGATCATGCAGGTTGTCAAGATACTCGTCGAAGTACGTCTGGAGGTGCTCAGTTTTTGGGTGATAAGCTTGTGAGCTGGTCTTCAAAGAAGCAAATGAGTACTTCTATTTCCTCTACAGAGGCTGAATACATAGCCATGTCATCCTGTTGTGCTCAAATCTTATGGATGAGATCTCAATTATCTGACTATGGCTTTGTATTCAACAAAATCCCTCTGTACTGTGATAATAAAAGTGCTATTGCTCTGTCATGCAACAATGTTCAACACTCAAGAGCAAAGCATATCGACATTCAACATCATTTCATCAGGGAACAAGTTGAAAAAGGTGTGGTGGAACTCTATTTTGTGAGGTCTGAATACCAGTTAGCTGACATCTTCACCAAAGCTCTTCCAAGAGAACGTTTTGAGTTTATTCTTCCACGTCTTGGCTTGAAAAGCTTTCAACCAGAAACACTCAAACGTCTTCAGGAGGATGTCGAGGAGTAAAGGTCTATCTTAATCTATCTCTTGTATATATCTTTTCGAAAAATCAAAATACAAAATTATAAAACCCTCAAAAATCAAATAGAAAAATATAAAACTTTCAAAATCCATAAAAATTTGAAAAATTCGAAAAATCTTCAAAAAAAAAAAAAAAAAAAAAAAAAATTTGTCATTTTGTCATGTTTCTCTCGATTCGATAATATCTACGGTCTTGATGTTGTCATTCAAAGAATGACACGGGTCTTTAGATGTTGTTCGAATCTTTATATAAAAATATATATATATATATATATATATATATATATATATATATATATATATATATATATATATATATATATATATATATATATATATATATATATTTGGGAGAAAGAGAAAGAAATGGTTTATTGTCATTTCAGGCAGTAACCCGCTTTTAAAAGAAAGAACAGAGCCATGTTTTACCATATTTTCAAATTCCATGCTCTGATTCTATAAACATTTATCTGCTGAAAACTAACTGCTTTGAAAAATAACTCGGTCTCTATTTTTGATAATCATCAGGACTTATTTGTCAAAATCTCTATCTCTCAATCAACAACCTATGTCATTGATTGAGGGGGAGAATGATTTCAATTAAATTAAAAAGTTATTTGGCTTTAAAATGTTTTCAAAAGATAATCATGCATGTTTTATCAATGGAGTTTAAAGTCGTAAAATCCGATCCTTATCAGTTAAGTCGCTTTCATTATCAAGTCACAATTCTCCTTAAAAGCTTTCAAAATCAATTTAAATCTATAAGAGATCACAAATCTCAAATGATTTGATAATTGTGATCGGGGGAGAATGTGTGATTTAAATTGGATTTAAACTGATTATTCGGTATATGGTTTTATAAGGATGTACATGTTGACCTTCCCACATGTGACAAACGATTTCAAATTTTCAATGCACATGTTAAGGGGGAGCATCTATCTTAAACCTATGATTTGAAACATGATCATTTATCTCAATGTGCAGGTTCCCTCTAGTATGTGCAAAACTCTTTTCATACTTAGATGCACATATTGAGGGGGAGCAAACTTATGAAAACCTCATCCTTCCTGGAAATGCTTTATCTTCTTGATTTGATCAGGGAAGTGATGTTGATATCTTTTAGAAAAAGGTAATCAATGAAGTAAATTCTTCCTCTTGCCTCCGTGTGTAAAACGATTTCAAACATTTGATGCACATGTTGAGGGGGAGCACTTGTTCTAAAAATATCAAAAACAATTCAGGTGCAAAATGTTTTGATAATATATCATAAGTATCTGAATTGATTTTCAAATGGTTTTCAATTGGTTCCATATGGCAGATGAACAATACCAAAAAGACCGACCAACTTTACTTTATGTATGGTGATATAAGGATGATAAGGTTAGGTTTTGTTCCCATGATCCGCCAGAACCGGAGGGATCTACCCAGGGACTATCCACTAGTTAGTGTAGAGTTCTTAGGTATGATGATAAAAGGAGAAAAATGAGGAATGGGAAGAGTGCAGACTGAGACTGAGCTAGTACTGGAATAAACCCAACAAGGTTCTAGCTATGAAGTCTCGGTAAGCACTGAAGGGGTTGAAGAATTAAAAAGAATTGAATGAGAAAAGGGTGAAAACAAATAGCCCTCCATTTATTCAACCTTAGGGCAGAAACCGGGTTCAATTCATATGCTACTGATGGTAACATCGGTATTGAAGACAAGACGTCATGGACCCAGTGACGCACTGCACTTCAACTTTCCAAACCACTCAAGTTCCTCTTAAAAGGACTTGTTTCATTCTCACGGGGAACCGACATTATCTATCGACTTTCTCTTAGAGATTGTTGATATTGAAGAAGGAGACCCTCTCCCTAGTCTCCGGCACAGGATCCAAATATGCACAAATTGAGTCTAGAGCCACGAGATCATCAATAAATCTCATTAGGACACTGTCAATGAAGACTCTCTGTTTCACACAATGTGGAAAGAGAGATTATATCTTGAGTCCTACGCATTATCCTTGTGGTATTGCCAGAACATCTGAGTGATGTGTTATCATATTCACAATGAAGATGGAAAGCCTTCTGGAGCCATCATCAAACAAGCTCCTGGTAGGTGGCATGTGAGATCTATTATATAGATCAACCATGTGACAACTGAACAGAAACAATGGGGCGATTCAATCTCTTGAATCAATCCTGGTTCAGGATATGGATTGACGGATACCTTTGAAAAACCGGTCTTTGTGCTTAACAACTCTTTTCTGTAGCACATCGACCGTGTACTCATTTTTCAAACCAAAAGGTGTTTTTATGATTGATAATTGATTTTCAATAAAACCTTCGTTGTATTGCAAAAACAATTTCTATTGAGCAATACACGATTGTTTTTCAAATCTCTTTTCATCAATCAGTGGACTTGAAATTCGCTGGTTCACTCACTCCGTGTTGTCTTCTTTGAGACATTCCGGTTTGAGAACAGCTAGAGCAGCTGCGAAACCCTGTCAAGGAGATTCTTCAGAATTATACCTATTCACAGGCAGTACTTGTACTGATCAACGGGGAACCGTGGGCTGTGTACCTCAATTCAACGAAAGTGATCAAAGACACTTTCGTGCGATTTATTGCTAACTGTTGTATGCAGGTACGCCCGACGTTTGCAGCTGATCAGAATGAAGTGGTCAATCCATAGCCGCATGCTCACTCAACACATTCAACTCAACAGAAATCATGATTAGTGCATCAATGACTCTGATATTTTCACTCCAAGCTTCTGCTTCGCTGCTGCCAATATCATGATTCAACAAAAGCTTCCGCTACTCTGATGAGAAGATATCATGATCCAGAATGTGAGCATGTCGGTCCGAATGTCACAACATCACATAATACCAACACCACAATGGATGTCACAGAGATCTTTGATTGCTGATAATCTCTATAGCTGGCTCAAATTTACTATCACGTGGATCAGTAAAAGACCTCCACTTGAAGTAACCAAACTTGCAATGTGAAGAGTCAATGACTACGAGCTTCGGAACAAAGGACTACATCAAGAATGCAAGAACAATTTTTTTAATGTAATATCTATTTGTATTCAATGTAATTTTGGTACATGATTGAGGTGACCTCCCTTAGGGGGAGATTGTTAGGAATTAGAAATTCCAGGTATTAAAGAGTCGGTCACCTCAAGTATATGTAATCGTTAGAAAGCCCGTAGTCGTAGTTATTTTAAGTTAAGTAGTATTTAGTTAAGTAACACCGTGGAGGACGGAAGGGTCTTTACCCACTGTATGCCTGATCCACAGCCCGATGTGTGGCGATTTATGTAAGACTATAAATACTCTCTACCTTCCAAGGTAGAGAGTTGGAGCTCATAATAAGAATTTTCTTTCTCTCACTAAAGTTCCCTAAACCTCTAACTTTCTCTCTCTAGAATTCCACTTATTCGCCACCTTGTTGTTATGGTTTGATGTGTATGTGAAAACTAATATCCAACAAATAGAAAGCATAACTTCTGAACCTCCTAAAGTTTTACCATGATTATTTACTAATGGAATAGAATCAATACAAATAAACATTATACAATAACTTACAAAAACAATCATATATAAATTAATCAATTAACAATATGAATCATATATATATATATAATAATCAGAAACATACCTTCTAAATCTTCTAAACGTCTTTGTGTCTGCAACATACATTCTAAATATATAAATTAATCAATAAACAATATGGGAAAAAATAATCAAATGACTTATAAACACAATATAGATCATATAATCAAAAACATACCTTCTGAATATCATAAACTATGAATCTCCTAAACGTCTTTGTGGCTGCATAACAATACAAACAATATAAAGAATATGGATCATATATATATAATAATCAGAAACATACCTGTTAGGTCACTAGTTTTACAACACAAGCTTAATAGAAAGAGATAAAGGCGATTGAACAATATATCAAACACACACACACGTAAATATTGTAACCGGTTATGCGTAGAGTGTAGTGAAAGAAATAACTTGAACAACGAACCCAACAAGTGAGGGTTATTACATAGTATTTATAGGCAAGGAGCTAGGGCAACACTCCTACTCCTTCCCTTTTCCTTATTGGACATGGGCCTAAGCTTATGGGCCTTCTACATAAGCTAGACCTTAAACAAACATAAAGGCCATAATAAACTACCTATTACATATAAGTAACTAACACTTGAATTAAGGTTTAGGAGTGATTCCAACAATCTCCCCCTCAAGTGTTGGTGCTGAAAAACGGTGAAGGCGTTGATGTAATAGTAGTTTTGACGTCTTCGGACATTCTTCTTTCTTGTGAGAAGAATTGCCTTGATTCGAACAATCTCCCCAGTGTAGAGAGATAGTTTTCTTTGAACAGTTATGCTTTGATGTCATCTTTAAATTTTTTCTTTGATCATTGTTCTTTGTGATAAAAGTGATAGTATGTTGTTGTCTGCATCAAGTCTGCCTCAGGTCTGCTTCGCCGCTACAGTGTCTCCACGTCATTCTTCATCATGCTCACACGCTCTTTGACGTTGGAATTCAGTACTGATGAAGTTCTTTAAGTCTTTAACTTTGTAGATTCTTTGATTTGACGAAGAATCATTCTGACTGTTGTGTTGCTTTTGGATAGAACTTCCATTAGTGATGATGTTGGTGTGAGCATGAGAAGAATCTGCACGATCATCCCGCTCCGGAGCTTCCATAAGAAGAAAACATTTAAAACGGTTAGTAATAAGTGGATTCCGGCACTTACAAGTTTGAACTTCGAGAGTGTTAACAACATAGTGTGAAAACACAACTCTAATTCTCATAAAGGCCGTTCCTGAACTGGAGTCCCACAAGTGAGATAACGCGATGTACCAAAGTACATCTACAGTTCAGATGAGTCGCTGAGGTACACCGAAGCATCACCTCACGACTGTAGACCGTTTGAGACACACTAAGCGTAATCTACGGGGAGTTACCGAAGTGACCTGCTGTCAGGGCTGTTTGATGTTGACCATGGCAGGAGTTTCCATTCAATCACTGAGGATCACAAATGTGAACCTCTCATAAATGTTCTCGACAGATTGCTAAGGTCTGTGAAGGACTCGATAACGTACCACTGATGTTCTTATTGTTGAACATCAGGTGATGAAATGTCAAGTGTACCTAAGAGATCTTTTGATGAATCTCGTGGCTCTAGACTCAATAGTGCGTTTTGGTTTTCCTGAGCGGAGACTAGGGAGAGGGTCTCCTTCTTCAATACCAGCGATCTCTAAGAGAAAGCCAATAGTTTACGTAGGGTTCCCTGTGAGAATGAAACAAGCTTCTTTTGAGAGAAACTTGAGTGGCTAAGAAGGTATAGTGCATGCGTCACTGGGTCCATGACGACTTTTAATCTTCAATTCCAGTGTCACTGAGTGACAACCAGTAGCATATGAATTGAACCCGGTGTCTGCCCCAAGTTGAATAATTTGGATGGCTATTTCTTTTCACCCTTTCTTTTGCATTTCTTTTTAATTCTTCAACTCCTTCTTTCTCCGATTCTCATATTCTCCTTTTTTTTATAATCGTACCTAAGGACTTCTAAGTACTAATTATTTGTGATGTCCTTGGGTAGATCCCTCCGGCTCTGGCGGATCATAGGACGATTATTCCTAACCTTAGTCACCTTATCACTCCATGACTAACCTATGTTGCCATAAAACCAATTTTCAAGAAAATCTCTCAAAGGGTTTGTAAATGAAAAACATGTTTGAACCACTGTGAGAGTTTTATCTTTTAGCAGAAATACTCCCCCTCCACATGTGCTTTAGAGTTTTGACGGAAATCTGCACTGTGTGGGAAGAGCGCGCACTTTTGAATTGATCAACTCAAGATAGACACTCCCCCGCGAGACACGGTTACGTTGCATAGTTAAAGAGTTACATTGTCAGCTTTTAGGTGACAACTAGCTCTAATAACTACCTTGAAGGTGTAGAAAAGCCTCGAAAGGTTGTCATACCCGTCAGAGTTCATGTCTACCAAGAGATTCTCAAATGGTACTTTCAACTCGGACAAATCCTTTGCGAGACACGTTTACATTACTAGAGAACTAGCTTGAAATTATTACCCGTCCCGGACAAGTCTTTTCGAGTTATAACAGTTTAGTACCGTCAATTCGTTGGTTAAGTCTATTACACAAAGATTCATTTGCATTTACACAACATATTTCTTATCACATAATTTTCTCCCCCTAAAAAATGGCATATAAAATGTTATTTTTGAAAAGTTGAGAATAAATATGACCATTTCGAGTGTTGCGGGAAGATGACCACTATGAACAGTTTGTGAACAAAGTTTTAATTCAAATACTCCCCCTCAACAAGTGATATAAACGGTTGAGGTGTTGAAAATCATACGGGGAAGTACTTGTCCTTTTGAGCAAAACCTTGAAAAATGAAAGGTTTGATAGGTTTTACTCAAAAGTAAGAAGCTTTCGCTCCTTTTATAAGGATTGTGGCACTGAAGCGTACCACAGGGTCCTTTCTTGACAAGAACGGGTTGTACACTGTTATGTGTGCACAAGCCATAAACATATATAATCACACATCCAAATTTATAATGAAAGAAGCAGTTCAAGGGCTACCAGGAAGTCCAGTGATGTTTCTAGGAGTGCGAACTAGGCGTTGATAGCCGGTGATGTTAATCCTGGGTCGACCACCAACAAAGCTTTCCAATGTTCTAAACTGATCCCTTCTATACAACCTTTCATCAATCATTTTGATGATCCTCCTTACATCCCTTCGATCCTGAGAATTCGATCGCTTAGGAGACCCAATCTTTTGACGTATATCCTTCAACCTATAAGCCAATCCGTCCCTAACCATCTTCAAAGTGTGATCCCCAAACTTGTGAAGATCACTACACGCCATTAAGCAATTTCGTTGAAGTTCACTGCGGTAAACGACGCCGAATGGTTTGCTGATGAGTGTATATTGTGAGAGCTGGTTGATGTCGGGAAGATCAAGCTGAGGTAGAGTGAAGTTGACACGGGTCTGATATGATTCAACTGCAAGCTGGAGATCTTCTACACGTTCTTTGATGACTATGCGTCTGATGAAGATGAGCAGTGACTTAATGAATTCACGTTGTACTTCAGTTGAAAATTGCCTCATGCGACCCTGTACTTTGGCAAGGTACATGTCTTCAATGTCGTTGATAGACAAATTATCAAAGTCAGCTTCAGAGAATGCATAATCCCGTTCATCTTGCCTTTTGACCACAATCTTTTTGAGAAAAGTGTAGTCCCATTTGGTCAAAAGATCAACGTGTTTGATGGCAACGATATCCTTAGTACTGAACACTGCATGTTGAGACTTCTGAACCTGGCAGCTTCTGTAGTAGATTCTTCGGCGTTTCGGCCAATGATGAATCCCGTACATTGCATCTCGGTCGTATGCTTCCACTTTGTTGGAGAACAAGTGATTAGCTCTTTCCTCGATAGCTATTCAGTTTGAGTATATGGCTGCTGGGAATGGAAGTGTCAAAGTTGTAGCGTATTTCCTTGAGCCATCGCCACCGTGTAGAAGAAATTCCAAGTCTTTGTTGAAGAAATATCTGAAGGGAATCCTAGGTTCATCTGGTTGGCCAATTGTTGGTAGAGGTTTAGACCAGTCGGTGTAATATGGAGGATTGTCCCGTTTGGTGAAGTCGATGTTTGCTTCTGGGTTGAGCCAATCCATGTTGTTAGACATAGCTCGAGCAATGTTCTCAAGGTGATATTCGACCTCGATGGCACTTTCCGAGCTATCTTTCCATAGTTGAAAAGCTTCATTCTTAATTCGCCTCAACTCAGATTTCGTCATCTTCTTTAATCGGAATTTTTCTTGCAGTATCTTAGCATGCTCCAATGTATTACCGTCTACCAGATCTTGACCTTCAGCAGGGTAGGGAGTTGAGTTAACAAGTGTAGAGAACCATTCAAATTCCTCTGTTTTATCGTCATCTAGCCATGATACGACGTCAACCATGGGCGCCTTCTTCTTCTGTTTCTTAGGCCTAGATGAGGATTCTGGTTTCTGAACTTGTTTGGGAGAGGTGGGTTGTAGGGGCTCACGGACTTCCTCATCGTCACCACCCGTATACTCAAAGTGATCACCGGTTTTCTGAGTCTCGGGTGGTAATTCAGAAGAATCCTGAGGCTTATCAGTAGAAGAGCGAGGAGGTGACCTTTGTTGTGCAGGAGTCCGTTGTGGTAGAGGTTGCATCGAGTACTGAATAGAGGATGATTCATCAGACTTCTTTGTGCGTTTGGGCTCTTTCTCCTTATCCTGATCTTTGTCTTCATCATCTCTTGAACGTTTGGGCCTAACAGCTTCTTCTCGGAATGAGGACCTGAGTTGGTATTCCAGTAGAGCTTCAAACAGTTTAGCTTCGTGTGAGGCAAACGTTGCAGAGCGTTTCGACATTTGCGCTACTAGCCGGTTCACCAATTCATCATCAGAGAAGATTGTAGATTCAACTGGATTGATGCTTAAATTCATCGGAGTTGATTTCATGGCTTGTTTGGCTAGATGCAAGAGATTTGGATACAGTTGTCTGTTATACATCTCTTTTGTCAGTTTCGGAACGACTTCCATAAGGAACCGGTGAGTGTATCCTTTGATCATTTCATCCATTTTCCCTTGAAGATCATCTTTCATGAGCTTCTGGACATACTCCCTTTCATCTTGCATCTTGTCGATATCATCATGAATGTACTGTATCTGATCAGCGTAGAAATTCATCTTCCTGTAGAGCATGTCTTTCTTTCTGACTTGTTTGACAGCATTCCCAATTCTTTTATGAGCATGAGATATCCAAGATCGAGTTGGCTTCTTCACTGATTTGGATGTTGATTTGGTTGATCTTTTAGATGGTGGTGGTGAAGAATGAGATGATGAATCTGATGATGAGGAGACATGAGGAGGCTCAGAGTCCTTTGGAGGTGCAGAAGTTTCCTCCTTAGACCGAGTTGGACTGTTGAGAAGATAATCATCATAATTCTCTTCGTTATTTTGTCCAGATTTGGCTTTTTCTTCCGTCTGAGCCTGAGATTCTTCACCAGTCTTTTCTTTCTCAGTCTTATCCTTTTTTGGTTCCTCAATGTTATAATCAGTAGACTCCTCTACAAGCTTTTGCTGCTGGACAAGAGTGGTGGCACCAGTTCCCTTATCGGGTCGATTAACAGCATCAGGATCTGGTGAAGTGTAGACACCACCACTCGACCCTCCGGGGCCACCCATTTGTTCTTGTACAAATTCTTTAGCTTTTTGAAGGTGTCTAACGATTTTAAACTTCTTCCTGTAGGATTTATCCAGTTGCTCTTCATCACTTTCTGAGCTTTCTTCATATGGCACAAGTACAGTAGTCTTCCCTTTTCCTAGGTCAGCTGGAGGACTAGGAGGTTTTGCTACTGAGGGAGGTGGTTCAGTTGCAGATTCAGAGTAGTGAACCTCCTCGTCTGATTGTGTATCTTCAGAGCTTTCGTCCAGTAGCTTTCTTGGTGGTTCAGGTGTAGGAATAGGAACAGCTTCCTGAGAGGGAACTTTCTTCTTTGGAGCAGGTTTCCTCTTTAGGACATTCCTTTGACTCTCTGTGCTTACTGCACTTCCAACACTTCCTCTTCTGGTTCTCCGAGTAGGTGTTCCAGAAGGTTTTTCATCGAGATGACCAACTTTGCCTTCTCTTACTGCTACCCGATACCTTTTATACGTTTCAAGCTTCTTGATTTGGTTAGTCAGTAGGTGATCAGGTAACACAACACCCTGTTTATTTGTTGACGATTCCTTGATTCTGTCAACATGTCATGATTATCGGGGTCATTGAGCCTCTTGGGGATATCAGGATGAAGTCCAAGTGCTCTCTGGATCAACAGTTTTGTGTATCTGACATAGGGAATCTTTGAGCCAAGCTTTTTGAGAAACGTCATCATGTCATCCCATATCAGTGCTTCAATTTCGATGTCCTTCTTGTTGATTAATGACCAAAATATTTGTAGCTCTATGAGCTTGGGATGCTCATAGCCACTGTCACGACCAGAGACTGATTTGGTGATGATGATGTAGAGGGTTCTCTACGGTTGAGGAATGTTCTTAAGCTCCACATGAGAATGCTTAGAGATAACTCCTGAAGCTTCATCATAGCCAATATCAATTAAGAATTGAAGAACTGTCTCCTCAGTAGGTGTGGCATAGAAGTCGGTTGGCACTATTTCTGGAATGAGAAGAACAGCCCGTAAGTCTGCATGAGTGATGGTAACTTTTTTGTGATTGAGAGTCATAGTCACTGCACTTTGACCCTTGATCCTTTGCATTGAATTCCAGAATTGTTGCATGTAGATCTCCGGTACTGTAGCAGAGTGTGAGAGCATGTTCTGGTAGGGATGATTCTTTAGAATATCCACAACAATGAGACAAGAAGATTCTGAGCATGTGAGGGTTTCAAAGTCAACCCTAAGGTTGTTCTTTCCAATCTTTCTAGGATAGCCATTAGGGAAGATGTCAGCAATTGTGAGAACTTCTGGTGCATCCACATTCATTTGAGCAGCCATGTCATGATCTGAAATAACATTAGCCAAAAGAACCAACATATCGAAAGACATAATGTTAGTCAACAGAAGGTTTTTATGGTCTAAGTATTGAATATACAGTGTCAAAGATTGTTACGAGTCCAAAGTCACATGTTTGTTCAATAGTCCAATGTCGTCGTGATAGGTTTCGTGGGTTAGTTAACTTTAAGTTTTAAAGTTTATGTTATCACTTATTTAACACAACATATTAAACGATTAAGTTTATTAGTTACATTATTGGTTTCGTGACGTTCTGATTCATTTATTTACAAGTTTGCACGCGTAACAATTCATAACGAAGGTTTGATCAAGGCTTATGCATATGAATAGTAGCTTATGCGTAAACAGGAGAGGTATACGCGTAGACGCAAGCTTATGCGTAGGATCCTGTCTTACGCGTAGGAACAGGGGACCTTATGCGTAAAGCTTACGCGTAGGCGTATATAAAACCTTACGCGTAAGGATTACTCGTAAGAGTAAGCCTTATGCGTAGAGTCACTTTTTACGCATATCCTTCACAGGATGCGCGTAGTCCCATTGTAGACCCTTAAACGTAACAGTTACGCGTAAAATTTCTCTTACGCATAACTTTCTACGCGTAAGGTGATCCTTATGCGTAGAGTAACAAAGACCTTGATTCTGAGTTTTAAGCGTAACAAGCCTGAAATAAAATCATCATATCATCAGTCTTAACACATATATTCATTTTAACACAGATTTATGTCATGAAAGCATATCAAACAGTTACGCGTAGAAAACCTTACGCGTAAGCCTAAAAAACCCTAATAGTTCAAGAATTACGCATAACAGTTCTAGCCATGGAAATTGCACCAAACGTTTTCTGGTAGGTCTTAGGTGTTGTGAGAGTCTAATAACTAAGTTTTAACATCCAACACGCAGTGAATCAAAAATACCCAAACTCAAGAACATTAAACCCTAATTCCTAATTCTGACTTAATTAGTGTTTTTGGGTTGTTATAGGGCCTGGATATCATCAATTCAACATGATATTAACCTCACAAATCAATCTTTTTGACCAAATACAATCACATTTGAAAATACCCAAAACCACGCATAAACCCTAATTATGAAAAACAATCAATTCGTGTTTCTGGGTGGATTTTGAGGATAAAACTAGTGTCATTGATGTTAAAGACATGTTTTGACACAATCTTTTTAACCACAAACACACACCAATGATTGTGTGTTCATACGCTTATGCGTAGAACACATAATCACACATATCTAACGATTTAGCCGTTGGATTTGCATAAAATTCAAAACCTTTGCTTGTAATAACGTTAAGATCATGAAAACACTTACACTTTGATGATCAAAAACACAGATTTCTTGAAAGTAACTTTAAACTTTTGGCAATTTTGGTCCCTCCACCTTTTCCTTTTTCATACAAAGCCATTTAACTTCCATTTTGGTTACCAAACAAAGATTTTAAGAAAGAAACTTGACGACACTCCCCCTCGACTTAAGAAAATAATGAAAGGTTATAAATTTTAGTTCGAGGAGTGTCATTGAACCAGAAAAATTACCACCATTGATAAAAGAAACAACCGGGATATGATAACATGCAAGTACACAGATGTTTTGAAACATATTTTCTCCCCCTCAACACTTGATCGGAAAAATACTGAATTTTGAAAGATTTGAGTGTTGACGGAAGAAATGTACTTGCCATGTTGAAAGAAAATTAGATTAGAGGAATATTTTTGTTGTTTTATCAGGTTTTATATTTTTGTATTTTGTTTTTGAAAAAATATTTACAAAAGATATTTTTGGTGTTTGACAGGTTTTTAAGACTGTTTTAGGAGGTCATCTAATTCCTCTTGAGTCAAACACCTCATATCAATCCGGTGGACCAACTCATTAAACCTAGCGGGAGGCAAGGCTTTGGTGAGAAGATCTGCCAATTGGTATTCAGTACCCACGAAGTATAATTCAACTGTACCCTGTTCCACGTGGTCCTTGATGAAATGATAACGAAGATCGATGTGCTTTGATTTCGAGTGCTGAACTGAGTTTCACCAGATTGCAATGGCACTCCGATTGTCGCAGTACATCGAGATTCTGTCAAATACGTAACCATAGTCTTTGAGTTGTGTTCTCATCCAGATGACTTGAGCACAACACGCGGACATGGCTACATATTCTGCTTCGGTTGATGACAGCGATGTACAATCCTACTTCTTTGATTGCCAAGACACCAGTTTATCACCAAGAAATTGTAGTGCTCCTGAAGTGCTTTTTCGTGAATCTAAGCATCCTGCGTGGTCAGCGTCTGAAAAATGATTAGTTCAAAACCAGAATCCTTCGGATACCAGATCCCTAAGTTAATGGTTCCCTTGATGTATCGGAGGATTCTTTTAGCCTCAGAGAGGTGGGTTTCAGTTGGTCGCGACTGATAACGGGAGCATAGATAAACGGCAAATACAATATCAGGTCTGCTAGCTGTTAGGTACATTAGAGACCCAATAATACTTCGGTATTTGGTGGGGTCAACTAATTTCCCATGTAAATCAGCGTCTAGCTTCTTGGTATGAGTCATTGGTGTGGCATAAGTGTCACAGGTTTTTATTCCAAATTTGTTTAACAATTCAAGGGCATATTTGGACTGACTCAAGAAAATACCACGGGGTGATTGATGAACTTGCAGTCCTAGAAAGAACGTAAGTTCACCCATCATGGACATTTCAAAATTTTTCTTCATTAGTTTTGCAAAAGCGATTGAAAACTTTTTATGTGTAGACGCAAAAATGATGTCATCCACGTAAATTTGAACAATTAAGATATGTGCCCCGTGATATTGAATAAAAAGAGTAGGGTCGACCGAACCTTTGGTGAAATTATTAGCAATAAGGAAAGATGATAGCTTATCGTACCATGCCCGAGGAGCTTGTTTGAGACCATAAAGAGCTTTGTTCAGTTTGTAGACATGGTTCGGGAACTCTGGATCAACGAATCCTTCGGGTTGGCTGACATAAACCGTTTCTTTCAGTTGTCCGTTGAGAAACGCAGTTTTAACATCCATCTGAAAGACCGTCATATTCATATGAGCCGCGAACGCGAGAAATATCCGAACAGCCTCAAGACGAGCAACCGGAGCAAAAGATTCTTCAAAGTCTATTCCCTCTTCCTGACGATAACCCTTAGCAACTAGACGTGACTTGTTTCGGATTTCGTTTCCTTCATCATCCAATTTGTTTTTCCAAATCCATTTGAGACCAATGACGTAGACCCCTGTTGGTCTTTCAACCAGTTCCCATACTTCAAGACGTTTGAATTGGTTGAGTTCTTCTTGCATGGATTCAATCCAGTTGTCTTTTGTCATTGCGTCTTTAATGTTTTTAGGCTCAGATTGGCAGACAGTGAGTGCATAAATGCAATGTTCACCATCTGTGTGAATAATATTTTCCAGAGGATGGTCTTTTGTCCATCGATATGTAGAGGGTTGATGTTGGTATACATTGTGCAGATTCTGAGGATTCAAATGGTTTGTTGATGATTCCGCGACATCAGGTGCAACAGTGTCATTAGCAAACGGGTTAAAGAATGCATTTGGATCAAAATCTGCAGGTGGGGGTACTTCATTAAGAATATCATCAGCCGGTTCATCATTGTTGGAAGCGGTTTGTTCAACTGTTGTGGTGGAGTCAACTGGTGGTGCTTCTTCAACAGTAGTTGTTGTAGCAGGTTTATCAGGTATAAGAGTATTATCAGGTTGAGCAGCGGAAACATCGGATACACCTGGAGCACGTTCATCAATATCGTCACTGAACAGAGGAGCAAATAACCTTTCCATTTGTTGACGATTAAGCTGGGGGCTTTGTTCAGCTGATGATGGGGGTTGAGGGAAGTTTAAACGGTTGTGACCGGGTTCTAAGCTGTTATACTCAGAAGCCATTTCCGTAAGTTCATCAAAATGAGCATGAATCATTTCCATAACCTGTTTTGTACGACGATTCCATATATGGTACCCTTTAGAATTCTCACAATATCCAATAAAGACTCCAATGTCAGCTTTGGCTTTGTGCTTTCCAAAATCATCACGATCATTATTCGGATAGCAAAGGGATCCAAATACATGAAAGTGTTTGAGATTCGGTTTATGGTTGTGGACAAGCTCGAAAGGTGTTTTGTTGTGGCGTTTTGTGATCATAGAGCGGTTTTGAGTATAGCATGCAGTAGATACAGCTTCTGCCCACAAGTAATCTGAAAGTTTAGCATTTATTAACATTGTTCTTGCAGATTCCACTAACGTTCGGTTTCGTCTTTCAACAACACCGTTTTGTTCTGGTGTACGTGCAATAGATGTCTGATGCTGAATTCCCACTTTCTCATAAAATGCACGAAGGGTTTGGTTAACAAATTCAGCTCCTTTGTCTGTTCTGATTTATCTGACGGTGTTTCGGAGCTGAACCTGTATTTTTGTGAGAAAGATGATGATCATTTGTGGAGCTTGGTCTTTGCTTCGAAGAAAGTAGACCCAAGTCCATCGTGAGTAGTCATCAACAATTACTAAGATGTAGCGTTTGCCATTGATCGTTTGCACGCGCATCGGGCCACACAAATCCATGTGAAGAAGATGAAGCACATGCTGAGAGCTGTGTTCCACCTTTGAAGGAAAATGAGCACGAGTGCTTTTCCCTTGTTCACAAGCTGAGCAAAGGTGATCTTTTGAATACCGGAATCGTGGGAGACCTTCAACTAGTTTGTGTCGAGCAAGGTTGGTGATGGTTTGAAAGTTTAGATGTGAGAGACGACGGTGCCATAGCCAGGATTTTGTTGATGTTGCCTTTGAAAGTAAGCAGATGGGAGATGAAGCAACCATGTCTTGCATAGAGATAGTGTAAAGACTAGAATTACGCGAGCCAGACATAAGGTCATTTCCTTGTAGATCACGAATGAAACAAGTTTTCTCCCGGAAAGCAACCTCCAAATCTCCATCACAAAACTGACCTACTGAAAACAGATTGTGACCGAGGCCTTCCACATAGTAAACCCTGCTGATTTCGATGTTCCCATTGATATAGTCTCCGTATCCCATGATAGCTGCGAAGTGATCATTCCAGAATCTGACAGTGCCAATGAAATTTGCAATAAAGTTTGATAACAGTTTAAGGTTGCCTGTCATATGTCGGGAACATCCGCGTTCAACAATCCAGAGAATGATCTGTATCACCTGCATTACACACAGACGACACAGATGGAATAGAAGTAGATGTGGAACCCGAAATGTTAGAGGGTTCCGGAGCAATGATAGTAGACATACACACATTGATGACTTTAGGCATCCATTTAAATCCTAGTGTGTTATATATCCATTTCTGCCATCTATAACTAGTATTTGCTTTAGTCTTAGTGAATGCACTAGGTGGTACTACATTCTTAGGAGGTGAAACTGGAGCTACAGGGACAGCCATGCTTTCCTTGGAATCTAAAGAAGGTGGTCTACCAAGCACAGACTTAGAATGATTAGTGGGCCTAGAGGTATTCCGATTCTTAGGATTCCGTAAACGAGAGATTATAGCTTTAGCAACACATTTGTCATGACAATCAGAATTCATACTTTTACGACAAATAACACAAGGTGCATCAGACTGAATATCAAAAGTACTTAAAGGTTTAGCATTCGTTACATCACTATTTCTATTACATTTGCCAGACGCAATATCTATAGTGGAAGCAACGTGAGTCTTATTCATAGTCCTAGGGTGTTCTTCTACTTTAGTAGTCCTTATTGATCTTTTCTTAGGTCGCAACTTCCTATTCTTCGATTGAGTGCTCCTAGGCTGTGAAGTGCGGACGTTTGGAAAAGATGCAACTATTCCTGTTTCAGTAGAAGGAAGCACGTTAGCAACTTGTGATTTGGCAGTAGGCATTCTAGGTTCACGATTACTAAGTGTTACTGGTGCTAATCTCTTAATGATGGTTGGCGGAAGTTGTTCATACTTTCCTAACATTTCTCTTAACTTAGAGATAGTGTGAATCAAATCTTGATTTTCAGAACGAATATTACCAGCAAAATTCATGACTTCTCTAGTGTGAGCAAGATAGTGATCAAGTTCGTTTGATGCTTCATGACGAGTCTTATTGAGTAAATCAAATATGACACCATATTCCTGTTTAATTTTTACAAGTTCTTGTTCATATTTTGAGATTTGACTTTTCAAAGACACGTTTTGATCATCCAGTTGCTCAATTTTAGGATCAGAAGATTTTGCAAGCAACTGAGCGATTTTGTTTTGAAAACCAAGTTGTTGATTGTGAATATCTTTTTCACACCAATTAAGACGACGTTTTTCATTGTAAAGTTCGTTAAGTAATCGTTCATTTTCAGCTTTTAAAGACTCGATCTGAAGCACATTATCAGTATTCTCAGCAGTTACCACAGAGTCAACATTATCAGCAGAGATATAATCAGATGCATGTGGCAAAGAATTGAATAACACAACATTATGGATATCAGCACAGATAACATCATTCAAGAGTCTATCAACATCTTTTCTCAACATTTTCTTTTTACGTTTAGTATTAGAAATAAATGTTTCTGTTTTCTCGAAAACGACCTTCATCACTCCAAGTTCCTTATGAAAGTCCCGTTCCCAAGACAATGCACAATTTTTCAAATTTTTAACATTAGGTAAAAGATTTTTCTGAAAGATGTCTCTTTGTTCTCGCGCCAGAGGCGATTGAAAATGTTGAACCTTGATTTCAGAATGATATTCTATCTCATGTTCTAAAGTTTTGAGGTCAGCCATGAAAATGTCAAAATATCTTAGAATTTTTTGATTTTCAGGTTTTGAGTTTACTTCACTAATGGAAGGTAAAGGACCATAAATTTGTGCATAGTCTGGTTGGGGATTAACATTAGAAGACTCAGACGTTTTTATGATAACTCTTGGTGTGTTAGAAGAATCCGTTGGTGTGACGAAAGTGACCGGTTTAGAATAATTAAAAGGTTTGTTGTAAACAACAGTTTTTAATTTTGATCAACTCTCATCTTCTGCATCTAATTCCTCTTGACGATGATATTCAACAACACTCATAACTGAATTATCAATTTTATATTCTGCACTGGAAACTTCAGGATTTGGTTTGAATGTTTTGGTTGAAAGCTTAGGTTTGTAATCAGCAAGATTCGGTCCATATCCATTTGGATTTGGTTTTAAAGTAAACTTTTCAATAGCAGTTACTGACTCACCATGTTTGTAAACAACAGTTTTAAACTCTTTAAGTTTGCGTTGCAAGCCGATAATTTCTTCAAGATGATTATCTATTCGGTTCATGGAATGCTTTTTGTATGCAGAGAACTGTTTTTGGCAAGTTAACAGCTCAGCCTTAGCTTTTTGATTTTCCAAGGTGAGAGCGTTAAATTGCTTTTTATGTTCATGTTTCAGTTGTTCTATCTCAGACAACAAAGCATTCTTCGAAGCGGCTAGATCACGCATCTGTCTCTCTAAATATTTTTTGTTTTGATGAGATTTAGTAAAGGCTGCTTCAAAACCTTTTTCACGTTTTTCTTGAGTTTTGAAAAAGTTGAGTTGCTTTTGTAAACATTCAAAATCCTTGGTTAATAGTGCATTTTTTCTTTTTAAGGTTTGATTGAATGCACAACATTCTTCAATTTGGGATTGCTGGTCTTTAAGTAAAAGAGCAAGATCTGGATGAGGCAAAAGTTTGGCTTGTTCAACGGGAGTCACAACATGATCATTATTTAGATCCTTAAGTATAACCACATAGTCAATTTGATTATCAAGGGAAACCATAAGGTCATCTTGATCGTCAAATGTAACTACGGGGTCTAGTTGAAAATCGTCAGAATGTGATGTAAATGACTCATTTTGAACATTCTGAGCCTTGCCGGATTCAGATGTTGGCGGAGATATTAGATCAGAGATAAATATGGTTTGTTCGGGTACCTGAGACAAGCCATCAGTGTCATACACTGGGCCTGTGTCACTCATGTCTAACTCATGCATATTAGCCATCAACATAACTGCTGCATTGGCCTGCAAGTCCTCCATATCATCATCTGAGTCTGCATTTGCCATAAAACTCTGTTCTTTGTCTGTGAGAGATCCACCAGCTTCATCCTTAAGAGCCAAAAGAAGAGCCTCTTTGAAATAAGCACTGCCCCTAGTCCTCGGCTTTGGGCATGCATTAGCCAGGTGTCCCTTCTCGTTGCAGTTGTAGCATCGAAGACCATTCAACCCATTCTGAGCATTTCCTTGTTCCACCACTGGAGCTCTGTTGTTATTCCGACCCACAGCATTAAACCCTTGACCACCGCCCATCTGACGACCATAACCACGATTCTGAACTTCAACTCGTCCATTATTTACAACAGCCTGATTTCGTGTGTTAGACGAGGAACGAATACGATTGTTGGATTTGTTGGTATAACGGCCAAAAGCATTAGCAATCATAACAAATCCTTGTTGCAATGCTTCGAACGGATCGATGTCCTCATTAGCTTCACTGACAATTGGTTGAGCATTGTTGTTGTTGTATGGAACCAATTGATTTTGTTGAGATTTTTGCTGTGAATGATCGTTTTGTGTGACAGAGGCAGTTGGTTGAGTTGCTTGTTGAGGAGGATAACTTTGTTGAGCATATAAGGCAAGTGGTTGATTTTCCGGATGTGTAGGTGGAGCAATTTGAGCACGGAGAATCCTTTCCCGATCAACTTCCTTTTCATGAGGCTTCAAGTAATCGTACAACAATCCATATGTAGAACGATGCATATTCTTCGCTTGACGGAGAAAAATGACATACTTCTCCTATTCAGGACCAAGACTACTCAGGAACTTAGTATTCACAGCAATTCTTGGCATGATGATGTTGTGTTTATCCAAATCATTGATGATGTCTGAAAATTGATGATGATAAGACTATAATGTCTCTCCAAGTTCAATCATGAAGTGTTCATAAGCCAAGTAAATTTTGGATTCCAAATCCTCCTGATTGAGTACATATCTTTCCATAAGAAGATGAATATGTTCCCACATTTCCTTTGCAGTCTTTTGAGCATCAACACTTCGAAGAATTGGGTTAGGTAATCCTAAAAGGATATATTGCATTACAAGCTCATCAGCTTCATAGTGTAGAAGTTCTGTTTGATTTAAATCTGCAATAGTAGCAATGTTCGTTTGTTCATCTCTTGGTGGATTAGCATTAGGATCTCCGGGTACAATGACAGTAGGCATCTCAAATGGACCTTCCAAGATAACCTTCTTTAAGAACTTTCCATGTGGCTTCTTCAGATCACAAAACCTAAAGAACCTTATCACCCATTGATCGTAGTTTCCTGGAGTGAGCATTGGAGGTCTATCAAGTGATCCAGCCTCATGAATTAATTGTTGGCTGCTTAAAGCTTAACACATCTTTGCAAACCAAGTGGGTTCCTTCATAGTGTTCCTTGATGGATGTTGATTGAAGTCATTTGTGTAGGGTTGAACTTGAAGACTTGGCGGTGTTTGAACCATTTATGGTGGAGGAATTGCTCCAAGTTGTGGAGTATGTTGTTGATTAAATTGTTGTTGATAAATTGCTTGTTGTTGATTCCATTGTTGATGTTGTGGACTTAGTTGTTGTTGTCGTTGAGAATAAGTGTAAGGGAAATAGTTAGAGTATGGTGGTTGTGACATGTTGAAAAAAAACTTGTGTTATTAAAAATGGATCTTTGTAGTCGAATGAACCTTTGTTGATGAAGTGTCCTTAGGCGTAGAAATAACTTATGCGTAAAAAAACCAAAGTTACGCGTAACAAAGAGAGTTACGCGTAGTTTTAGCTTACGCGTAAGTAGGGTAAGTGCACTAAAGTTATGCGTAGACACAAAGTTATGCGTAGAAAGTTAGGCGTAGGATTACCTTATGCGTAAGACTAGGCTTAGGCGTAAGATGAATCTTATGCATAGGATTTCTACGCGTAAGCTTTATGCTTATGCGTAAGTTTAGGGTTTTGCCCAAATGATCTTTTACACTATCACAGTGCAAAAGATATCCAAAGTCGACGTATTTTCAGGCTTATCCAAGCAAGAAAACACGGAGTAAACCACGAAAACGAAGATCAAACCAAGGAATAACTTACGCGTAATTTTAGGGTTTTGATACGCGTAAGATTACTCGTAAAAAATGATGTTGCCAAAATTTGTTCTAAACCAGATTTTTGTTATGGAATAGCCTCAATATCACCAAAATAACACAAAAGTGTGAAACTTGATAAATCAAAACAGCTAAACGGGTTACGCGTAGAACGACACCCACGAACAAAAACAAGCTTAAAAACTTAGATCCACGCGTAAAGTTTGAAACTTTTTGCCAAAAACAAGTATTTTAACACCTTAAAACGTTGAAAGTACAAGAATCTTGGATTAAAAAGTGTAAAAAACGAGTTTTTAAGCGAACCAAATATCACGTTACCTTTACGCGTAAGACCAAAAACTTACTTCAAAAGCAATAACGATTCACCCAACTATTTGTCTCTGATACCACTGTTAGGTCACTAGTTTTACAACACAAGCTTAATAGAAATAGATAAAGGCGATTGAACAATATATCAAACACACACACACGTAAATATTGTAACCGGTTATGCGTAGAGTGTAGTGAAAGAAATAACTTGAACAACCAACCCTCAAGTGAGGGTTATTACATAGTATTTATAGGCAAGGAGCTAGGGCAACACTCCTACTCCTTCCCTTTTCCTTATTGGACATGGGCCTAAGCTTATGGGCCTTCTACATAAGCTAGACCTTAAACAAACATAAAGGCCATAATAAGCTACCTATTACATATAAGTAACTAACACTTGAATTAAGGTTTAGGAGTGATTCCAACAATACCTTCTAAAACTCCTAAACGTGTTTGTGGCTGCAACATACCTTTTGAATATATAAATTAATCAATAACAATATGGGAAAAAATAATCAATGACTTATAAACACAATATAGATCATATAATCAAAAACATACCTTCTGAATATCATAAAATCCGAATCTCTTGAACGTCTTTGTGGCTGCATAACAATACAAACAATATAAACAATGTGGATCATATATATATATATAATAATCAAAAACATAACCTCTGATTCTCATAAACTTTTAACATTACTATTTACTAATTCTAAATCTCCTAAACGTCTTTGTGTCTGCAACATACATTCTAAATATATAAATTAATCAATAAACAATATGGGAAAAAATAATCAAATGACTTATAAACACAATATAGATCACATAATCAAAAACATACCTTCTGAATATCATAAACTCTGAATCTCCTAAACGTGTTTGTGGCTGCATAACAATACAAACAATATAAAGAATATGGATCATATATATATAATAATCAGAAACATACCTTCTAAAACTCCTAAACGTGTTTGTGGCTGCAACATACCTTTTGAATATATAAATTAATCAATAACAATATGGGAAAAAATAATCAATGACTTATAAACACAATATAGATCATATAATCAAAAACATACCTTCTGAATATCATAAACTCCGAATCTCTTGAACGTCTTTGTGGCTGCATAACAATACAAACAATATAAACAATGTGGATCATATATATATATAATAATCAAAAACATAACTTCTGATTCTCATAAACTTTTAACATTACTATTTACTAATGGAATAGAATCAATACAAATAAACATTATACAATAACTTACAAAAACAAATCATATATAAATTAATCAATAAACAATATGAATCATATATATATAATAATCGAAAACATACCTTCTAAATCTCCTAAACGTCTTTGTGACTGCAACATACCTTCTGAATATATAAATTAATAAATAAACAATATGGATCATATATATATACAATGATCAGAAACACACCTTTTAAATATCCTAAACATTTTTGTGGCTGCGACATACATTCTGAATATCAGGCAGAACCTACAAAACATCACAATAATACAAAAACAATTCAAACAATATAAACAATATGAATCATAGATATATAATAATCAAAAATATAACTTCTGAAACTCCTAAACGTCTTTGTGGATGCATATATAGCTTAAAGATTAGGATAAAATTTTATAGAATCATACATAGAATCAAATTGTTAACACGCCCTAAATATAAGCCTATAATATATCACAATATATATTTTCCTTATTTATCCTCATATAATTAAGGAGTTAAATATGATAAAAAAAAGTAAGAAACATTTATACCATTACAAAAACAGTCGTGTATATAGATTTTGATTTGGAGTATGTAACCAAAAGATTCATTAGCCTAATTGGTTTGTGTTGGGAATAACAGTTACCACTGATAAGCTGTGGAAGACACTGCTAAAGATTACACTAGCAGTGGAAACTCATTACCACTGCCAGTACGAATATTACCACTGCTATTAGGATAATTGTTATGTATTCGTGTATAGATAAGTATAGAAAAGATCTTGTGTATATTCTATATTGTTAGCATTATACTTATCTTGTAAATGACTCCTTGTACTATAAAAGAAGATCCTAGGTCATTGTCTAGAGTACGTATTATTCATATAAGCTTCAAGGTGTAACCCTAGTGATAAGAAAGATCACTCATATTATTTCTTAATAATATTGGAGCTTTAAGTTAAACTGTTCTCACTTACATTACATCATATAAACCATCTTCTAAGTATTACTAAGTATATTCCGCGTGCTTATTAATATAACTCAAAATATCACTAACACAAGGTGTGTGTTTAGATCCATCAAGTGGTATCAGAGCGAAGGTTCTGATATTTTAATTTAGAAGATCCAAGGAATAAGCTTAACCAACTCACTCAAATCAATGGAGATGGAAAACAACCAGTCCAACTCTGCTCCAAGGCTTCCTAAGCTCAAACTCAATGAGTTTGAGATGTGGAGGATAATGATTGAGCAATACTTTCTCATACAAGACTATGCTCTATGGGAGATCATCTTAACTGGTGATTCCTTCAAGTCTACTACTAAGACTGAGAAAGTTGGTGACACAGATGTTGTAACAATTTATGTACCTGAGACTAATGATGAAAGAGCAAAGAAGAAAAATGACCTGAAGGCCAGAAGTTTATTACTAATGACTCTTCCGAAAGACTAGATCATTGCTTTCAGCAAGTACAAGACAACAAAAGAACTTTTTGAAGAGATTTGCTCAGTGTTTGGTCGTAATGATGCTACTCAAAAGACTAAAAAGACATTGTTAAAGAAAAGTTATGAAAACTTCTCTGCTTCAAGCAATGAATCTCTTGATAGCATCTTCACCAAACTCCAGAAGATTGTCACACAATTTACTGTGTTTGGAATTGAGGTATATAAGGAAGACCTCAATCTGAAGTTTCTAAAAAGTTTGCCTTCTGAGTTTCATACAAATGTTATAGTCTGGGATAATAAACCAGATATTGAAACTATGAAGCTCAATGATCTTTACAATAACTTCAAACTCATTGAACAAAGATTGAAGAAGGCAGGGAAGCTTGGTACAAGCTCTAGCAGCTTGGCATTGTTGTCAACCTCTGTTGACAGTGATTCTGAAGATGACAGTGATGATGATATTGCCACTACTGGTTCTACAGTTTCCACTGGTAATGCTAGTGTTACCACTGCAGGTTCAAAGAAGAAGATTGCTGGTATTGGAGATCCTACCTTTTATGCTTTTATCTCCACTCAAGTTAATAGCTCTATATTAACTCATGAAGACATAGAGAAAATTGATGAAGATGACTTGGAGGAGATTTACATAAAGTGGCAAATAGCTCTTCTTAGCATGAGGGCTAGGAAATTCTACAAGAAGACTGGCAAACCAATACACATCAATGGTAATGAAACTGCAGGGTTCGATAAAAAGAAAGTAGAGTGTTTCAACTGTCACAAGTTGGGGCATTTTGCTAGAGAATGGAGAAGACCAAAGAACCAGGACAAAAGGTCTACTTGGTACAAGCAAAAGAAAGAACCAATTGGGGAAGAACCAAAGGCAATGCTGGCAATTGATGGTGTGAGCTATGATTGGAGTTTCATGGCTGATGGACAAGAGGAACAACCTTCAGATGCTGCTCTTGTGTCTACAAAACATGCTCTCATGGCTTTCTCTGACTCTGAGGTACAAAACTTTGAAAGTTGTTCTAAAACATGTAGGGCTTCTAAAGAATGTGAAAGGCTTAACGAATTATTTGACAACCAAAGAACAGAGTTGTATGCTGCTAATTATACTGTGTCAAACCTTAGAAGAGGCATATCTGTTTTAGAGAAACAACTAGAGCATTATAGAGAAAATGAGTCAAAATATAATGATGATATGATTATTCTTAGAAGAGAGTTAGATCATAAGATAGCAGTGAATGAGGCATTAAAAGAAGAGTTTGAAAAACTTAAAAAGATAAATGAGAATGTCAATTTATCTGTTGACACATGTTATTTTCAGTCTAAGTCAATTGATAAAATTTGGAATGCTCAAATTACTAGTAAAGTTAAGTCTGGTATGGGATACAATACTGTTCGTCCACCACTAAGGGGTGTTCCATCACCTCCTGGCATAGATTTAGCTCATACAGGTCTAGAGGAATTTCAGGATCTGAATCTTGAATATGGTCCTCCCAAATTTGTGAAAAGTGGGGAAGAGGTTAAGCATGAAACTAATGTTTTTGAAAGTGCTAGTAACTCATCAGTTGTAGATGAGAATGTTAAAAAGAATATAGAGGCTTCTATCCCAAAAGTTGTTAATACTATTACAGAGGAACCTAGGAAACAAGTTAACAAGCCTAGATCAACTATAAGGTATGCTGAGATGTATAGAATCATGTCATCAACTCCAAGGGGTAACCAAAGGAGTTGGAATCATGTCAAATCTCAACAACTAGGTAGTAATTTTGTTATGTACAATAAAGCATGTTATATCTGTGGTAGCTTTAATCATTTACATGCTAATTGTGACTATCATGTTGGGAGAAGAGAAGTCCATGGGAATAAAAGGGTGGAGTCTAACAAGTTTCAAAATAATGTACACCCTAATTCACACAACAAAATGATCCCAAGAGCAGTTCAACTAAGAAGTGGTCTTAAAACTTTTGCCACTGCTAAAACTGTTAACACTGCTCACCCTAAATCACCTGTTACAAGTGCAAAATCTAAAACAACTTTTGCAAAATCTGTACAAACAGGGAAAAGGTCTGTCAAAATAAAAGGGTTAACTATAACCAACAGTGGGTACCAAAATCTAAACCAGCAGTTACCACTGCTCAATCAAAATTTCCCACTGCAAGGGTTGTAAACAAGACCAGGGGTAACATGGGAAATGCTGTGAAGGCCTCAGCACGTTGAGAATGGAAACCTAAAGGAATTACCTCTACAACCAATCCTAATGGTGTATCAATGACCTTTGATAGATTTAACTATATTGATACATGAGGCAGATCCAAGTCAATCATGGCTTGGGTCTCCAAAGGAAACTAACTCCTTACTTATATGTGCAGGAATATCCAAGGACAAAAAGATCATATCAAGGCTACACAGATAGTGGATGTTCAAGGCACATGACTGGCAACAAGTCCTATCTCTCAAATTTTGAACATTATGATGGATAGTATGTCAGCTTTGGAGGTGGAGTTAATGGAAAAATTGTTGGTAAAGGGATAATCAAAACTGGTAACTTAGACTTTGAACCTGTGTACTATGTGAAAGAGCTTAAGTATAATCTTTTTAGTGTGTCACAAATGTGTGACAAGAAAAACAATGTTCTTTTTACTAAAGATATGTGATTTGTTCTCTCTAAGGATTTTAAGATGCTTGATGAAAGTCAGATTCTTCTTAAGATTCCTAGAAAAGACAACTTATATAGCTTTGATATGAACAACATTGTTGCCAAAAATGATTATGCTTACTTGCTTGCAAAGGCCACAGTGGATGAAGCCATGCTATGGCATAGAATACTTGGTCAAGTTAACTTCAAAACCATTAATAAGATTGTCAAAGATGGTTTGGTAAGAGGCTTACCTCAGAAAAGATTTGAAAATGATCATGTTAGGTCACTAGTTTTACAACACAAGCACAATAGAAAGAATAGAGAAGAGAAGAGAGGCGGATGAACAACTATCAAGCACACATACGCGTAGGAAACAAGGAATGGTTAAGCATAGTGTATGTGAAAGAGATAAATTGAACAACCAACCATCAAGTGAGGGTTATACAAGAGTATTTATAGGAGGGAAGCTAGGGCAACACTCCTAGTTCCCATCCTTTCTCCTATGGGCTTGGGCCTAAGCTCATGGGCCTTCTACATAAGCTTAAGGCTAATAACAAACATAAAGGCCATAATTAACTACCTATTACATATGAGTAACTAACAATTGATTTATGGTTTAGGAGTGATTCCAACAATCTCCCCCTCAAGTGTTGGTGATGAAAAACGGTGAAGGCGTAGATGTAATAGTAGCTTTGACGTCTTCTGACATTCTTCTTTCTTGTGAGAAGGAATGCCTTGATTCGAACAATCTCCCCAGTGTAGAGAGATAGTTGTCTTTGAACATTTATGCTTTGACGTCATCTTTAACTTTGTTCTTTGATCATTGTTCTTTGTGATGAAAGTGATATTATGTTGTTGTCTGCATCAAGTCTGCCTCAGGTCTGCTTCGCTGTTACAGTGTCTCCACGTCATTCTTCGACATGCTCACACGCTCTTTGACGTTGGAATTCAGTACTGATGAAGTTCTTTAAGTCTTTTAACTTTGTAGATTCTTTGATTTGACGAAGAATCATTCTGACTGTTGTGTTGCTTTTGGATAGAACTTCCATTAGTGATGATGTTGGCGTGAGCATGAGAAGAATCTGCACGATCATCCCGCTCCGGAGCTTCCATAAGAAGAAAACATTTCAAACGGTTAGTAATAAGCGGACTCCGGCATTTACAAGTTTGAATTTCGAGAGTGTTAACAGCATAGTGTGAAAACACATCTCTAATTCTTACAAAGGCCGTTCCTGAACTGGAGTCCCACAAGTGAGATAACGCGATATACCGAAGTACATCTACAGTTCAGATGAGTCGCTGAGGTATACCGAAGCATCACCTCACGACTGTAGACCGTTTGAGACACACTAAGTGTAATCCACGGGGAGTTACCGAAGTGACCTGCTATCAGGGCTGTTTGATGTTGACCCTGGCAGGAGTTTCCATTCAATCACTGAGGATCACAGTTGTGAACCTCTCATAAATGTTCTCGACAGATTGCTAAGATCTGTGAAGCACTCGATATGAACCCCTGATGATCTTATTTGGTGATCAACAAGTGATGAAATGTCAAGTGTTCCTAAGAGATCTTTTGATGAATCTCGTGGCTCTAGACTCAATAGTGCATTTTGGTTTTACTGAGTGGAGACTAGGGAGAGGGTCTCCTTCTTCAATACCAGCAATCTCTAAGAGAAAGCCAATAGTTTACGTAGGGTTCCCTATGAGAATGAAACAAACTTCTGTTGAGAGAAACTTGAGTGGCTAAGAAGGTTTAGTGCATGAGTCACTGGGTCCATGACGACTTTTAATCTTCAATACCGGCGTCACTAAGTGACAACCAGTAGCATATGAATTGAACCCGGTGTCTGCCCTAAGTTGAATAATTTGGAGGGCTATTTATTTTCACCCTTTTCTTTGCATTTCTTTTTAATTCTTCAACTCCTTCTTTCTCCGATTCTCATTTTCTCCTTTTTATAATCATACCTACGGACTTCTAAGTACTAACTATTTGTGATGTCCTTGGTTAGATCCCTCCGGCTCTGGCGGATCATAGGACGGTTATTCCTAACCTTAGTCACCTTATCACTCCATGATTAACCTATGTTGCCATAAAACCATTTACTTGAAAAATCTCTCACAGTGTTTGTGAATGAAAAACATTTTGAACCACTGTTGAGATAAGATTTTACATAAATACTCCCCCTCCACATGTGCTTAAGAGTTTTAACGGTTATTTGCACAGTGAGGAAAGAGCGCGCACTTTATGAATTGATCCACTCAAGATAGACAATCCCCGCGAGACACGGTTACATTGCATAGTTAAAGAGTTACATTGTCAGCTTTTAGGTGACAACTAGCTCTAATAACTACCTTGAAGGTCTAAACAAACCTCAAAAGGTTGTCAAACCTGTCAGAGTTCATGTCTACCAAGAGTTTCTCGAATGGTACATTCTACTCGGACAAGTCCTTTGCGAGACACGTTTACATTACTAGCGAACTAGCATGAAATTATTACCCGTCCAGGACAAGTCTTTTCGAGTTACTAACAGTTTAGTACCGTCAATTCGTAGGTTAAGTCTATTACACAAAGATTCATTTGCATTTACACAACATATTTCTTATCACATAATTTTCTCCCCCTAAAAAATGGCATATAAAATGTTATTTTTGAACAGTTGAGAATAAATATGACCATTTCGAGTGTTGCGGGAAGAGTGACCACTGTGAAAAATTTGTGAACAAAGTTTTAATTCAAATACTCCCCCTCAACAATTGATATACACGGTTGAGGTTTTGAAAAACATACGGGGAAGTACTTGTTCTTTTGAGCAAAACCTTGAAAAATGAAAGGTTTGATAGGTTTTACTCAAAAGTAAGAAGCTTTCGCTCCTTTTATAAGGATTGTGGCACTGAAGCGTACCACAGGGTCCTTCCTTGACAATTACGGGTTGTACACTGTTATGTGTGCACAAGCCATCGACATATATAATCACACATCCAAATGTAATAATGAAGGAAATAATTCAAGGGGTACCAGGAAGTCCAGTGATGTTTCCAGGAGTGCGAACAGGGCGTTGATAGCCGGTGATGTTAATCCTGGGTCGACCACCAACAAAGCTTTCCAAAGTTCTGAACTGATCCCTTCTATTCAACCTTTCATCAACCATTTTGATGATCCTCCTCACATCCCTTCGATCCTGAGAATTCCATCGCTTAGGAGACCCAATCTTGTGACGTATGTCCTTCAACTTATAGGCCAATCCGTCCCTAACCATCTTCAAAGTGTGATCCCCAAACTTGTGAAGTTCACTACACGCCATTAAGCAATTTCTTTGTAGTTCACTACGGTAAACGACGCCGAAAGGTTTGCTGATGAGTGTATATTGTGAGAGCTGGTTGATGTCGGGAAGATCTAGCTGAGGTGGTGTGAAGTTGACACGGGTCTGATAAGATTCAACTGCCAGCTGAAAATCTTCTACACGTTCCTTGATGACTATGCGTCTGATGAAGATGAGCAGTGACTTGATGAATTCATGTTGTACTTCGGTTGAAAATTGCCTCATGCGACCCTGTACTTTGGCAAGGTACATGTCTTCAATGTCGTTGATAGACAAATTCTCAAAGTCAGCCTCAGAGAATGCATAATCTTTTTCATCTTGTCGTTTGACCACGATATTCTTTAGGAAAGTGTAGTCCCACTTAGATGAAAGAGCAACGTGTTTGATGGCAACGATATCCTTAGTACTAAACACTGCATGTTAAGACTTCTGAACCTGGCAGCTTCTGTAGTAGATTCTTCGGCGTACCGGCCAATGATGAATCCTGTACAATGCATCTCGGTCGTAAGCTTCCACTTTGTTAGAGAACAAGTGATTAGCTCTTTCCTCGATAGCTATGCAGTTTGAGTATATTGCTGCGGGGAATGGAAGTGTCAAAGATGTAGCGTATTTCCTTGACCCATCGCCACCATGTAGAAGAAATTCCAGGTCTTTGTTGAATAAATATCTGAATGGAATCCTAGGTTCATCTGGTTGGCCAATTGTTGGTAGAGGTTTTGTCCAGTCGGTGTAATATGGAGGATTGTCCCGTTTGGTGAAGTCGATGTTTGCTTCTGGGTTGAGCCAATCCATGTTGTTAGACAACGCTCGAGCAATGTTGTCAAGGTGATATTCGACCTCGAGGGCACTTTCGGAGCTGTCTTTTAACAGTTGAAATGCTTCATTCTTGATTCGCTTCAACTCGGATTTCGTAATCTTCTTCACATGGAACTTTTCTTGCAGAATTTTAGCATGCTCCAATGTGTTACCGTCTACCAGATCTTGACCTTCTTCAGGGTAGGGAGTGGAGTTAACAAGTGTAGAGAACCATTCAAATTCCTCTGTTTTATCATCGTCTAGCCATGATACAACGTTAGTCTGAGGCGTCTTCTTCTTCTTTTTCGAAGGCCTAGATGATGATTCTGGTTTCTGTACTTGTTTGGGAGAGGTGGGTTGTTGTAGGGGCTCAAGAACTTCCTCATCGTCACCACCCGTATACTCAAAATAATCACCGGTTTTCTGAGTCTGGGGCGGTAACTCAGAATCCTGAGGTTTATCAGCAGAAGAACGAGAATGCGATCTTTTTTGAGCAGGAGTCCGTTGAGGAGGAGGTAGCATGGAGGAAGATTCACCAGACTGCTTCTGACGTTTAGGTGCAGAGTCCTTGTCCGTATCATCGTCATCTCTTGGCCGTTTGGATTGATCGGCTGACTCCTTACATGAAGATCTGAGTTGAAAGTCGAGGAGACCTTCAAAGAATTTAGCTTCATCCGAAGTAAATGTTCCAGATCGCTTTTGACATTTGCATTATCAGTTTAGCAAGTAACTCAGTTTCAGAAAGATCAGCTTCTTTGGCCATTATATGTTTAACCAATGCGACGATGTTTGGAGTGAGTTGTCTGGAAAATACTTCTCTAGTCACACCGGGGACAGTGTCGAGAAGAAACTTGTGAGTATATTCTCTTGCCTTCTTCTCCAAATCCTTTGTGACTTTAGAGGTGATATCCTTAAGGTACTTGTGAGTGTAACCTTCGATCATTCCGTTCAGTTCCTCTTGACGATGACTTCTCATGAATTCCTGGATAAACTTCCTTTCTTCTTGCATCTTGTCATTCTCGTCATGTAGATATTGTATTTGTTGATTGAGAAAGTTCAGCTTCCTGTATAGCATGTCTTTCTTTTTGACTTGTTTGACAGCTTTCACAATTCTTTCATGTGTATGAGAAATCCAAGATCGAGGTGGTTTCTTCACAGATTTGAATGTTGATTTGGTTGATTTCTTTGATGGTGGTTGGGAAGAGTGAGATGATGAGTCTGATGAGGAAGAGACATGAGGAGACTCGAGGTCCTTGGGCGGTTCAGAAGTTTCCTTCTGTGAACGTGTAGGACTTTCCAGAAGCAACTTGTCATAATCAACATCTTTATCTTTCTCAGACTTCTCAGTTTCAGGTTTCTCAAACTCATATTCGATAGTATCCTCCACAAGCTTTTTTTGTTGCACAAGAGTGGTGGCACCAGCTCCTTTATCGGGTTGATTAACCGCATTAGGAGTTGGTTTTGAGTGGGCAGCACCACTTGATCCTCCTGGGCCACCCATTTGGTCTTTTGAAAATTCTTTAGCTTTTTGAAGATGTCTGACGATTTTAAACTTCTTCCTGTATGATTTATCCAGTTGCTCTTCATCACTTTCTGAGCTTGAGCTTTGAGCATATGGCACAAGCACTGGAGTCTTCCCTTTGCCATGTTCAGCTATAGGACTTGGAGGTTTCGATACTAATGGAGTGTCATCCTTTGCAGTTTCAGAGTATGTAATCTCTTTTTCTGATTCAGTACCTTCAGAGCTTTCGTCCACAAGCTTTCTTTGCGGTTTGGGTGTGGGAATAGGTTCAGCTTCCTTTACGGGAACAATCCTTTTGCGAGGAGGATTCCTTTTGGGAAACTTCCTTTGACTTTCAGAACTTACTGCACTTCCGGCACTTCCTCTTCTGGTTCTCCGAGTTGGAGTTCCTGAAGGTTTTTCATCAAGATGACCAACTTTGCCTTCTTTTACTTCTACCCGATACCTTTTGTACATTTCAAGATTTTTTATTTCATTAGTCAGAAGGTGATCAGGTAACACCGCACCCTGTTTCTTTGTAGACGATTCTTTGATTCTGACAGATAGGATAGGCTCAGTCAACATGTCGTGATTATCTGGGTCATTGAGCTGCTTGGGGATATCAGGATGAAGTCCAAGTGCTATCTGGATCAACAGTTTAGTGTATCTGACATATGGAATCTTTGAGCCAAGTTTCTTGTGAAATGACATCATGTCTTCCCATAACAGTGCTTCAATTTCGATGTCCTTTTTGTTGATTAATGACCAGAAAATTTGTAGTTCCATGAGCTTAGGATGCTCATAGCCACTATCACGACCAGAGACCGATTTGGTGATGATGATGTAGAGGGTTCTCCACGGTTGAGGAATGTTCTTAAGCTCCACATGAGAGTGCTTAGTGGCAATTCCTGAAGCTTCATCATAGCCAATATCAATCAGGAATTGAAGAACTGTCTCCTCAGTAGGTGTGGCAAAGAAGTCGGTTGGCACGATGTCTGGAATGATAAGAACCGCCCGTAAGTCTGCAGGAGTGATGGTGACTTGTTTGTGATTAAGTGTCACTGTCACTGCACTTTGACCTGTGATCCTCTGCATAGAATTCCAGAATTGCTGAATGTAGATTTTCGGTACAGTAGCAGAGTGTGAGAGCATGTTCTGGTAGGGATGATTCCTTAGAATATCCACAGCAATGAGACAAGAAGATTCTGAGCAGGTGAGGGTTTCAAAGTCAACCCTAAGGTTGTTCTTTTCAATCTTTCTAGGATAGCCATTGGGGAATATGTCAGCAATTGTGAGAGCTTCTGGTGCATCCACATTGATTTGAGCAGCCATGTCGTGATCTGAAATAACTTTATCCAAAAGAACCAATATATCGAAAGACATAATGTTAGTCAACAGAAGGTTTTATTGTCTAGTTATTGAATGTACAGTGTCAATGATTGTTACGAGTCCTAAGTCACTTGTTTGTCCAATAGTCCAATGACGTCGTGAAATGTTTCGTGAGTTAGTTAACTTTAAGTTTTAAAGTTTATGTTATCACTTATAATTCACAACATATCAAATGTTTAAGTTTATTAGTGACATTATTGGATTCGTGACGATATGATTTGTTTATTAACAAGTTTGTACACGTAACAATTCATAATGAAGGTCAATCCAGGCTTAGGCGTAGATTTGGCAAAGTTAAGCGTAAACAGAAATGATATACGCGTAGATGAAAGCTTACGCGTAGGATCCTAACTTACGCGTAAGAAAAGTTACGCGTAGGAAAAGGGGACCTTAAGTGTAGAGCTTACGCGTATATAAACCTTACGCGTAAGGCTTACTCGTAAGAGTAGACCTTATGCGTAGAGGTCACTGTTTACGTATATCCTTCACAGGATACGCGTAGTCCCATTGTAGAACCTTACGCGTAATAGTTATGCGTAGGATTATTCTTACGCATAACTGACTACGCGTAGGGTAATCCTTATGCGTAGATTAACAAGGACCTTGATTCTGAGTTTTACGAGTAACAAGCCTGAAATAAGACCATCATATCATCAATATTAACACATAAATTCATTTTAACAACAAATAATGGCATGAACACTTGTTAAACAGTTACGCGTAGAAAGTCATACGCGTAGGTCAAAACCTTAGAGTTTAAGAATTACGCATATGATTTCTAACCATAGGATTAGCACCATAGTGTTTCTGGGTGTTCTAAGAAGCATATGGAGTTGTTTTATCCAAGTTTTAACATCAAATAAGCCATGAATCAAAAATTACCCAATTCGTATGAACTAGAACCCTAATTTTCAATTTAAGAATCATTAGTGTTTCTGGGTGATTTCTGGGTTTCAATATGCTCAATTCAACTTGAAAACAACCTTATACAACTATTTTTTTCACCAAAAACCTTCACATTTGAAAATACCCAAAACTTCGCATAAACCCTAATATTTAAAAACCCATCAATTCGTGTTTCTGGGTGGATTTTGATGATAACAAAGACATCAATGATGTTATTGAAACATTTAGGCACTATCTTTTTAACCATAAACACCCATTCTTGATTGGGTGTTCATACGCATATGCGTAGACCACTAAAACAATCATAGACAACATTTTGACCGTTGGATCCGTGTAAGAATCAAAACCAATGCTTAAAAACATGTTAAGATTATGAAACAACTTACAAAATGATGATCTGAAACACGGATTTGTCAAACGATTTTGGTTCGTAGGATTGTTTAGGTTAGGAGTATTAAATGTGAAGTGAAGTGTTAGGTGGAAAGTGTTTTTATTAAAATAACTTTAAAATTTTGACAGTTTTGGTCCCTCCACCTTTTCCATTTTCATACAAAGCCATTTAACTTCCATTTTAGTTATCAAACAGAGATTTTTAAGAAAGAAACTTGACGATACTCCCCCTCGACTTAAGAAATAATGAAAGGTTATAAATTTTAGTCCGAGGAGTGTCATTGAACCAGAAATTTTTTTCCACCATTGATAAAAGAAACAACCGGGATATGATAACATGCAAGTACACAGATGTTATTAAACAGTTAAGTGATAATTTTCTCCCCCTCAACACTTGATCGGAAAAATACTGAATTTTGAAAGAATAAAGTGTTGACGGAAGAAATGTACTTGCCATGTTGAAAGAAAATTAGATTAGAAGAATATTTTTGTTGTTTTATAAGATTTTATATTTTTGTATTTTGTTTTTGAAAAATTATTTACAAAAGAGATTTTGGTGTTTGACATGTTTTTAAGACTGTTTTAGGAGGTCATCCAATTCCTCTTGAGTCAAACACCTCATACCAATCCGGTGGACCAACTCATTAAACCTAGCGGGAGGCAAGGCTTTGGTGAGCAGATCTCCCAATTGGTATTCAGTACCCACGAAGTATAATTCAACTGTACCCTGTTCCACATGGTCCTTGATGAAATGATAACGAAGATCGATGTACTTTGATTTCGAGTGCTGGACTGAGTTGCACGAGATCGCAATGGCACTCCGATTGTCGCAGTACATCGGGATTCTGTCAAATACGTAACCATAGTCTTTGAGTTGTGTTCTCATCCAGATGACTTGAGCACAACACGCGGACATGGCTACATATTCTGCTTCGGTTGATGACAGCGATGTACAGTCCTGCTTCTTTGATTGCCAAGACACCAGTTTATCACCAAGAAATTGTAGTGCTCCTGAAGTACTTTTCCTTGAGTCTAAGCATCCTGCGTGGTCAGCGTCTGAAAAAGCGATTAGTTCAAAACCAGAATCCTTCGGATACCAGATCCCCAAGTTAATGGTTCCCTTGATGTATCGGAGGATTCTTTTAGCCTCAGAGAGGTGGGTTTCAGTTGGTCGCGACTAAAAACGGGAGCATAGATAAACGGCAAAGACAATATCAGGTCTGCTAGCTGTTAGATACATGAGAGACCCAATAATACTTCGGTATTTGGTAGGGTCAACTAATTTCCCATGTAAATCAGCGTCTAGCTTCTTGGTATGAGTCATTGGTGTGGCATAAGTATCACAGGTTTTCATTCCAAATTTGTTTAACAATTCAAGGGCATATTTGGACTGACTCAAGAAAATACCACGGGGTGATTGATGAACTTGTAATCCTAGAAAGAATGTAAGTTCATCCATCATGGACATTTCAAAATTTTTCTTCATTAGTTTTGTAATCCTAGAAAGAAAACTTTTTATGTGTAGACCCAAAAATGACGTCATCCACGTAAATTTGAACAATTAAGATATGTGCCCCGTGATATTGTATAAAAAGAGTTGGGTCAACCGAACCTTTGGTGAAGTTATTAGGAATGAGGAAAGATGATAGCTTATCGTACCATGCCCTAGGGGCTTGTTTGAGACCATAAAGAGCTTTGTTCAGTTTGTAGACATGGTTCGGGAATTCTGGATCAACGAATCCTTCGGGTTGGCTGACATAAACCGTTTCTTTCAGTTGTCCGTTGAGAAACGCAGTTTTGACATCCATCTGAAAGACCGTCATATTCATATGAGCCGCGAACGCGAGAAATATCCGAACAGCCTCAAGACGAGCAACCGGAGAAAAAGATTCTTCAAAGTCTATTCCGTCTTCCTGACGATAACCCTTAGCAACTAGACGTGACTTGTTTCGGATTACGTTCCCTTCAGCATCCAATTTGTTTTTCCAAATCCATTTGAGACCAATGACGTAGACCCATGTTGGTCTTTCAACCAGTTCCCATACTTCAAGACGTTTGAATTGGTTGAGTTCTTCTTGCATGGATTCAATCCAGTTGTCTTTTGTCATTGCGTCTTTAATGTTTTTAGGCTCAGATTGGCAGACACTGAGTGCATAAATGCAATGTTCACCATCTGTGTGAAGACGTTGTCTCGTAACGACTGGTTGATTCTGGTTGCCAATAATATTTTCCAGAGGATGGTCTTTTGTCCATCGATGTGTAGAGGGTTGATGTTGGTATACATTGTGCAAATTCTGAGGATTCAAATGGTTTGTTGATGATTCCGCGACATCAGGTGCAACAGTGTCATTAGCAAACGGGTTAAAGAACGCATTTGGATCAAAATCTGCAGGTGGGGGTACTTCATTCAGAATATCATCAGCCGGTTCATCATTGTTGGAAGCGGTTTGTTCAACTGTTGTGGTGGATTCAACTGGTGGTAGCGGGTGTATCAGGTATAAGAGTATTATCAGGTTGAGCAGCGGAAACAGCGGATACACCTGGAGCACGTTCATTAATATCGTCACTGAACAGCGGAGCAAATAACCTTTCCATTTGTTGACGAATGAGCTGGGGGCTTTGTTCAGCTGATGATGGGGGTTGAGGGAAGTTTAAACGGTTGTTTTCGGGTTCTAAGCTGTTATACTCAGAAGCCATTTCTGTAAGTTCATCAAAATGAGCAAGAATCGTTTCCATCACCTGTTTTGTACGACGATTCCAGATCCGGTAACCTTTAGAATTCTCACAATATCCAATAAAGACTCCAATGTCAGCTTTGGCTTTGAGCTTTCCAAAATCATCACGATCATTATTCGGATAGCAAAGGGATCCAAATACGTGAAAGTGTTTGAGATTCGGTTTATGGTTGTGGACAAGCTCGAAAGGTGTTTTGTTGTGGCGTTTTGTGATCATAGTACGGTTTCGAGTATAGCATGCAGTAGATACAGCTTCTGCCCATAAGTAATCTGGAAGTTTAGCATTGATTAACATTGTTCTTGCAGCTTCCACTAACATTCGGTTTCGTCTTTCAACAACTCCGTTTTGTTCGGGTGTGCATGCAATAGATGTTTGATGCTGAATTCCCACTTTCTCATAGAATTCACGAAGGGTTTGGTTAACAAATTCAGTTCCTTTGTCTGTTCTGATTAGCCTGACGGTGTTGCGGATCTGAACCTGTATTTTCGTGAGAAAGGTGATGATCATTTGTGGAGCTTGGTCTTTGCTTCGAAGAAAGTAGACCCAAGTCCATCGGGAGTAGTCATCAACAATTACTAAGATGTAGCGTTTGCCATTGATCGTTTGCACGCGCATCGGGCCACACAAATCCATGTGAAGAAGATGAAGCACATGCTGAGAGCTGTGTTCCACCTTTGAAGGAAAATGAGCACGAGTGCTTTTCCCTTGTTCACAGGCTGAGCAAAGGTGATCTTTTGAATACCGGAATCGTGGGAGACCTTCAACTAGTTTGTGTCGAGCAAGGTTGGTGATGGTTTGAAAGTTTAGATGTGAGAGACGACGGTGCCATAGCCAGGATTTTGTTGATGTTGCCTTTGAAAGTAAGCAGATGGGAGATGAAGCAACCATGTCTTTCATAGAGATAGTGTAGAGACTAGAACTACGCGAGCCAGACATAAGGTCATTTCCTTGTAGATCACGAATGAAACAAGTTTTCTCCCAGAAAGTAACCTCCAAATCTCCATCACAAAACTGACCTACTGAAAACAGATTATGACCGAGGCCTTCCACATAGTAAACCCTGCTGATTTCGATGTTCCCATTGACATAGTCTCCATAGCCCATGATAGCTACGAAGTGATCATTCCCGAACCTGACAGTGCCAATGAACTTTGCAATAAAGTTTGATAACAGTTTAAGGTTGCCTGTCATGTGTCGGGAACATTCGCTATCAACAATCCAGAGAATGATCTGTATCACCTGCATTACACACAGACGACACAGATGGAATAGAAGTAGATGTGGAACCCGAAATGTTAGAGGGTTCCGAAGCAGGTATATTAGACATGCACACATTAATAATTTTAGGCATCCATTTAAATCCTAGTGTGTTATATATCCATTTCTGCCATCTATAACTACTCTTTGCTTTAGTCTTAGTGAATGCACTAGGTGGTACTACATTCTTAGGAGGTGAAACTGGAGCTACAGGGATAGCAATGCTTGCCTTAGAATCTAAAGAAGGCGGTCTACCAAGCAATGACTTAGAAGGATTAGTGGGCTTAGAGGTATTCCGATTCTTAGGATTCCGTAAACGAGAGATTATAGCTTTAGCAACACATTTGCCATGACAATCAGAATTCATACTTTTACGACAAGTAACACAAGGTGCATCAGACTGAATATCAAAAGTGCTTAAAGGTTTAGCATTCGTTACATCACTATTTATATTACATTTGCCATACGCAACATCTATAGTGGAAGCAACGTGAGTCTTATTCATAGTCCTAGGGTGTTCTTCTACTTTAGCATTCCTTATTGATCTTTTCTTAGGTCGCAACTTCCTATTCTTCGATTGAGTGCTCCTAGGCTGTGAAGTGCGGACGTTTGGAAATGACGCAACTATTCCTGTTTCAGTAGAAGGAAGCACGTTAGCAACTTGTGATTTGGCAGTAGGGATTCTAGGTGCACGATTACTAAGTGTTACTAGTGCTAATCTCTTAATGATGGTTGGCGGAAGTTGTTCATACTTTCCTAACATTTCTCTTTAGATAGAGATAGTGTGAATCAAATCTTGATTTTCAAACCGAATATTACCAGCAAAATTCACGACTTCTCTAGTGTGAGCAAGATAGTGATCAAGTTCGTTTGATGCTTCATGACGAGTCTTATTGAGTAAATCAAATATGACACCATATTCCTGTTTAACTTTTACAAGTTCTTGTTCATATTTTGAGATTTGACTTTTCAAAGACACGTTTTGATCATCCAGTTGCTCAAGATTAGGATCAGAAGATTTTGCAAGCAACTGAGCGATTTTGTTTTGAAAACCAAGTTGTTTATTGTGAATATCTTTTTCATACCAATTAAGACGACGTTTTGCATTGTAAAGTTCGTTAAGTAATCGTTCATTTTCAGCTTTTAAAGACTCAATCTAAAGCACATTATCAGTATTCTCAACAGTTATCACAGAGTCTACATTATCAGCAGAGATATAATCAGATGCATGTGGCAAAGAATAGAATAACACAACATTATGGATATCAGCACAGATAACATCTTCCAAGAGTCGATCAATATCTTTTCTCAACATTTTCTTTTTACGTTTAGTATTAGAAATAGATGTTTCAGTTTTCTCGAAAACGACCTTCATGACTCCAAGTTCCTTATGAAAGTCCCGTTCCCAAGACAATGCACAACTTTTCAAATTTTTAACATTTGGTAAAAGATTTTTCTGAAAAATGTCTCTTTGTTCTCGCGCCAGAGGCGATTGAAAGTGTTGAACTTTGATTTCAGAATGATATTCTATCTCATGTTCTAAGGTTTTGAGGTCAGCCATGAAAATATCAAAATATCTAAGAATTTTGCGATTTTCAGGTTTTGAGTTTACTTCACTGATGGAAGGTAAAGGACCATAAATTTATGCATAATCTGGTTGAGGATTAACATTAGAAGACTCAGGTGTTTTGATGATAACCCTTGGTGTGTTAGAAGAATCCGTTGGTGTGACAAAAGTGATCGGTTTTGAATAATTAAAAGGTTTGTTGTAAACAACAGTTTTTAATTTTGATCGACTCTCGTCTTCTGCTTCTAATTCCTCTTGACGATGATATTCAACAACACTCATAACAGAATTATCAATTTTATATTCTGCACTGGAAACTTCAGAATTTTGTTTGAATGCTTTTGTTGAAAGCTTAGGTTTGTAATCAGCAAGATTCGGTCCATATCCATTTGGATTGGGTTTTAAAGTAAACTTTTCAATAGCAGTTACTGACTCACCATGTTTGTAAACAATAGTTTTAAACTCTTTAAGCTTGCGTTGCAAGCCGATAATTTCTTCAATATGATCATCTATTCGTTTCGTTGAATGCTTTTTGTATGCAGAGAACTGTTTTTGACAAGTTAACAACTCAGCCTTAGCTTTTTGATGTTCCAAGGTAAGAGCGTTAATTTGCTTTTAATGTTCATGTTTCAGTTGTTCTATCTCAGACAACAAAGCATTCTTCGAAGCGGCTAGATCACGCATCTGTCTCTCTAAATATTTTTCGTTTTGATGAGATTTAGCAAAAGCGGCTTCAAAACCTTTTTCACGATTTTCTTGAGTTTTAAAAAAGTTGAGTTGCATTTTTAAGCATTCAAAATCCTTGGTTAACAGTGCATTTTTACTTTTTAAGTCCTTGTTTAATGCAGAACATTCATCAATTTGGGATTGTTGGTCTTTAAGTAAGAGAGCAAGATCTGGATGAGGCAAAAGTTCGGCTTGTTCAACAGAAGTCACAACATGATCATTATTTAGATCCTCAAGTATAACCACGGAGTCAATTTGATTATCAAAGGAAACCATAAGGTCATCTTGATCGTCAAATGTAACTACAGGGTCTATTTGAAAATCGTCGGAATGAGATGTAAATGACTCATTTTGAACATTCTGAGCCTTGCCGGCTTCAGATTTTGGCGAAGATATTAGATCAGAGATAAATATGGTTTGTTCAGGTACCTGAGACAAACCATCAGTGTCATACACTGGGCCTGTGTCAGTCATGTGTAACTCATGCATATTAGCCATCAACATAACTGCTGCATTGGCCTGCAAGTCCTCCATATCATCATCTGAGTCTGCATTTGCCATAAAACTCTGTTCTTTTTCTGTGAGAGATCCACCAGCTTCATCCTTAAGAGCCAAAAGAAGAGCCTCTTTGAAATAAGCACTGCCCCTAGTCCTCGGATTTGGACATGTATTAGCCAGGTGTCCCTTCTCATTGCAGTTGTAGCATCTTAGACCATTCAACCCATTCTGAGCATTTCCCTGTTCCACCACTGGAGCTCTGTTGTTATTCCGACCCATAGCTATAAACCCTTGACCACCGCCCATCTAGAGAACACAATGCCTTAGGGGAAGTTTATATCGATAACCTTAACTTAACCAAAATTTTCCTTTAAGAGAAACTCATTGTAGGGAAGTTCACATATTGTTGAGGCCATGTTTAATGAAATGTTCTGTAGTCTTGGTTAGAATACTTGGTTTATCTCTATAGTGTTGCTTAGTGTGTATTTGCTTCATATTAAATCTCGTAACTCGGTCTAGCTAGTACTTTTGAAATGATAGAGTTTGGCTTCTAATCCAAAGATAGTGGTTCGGATTGTCCCGTGATGGCTTAAGATTTTTGTTAGGTTTTGAAAGATCTCGCTACCTACTTCAAGTCCTTGTTGGAAATTCCGAAATCCTTTCATTGTTTTCTTGTATCGAGGAACCCTCCTCACAGATGGTATAGAAAGCCTTTCCTAAAAAGGTAACTCATCAAATTCTAACTTATCGGTTGAGTGAGGGATGAATGGCGTGGGCTTCTATAGAGTGTTAATAAAAAGGAATGTTTATGAACTATTTATCTAATTACAAAGCTTTGCTTTTGAGTGAAGATTGTTTTAAGAGATTTGAAATGATGCTTGTTACTTTCATGACATAATTCTTCCTGAATTATACATAGGTGATCAGGCCATGTATAATCGAGGACAAATGATGTGATGCTTGGTTTTATTGAAATGGTATTATGTTCCTCCGAAGTTTTAGATGGTATTCAACGTTTTGTTTTGTAAGATAATGGCTCAATAATTTTTCAGAGTAACATGAAAATCGTTTCGCATGATGGTATTAAATAATTGATAAAACGACCGAAAGCCAATTGATAGAGTGGTAACAAAACAACTTGTTTTAAAACTTTATAAAACAATGTTTCTAAAATAGTGTAAAATGGCTCAAAATAAAATTAAGTGAAATAATTTCATGAAATAGTAGAAAAATAGCTTGAAATAAAATTTGTTGGATGGTTTGTAGGATACATGGGAGAACCTCATAGAGTGGTAATAGTCTTCTAATTGGTCAAGAATAAAGTTGGCCTAACCCCTAGTAAGATAGTGATGTATCGTCGCGAAATGATTGAAAGTTGGGCACTTGGAATAATGAATGAAATAAACAAAGGTTGTGATTATCGTGGAGATAATAAATGATAAAGATTACATTAGCTAGAAAGGTACTTATTATCGGTTCCTGTCGGTGGTCTAATCATGCCTCAAGTGTAGGAGTAGTAGGCTGTCTAGCAACAACAACTTTGAAACTCTCACAGTCCTCAAATCTATAAGATAGTGTAGTTTCTGTAGTCTTAGTGATAGATGGTAAGGATGTGTCAAATCATGCATGCTTCCCAAGCTGCATGTCAGGTGTATGAGTAGTATCTATGAGATGTGATGGCACGGATGGTACTCTAGATGACAATGATGATAATGAAAATGATGACAATGATGATGAAAATCCTTGTGGTGAGTTAAGAAAATAGGTTCATTAGGACTAAACCTATAAGTTCTACCAAATGGTATGATTTGTCCTAACAGAATGATAAAAATTGTCCTGATCATACAGTGAATCAATGGTGATCATGATGGTGTAGGTGCAACTTCGTCCGCCTAAAAGGGTTCAGTCTCATCATCTGATGTTATCGGTGTTGAGTCAACTGATGTTAAAATTGTGATAGGGAATGACAGGGCATTCTCCATGTCAAAGTATGATGTGAGTATGATGGGATGGATATTTGAAGGCATCTATGTGACAATTGATTTTGAAATGAAAGTAAATAACTCGAATAAAATGTATATGAATCCGCATGTAAAGTGAATATGCACTCATGATGAAATGATGAGATGCTATGATGATGTAGTTATAGTCTAGGGTCAATGATGCAACCTAGTTCTCTATAACTGAAGCTCTGATGCCAATCTGTCACACCCCCAAATTACCTGTTTTGCAGCGGAATGGAATTCCTAGGGGATGACTGTCATAGCACCACAATCACAGTTATATTGAACGACCTAAAGTGTCGTTTGAAAAGAACATCGTTTGATATATTAAAAACATTCAGAGTTACAAAGATAGGTCCCAAATAAAAATCAACATGTGCGGAAAATAAGTTTGGTACAAGTCAAACGATGTTTTTAAAGTGTATAAATCCCATGTGAGACGCGTCGTCACCGCGACTCTATGATATGTCCACATGCATGCCATGAAGTGAATGCCTTAGTTACCTGAAAATACATTGCTAAAAGTGTAAACACAAAGGTTGAGTGAGTTCATAGAGTTCTTGAAAATGTTAAATACGACTACCACAAGTATAAATTATGTATGACAATGTCGTCACAAAAATGATACAATTGCTATAAGTCCATGACACCGAAACTAGACTGATCATGATGTTCGCCCCAACAGAGTGTTTGCCAAACAACTCAAATAATGTTATTAAATGAAATTCATCCGTTTAACCAGTTGGAATCCACCAACCCGGATGGAGGAGTCACCCTCGATAGATCTATCCACTCACCCTCGCTTCTTTCGGAATTAACGGTTCATGTTATATAATGGGGACATTCAATTGGCATGAGGTAACTTAAGCAATGTAATGAATTTGATATACTTGGCATCGTAATAAAAATGATGTGCAATGTATTCTCCCCCGTAGGTTTGAAATAAGTAAAAACTTGAATAAATCGGGGCTATGAAAACTCACCTGTTGCAATGATAATGATGATATAATGGCAATACTGAAATGAGACGCAACCTCTGACCGTGACCTATCATGAATGATATGTTCTAATGTAAATAATGAAACAATGTCGTGCATGCAAACTCATATGAAATCTATACCACTTGTACGCTTTTGAAAATAGAATTTATCGTCGAAATATATGTTTATGACATCTCATCATGTTATAAAATACTTTACAAGTACTTACGTTGAAATGGTATCCTACGATAGTCATTTAATGAGTTATTATGAAATTATAACTTTTCGTCGTAAAATAATGTCGTTGAAATTTCATGAAAGTGACTAGAACGGCCTCGAAAAGCTAGTCGTAAAATGGTGCACGTCGAGTGTTAGGAAACGAGCTCAACGGTTTTGGGAAGCTTGTATCATTATGTCAAAGTTTTAGTGTTTAAGTTTCCATCCTAGGGGTCTCGATCACGGAGAAAAATATAGGTTAAGTATGGTAGTTGTATCCAAAATATTGTTTAAGAGTGGTTTTCGGCCAAGTTTGAGTGATCGTATCAAATTCATTACAACTCCGCTAGACAAACAGTCGGACATTTTGGAAAATATGCTTGGCGAACTTACTTTTACTAGAAGACATTACTTTATAAAAAGTTCTACATCAATGTTAAAAACGTCCTCCAACATGGTGACTAGTTTGACGTAATACTTGCCTATTAGAATTAATATAGTTTTTTTCTTATATGATAAAAGTTACGGCACTTTGTGAAAACGTGTATAATTTAATCGTTACAAGTCCGTTTTCTACGTTTTAAAGGTCCTTAGCTTTGTATTAAAGTATACTAACATATTTTTGACAAGTCGACATAATTTACAACGCCCAAGCTTCATTTTTGACTCGTACAAAATAAGCAATACATGCAGAAATTTCCAGAAAATTATAGTTTTCGTCGCCAACTTGAAAAATTCATAACTTCTTCGTTATAGCTCCGTTTTAATCCGTTCAAGCGGCCACGGTTTCGTTTTAAAGTGTATTTTCTAAATATCTAGGCCAAAATTTTTTATCTACTGTCGGATTTTCCAGATTTTGAAAATAAGGACAGACCCTTTTGCAAACTTGTCGAAATGAGTTTTTCTCGCGCCAAACCTATTCTAACCCATTCAAAACAACTCCGAAGCTATTCTAATCCTACCATACACCTTCTTAGGATGTCATGGGTTCCTAGACATCACCAAAAATAATATATAACAAGGAGTAATTATAGGATGACTTATATATACATAACTCTTAAAATCAATAAAAAAGTGGTATAAACCTCATGAGACTTGCATGTTTTCTCAAATAAAATGAAATGACCATAACAATGAATATGAAATATTATGATAAATATGAATGCTTACTAGTAACTTGATGAGGTTATTAGAACAAAGGGTTTCCTAATCACCCAAGGTTTATATTGCAAAACCTTAAACAAAAGTGATACTAGAGTGTTAAAAACCTTTTCTTGAAAATTTTTATGATGATCTTCTTGGTCTCCTTATGGTTGCCGGTTTTGAGAGAGAAGAGAGGAAACAAATGGCTTTTGATCTAAAACACTTTGAGAATAATTATTGTATGTGTGATATTTAGAGTATAAAACAATATACTTAGGTAGATATTTACAAACACAAATGACTCACCCTCCCTTTGTCGACAAGGGAGGTGTAGTCATTGATAATACACATTTTTTATTTATTTATTGTATAAGTATAATTACTTGTAAGTTAAATAAAGTTAAGTGTTGAATTGTATACACATTTGAGTATTTAGGGTAGCGTTAGATAAAAATAACTTTTCACGGGTCAAGATAAAATATATTGAGGTCATAAAAATTATAAAAATACATTTCTTGCAAAATTTGAGTGAAATAATAATAATCGTGTAGTATTTAAGAAAACCGTCGTAATTATATAAATATAACAATTTATATACAAAATAAATTTAAAACACTGGGTAAACTCACAATATTATTTTATAAACTTAATATGAGTATAAAAATATATCGGGATAATTTTTGGAAGTAACGGATCAATTGTTCAAAATAATTAATCACGCGATAGCGTTTATTTAATATGGAAATTATACGTTTAATGTAAAATGCAAAACCATGCATGAACTAATATGATGATAATGATGCTAATGATATGTAGACTAAACCTAGTCTATATGGAATGTCCTCGATGATAAGTTCATGAGTTCACAGCTAAACCACTAAGGTTACGCGAATTTGATACTCGTAAACCTAGTTTACGATAAATGATGAAATAGTGAAACTTTTAAAGTTTGCAAAATGACCTGAAATTACGAGTTGTCACAAAATCCTCCTGATTGAGTATAGATCCTTCCATAAGAAGACGAATATGATCCCACATTTTCTGTGCAGTCTTTTGAGCATCAACACTACGAAGAATTGGGTTTGGTAATCCTAAGAGGATATATTCCATTGCAAGCTCATCTGCTTCATAGTGTAGAATTTCTTGAGGATTCAATTCTGCAACAGTAGCAATGTTCGTTTGTTCATCTCTTGGTGGAATAGCATTTGGATCTCCGGGTACAATGACAGTAGGCATCTCAAATGGACCTTCCAAGATAACCTTCTTTAAGAACTTTCCATGTGGCTTCTTCAGATCACAAAAACTAAAGAACCTTATCACCCATTGATCGTAGTTTCCTGGAGTGAGCATTGGAGGTCTATCAAGTGATCCAGCCTCATGAATTGATTGTTGGCTGCTTAAAGCTTCACACATCTTTGCAAACCAAGTGGGTTCCTTCATAGTGTTCCTTGATGGATGTTGATTGAAGTCATTTGTGTAGGGTTGAACTTGAAGACTTGGCGGTGTTTGAACCATTTGTGGTGGAGGAATTGCTCCAAGTTGTGGAGTATGTTGTTGATTAAATTGTTGTTAATAAATTGCTTGTTGTTGATTCCATTGTTGATGTTGTGGACTTAGTTGTTGTTGTCGTTGAGAATAAGTGTAAGGGAAATAGTAAGAGTATGGTGGTTGAGACATGTAGATTAACTTGTGTTATAAAAATTGATCTTTGTAGTCGAATGAACCTTTGTTGATGAAGTGTCCTTAGGCGTAGAAATCACAATAATCCAAGTAGCACTTATGCGTAAAAACACCAAAGTTACGCGTAACAATCACTAGTTACGCGTAGGATTTAGCTTACGCGTAAGTATGGAAAAGACGCTAAAGTTATGCGTAGACACAAAGTTAGGCGTAGAAACTTATGCGTAGGATTACCTTATGCGTAAGACTTGGCTTAGGTGTAAGATGAATCTTAAGCGTAGGATTTCTGCGCGTAAGCTTTATGCTTATGCGTAAGTTTAGGGTTTTATCCCAAGTGATCTTTTACACTTCACAGTGCAAAAGATATCCAAAGTCGACGTATTTTCATGCTTATCCAAGCAAGAAAACACGGAGTAAACCACAAAAACGAAGATCAAGCCAAGGATAACCTTACGCGTAGTTTTAGGGTTTTGCTACGTGTAGGATTACTCGTAAATATGATTATGCTCAAAGTTGTTTCTAAACCAGTTTTTGTGTGATGAAATAGCTTCAATAACACCAAAAGACACAAAAGTGTGAAACTTGATGAACCAAAACTCTTAAAATAGTTACGCGTAGGATAGAACCTTCGTACAAAAACTAGATGTAAAACGATGATCTACACACAAAGTTCGAAACTTTTTGCCAAAAACAGTAAGTTTAACACCTTATAACGTTGAAAGGACAAGAATCTTGGATTAAAAAGTGTAAAAAATATGTTTTTGATCAAGCCAAAGTTATGGAGACGCAAGTTAAGCGTGAGACCAAAACTCACTTCAAACAATACGTTCACTCAACTATTAGGTGATTGATACCACTGTTAGGTCACTAGTTTTACAACACAAGCACAATAGGAAGAATAAAGAAGAGAAGAGAGGCGGATGAACAACTATCAAGCACACATACGCGTAGGAAACAAGGAACGGTTAAGCATAGTGTATGTGAAAGAGATAAATTGAACAACCAACCCTCAAGTGAGGGTTATACAAGAGTATTTATAGGAGGGAAGCTAGGGAAACACTCCTAGTTCACATCCTTTCTCCTATGGGCTTGGGCCTAAGCTCATGGGCCTTCTACATAAGCTTAAGGCTAATAACAAACATAAAGGCCATAATTAACTACCTATTACATATGAGTAACTAACACTTGATTTATGGTTTAGGAGTGATTCCAAGAGATCAAACCTGTGTGGCTTGTCTTAAAGGCAAACAACACAGAGCTTCTTGCAGGTCAAAGTTGGTTAACTCTATTGCTCACCCACTTCAAATGTTACATATGGACTTGTTTGGTTCTACATCTGTGAGCAGCTTAAATCTTAAGAAGTATTGTCTTGTTGTGACTGGCGATTTTAGCAGGTTTACATGGGTTTTCTTTCTAAGGACTAAGGATGAAACAACTGGCATCCTTAAGATCTTCATCACAGAAGTTGAAAACCAATATGATATGAAAGTTAAAATCATTAGGTGTGACAATGGGACAGAATTTAAGAATAGAGTTATGGATGATTTTTGTAGAGATAAAGGTATTAAAAGAGAATTTAGTGTTGCTAGAACTCCTCAACAAAATGGTGTTGCTGAGAGGAGAAACAGGACACTTATAGAGGCTGCTAGAACAATGTTAGCAGATTCAAAATTGCCAATCACTTTTTGGGCAGAAGCAGTTAACACTGCATGTTATGTGCAAAACAGGGTTTTAGTAGTGAAAGCAAAGAACAAGACACCTTATGAGTTATTTAGAGGTAGACCTCCTATCCTAGACTTCATGAGACCATTTGGATGTCATGTATCTATTCTCAATACCATAGATTATCTAGACAAATTTGAAGAAAAATTTGATGAAGGGTATTTTGTTGGGTATTCCATGGTTAGTAAAGCTTTCAGAGTATTCAACTTAAGAACCCAAAAGATTGAAGAGAATCTGCATGTTGAGTTCTTGGAAAACAAAGTGAATGTCAAAGGAACTGGTCCAGAAAGGTTGTTCGATCTTGATACTCTAACCCATACCATGAATTATGTACCTATCTCTACAGGTACATCTTCTTATGATTTTGCAGGTTCAGAAGAGTTTCTTGATGATGATGAACCAAGCAAGGATCAAGCAGATGATCAAGATGAATTCAGTTTGCCACTTTGGGACTATGCAGATACTGATGATGTTCCAAGGACTGGAGATGCTCACCCTTCTAATGATTCTGGAAAAGAAGGAGCTGGAAATATGAACACTGCAAATCACGAAAGCAGTGGAAATTCAGATTCCACTGCTGGGCCAGATGTTTCCACTGCAACACCAGAAGTGGAAATTACAACTCCAGTTATAGAGGAAGCTCAAGCCAATGATGTTGAAATCTCAAATATGCCAAGTGATATTGCAGTTCCTCAGACTCCCCATACTTCAATGCATAAATCACATCCTCTTGAAAATGTGATTGGGGATGTCCATTCACCAGTGAAGACTAGAAGACAAACAAAATTGCCTGATATTCATGGATTTATTAGTGAAATCTATGAATCTAAAGATCATGAAGGCAAAAATGAATGTCTTTTCATGTGTTTTCTGTCACAAATGGAGCCAAAGAATGTATACAAGGCACTTGAAGATGAAATTTGGGTGGAAGCAATGCAAAAAGAGTTGCTCCAGTTTAAGCTTCAAAAGGTTTGGGTGATTTATGATTTACCTTCTGGCAAGAAGGTAATAGGTACAAAATGGGTGTTCAGAAACAAAAAGGATGAAAGAGGGAGTGTTATCAGAAATAAGGCTAGGCTTGTGGCTCAAGAATACACTCAGGAGGAGGGTATTGACTATGAAGAAGTGTTTGCCACAGTTGCAAGAATTGAAGCAATTAGGCTGTTCTTAGCCTATGCATCTTTTATGGGCTTTGAAGTCTATCAAATGGATATAAAAAGTGCTTTTTCTATATGGGCAGATTGATGAGGAGGTATATGTTTCACAACCTCCAGGCTTTGAAGACCCTGAATATCCAAACAAAGTGTATAGGGTGGTTAAATCTTTATATGGCTTGCATCAGGCACCAATAAAAAGGTATGAAACCTTAACTACTTATCTTCTTGATAATGGGTTTCATAGAGGTAGAGTGGATCAGACTTTGTTTATCAAGAAAGACAAGAATGATATCTTGCTGGTTCAAGTATGATGGATCTGGACACACACCTTGTGTCAATGATATTTTGTATGATATTATTAAGCACTCGGAATTTACTTAGTAATACTTTGGAAGACGGATTATATGATGTATTTTATATAAACACAGATTAAACACAAAACTTAAGCTCCAATATTATTAATGAATAATACGAGTGATCTTGATTATCACTAGGGTTACACCTTGAAGCCTTTGTGAGTAATACGTAGGTAATTAGACAAGTACCTAAGACAATGACCTAGGACCTCCTTTTATACAACAAGGAGTCCTTTACAAGATAAGTATAAAGCTAACATTATAGAATATACACAAGATCTATTCTATACTTATCTAAACACGTTTTCCTATAGCAATGGTAATAATATACCAGCAGTGGTAATACGTTTCCACTGCTAGTGTTAATCCGAGCAGTGTAAACCACAACTATCCGTGGTAACGGATTATTTCCAACAATCCTCCCCTAAACTTATGATTTCTCTGCAAATCAACAAGTTTCTTCAATATGCATTATCTTCAAGGATTTGGGGAATTCAACCAAACACTTTACTTCTTCCTTAACTTCTGAATAGCTCTGGAACATTGATCTTGAAGCCTATGTAATAATGCTCTGACCTTCTCATTGTCTTCATGAACTCTTATTGTTGTACATAACATCACTGTGAGAGTTCCAGCTCTGAGTGGATACTCTTTCTCAGCAAGCATGAATGCATCAACTCCATTTGCTGTAGAAACATGATGAACTTCACATGAGTCATAATAAAACCATTTAGTACCAGGACATGTGCATGAGAATTTCCAGAAATCATCATTAACATTTGGTTCATAGAGCCTTCCAAGATTAATCCATAACTGCATCTCCTTCATATCTTTGAGATCTTGATTATCAAACCTTTCTCGAACTAACTTCCATAATGTGTCAAGGTCATCTTTGTCAAAAGCTTTAATAAGATCTTCAAATTGAATGAATGATGAAGTTTCACCACCTAGCCTTGTGATCTTCCATGTTGGAGCAAAATTGCTAGCAGTGTAAACCTCCCAATCAATGATAGGATGTCTAACTTGCAGTGGTTCTGGATAAAATTCTTCTTCTACAATCACAATCATTCCAGTCAGTTGTTCTTCAGTGAATTTATCAGTAGGAATTTCTTGTTCTTCAGCAACCTTAGTCTTCTTAACAGTTTGAGAATCACTGTCTTTGGCCTTTCTCTTCAATCCAGGAAACCTTCTTACTTCTTCTTCAGAGCCCATTGAAATAAAATCTTTATCATGTTTTTTAACTCTTTAGTAGATACCTTCTGCTTGATTATTAGGCATTCCTTTGAATTGATGCTTTTTCTAACCACCAACATGACAACAATAAGTCTTCATGTACGAAATAATTTGTGCCTTGGTTGGTTGTCTTTGTTTCTTTTGACCCTTTCTGACTGTACTAATCACATCTTGAAGTGCTTGATTGTTCTTCATTTGAATGAAATCCTTCAACTGAGTAGTTCTTTGATCTTCAGTTAATGATGCATCAGCTACAAGGTTAATTGCATTTTTCTTGATTATTTGATTATTAGCAATCAAGAATTCAATATCTTCTTCAGAAGGAACATAACTAAACTCTGGAGTCTTCTCTCTAAGTATTGTAGGTTGAACAGTGGAAAGTGGATCTTCTTCCATTCTATCTAATCTTTTAGTCTCCAAAAAGCTTGCAACTTCCATTTCTTCAAGCTTTTTCTTTTCAGCAACTTGTTCTTCAGAGGTCTTTTCAGCAACTTCTTTATCATGAGCAATTAGAACTTGTTCTTTCTTTGAAATCTTTCTTCCAGATTGCTCTTGACTTTCCATAACTGCTTTACCTTTGTCTTTCTTCAGTTTATCAAATTCTTCACTTGCAGTGGCAATATTTGGCTTTGCAGTGGAAATTGAATCAGTGGTAAAATCAGTTGCAGTATAGAAAATATCTTGATCATCAAGTTGCTCTTCTTGAGTATTAGCTTCCTTTGCTCCTTTGCTAGTATCTCCTTCATCTTCAAAATCACTTTTCCTTCCCTGAGTTTCAGCACTTTTTTTCCTCCCCTGTTTGGGAGAATTACCCAAATCTTGATCAAAACTAGCTGAATCACCATCATTAGGTGAGGATGAAGATGAAATCACCAACTTTGCAGTTTTCTTGTGCTTTTTCAACCCATGCAACTCATTCTTCAAGGTCTGAATCTCTTCTTTTAAGTGTTTAACATCCTTGGCATGCTGCTTCTTGACATGTGCCAAGTCCTTCTGTAAAGATTCAACCTGCTTGGCTAACATTGTACACAAAACCATCAATTCCAAATGTTGCCCACTGCCCTCATCACTTCCAACTGTGTTACCTGTTGGGAGAGGTAAATCATGGGGCATTGGCTCAGATTCCTCCCTAGTTGGACTAGGTTGTAGTCTAGAACCACCACTGCTTGTTCCTAGACCAAAAGGTTCATAAACTTGATGTGTTGTCATGAAAGAAGGTGGCTTTTTGCTCCTCCTCTCATAGGTTTGAGAAACTAGTGGAGTATAATCAATGTTTGGAACAGAGATTATGGGTGTGTTTTGTTTAGTTGTAATCTTTGCAAGCATTTGAGGTAAGAGTGGTGTAAAAATCATGTTGCCATCTTTGTTCATGTTTTGAAAAACTTTAGGCTTTAGGCAACTGATTTCATAAATATTAGTATGGGGTTGCAGTTGAAACTCATTTAGCACTGCTTGCACAAACCTTGGATACATTAAAAATTTTGTTGAACTTTTTACATTGCCAGTCATACTTGTTAAAATATAATTTGACCAGTTAAAAATCTTAGCAGTGGCTAGACAAACCAAAGGGTAAGCCATGGTTGAACTAAATTGCTCATAAGATGTTTTCTTTGGACTGAGACAATGTAAAAGAGTATGAATCAAAAATCTCCATTGGGGACAAAAACCACTCTTTTTGAAAGTAGCATTTTTATCAGTGGTATCATACCCCATGGATGATAAAGTATCATGATTTTCGGGCATAGGTAATGTGATGAGACCATTGAGATCACCCAATTGGAGAACTCTCCTCAAGGATGCCTCAGTAACATCAATAGTTACCCCATCCACAGTGGCTCTTAGAGCATCCACTGTTTCATGTGTATCTCCATTCTCAAGTGTTATGGACTTAGCAGAAGTCCAAAACTGTTTGATTTGAGAGATATAGATTGTGGGTTTTAAAAGCAAAGCATACCTTATATGAGTGGTATTGAGAAAGTCCACAATCTGATGAAAAACAGGCCACTCTTCTCGTTAGACTTTTGTAGGTAGGCCACTAGGTTGTGCTCATCTGCAAATTTTAAAGGTGCCATAGAAACTTTTGTTGAAAAACGATATTATGTCAGTAAGAATTGAAGTAATAACTAGCCAATTGAGAGAGAAAGATATATAGGGTTAGGGTTTAAGATTATTGCGCAAGAAAAATTATCTTTAGAAAGTATTTATCTTTAAGAGGATAAATAACAATATGGAAAGTAGATAATTTCCTTAAAATTTTAACCCTGTATATATGGAAATCAGTGGTTACTTTCAACGGCTAGTAAAAAATAAGTTACTGACACAATCAGTTGTGGTTAGAACAACAGTGGTAAAATAACACTGTCAGTGGAAACTGTGAACTAGCAGTGGTAATGTTTCACAAAAATTTCAAAGAGCAGTGGTAAATAAAATCATTTGAAAACTAGAATGCTCTTATCATAGTTTTTAGCAAACTACCAGCTATCAATGGATTTGATTTGTCTTTACCATGAGCCGTTTGCTATGGACTAGCCAACTCTTAATCATAGAGAATATGGTGAGTTGATAACCATATAGTTTTTGGTAAACTACCAACTATAAACGGATTTGACAAGTCTTTACCAGTAGCCGTTTGCTATGGACTAGTTGATTCTTATATGGATTAGACATGGTGAATCAATAACCTTTTTTTGTGTATCTCAGATATACACCTTTTGAAATCAACTCCCATCAAAGCTTGGTTATGTATCTGTATGAGATAGGAATAACCAACTTGTTATTAACCAAAATTACTTTTAACCAACCCATTACCCAAGAAAAATATCTTCAAAAGTCAACCCGATAATATCTATATTTACTCCTTAACCTACCAAAATAGGGAAAAGTAAATATACTCATTAATTAACCCTTTCAACCGACTTTGTCTATATAAGGAGGCTTGGTTGATTGTAATCTTCATCAAAGCACATTCAAACACACAATATCCCTAAAAATAATCATGAGCAATCCTTCCAACACCATTGACATCTCCTCTGATTTAGAAGAATAATATGTGATCGAGTCAGAGACTTCCTCAGAGGTATCAGGATGGGCTGGATACTTCCCAGCATGGGCTGGAAGCACATCATCCAAGAAGTATATAAAGGAGACTGCCAAGCGTGTACCTGCTTCAAAACCTGCACCATCACTTGAGTTTTACTCCAGCTCATCAGATGATGATGAGACGAATGATGAGACCTATTCCATGGTCAAATAATTTCCAAGAGCTCTTTCAAAAGCACTGGAAACAGCTATCTCCAATATGAATCAGATATCCATCCCAACAAAGCCTGCAATGTTACCAAAGTTACCACCTTTGAGAACAAAAGGAAGAGGGCACAGAAAAATAAGCATGACTATGTGGGCAAAGGCAAGAAGCCAATGGAGTAGCTGAAGTTAGGTGTAGGATGTTCTAAGTTGCAGTCTTTTGTGTTTTGAGGATTAGAAGTACTTTCACTTTGGTTGTAATGAATCATGTTTTATTAATGAAATGAAGTTCCTTTGTTTTCCTTTTTCCACTGTAAAAGCAAGCTTGTTACCACTGTTTTCACTATAGTTCCCACTGTTAAAATTAGTTCCTACATAAAAAATTTGTGGACAACTAGAAAGACAAACCCCAAAGAGTAACCATTCAATGTAAACAAAGAATCCTTCAAATCTGCAAATCACAAACATAAACCAAACACTGAAATCACTGTTGAGTTTTAGCAATGGTTAGTGTATACTTCTGAATGAACATAGCAAAGGCTATACTCAATTAAGTCAACTCATAGACACTGATACACTTTCCAAAGCCACAGGACTCCATTTACTTCTCAACCACTTACACCTTCCCCTCATTAACTTACTGAATCAAACTTAAACTTGTATTAAAGAACCAAGCACCCATAACCTTTTATAACACCAACACTTATCTCTTAAAAGATTTCAAAAGATCACCATGAGCCCATCCAATCCAATCAATCTTTCCTCAGACAATTCATTTTCTGACAGTGCATGGGATGACTTTGTGTTGAACAACCCAAGCAGAGTAAAGAAAGAAGAGTTTGAAGAAGTGTCATCCAAGAAGAGATCTCATAAGTCCATGAGTATCACCCCATCATTTGCTGGTCCATCAAATCTGCAACCAGTACCTCAAGATGCTTTGACCAAGGGAGATAGTTCAATAAGTTCTTATATTTCTCCCTATGAGGACATAGATGATGAGACTTTCACAAGAGCCTTGAGTGTGCCTCCCCTTGCTACAATACTCCCTAATGAAGAGCTTCAAGCACCACGTGCAAGAGCCTTGAGAGCAGCACCACCACCAGCTAGTCCTTCATCATCCTCTCCACCAGTCAGAGAAGTGGTGAGGGGGTTAGCATGCCCTAGAGTGTATGAGTGGATTGACATGCGTGGAGCTCCTAAGGTGATGACAAAGTGGGGCTTCCCAAAGAAACCATAGATGGTAGATGATGGTTAGGTTGGGGATGGGTTATGAAGCTTGTGTCTGGGGTTGTTTAGTTGTTTTCAGTTGATGTAATGATGCTTGTTGTCTGAATTCCATGGATGTATCTACTGCACATAGTTTGCAGTTTTGTGAAATAATAATAATGATCCATGTTTTCCTTTATCATTAGAGTTCTTGCATCATACATGTTGTTCCATTAACTTCACTTCCAAAACTGACATATTGTCCATCATAATGTTCAAAATCTGAAAGATAGGACTTGTTGCCAATCATGTGCCTTGAACACCCACTATCTGTATATCCTTGATCTGATCTTTTTGTCCTTGTATGTTCCTGCACATAAGAGTAAAGAGTTAGTTTCTTTTGGGGACCCAAGCCATGATTGACTTGGATCTGCCTCGTGTATCAATATAGTTAAATCTATCAAAGTTCATTGATACACCATTGAGATTGGTTGTAGAGGTATTTCCTTTATATTTCCATTCCCAACGTACTGAGGCCTTCACAGCATTGCCCATGTCCCCCCTTTTCTTGTTTACAACCCTTGCAGTGGTAACTTTTGAATGAGCAGTGGTAACTGCTGGTTTGTTTTTAGGTACCCACTGTTGGTTATAATGAACTTTATTATTCTGAAAAGTTCCTTTCCCTGTTTGTGCAGATTTTGCAAAAGTTGTTTTGGACTTTGCACTTTTAACAGGTGACTTAGGGTGAGCAGTGTTAACAGTTTTTGCAGTGGCAAAAGTTTTGAGGCCACTTCTTAGTTGAACTGGTCTTGGGACCATTTTGCAATGTGAATTAGGGTGTACATTATTTTGAAACATGTTAGAATTCACCTTTTTATTCCCATGGACTTCCCTTCTCCCATTATGATAGTCACAATAAGCATGTAAATGATCAAAACTACCACAGATATAGCATGCCTTATTGTACATCACAAAATCACTACCTAGTTGTTAAGATTTAACATGATTCCAACTCCTCTGGTTACCCCTATGAGCTGTAGGCTTGTTCCTATACATCTCAGCATACCTTACAGTTGATCTATGTTTATTAACTGGTTTCCTAGGTTCCTCTGTAATAGTATTAACAACTTTTGGGATAGAAGCCTCTACATTCTTTTTAACATTCTCATCAATAACAGATGAGTCACTGGCACTCTCAAAAACATCATTATCATGCTTAATCTCTTCCTCACGTTTCACCATTGTGTCCTTTAAAGGACCATATTCACGTTCAAGGTCCTGAAACTCTTCTAAGCTTGTATAAGCTAAATCTATACTTGGAGGTGAATGAACACCCCTTAGAGGTGGAGGCACAGTATTATAGCCCATACCAGACTTAACTTTACTATGTACTTGAGCATTCCAAATTTTATCAATTGACTTAGACTGATGATAACATGTGTCTAATGTTAAATTGGCATTTTCATTTTTCTTTTGAAGTTTTTCCAACTCCTTTTGGTATGCTTCATTCATAGCTGTTGTATATTCTACCTCTCTTCTAAGAAGAATCATATCATCATTATATTTTGTCTCATTTTCTCTATAGTGATCTATTTGTTTCTCTAATACTGCTATAGCTCTCCTAAGGTTAGACACAGTATAATTAGCAGTATATAACTCTTGTATTTCATTAGAATATAAATCATTAAGCCTTTCAACTTCTCTAGCAGCCCTACATGTTTTAGAACAACTTTCAAAGTTTTGTACCTCAGAGTCAGAGAAAGCCATGAGAGCAAATTCAGTAGCAACAAGACCAGCATCTGAATGTTCTTCATCTTGTTCATCAGCCATGAAACTCCAATCATAGCTCACACCATCAATAGCCAACATTGCCTTTGGTTCTTCCACAGTTGGTTCCTTCTTTTGCTTGTACCAAGTAAACCTGTTGTCCTTGGTCTTTGGTCTTCTACACTCTCTAGCAAAATGTCCAAACTTGTGGCAATTAAAGCACTCCACTTTCTTCTTATCAAAGCCTGCAGTTTCACCACCATTGATGTGAATAGGCTTGCCAGTCTTCTTGTAGAATTTCCTAGCTCTTATGCTAAGCATAGCTATCTGCCATTTTATATCCATCTCCTCCAAGTCATCTTCATCAATTTGCTTTATGTCTTCATGAGTTAAGACAGAGCCATCTACTTGAGTAGAGATGAAAGCATAAAAGGTAGGATCTCCAATACTACCAACCTTCTTCTTTGAACCTGTAGTGGTAACATTAACAGTACCAGTGGAAACTTTAGAACCAGAAATGGCAACATCATCATCACTGTCATCTTCAGAATCATCACTGTCAACAGAGGTTGACAATAATGCCAAGCTACTAGAGCTTGTAGCAAGTTTCCATGCCTTCTTCAACCTTTGCTCAATAAGTTTGAAGTTGTTGTAAAGGTCATTGAGCTTCATTGTTTCTATGTCTGATTTGTTTTCCCAGATAGTAACATTAGTTTGAAACTCTGAAGGCAAACTTCTTAGAAACTTCAAATTGAGGTCTTCCTTTTCTACCTCAATGCCAAACACAGTCAGTTGTGTAACAATCTTCTAGAGTTTGGTGAAGATGCTATCAAGTGAGTCATTGCTTGAAGAAGAGAAGTTTTCATAACTTTGCTTCAACAATGTCTTTTGTGTCTTCTTTGTAGCATCATTACCACCAAACACTGAGCAGATCTCTTCAAACAGTTCTTTAGCACTCATGTACTTGCTGAATGCAATGATCTGATCTCTAGGAAGAGTCATCAGCAACAAACTTTTAGCTTTAAGATCATTCTTCCTAAGAGATTTTTCAATACTAGATTCAGGCACAGAAACTTTCACAACATCTGTGTCACCAACCTTCATAGTATTAGTCACAGGCTTGAAAGAATCACCAGTTTGAATGATCTCCTAAAGAGCATAGTCCTGAATGAGAAAGTATTGGTCAATCAGTATCCTCCACATCTCAAACTCATTAAGTTTGAGCTTAGGTAGCCTTGGTGTAGAAGAGTTGGACTGGTTGTTTTCCATCTCCATTGAATTGAGTGAGTAGGTTAAGCTTATTCCTTGGATCTTCTAAAACAAAATATCAGAACCTTGCTCTGATACCACTTGATGGATCTGGACACACACCTTGTTTCAATGATATTTTGTATGATATTATTAAGCACGCGGAATTTACTTAGTAATACTTTAGAAGACGGATTATATGATGTATTGTATATAAACACAGATTAAACACAAAACTTAAGCTCCAATATTATTAATGAATAATACGAGTGATCTTGATTATCACTAGGGTTACACCTTGAAGCCTTTGTGAGTAATACGTAGGTAATTATACAAGTACCTAAGACAATGACCTAGGACCTCCTTTTATACAACAAGGAGTCCTTTACAAGATAAGTATAAAGCCAACATTATAGAATATACACAAGATCTATTCTATACTTATCTAAACATGTTTTCCTATAGCAGTGGTAATAATATACCAGCAGTGGTAATACGTTTCCACTGCTAGTGTTAATCTGAGCAATGTAAACCACAACTATCCGTGGTAACGGATTATTCCCAACAAAGTATATATGTTGATGATATCATTTTTGGTTCTACAAAGACAGAGATGTGCAAAGAGTTTGAGAAACTTATGAAGGAAGAGTTCAAGATGAGTTCTATGGGTGAACTCACATTTTTCTTGGGACTTCAAGTACAAAAAAGGCCAAATGGTATTTTCATCAATCAAGATAAATATGTGGCTGAGATACTAAGGAAGTTCAAGTTCTCTGATGCAAAGTCATCAAGCACCCCTGCAGACAAGACTACACATCAACTCTTGAAGGAAAATAGTGGTGAAGCAGTTGATGTGCACATGTACAGATCTATGATTGGTTCTTTGATGTATCTTACATCATCCAGGCCAGATATTATGTTTGCAGTATGTGCTTGTGCAAAGTTTCAGGTCACTCCCAGGTTCTCACACTTGACTGCTGTGAAGAAGATTTTCAGATATCTTAAAGCATTTCCCAATCTGGGATTATGGTACCCTAGAGAATCACCTCTAAAACTGGTTACTTACTCAGATAGTGATTATGCTGGTGCTAGTTTGGATAGAAAATCTACAACAGGTGGATGCCAATTTCTTGGAAATAGATTGGTGTCATGGCAGTGCAAGAAACAAACAATGGTGGCAAATTCATCAACTGAGGCAGAGTATGTGGCTGCTGCAAGTTGTTGTGCTCAAGTTCTATGGCTTTAGAATCAACTTTTGGACTATGGGTACAATTTCATGAATACCATCATTCATATTGACAATAGTAGTGCCATTTTCATAATTAAGAATCCAGTTCAGCACACAAAGACTAAACATATTGAAATTAGACACCATTTTATACGAGATTGTTATGAGAAAAGGATAATCCAAGTTGTCAAAATCCATACTGATGACAACTATGCTGATTTATTAACAAAAGGACTTGATGTGCATAGATTTCAGTACTTGGTAATAGGTATTGGAATGCTTAATCCATAAAGTTTTTGTGTCTAATGGTCTTTGTTGTTGAGGGGAGGCTTTTGGGTACTCTAATTGTTATATAAGTTTGTATATGTTTTGTGCTTGTATATTTGCTTGTTCAATAACTTTTATGTAGAAAAGGATGGGAGTTGATCTTAAAAGGTGTGTAACTGAGACACACAACAAATGGTTATTGATTCACCATGTCTAATCCACATAAGAATCAACTAGTCCGGAGCAAACGGCTACTGGTAAAGACTTAACAAATCCGTTTATGGTTGATAGTTTACCAAAAACTATATGGTTATCAACTCACCATATTCTTTATGATTAAGAGTTGGCTAGTCCATAGCAAACGGCTCATGGTAAAGACATATCAAATCCGTTGATAGCTGGTAGTTTGCTAAAAACTATGATAAAGAGCAGTCCAATTTTCATATGTTTTTCTTTACCCTTTGAAATTTTTTATGAAAAATTACCATTGCTAGTTCACAGTTTCCACTGACAGTGTTATTTTTACCACTGTTGATCTAGCCGTTACAACTGTTGTGTCTGTAACAAATTTTTACTAGCCGTTGAGAGTTAATTGCTTTCCATATATTTATAGGGTAAATTTTTAGAAGATTATATACTTTCCAAATTGCAATTTATCCTCTTAAGATAAATCTTTTCCTTAGATAATCTTTCTTGCGCAAAACTCTAAAACCCTAACAGTATATATCTTCTCTCTCAATTGGCAAGTTATTCATACAATTCATACTAACACAACATATTTTTCGTCAAAAGATTCTATGGCACCTATCACCTTTGCAGATGAGCACAACCAAGTGGCCTATTTGGAAAAGTAAAACGACAAGAGTGGCCATGTTTTTCATCAGATTGTGGACTTTCTAAACACTACCCATATAAGGTATGCTTTACTTCTAAATCCCACAATCTATATCTCTCAAATCAAACAATTTTGGACCTCTGTCCAGTCCATAACAATTGAGAATAGAGATACACATGAACCAGTGGATGCTCTTAGAGCCACTGTGGATGAGGTAACTATTGATGTTACTAAGGCATCCTTGAGGAGAATTCTCCAATTGGATGATCTCAATGGTATCATCACATTACCTATGCCAGAAATTCATACGCATCTTTCATCCATGGGGTATGATACCACTGACAAAAAAGCTACTTTCAAAAAGAGTAGTTTCTGTCCTCATTGGAGATTTTTGATACATACTATTTTACATTGTCTTAGTCCTAAGAAAACATCTTATGAGCAATTCAGTTCAACAATGGCTTACCCTTTGGTTTGTCTAGCTACTGATAATATTTTTAATTGGTCAAAATATATTTTTACAAGTATGAAAGGCAATGTAAAGAGTTCAACAAAAATTTTGATGTATCCAAGGTTTGTGCAAGCAGTGTTAAATGAATTTCAACTGCAACCCCATACAAGAGTTTATAAAATCCGTTGCCTTAAGCCTAAAGTTTTTCAAAACATGAACAAAGATGGCAATAGGATTATTACACCTCTTTTTCCTCAAATGCTTGCAAAGATTTCACAGGTACAAAACTCACCCATAATCACTGTTCCAAACATTGATTACACTCTACCAGTTTCTCACACCTATGAGAGGAGGCAAAAACAGCCAACTCCTCCCATTACAACACAACATGTACCTGATCCTTTTGGTTTAGGCACAAGCAGTGGTGGTTCCAGGCTTCACTCTAGTCCAACTAGGGAGGAATCTGAGCCAATGCCCTATGATTCACCTCTCCCAACAGGTCACACAGTTGGAAGTGTTGAGGGCAGTGGGCAACAAATGGATTTGATGGACCTTTGTACCAAATTAGAAAAGCAGGTTGAATCTCTGGAACAAGACTTGGCACAAGTAAAGAAGCAGCATGCCAAGGATATTACACATTTGAAAGAGGAGATTCAGACCTTGAAGGAAGAGTTGCAGGGGCTGAAACAGAAGAGGAAAACTGCAAAGATTGTGATATCATCTCCATCCTTACCTGATGATGGTGATTCAGAAGATTTCAATAAAGATTCAGAAAATTCTCCCAAACAGGGGAGGAAAAAAGATGTTGAAACCAAGGGGAGGAGAATTGACTTTGGAGATGAAGGTGTTTCAAGTAAAGGTACTGAGGAAGTTGATGATATTCAAGAAGAAGTTCCTCAACAGCAATCAGAACAAGCAATTTTCACTGATGCAACTGCAACTGCAGATTTTACCACTGATACAATTTCCACTGCAGAGCCAAGAGTTCCCACTGCTGGACAAGGTATTACCACTGCAAGGGAAGAAATTGAAAAGCATAAGAAAGAAAAAGGTAAAGAAGTTATGCAGAGTGAAGAGCAACCAAAAAGAAATATTTCAAAGAGAGAACAAGCTCAGATTGCTCATGATGCAGAGGTTGCTAGAAAGATCAATGAAGAACAAGTTTCTAATAAGAAAAGATTGGAGGAGATAGAGATTGCAGACTTCATGGAGGCTAAAAGGCTGGGCAGAATGGAAACCACTGATCCAAATGATGTAAATCCAGTTTCCACTGTTCCACCTACAATATTCAGAGAAAAGACTCTAAAGTTCAACTATGTACCTACAGAATAAGAGATTGAGTTCTTGATTACTAATGATCCAGTGATCAAGAAGAAGGCAATTGACCTAGTTGCAGATAAGACTTTGACTGAAGAACAAAGAACTGCTCAGTTAAAGGATTTCATTCAGATGAAGAATAATCAAGCACTTCAAGATGCAATTGTTTCAGTCAAGAAGGGTCAAAAGAAACCAAGACGATTAACCAAGGCACAGATTATTTCAATGATGAAAGATTATTGTTGCAAGGTTGGTGGCTGGAAAAGACATCAGTTCAAAGGTATGCCTGATGATAAAGTTGAAGGTATCTACTACAGAGTTAAGAGGCAAGATCAAGACTTTATTCCAATGGACTCTGAAGAAGAAGAAAGAAGATATCCTAATCTGAAGAGAAAGGCCAAAGATAGTGAACCTCAGACACATAAAAAGAAAAAGTTTGTTGAAGAACAAGAGGTTCAATCTGAGAAGTTTACTGAAGAACAGATGACTGGAATGATTCTGATTGAAGAAGAAGACTTTTATCCTGAACCACTGCAAGTCAGACATCCGATTATTGATTGGGAAGTGTTTACTGCTAGCAATTTTGCTCCAACATGGAAGATTACAAGGCTAGGTGGTGAAACTTCATCATTCATGCAATTTGAAGATCTTATCAAAGCATTTGACAGACATGATCTGGATACTTTGTGGAGATTAGTTCAAGAAAGATTTGATGCTGAAGATCTTAAAGATATGAAGGAAATGCAGTTATGGGTTAATCTTAGAAGGCTCAATGAACCAGATGCTAATGATGATTTCTAGAAATTCTCATGTACATGTCCTGGTAATAAATGGTTTTACCATGAATCATGTGAAGTTCATCATGTTTCTACAACAGATGGAGTGGATGCATTCATGTTTGCTAAGAAAGAATACCCACTCAGAGTTGGAACTCTCACTGTGATGTTGTGTACAACAATAAGAGTACATGAAGATAATGATAAGGTCAGAGCATTGTTACATAGGCTTCAAGATCAATGTTCAAGAGCTATTCAGGATTTAAAGAAAAAGAGAAGTGTTTGATAGAATTCCCTAAATCCTTACAGAAGATTCAGATTGAAGAAACTTATTGATTTGCAGAGAAATCATAAGTTTAGGGGAGGATTGTTGGGAATAACAGTTACCACTGATAAGCTGTGGAAGACACTTCTAAAGATTACACTAATAGTGGAAACTCATTACCACTGCCAGTACGAATATTACCACTGCTATTAGGATAATTGTTATGTATTCGTGTATAGATAAGTATAGAAAAGATCTTGTGTATATTCTATATTGTTAGCATTATACTTATCTTGTAAAGGACTCCTTGTACTATAAAAGGAGATCCTAGGTCATTGTCTAAAGTACGTATTATTCATATAAGCTTCAAGGTATAACCCTAGTGATAAGCAAGATCACTCGTATTATTTCTTAATAATATTGGAGCTTTGAGTTAAACTGTTCTCACTTACATTACATCATATAAACCATCTTCTAATTATTACTAAGTATATTCCGCGTGCTTATTAATATAACTCAATATATCACTAACACAAGGTGTATGTTTAGATCCATCAATTTGGTTACTTGAGGCGTTTAAACATTATTAAACAAATGCATGTTCGAACCTCACCAGTGTACATTTTTTGTATTAAAATCTAACATGCATAACACAGATTAATACATGCCAACGTGGCATTACGTGGTAATGACTGGACAAAACGTGGCATTGATGTGGCATTACGTGGCATTTCGGGTATTTAATGACATCATGTGCATCCTGTTATATATATGTTATAGATATATATATGTAATATGTTTAACGATATCCGATAATAAAGTACTTTGAAAACACTTATATGATCAAAATACTCGTTTTTATGAAGTTATGTTAAGTTTATAAGTTTTTCTAAACTTTTTCCGAATTTATACTTTTTACCCTCAAGTTTCAAAATGCATGAGTTTAGTCTCTCAAGTTTAAGTGATTGTCACTTTTTACCCAAAACGTATTTTATATCAAAACTTTCTAAAAATGACAGTTCAACCCTTGGTGAAACTGTTTTTACGAATAGTATCCTTCAAGATACATTTAAATGTGATTCAACCCTCAAGTTTTCAAAGTTCACATTTTTGACCCAAAGTTTACTAGTTTAAGCTTATTACAAAAATGACCCTTGTAGTTTTAGTCGTGCGCATGCATACATATACGACACCCTTTTACTTCTAAAATAGTGCACGTTTGGTCCCTCAACTTTTCATGCAAGTTTTATTCACGTTATATTACCCCTTTATCTTTACGAAAAGTTCCAATTTCAACCCATAGACTTCATACTTTTCATTTTTAGTCTGAATATAAACGTTAGTATATGAAAACATTTCCAAAACTTTTCGAGCTTATCTCTAGCTTATTTTCTTAGCTTATTAACTTGTTTGAGCTTATTGGACCGGGTATTGGGCTGTTGGGCTCGGTTTAGGCTTAATGGGCTCGTGTATTGGGCTTAGGCCCGTTTGGTTTGCGTTTGGTATTAAAAACAGTCGAAGGTTTTTAAGGGTTACAAAAAGGTTTCACGACTTGTTTTCAATAAGTTTTACGAGCTTTAATCTTGTTGGTGTGTAATCTAGTAAGTGAATAACGTGTCGAGTTTGTGTTTAACATGTTAGCTTGTTATAGTTTTTACCACACAAGTGTTTTAGGGATACAATTTTAAAGATTTATTCGATGCATGAAATAGATTCCAATATTGAAGATAAAAGTGTTCATATCGAGCATGAATAAAATACTAGACATCGAAGCATAATATGAGTCGTATTGAAATAGGTTCGAGGAAACTTACAACACCAAAGTGGTGGAGAAGAGTTTGAAGGATAGTGTGTATGAGAACGACCAAATCGTGACCCTAGCTTCCAAAACTTAATACCCCGGTAGAAAACTTAACCCGTAACGAGAACCCTAGACTTGCAATGTGACCAAATGTAGGATCGAAATATTTATTGTGTTTGATGATTCGGGTGGTCTTGGATGATGGAAATACATGTTAGCCATTTGAGAGAGAAAGGATAAGAGAGGGTGTTCTTGGTAGAGACTTGGTTTATAAAAAGCAAGGTTAGATTATGAGAAGCTCCACCCCTTCCATGGATGGAAGGGGTATTTATACTTACAAACATAACGACCTCCTATCGGCCTGTGGATCAGGTATACAGTGGGTAAAGACCCGTCCTTCCTCCACGGAGTTACACTAAACTAAACTACGCTACAAACTAACTAATTAACTACTGAATAACATAAATAACGACACGTCTACGAGCTAACTTATGCTAGACCATAATTGGGGTGACCGACACTTTAACATGGAATTTCCAATTCCTAAGAATCTCCCCCTAAGGGAGGTCACCCCATGAAATACATTTTGCATCCTAGGATTCTATCTTTGTCTTTAGTTCTGAGCTCGTAGACTTCTATTCTTCTAGTTCCGCAATCTTTGTGCTTTTGTAGTGATTCTTCAAAGTCCGCATCTTTTTGTACTTTAAGTGGAGGTCTTTGAACTGATCCACATCTTTGATGATCTTCGAGATTTCTTTGAGATCATCAACCACATTAAATCTCTGGATCACCCTTTGTTGTGTTGCCTTCATGTGATGTTGTGACTTTCGTACCGACATGCTCACACTTTCTGAATCATGACATCTTTCCATCAGAGTAGCGGAAGCTTTACTGGTTCATGATATTTGCAGCAGCGTAGCGGAAGCATAGTATAAAAATATCAGAACCAGGTTATGTAGATATGCACCAGTCATGATTTCTTCAATTAAGTATGGATGCTGTGATCATGCGGCTTTGGATTGACTCCTCAATTCTGATCATCTGCAACCGTCCAAATGTACCTACAAACAACAGTTAGCAATAAAACACACGAAAGTGTCTTTGATCACTTTTGTTGAATTGAGGTGCACGGCCCACGGTTCCCCGTTGATCAGTACAAGTACTGCCTGTGATCAGGTAGGATTCCTAAGAATCTCCTTGACAGGGTTTCGCAGCTGTTCTAGCTGTTCTCAAACCGGAACGTCTCAAAGAAGACAACATGGAGTGAGTAAACCAGTGAATTGAGATTCACTGATTGATGAAAAATGATTTGAAAAACAATCGCGTATTTCTTAGAAGAAAGAGTTTTGCAATACGACGAAGGTTTTTTGAGAAATATCAATTTTCAATCATAAATACTTTTTATATTTGAAAAGAGTACACATTCGATGTGCTAGATAAAAGAAGAGATTCGCACATCGAACGGTTTTTCCAAAAGTATTTTTTCAATCAGAGATACTTTTTGTGTTTGAAAACATAAATACACATTCGATGTGCTAGAGAAAAGAAGATTTGCACATCGAACGGTTTTTCCAAAAGTGTTCGTCAATTCCATTCCTGGACCAAGGTTGATTCAAGATTTAATCTCCTCATCGTTTCTATCCAGTTGTCAAAAGTTTGATCTTACGAGAAGATCTCACATGTCACCCACCAAGAGCTTGTTTGATGTTGGCTCTAGAAGGATTTCCATCTTCATCGTGAATACTTACATATCACTCGGATGTTCTGGCAATACCACAAGGATAATGCGTAGGACTCTTAATATATTCTTACTTTCCACATTGTGTGAAACAGCAAGTCTTCATTAATTTAGTGTCCTAATGAGATATTGTGGATGATCTCTTGGCTCTAGACTTAATAGTGCATATTTGGTTCCTATGCCGGAGACTATGGAGAGGGTCTCCTTCTTCAATATCAACAATCTCTAAGAGAAAGTCGATAGATTATGTACGTTCCCCGTGAGAATGAAACAAGCCCTTTTAAGAGGAACTTGAGTAGCTTGGGAAGTTTAGTGCAGTGCATCACTGGGTCCATGATGCCTTATCTTCAATACCAGTGTTACCTTAGTAAACACCAGTATCATATGTATTGAACGAAAGCTCTGAGGAAACTGAATCAGACGAAGAGGTCATCTACTCTGAAACTCCAACCGATGACACTCAAACAGTAGCAAAACCTCCCAGTCCAAAAGCTGATAAAGGTAAAGGGAAAACTCCTGTGCTTGAGCATGATAAGGAAAGCTCTGAAGAAGAACCATTTGATGAGGAAAGAGACTATCAAAAGAAGTTGAAGAACCTCAGACTCAAACATCTTGCCGATGAATTCATACTAGATCAAACTCGTGGCCCCGGAGGGTCAAGTGGTGGAACTCAAGCCACACCGGTTTCCGATGCGGTTAATCAACCCGATAATGGAACTGGTACCACCACCCACGAACAACAACAAAGGCACATAGAGGATTCCATCAACTACGAATTTGAGGAACCAGAAAAGGAGAAGTATGAGAAAGAAAAAGCTGATGAAGAGGCTGCAGCTCAAGCTAAAGCAGATGAAGAAGCCAGGATCAAGGCTGAAGAATTGGCTAAGTCTGGACAAGATAACGAAGTTGATTATGATGATTTTCTCCTTGACAGCCCAGCACGCTCCAAGGAAGAAACATCTGAGCCACCAAAAGACCCTGAGTCTCCTCATGTCTAGTCATCATCAGACTCGTCTTCTCACTCTTCACTTCCACCATCCAAAGGCACAACCAGATCCACATCCAAGTCAGTGAAGAAACCAACAGAATCTTGGATATCCCGGGCTAAGACAAAAATTGTCAAAGCTATCAAGCAAGTCAAGAAGAAAGACGTGATCAACAAAAAGCTGAATCAACTGGCTGACAGAATCAACTATCTTCAAGACGGGATAAACGAGATGTTGAAAGAAAGGGAGCAAATCCAGGATCTTCTCAAAGGAGATTTCCAAAGGGAAATGGAGAAGACGGCTAGAGAATTTACTCACAAATTTCTTCTCGACACTGTTCCTGGAGTTACAAGGGAGATGTTCACCATACAGCTCTATCCAAATCTCATGAAATTGGTCAAGCAAACAATGCAATCCACCCCGGTAACAATGACAATCAATCCACTTGAGCCTGCAGTTCTCTCTGATGCAGAGTTGATTTCTAAGCTGGTGCTACAATTGTCTCAATGATCTGCAACTTTCACCTCTGATGAAAGCAAACTATTTGAAGCATTACTGGAATACCAACTCAAAACAGCATGCAGAGTAGAAGCTGAAAAGCCTAAGCGTCCAAGAGATGATGATGATAAGGATAAGGATAAGGATAAGGAGCCTAAACGTCCAAAGAAGTCTGGTGAACCCTCCTCCATGCCACCACCAACCCAAAGGACTCCATCTCTAAAACAATCTCCTCCACGCTCTTCTGCTGACAAACCTCAGGACTTTGAGTTACCACCCCAGACAGAGAAAACCAGTGATTATTTTGAATACACTGGTGGTGACGATGAGGAAGTCCCTGAGCCCCAACAACAACCCACCTCTCCCGCGTCAACAAAGAAACCAGCATCCTCATCTAGGCCAAAGAAGAAGAAGCAGACGTCTAAGGCTGATGTCGTCTCATGGCTAGACGAAGATGACACCGAATATGAATGGTTTTCTACACTGGTTGATGCTACTCCCTCCCTACCTGAAGATCAAGATATGGTAGAAGGTCGAACATTGGAGCATGCTAAGTTACTTCAAGAGAAGTTTCGGGTGAAGAAGCTGACCAAGTCAGAGTTAAAACGCATCAAGAATGAAGCTTTTCAATTGCTCAAAGACAGCTCGGAAAGTGCTATCGAAGTTGAATACCATCTTGAAAACATAGCACGAGCCATGTCTAACAACATTGATTGGCTCAACCCTGAAGCAAACATTGACTTCACTAGAAAAGACAAGGCTCCATATTACACCGACTGGACCAGACCTCTCCCAACGATTGGCCAACCAAATCAACCAAAGATTCCATTTCGCTATTTCTTCAACAAAGACCTGGAATTTCTTCTACATGGTAGCGATCTGTCAAAGAAATACGCTACATCACTAACACTTCCGTTCCCGGCAGCCATATATTCCAACTACATAGCCATCGAAGAAAAGGCTTCTCACATGTTTGCTAACACCGTAGAGAAGTATGACATTGATGCGATGTATGGGATTCACCATTGGCCTGAACGCCGAAGAATCTTCTACAAAAGTTGCCAGGTTCAAAAGTCTACACATGAAGTGTTTAGTGATAAAGGGATCGTTGCTGTTAAGCATGTAACTCTCGCGTCTAAATGGGACTACACATTTCTCAAGACAATCATGGTCAAGAGACAAGACGAAGAGGACTATGTTTTATGTGAAGCGGACTTTCAGAATTTGTCTCTCAACGACATTGAAGATCTGTATCTTGCCAAGGTACAAGGAAGAATGAGACAATTCTCGACTAAAATCCAACGTGAATACATCAAGTCCGTGCTTATCTTCATCAGAAGTATAGTGATCCAGAAACGTGTAGAAGACTTGTAACTTGCCGTTGAATCGTATCAGACACGTGTCAACCTCACCAAACCTCAGCTCGACCTCCCTGACATCAATCATCTTCCTCAATACACTCTCATCAGCAAACCGTTTGGAGAAGTCTACCATAGTGAACTACATCGCAACTGCTTGATGGCGTGTAAAGATCTTCATAAGTTTGGAGATCACACACTGAAGAAAGTCAGGGACGGCTTAGCTAATAGGTTGAAGGAGATACATGAAGGCATTGGGTCAACACAAAGATGGAATTCGAGGGAGAGGCGGGATGTGAAGAAAATCATCACTCGCATCGATGAAAGGTTGTACAGAAGGGACCAACTCAGAACTTTGGAGAGCTTCATAGGTGGTCGTCCCAGGATTAATCTCACAGGCTATCAACGCCCAGTTCGTATTCCTGGAGATATTGCTGGACTACCTGAATCCCCTGGTACCCCTTAAGCTGTTTTATTTTACATATTGATTTGGATGTGTGATAATTTAATTAAATTGGCTTGTGCACACATAACAGTGTACAACCCGTTCTTGTAATGAAAGGACCTTGTGGTACGCTTCAGTGCCACAATCCTTATAAAAGGAGCGAAAGCTTCTTACTTTTGAGTAAAACTTATCAAAACTTTCACTTTTCAAAGTTTTGCTCAAAAGGACAAGCACTTCCCCTTATGATTTTCAAAACCTCAAAAGTTAATATCACTTGTTGAGGGGGAGTATTTGCTTAAAAACTTTGTTCACAAATTGTTCTTCGTGAGAATCTTCCCACAAAACTCAAAATGGTCATATTTGATATCAAAATTTCGTCAAAAATAACTTGTATGCCATTTTTGAGGGGGAGAATAATTATGTGATAAGAAATATGTTGTGAACTGCTATTTGAATCCTCATGTGAAAAGACTTCAACCCATGAATTGACGAAATCTGAACAGTCATACATTGAAAAGATTTGTCTTCCAAGACTTATCCAAGTAAATTGTACCTATTCAAGAACCTCTTGACAGACATGAACTTTGACGGGTTTGACAACCTTTCGAGGCTTGTCCACACCTTCAAGGTAGTTATTAGAGCTAGTTGTCACCTAAAAGCTGACAATGTAACTCTTTAACTATGCAACGTAACCGTGTCTCGCGGGGGATTGTCTATTTTGAGTCGATCAATTCAAAAAGTGCGCGCTCTTCTATCACCATGAAAATTTCTGTCAAAACACTTAAGCATGTGTGGAGGGGGAGTATTTCTGCAAAATAAAACTCTCGAAGTGTTTCAAAATGTTTCTTATTCATAAACACTTTGAGAAATTTTCAAGAAATCGGTTTTATGGCAATGGAGATATAAGGTGACTAAGGTTAGGAATAACTGTCCTATGATCTGCCAGAGCCGAAGGGATCTACCCAAGGACACCACCAATAGCTAGAATTAGAAGTCCTTAGGTATGATTATAAAAAGGAGAAATTGAGAATCGGAGAAAGAAGGAGTTGAAGAATTAAAAAGAAAAGTAAAGAAAAGGGTGAAAAGAAATAGCCCTCCAAATTATTCAACTTAGGGCAGACACCAGGTTCAATTCATATGCTACTGGTTGTCACTTGATGACGCCGGTATTGAAGATTAAAGTCATCATGGACCCAGTGACGTATGCACTAAACCTTCTTAGTCACTCAAGTTTCTCTCAACAGAAGCTTGTTTCATTCTCACAGGGAACCCTACGTAAACTATCGGCTTTCTCTTAGAGATTGCTGGTATTGAAGAAGGAGACCCTCTCTCTAGTCTCCGCTCAGGAAAACCAAAGTGCACTATTGAGTCTAGAGCCACGAGATTCATCAAAAGATCTCTTAGGTACACTTGACAATTCATCGCTTGTCGTTCAACAATAAGAACACAAGTGATATATTTTTGAGTCCTTCACGGATCTTAGCAATCGGTCGAGAACATTTATGAGAGGTTCACATATGTGATCCTCAGTGATTGAATTGAAACTCCTGCCAGGGTCAACATCAAACAGCCCTGACAGCAGGTCACTTCGGTAACTCCCCGTGGATTACGCTTAGTGTGTCTCAAACGGTCTACAGTCGTGAGGTGATGCTTCGGTGTACCTCAGCGACTCATCTGAATTGTAGGTGTACTTCGGTACATCGCGTTATCTCACTTGTGGGACTCCAGTTCAGGAACAGCCTTTTTGAGAATTAGAGTTGTGTTTTTACACTATGCTGTTAACACGCTCGAAGTTCAAACTTGTAAGTGCTGGAATCCGCTTATCACTAACCATTCTTATGTTTTCTTCTTATGGAAGCTCTGGAGCGGACTGATCGTGCAGATTCATCACATGCTCATACCAACAACATCAATAATTGAAGTTCTCTCAAAAGGCAACACAAAGTCAGAATGATTCTTCGTCAAAGTCAAAGAATCTACAAAGTTTAAAGACTAAGAGAACTACATCAGTACTAAAATCCAACGTTAAAGAGCGTGTGAGCATGTTGAAGAAAGACGTGGAGACACTGGAGCAACGGAGCAGACCTAATGCAGACAACAACAACATACTATCACTACCATCACAAAGAACAAAGATCAAAGAACAAAGAAAATGATGACGTCAAAGCAGAACTTTTCAAAGGAAACAATTTCTCTACACTGGGGAGATTGTTCGAATCAAGGCAGTTCTTCTCACAAGAAAGAAGAATGTCAGAAGACGTCAAAGCTTCTATTACATCAGCACCTACAACGTTGATATCATCAATCACTAACACTTAGGGGGAGATTGTTGGAATCACTCCTAAACTAGATTTCAAGTGTTAGTAATTAATATGTAATAGTTAGCATAATATGGCTTTTATGTTAGTAATCATGCCAAGGCTTATGTAGAAAGCCCATGAGCCTTGCCCCAAGCCCATAAAGGAAAGGAAGAGAACTTGCATGTTGCCCTAGTTCCTTCCTATAAATAATGCTTGTAAACCCTCACTTGAGGGTTGGTTGTTCGATTCATACATTCACTCTACGCATAACCTTTCTTAGTATCATACGTGTGTGTGTTTGGTTTTGTTCATCCGATCACTTCTCTTCTATTTCCTATATTGATGCTTGTGTTATAAATATGGGAACCTAACAAGATCTAGTCAATTGCAAGAGGTATGTTACGCATTTACTTTTTAGTTAATTATTTGAAATTATATGAAGTCTTCCACTGTGTATACTCTGTGGTGTCTTGTTTATTATTTTTTATGTCAAGTCTAATAACCTCAACAGACTCTTCAATTTGGGAGGAAGTGGTGGACTATTTCAACATATCTTCATATACCTCCAGAGGGCTATTTGATCATAAGTGTAAGAATTTTATTATTAATATCTTAAGCACCTCTATTTGGCAATGCCACTATGACCTAACATAATTCTAATTCTTTTGGTGCTTTTAGAACAAGGGAAATGTGTGCTTAGGCATCCTTGATGGTTGTGATTTGCTCGATGGATCACATATCGTTCTTGGAGGTATGATTCCTAAACTGTTATTAGCACACGTGGTTCCTTGCTTCATATTACGTGCAATCTGCTTTGCAATAGAGATGCAGCTTGTATATTGTCTTAACTGGTAAATTTGGAATAAGGTTATTAATATCCATTTCCAAATATGTTATGAATCGATTTTGATTGGTTTTAGTGTCTAGAAAAACTGATTATGAGGAAGTGGTGTCTACATATAACATGAATGTAAGTTACTAAGTTATCCCTGACTTTTAGCATCTAGTTATCGATATTAAATCATCAAGATGTAATAATTGTTGGTTTGTGAAAGTTAAAACACACGAAACGACTAGAAGTGTGTGAGCCTATGGGGACACACACGTTAAACACGATAGTAAGTATATAAATGTTTATACTTGAATATTACACGGCCCGTTTTACATGCATGCGACCCGATTGTTAGTGCAACCCATTGGACCGTTTTACTTTTCAATATGGGTCGGTATTGGTGCCTTGGGCCTTGACTAATAGAACAATCGGTGGTGTTTGTATTAATTACTTGGAGCTCAAGTTTTGAGTCCAAGTAAAATTAGGTTTCTAGTCCTATATAAACAAACACCCCATGCATTCATAGTTGATGATATAGATATCCCTAACTCAGCCAAAACTCACGACCAACCTTTCATTGTCATTGACCCGATTGGATTTCTTTTATATCCGATTAGGGTTCTGCTTGGTTCGTTTAAACCATGAGATTGCATCGTTTTCATTGATCCTTGAAGTTTTAGGTTTTAGTTTATTTGGTATTCTTGTTACAAGTTCCTAGTCGAACTGGTTTAGTAGCAAGTTTAGGTGTTTTATGTCGTGTATATCTCGGACAAAGGGGAAGTACAAATCGGACATGTAGTGTCCGATATTGGGTGAAACTAGAATTGTTCTCGGGCAGTTTTTAGTTCTCGGACAGAAGTTGAAGAAGGTGTTCTTGGTTTTCTTTGTTCGTGGTATTCAAGTATTCAAGTGTTGAATTGGTTAAACGTTCTCGACTAGCTTTATCGAACGTACTTGTGTTAAAGTGTTTGTGTGTGGACTCATAGATGTGTTTATTTTAGACACTTTGTTTCTTGTTCGTTTTATAGCGTGCAGTTGACTACGAGGGTTAGTTTTCTTTATCCATTTTATTTATAATTGTTTATTGTTTATGTGTTAACCTAATTGCATAAACTAGATCCATATTCCGCTGCATACTCGTTGCGTTACTTGGTTAACTATAATATAAAATCACAACATTGGCATCACGAGTCATCTTGTTTTTATGATTATGGGTTACACGTTTTAATAAACATGTTAAAAGGCTGAGAGAAATCTAATTAGTTATTCGTTTTATTTTTTGTTTTGACAACTATAACGCAATACTTGTCAATTATTAATAAAAAATACCAAGATACAAACTAATTATATTAAATAGTTAATTAGAATTAATTTGTTAATTAGAATTATATTGTTAATTAAATACATAAAATAGCATAATTAATTGTTAATTAAGTTTGCCATGCTTTTATGTGTTTTTCCGGCTATAAGACCCACTCAATTGCTTTTGTGATGTATGAGGCGATCTAGGTTTCGTACCTAGTGACGGTCTTATGGTTCTCCTTTTGGGGAAGACTCACGAGATAACTCGGAACAATATGTGTTTATATTAATGTTTTATGTTTATATGTTTGTGATTCCTTATGTGCATAATTGTTACTTGTATTTGACACCTAATTGTATGCAATATGGAATAATACATATCGTAATCATAACATTAATAATGGTCTTTATTTACACGCCTAAATACCATGCTCATTGTGACCTGCTATTTGTTTCGTGAAAAATTGTTTTTTGTTAAATAAAGTGACCTAAACTATTGAAACAAGTTTTTCATGAATTTAAAAACTAGACGCTATGAACACTTGGGATGTACGGCTCACCCACTAGAACAAACTATAAAAGAGGTTTAATGAGGTGCACACAGTCACACCTAAAGGATTTCCGGTTATTGCCTAGCGCTTACATGGTCCTCCGCCTCCCTGCGAGTTCGATTGGAGCTACCGTGAACTATGATGATCACTATAGTGTCATGACTAAAAGTTTTTAAAATAAGTGTTACAAAGTTGTTTTGCATGCTTTTTTGTACACGACCTTTACCACATTTATTTATGTGAATACCCTATGTGTAAAATATTAAGTCTATGCCACCCAACTATGAACACATGCATTTGGCTTGACCTCTTTGGTCAGACCTTAGGGCCATTCCAACCCATGGTGATTATTACTCATTGGTCAGACCTTTGGTGATTTTTTTCAAGTTTTTACTTGGTCGACTTATTTCGAGTATGCTTGGTCAGACCTTGTATTTGAGGCATAAGATGAGAACTAAACATGATTTTGACATTATTACTTGCTTACTAATGCCTTAAACAGTCTCATAAATCTAAGAGTTGCATTATGCAATTAACGCTCGTCACTTACCTCTTGTCCTACTTAGTTACTCACTGGTCAGACCTTTGGTAAACAAGTGAGAGTGCAAGATGGATCTTAGTCTTATTAGTAATTAATTGGGTAGTTAATTCTTTTAAGAATGTAATTATCGAAAATACTATAAATTGTACCTTCTATGTTCTGATTAAATTGTGTTGTTGTAACATAATTCATAAACAAGGTTGTTTTTTAAAAAAAGACAAACTTAGTCTCTTTTCCTGGTAAGAAGAGTGAGACTTATTCCTATCTTGTCTCCTTAGTTGATAAACTAAGATAGGATTAAAAATTGTTAAGCTCACTTATGATCTTTCATTACCCTTTTAAGGTCTTGAAATAATTGAAAGATAAATTATTTTGTGTAACTAGAAAACATTTGGTCTATAGCTACCAAAATAATATGACATCTTGCACTTGTCACGATGTATGAGTTTAAACCGTAAAGAGTAAAAAAAATACTAGAATATTCGCTAGGTAATTTTCTTGGACTCTTATTATTCCTAAAGTGCTAAATACCCTTGGGGCTATGTAGACGATAAAGGAGGAATTGCATGCTAAAGATTCAAGTTAAATGAAAATATGAATGGCTAGTCCCCTCATCTACATAAGTAGGATTTCATCTACAATGTTGACAAATCCAGTTGGAGCATTGCATTTTATTACTGAAACAACATTCCTTTTATGTTGTCAATTTCAGTGGGAGCTAAGGGATTTATTTCCTTGTTAGTCACCCATATCATTTCAAACTGGCTTTGAAATAATTCATTACTTTCCGAATATGAACGACCATTTCTTAAAGGAAAAATGCATTTAGATAACACGTTGCATTTCTGCTGCTGCTCTCTGAAGCGTTATCTATAGAATAATAATCCACAATTCCTTAATAGAGGTTATGGTTCAAAAACTACTTATAATATCTATGACATTATCATATTGTTTACACAAAACAATCACACGTTGTTTGTTTTCATAATATGTTGTTGTGCCTTACACAAGTGGGAGAAATCTCAAAGTGTGTGCAAGGCACAACAATATTGTTGGTGTATCTTGACCGCAAGGTAAGAAAACTAATAATTTTACTAGGACTTAAACACGCGATATGTTTATTGCGCTACTACATTCTAATAATGATTCTACTATGTTAGGAATTGGAAATTCCATAAGTAAAGTGTCGGTCACCTCAAATATTATCTAGCATAAGTTAGCTCGTAGACATATCGTTTGTTACATTATTTAGTAGTTTATTAGTTAGTTTGTAGCGTAGTATAGTTTAGAGTAACACCGTGGAGGAAGGACGGGTCTTTACCCACTGTATCCCTGATCCACAGTCCGATAGGAGGACGGTTTCTTTGTAACTATAAATACCCCTTCCATCCATGGAAGGGGTGTGGCTTCTTTGAATCTAACATTTCACTTTTTCTAAAGCAACTCTCTTTCAAGAACCTCCTCTCTACTCTCTTCATCTCTCTAATGGCTTTCTTATTTAATCATTGTCCTAGACCTCCCGAATCATCTAACAACATAATATTCACGATCCTACAATTGGTACCAGAGCCAAGGTTTTGTTGTTTTGATGATTTGCATGGTTTTTTATGCGTTTCTTGTATGCGGTTTGATGTGATTTATGGGTTGTTTGATGTGTGATGAGGTTGTCGTGTTGAGATGTTAACTTTCATGTTCTTGTTGAATCTGTCCTTAAAAAGTCTTTAACAATTTGAATGATGTTTATTGGTTTGAAATTGGTGTGGTCAAACTGTTTTATAAGGTTTTTGTTATGATTGTTTCCACTGATTTGTTATGTACCTTATATGTGTCAATATCAGTTGTTTAACTGATGTTTATATCAATTTTTGTGGTCAAATCATCCTGTCAAACTGATTTTTTTAAATGGTCGAATCTGTGTTCTATGTTTCTTTGTGCTTGTTCATAAATGCGAGTTGAGATACTATCCAGATTCAATATCTGGATGTGGTTTGTGTTGTTATGCGAGTTGTCACTGATTCATAGATGTGAGTTGTCATAATCTGTTTTCTATGTTGAGAGTTGTCCAAATCCAGTCCAGATTCAATGTATTATGTGTATGCGAGTTGGGTTAACTGGAGTATGCGAGTTGCTTGACTTTTGAGTCAACTGCAAAAACGAGTTGTCTAACTGGTTCATGAAGCGAGTTGTGCTTACAAAAATAAAAAAGCGAGTTGCCTACTCGCATTATTGAGTGCGAGTTGTTTAAAGGGGGTTGCGTATTGACCAACCCTTTGCAGTGTGTTGACCATAAAAACATGGATGTGCGAGTTGTGTTTGCTGTTAAACATGCGAGTTGGTTCTATGTTGCTATGCGATTTGTCATGTTGCAAAATGTATGCGAGTTGTGAAGTATAAGCGAGTTGACTTTTGAGTCAACTCAAGTCAAAAATGACTTGACACAAACATGGATGCAATTGGTGTGAAAAAGAAGATGCGACTTGACAGATTAAAGGATGAATTAAAGCGACTTGGTAAAACAGGTTTAAGAATGAAAGATTAAAGATACTTGTTACTACATCCGAATACCAAACTCCTCATCACAACTTCATCTATAACTACAACATCCATCCAAACTCATCACATTTCAAGCTACTACTTATCATGTCACAAATCGATAACTAAAGCTTATAGATCTCAGATTTATTTCTCATATTTTAAAACAAGTACCATCATGCCTCAAGGGCCTTTCACATGAGATGAACTAATCTCTTCATTGATCTAAGTCATTGCTACTATACGATTTGAAGAAATGCGTATAACAATCATGTTATATCACTTCTCTTGTTCGATTAAAGACTCAATTGACTCAATATCATTGATCTCAGTCCATCAGCTTTGGTTATTTTAAATTCGTCCAAAGACTCTATACCAAAACGATTATAACATCATTGATCATTTCTTTTTTGGACTATCATCTAGAAATATCCGAATACATAAAAGAAAAAGAACATAACAACTTGTGTTACCTCTTTTCTCTGATTCGTTCATTGCCTCATATTTTACATATTCGAACGGTTTTATGAATCTAACAAATAAACCAGTGGGCTTTCATTTGATTCTCTCGCTCATTTAATCAAAACAAGCATAATTATTAAAACCTACCTTGATGTCGTCTCAAATGAACCATCCCTGTGGCTAAAATGGTGAAGCCTCGAGCCATCTCTGTGGCGAGGTGAACATGGTTAGAAGGTTATCATCTGGTCTCTTGAATCGTTTATACTAAGCATAATTGATGACTTTGGTAGCATCTCTTATCATCCTTGTCAAGTGCATATGATGATGATACTTATGTGACTTTGGTGCTTATCTATATAAAGGAGGCGTACTGCTTTTGAGAGGATTAAGACTTCAGGTTTTTGGGTGAGAGAGTTGATGGGGGCGGACATATTTTTGGGATTAGGGTTATATGTGAGTATAGAGCGTGTCTTATATCCCTGTATATTAGGGTATGTGCTGTTTGGACCGAGCCTGAGTTGATGACCACATGGGCCTAGTATTAAGTGGGTCAAATGGCAACTGATGCATGATGGGCTTGGAGTTTAACCATTCTGTGAATTCGCTTGTACTTTTTTATCTCGCCTCCATAACATGTTTTTCAAGCGCATGGAAATTGTTTGTTTGGGCCGTGAGATATGCTTTTTGGACGGGATTATTAATTGTACATCAATGCGCCGTATGTGTTTTGTAATTGAGCCGGTGATGATCGCTTTCATATTTGGGAGATGTTTATATTTTGGGTGAGATGTCTCACGCAGTTGAGGATACGTCAAGAGGTTTTGTACATTGGGTACAGCGTTTCTTTTCCACGAGGATTAGTACAAGATTAGGTAACAAATCTGGGGAATTTTATGTCATGTTCAAGTTTGGTATATTAGGTTTACTTCACCTTGTGGACACAGCAATTGCCGACAGATTATGTGGATGATGTGTTTACCAAAGGGCTGAATGGGTGAGATGTGATCTGCAATTCGATGCCACCAATTAATAATGATACTTCACAGTCTAAGCAAAATCCGTCAAGAATCTTCAGCGTCAGTCATGACTTTTCAAGATGATTGCTTATGACAAGAAATTTTTCATGAAAATGGGTGTACAAGTTTATGATGCTTCCGAAAGTTCGAAACCATCATGGGGGAGAAACGTGTACTTTGATGTTTTATGGTCAACCTCAGGGGAAGTAATGTATACTACTCGACTTAGTATGGTTTGTGAAGTTGTCTACATATGGGTATAGAAGTGTTGATGATGTTGTTGATGTTGGATAATGAACCGCTGATGAACCGTTGCATGTTCCCCTCAAACAGATATTCACTGAAACCAAAGTTGTCATAACACATTCAAGCTGACATTGTTTACGGTTTTGTCTTGATTTTGTAAAATCCCGCGAAAGAATCTATTTCTCTGTTTAAATCATAGACTTGTAAAATCCCGTGACAATATAAACATCCTGGTATTTGTAAAGTGCATTTCTGGATCTATCTTACGGTTTACTCTTGGTTTTGTAAAATCCCGCGAAAGAAACTATTTCTCGGTTTAAACTATAAAATTGTAAAATCCCGTAATGATGGAACCATCCTAGAGAAAGGAAAGCGTATTTCGGGATCTTTTCAGATGCTGGTGCTACGGTTTCTACTTCGAAGAAGGGATAAAAGGGTGTATTTCATGAATTGGATGTGTGTTTGGATATTCTTCATGGCAGTTTGGTTATTACAAGGTTTTACGGGGTTATGTGCTTTTAACCATGGTCGGGATAAACCATTATCATAGTTCACTTAAAACGTCAAAGGAGGCTAGTATTGAGCTTTTTACTAGAAGATGTGACAACGGGCTTAATTCACTATTATTTATTTGAGGTTGAAGTGAATTATCACGGGCGAGTGTACTTAGTATCTGAAGGTATCGGGGATGGATGGATGAAGATTCTTCAAGATCCTTGTTCAAGCTTATTATTAAAAATGAAGACTTGGAAATCTAGTTATTGTTGGGTGTCTTTTACCTTTTCTTTTACCACTTGGGGGAATTGGGCTCTTACCACCACAAAATAACTATCACTTTAAGGAGTTACGTTGTAGTGCTCAGTGTCACATTCAATTGTGGATTTTCAAGAGGTGATGTACTTCTAATACATGATGGTTGGTTGGATGAAGAGTATAGAGTACTTAGAGATTCATTGGAGAATGATGTCTCGACACCGCTCTTTGTTACATATGTGCAAGTTTAAGTCATGAGTTTGGGTTAGTTTACGTCAGGGTCAAATTCATCATATTGGGTTTTCTCCATCAGCTGTCACTACAAAGAGCCTACTGAATGATAATGGGGTGATTACAAGTTTTGCCAAGAGATGATGAAAAGAGAGAGATTATGACGTCTGTTCACATCAGTTCAGGCCTCGTACTTCATCATAATGACGTATGAACACAACAGTTCATGCCTCGTTCTCTAAAGAAAAGAAAAGTGTACGCTTCAGTGCGCTTTATCTTCTGAAGAAGAGAAATCTTCTCACTAATGACCATTCTCATCCACATGCTTCATACTTTTTCCATGCACTTCAGTCATCAAGTGAACCGGGCTACCACTGATTGTTTTCTCATTCCACTTGCTCGATTATAATGAAGATGGCGACATCATGTGCTTATTTTGCGGGAGAGAAGTGTGAATAGAACATCCGGATGATTTTCACTTATTTAATCAAGAATGGAATCTCCGTATGCAATTCTTGAGGGGGAGAAGAAGTGTGAATTTTTTGCATGGTTGATTGATATTTGAGAATAAATGGTCAAACGGCTCAAAACTCATGTAAGAACCGAGCTTCTTCTTATCGGATCATCTTTACATGGAGTTTCTTCTAAGAGCTGTTGGTTGACATCTTCACTCGGATTGATGAGCTTATCGACAAAGTGCTTCTAGTTAATGCTTCACGTACACATCAACATGATGATTCCGAACAATCTCTCTGTTCTTGTTTGATGTGATTGGTAGTTTGGTGTTACCATTTAGTGTGTTCGCTACGGGCTGATTGTTGATTTCCTTGATGAACATCTTTCAGTTCTTGTTTGATTGGGAAGGATTTTAGTTAAGGGGATTTGCAAGATGTAAGTTAATTGGGATGCATTTTGGTGAGTAGAAGATGTTAACTATTTATTCCCCAACTGGACAATCTTGAAGAAGGTCGAGTCTACAGTCGGTTCTACATTTTCTGCTACATGTTAGAAGACTAAAGACGAGTTGCATTTAACGATCTAAAGACTTCTTCTTAATCTGGGATGTTATCTAACAGATTGACAGTTTAGGGGAGAGCACTAATTGGGGGAGGGTGAAATATGTTGAATTTAATCCCCAATTAGACTTGCTCACATTCTGTAGCAAATTGATTCTCACAAAGATTAACAGTGTTCTTCTCAAAAGATCTCTAGTACATGGGCTTATAATATGTTGCTGATTCTGAAGTGTCAAAACCAGCAAGGGGGAAGGAGACTCACATCTAAACACAAAGCGAGTAAACTTGATGAACTTAATTCTTCTAAGTGATTGAAGATATCCCGGGAAGACAAATGTTATTACCGCAGTGAAACTCAAGGTTTGACTCATGGCGAGTAAACTTGATGAACTTAACTCTTCTAAGTGATTGAAGATATCCCGGGAAAACAAATATCATGACCGCAGAGAAACTCAAGGTTTTACTCATCAAGGATTTTTGTGTTATTATTCCAACGACGTGGGGGAAGTGATGTAAATGAAAGTTTCTGAAGATAAAAAGAGGTACACAAGTGTGTGATGATTTCGATGTTATCGCAATCATCAGGGGAGAGAGAATTGTGTACATTGGGGGCGCTCAGCTGTCTCACTTGAGAGCTTAACCAGTGATTCAGAGATATAATCACTTATTCCGAAATTGACGTCCGCAGAGATAGTCATCCGCAGAGATAATCAGTGATTCGGCCTGCTTCTTCAATGTTATCGGTTATTCCCTCTTTGGGCATTCGGGTACTTCGGGTTCTTGAGCTTCATACACTTTCTTCGGGGGGAGAGAAAAGTATTCATCGGGGTTATTCTTTGGCTATTGAACTTAATCTGATACTTCGATGGTATAAGTTTCTTTGTCTTTGGGTATGTGTATTCGTGTTCGTGAGCTCTAGTCTAGGAGATTGACTGCATCAATTCAACGACTCGGGGGAAGTGGTCTCTCGACACCTTTTGGAATGGATTGCTTCGGACGTCAGTAGAAAAGAAATTTGAGAAGATTGTTTTATGCGTGGGATGATACGTTGATGTTGTTCTATTGGATGATATAACCTCGAACGATGAATCACGATGATTATTCTTAAAAGGAGCAGCAAGTTCGATGATAATGGTGTGCTTCTTTGTGCACCTGGCTAAGGGAAGCTTGAAAGAAAGCTTTGAATCTGCTCAGCTAAAGGATTTTCGGTTTGGGGGGAAGCTGCCAAAGTCTCACTTTCAGATGGTTCAATTTCTTTCTTCAATGCAAGAGCCTCGAAAGCTTTGGTGGTGGAAGTGTAAGAGATGACGAATTCTATCTTCTACGACGTGCTGTTCGATATCCTTATCTCGGTACTCGTATCATCATCTTCTTAAATTATATCATCTACTCTATCTTTGTAAATATTTATCAAAAAGCAAAATACAAAAATATAAAACCAACAAAAACAAAATAGAAAAATATAAAATCAACAAAAACCCATAAAAATCAAAAAAATTTGAAAAAGACCAAAAATATGTTTTCTCAAGACATGTCTTCTGGTATCGATAACATCTACGGTCTTAGAAATGTCATTCAATAATGGCACGGGACTTTAGATGAAGTTCGAGCAGGAGGTGTAAATATTTCTTTCTATACATGTCTCTTAAAACTATGGCTTGCAGTTATTTCAGACTGTAACCCGTGCTTAAACTATGGTTTGCTATTATTTCAGATAGCAACCCGCTCTTCAAGGAAGGAAAGTGATGCGCTAAACAAATTTCTCAAATATTTCGTGCACTTATCCTAAAACAAATTTGAGGAAAGTATGTCGAAGGACTGCTGTTCCTACACAAATGTTTTTTCGTCTAAAATTCTTCAGAAAAATATTTGTTGTTTTCAAAAATGATGGAAAATGAGTTGCTTTAAAAACAATCAGAATAAGAGTTTTTATATAAATTTGAAAACTCAATCAATAACTTCAGCGCTTTTAAACTTTTCAGAAAATGAGTCATTGATTGAGGGGGAGAATGTTTTCAAATTTACATCATCTAACGGGCTTTCTTAATTATCCTACGTGCTTAATTAAAAATGATATTTGCCTATGTCGAAGGACTAGGAATTTAGGATATGATTGTTAGGATTAGATGATTAGAGTTTGATTAACACATAAACCCCATGCCTTATATGATCTGATTGTTATGTTGGATTGACTGTTATTAGTTGATTGCTGTTTGGGTGATGTCGACCACCATATATCTGTTTGTGTCCACTAACATATGCAGGTATATTGGTATATAAGTATGTTCCCGATCCGGATCCCACATAATATGATGATTGGATGCCGAAAGGAAAGGGTAACTATATCTTGGGTTGACAAATGAAGAAACGGATCTTAATTGGACTTCAATGGAGAGTTGGCATAAATGCAACGTAAGAGGTGTCACTGCTTCATCAGATGGTTTTCTTCTAAGTGATTGAAGAAACGGAGCTTAATTTGACCTCAGTTGGCATTAAAATGCAACGTAAGAAGTCTCACTACATTTGCAGACGGTTTTTCTTCCAACCCTTAGAAACAACAACAAAAGCTTCTCAACCACAAATGTATCTTTGTGCAGGATACCATTTTTAAAATTTTTGATTAATTTGAATAAAATTGTATTGAAAATGGAAAATATTGTTTTTGAAAATTAATTGGACTAAATTTTGAAAATCACCGGACTTCTTTTTTATCAAAACCTAAGTCACTCAATTATCGACTTCGGTCATTGATTGAGGGGGAGAGTGATTTAATATAAATTATTTTCAAACAATATTTCTTCATAAAAGTCCGGATTGTACAATAATAAGTGGTGATCTAAAGATTTAATGTTATGTTATGGTATGATTTTCTTTAAACTCAAAGATCTGTCAAAATGAAATTTTTTCTGTTCTTGTTTGATTGTGAAATTGTTTTATTTTACTAAAAGATCTCTTAAAACAATCATACCTGACACTAACAATCTTTAATGTCTTAAATTGATTCTCATCAGTCTATTTCAAAAATTAAATCTTGCCACGTCTTTCCCCAAAACTTTTCTAAATGATTTAAATCAGATGGGATCACAAATCTCAAATGGTTTGATATTTTTGATCGGGGGAGAGATCGTGATTTAAATCTCAAAACGGTTTTAAAAGGGTGATTGTTTCTAAAGCACTCCTTCCTTCATGTGCCAAACGATTTCATATACATGCTGCACATGATTGTGAAGGAGCAGTTAACCAAAAACCAGAAAAGTGTTTTAAATCAGGCACATATTCTCCCATGTTTTCCAAACCTTATTAAATCACTTGGGATCCAAAATCTCCAAGGGTTTGATATTTTTGATCGGGGGAGAATTTGTGATTTAATATGAAATTTGATAATGATGATCGTTTTGATTCAAAGTGCTGGCTCTCTCTAATATGTGCTAAACTCTTTCATATATTGATGCACATATTGAGGGGGAGCGAATGGTTTCTTAATAGCTTGTGTGATCGTAATTGTGCTTCAAAAGAACTCTTTCCTCTATGTGATAAAAAATGATTTCAAAAATCCTATGCACATATTGAGGGGGAGAATTTACCAAAGAAAATCAAATGGCTTTTTCCATGGAAATTGTGATCAAGAAATTATTTCAAAGAAATTATTTCAAAGAACTCTTGCCTCCATGTGCTAAACAATTTCAAAATCATATGCACATGTTGAGGGGGAGCATTTCTAAATGATCAAAACAATTAAGGTACAAAATGCTTTGATTTTATATCACAAGTACCTTGATTGATTTTTCCAAATGATTTTTAATTGGTTTCAAGGAAGAATGAACTGTACCAAAAGACCGACCATTTTACTTTATGCATGGTGTTATAAGGATGGTTAGGTTAGGTATTAGTTCCCACGATCCGCCAGAACTGGAGGGATCTACCCAGGGACAATCCACTAGATAGTGTAGAGTCCTTAGGAATATTAAAAAAAGGAGAAAAATGAGAAATAGGAAGAGTGCGGACTGAGACAGAGCTAGTACTGGAATAAACCCAACAAGGTTCTAGTTATGAAGTCTCGGTAAGCACTGAAGGGGTTGAAGAATGAAAAAGAAATGAATATGAAAAGGGTGAAAAGAAATAGCCCTCCAATAATTTAACCTTAGGGCAGTAACTGGGTTCAATACATATGCTACTGGTGTTTACTAAGGTAACATCGGTATTGAAGACAAGACGTCATGGACCCAGTGACGCACTGCACTACAACTTCCCAAACCACTCAAGTTCCTCTTAAAAGGGCTTGTTTCATTCTCACGGGGAACCGACATTATCTATCAACTTTCTCTTAGAGATTGTTGAAATTGAAGAAGGAGACCCTCTCCCTAGTCTCCGGCATAGGAACCAAATGTGCACAATTGAGTCTAGAGCCAAGAGATCATCCACAATATCTCATTAGGACAATAAATTAATGAAGACTTGCTGTTTCACACAATGTGGAAAGTAAGTATATATTAAGAGTCTTACGCATTATCCTTGTGGTATTGCCAGAACATCCGAGCGATATGTAAATATTCACAATGAATATGGAAATCCTTCTAGAGCCAACATCAAACAAGCTCTTGGTGGGTGACGTGTGAGATCTTTTCTAAAGATCAAGCTTGTGACAACTGGATAGAAACAATGGGGCGATTCAATCTTGAATCAAACTTGGTCCAGGAATGGAATTGACGAATACTTTTGGAAAAACCGTTCGATGTGCAAACTTCTTTCTCTAGCACATCGAATGTGTATTCTCTTTCAAATACAAAAAGTATTGTTGATTGAAAATTGATCTTTCTCATAAAACCTTCGTCGTATTGCAAAACTCTTTCTTCTAAGCAATACACGATTGTTTTCAAATCAATTTTTCATCAATCAGTGAATCTCAATTCGCTGGTTCACTCACTCCGTGTTGTCTACTTTGAGACGTTCCGGTTTGAGAACGGCTAGAACAACTGCGAAACCCTGTCAAGGAGATTCTTCAGAATTATACCTGATCACATGCAGTACTTGTACTGATCAACGGGGAACCCTGGGCCGTGTACCTCAATTCAACGAAAGTGATCAAAGACACTTTCGTGTGTTTTATTGCTAACTGTTGTTTGCAGGTACATTTGGATGGTTGCAGCTGATCAGAATTGAGGAGTCAATCCAAAGCCGCATGCTCACAGCATCCACACTTAATTGAAGAAATCATGACTGGTGCATATCTACAGAACCTGGCTATGATATTGTTATACTATGCTTCTGCTACGTTGCTGCAAATATCATGAACCAGTAAAAGCTTCCGCTACTCTGATGAAAAGATGTCATGATCCAGAAAGTGTGAGCATGTCGGTCCTAAAGTCACAACATCACATGAGGGTAACACTACAATGGGTGATCCAGAGATTTACTGTGGCTGATGATCTCAAGAAAGCTCAAAGATCATCAAGATGTGGATCAGTTCAAAGACCTCCACTTAAAGTACAAAGCATACGGACTATGAAGAGTCACTGCTAAAGCACAAAGATGCAGAAGTTGAAGAATTCAAGTCTACGAGCTCAAGAACAAAGTCAAGAATAGAATACTAAGATTCAACAATGTAAAACATGGGGTGACCTCCCTTAGGGGGAGATTGTTAGGAATTGGAAATTCCATAAGTAAAGTGTCGGTCACCCCAAATATTATCTAGCATAAGTTAGCTCGTAGACATATCGTTTGTTACATTATTTAGTAGTTTATTAGTTAGTTTGTAGCGTAGTATAGTTTAGAGTAACACCGTGGAGGAAGGACGGGTCTTTACCCACTGTATCCCTGATCCACAGTCCGATAGGAGGACGGTTTCTTTGTAACTATAAATACCCCTTCCATCCATGGAAGGGGTGTGGCTTCTTTGAATCTAACATTTCACTTTTTCTAAAGCAACTCTCTTTCAAGAACCTCCTCTCTACTCTCTTCATCTCTCTAATGGCTTTCTTATTTAATCATTGTCCTAGACCTCCCGAATCATCTAACAACATAATATTCACGATCCTACATACTAGGACTTGAACATGCGAGATGTTTATTGCCCTACTACATTCTAATAATGATTCTACTAGGACTTGAACACGCAAGATGTTTTTTGCCCCACTACATTAAAATGTCATGATATACTGTAAAGATACTTCAACATTTTGACTACATGTTTTAGTCAACATAATTATGGTTAAATTATAATAATCATAATTCTGAAGTATAAAATTAACTTGAAATTACTGTATTCATGATTACTTTTGTTAGTATAATTATGCTTACATGTTAAGACGTAATCATAAAGTCCTTGAATTAATCAATGACTTATAACATAAAGTATATATACTAAAATTGTTATGTCTTCTAGTTAATACATAAACATAAAGCCTTTGGACTATTCAAAGACTTATAATGTATTATTGACATGTTCTGTTTTCTTGTAAACACATGAACATATAATTCTTGAACAGTTCTGTCTTCTTGTGGACACGTGAACATAAGGTTCTTGTATTATTCAATGAATATACATTATAGCATGCACTTGGTTCGTAAATACTTAATATGCAATTTGGCTCGACCCAATTGATAAGCATTTGGTCCAAAGAGAATTAATTTATCTATGGAATTCTGATATAGTCTCACAATTCTAATACTCATAGAATACCACTTTAATTATGGTATGTCTAATGTGTTGAAACAAACATTATTCATATTGTTTGATTCATGATAGCTTTAATTGCTCTGCCTCCAAAAATATATCAATGTTAGAAAATTGCGTGTGTCATGGATACACTCAATATTTTTCAAACCAAGAAGGTATTCAAGACAACTCATAACTGAAAACCCTAATTCCTTAGGGATTTTCGGTTTTTTCCACTCAAACCAATCCTAAACCTTTTTTTTTCTACACTTCCTAGCTTGAAGATTGTAGTTTTGGTGTTTTTCCTAGCTCGACGAAACACAAAACTGTTGATTAGATTTTTGGTTAAAGAGTGTTACGAAATTAGAGTTTTTATACAAACCCTATTTAGAATTGTTGGAAGGAATTACATTATGTCTTGATATACAAATTCAAATATATTTGAGAACAAAATACTTAACCTTCTAAAATTCACTTATTAATGTCATATGATGAGTGTCTAAATACTCATCATTTTTGTACTATTCAAACTGCAAAAACATTTGAAAACACTCAGAAATGCATCAAAATGATAAAAATATCACAAATAAGTGTTTTATGTGTTTTAAATGCAAAAATATCAAAATCTGGTGAAAAACGTATCAAGTTTGCATAATTGGCAGTTTTAGTCCCCCAAGTTTCAAAAGTTGTCAAAAACAGTCCCTGGTAAATCAAAATAAAGAAAAATATCATTTCAAGTCCCTAGGGATTCATGAGTTGTCAAAATTAGTCCTTGAGATTTAAATTTGCAAAAATTACAACTTAGGTCCCTAAACTTTGAAAATTGTCACAAATAGTCCTTTGAAAGTTTGAAAATGTCAAAAATGGTCCTTGTACTATTGAAACTTGTCAAAAGTGACCCTTGTGTGAACTTTGTAAAATGGCAGAAATGGTCCTTCAAGAATCAGAAATTGCAAAGTTAGTCCTTGTTATTTAAATACTAGCCATGACCCCTTTGTGAACCTTGGCCCCTGCCAAAACCATTTTGACCCCCCTGCCATATAACCTTTTTGGACCCCAAGTCAAACACCCAGTCAAACCTTCCTTTCCCTCCCACTGGCTTATCCCCTTCCTCCCACTTGAGTGCAACCCTGCAACACCTCTCCCATCCACCTCTCACCTTATCTCTTCCAACCCACACTCCACAATCATCATACCTACACTCCACCCCCCCCCCCCCCCTAGTTGCAAATTCAGAGCCCTGTGGTCAAAACAGTTTTACCCGCCAAAAGTGATCAAACGGCCAATATGGCCTCAACTCATCCAATGGCCAGGATTATTGACGGGAAGTGATCAGAGAGGTGAGAGAAAGCATTTTGGTGTATAAAAGAGGAAGAAGAAGCAAGAGACAAAGCAGTACTTAGTTTTAAATATTAATGTATGTCGTTTTTTCTTAAAATGTCTTAATTAGCTCCTAAATTTGTAACTTTAAGCTTTATGGTACTAAAACTAAGTTGTTTAATCATTGTACTCACTTTCAAATATCAATTCAAGGTTTTTCATAAAGTTCCTGTTTTTATCATTCACTGTTGAAAATCAGTTGTTATGCTTCTATGCTCAGTGATCCAAGAAGCTTATTTGTAACTTGAACAAGCTTACTTAAGCTTATTATAGCTTTTAGTAAGATCCTAACTAAGTTTCAAGCAACTTTGGTGTATGGTCAACAAAAGTCAAACTGAGAAGAATTATTGGTCAAACAGTAATGGAAATGGTTTATGGTGTTGCATAGCTTGGATTGGATTGGGTTTGATATAGAATAGTAATGTTTGTTCTGGTTTAAGCTGCAAAATAAGCTGGGATACTTGTGAGCTTTTTATCTTCTTTCCATTTCTAATTCAGTTTACTTAATCTGCTTCTGATTTAAATCATTGTTTTATTGTTAAGTGAGCTTTAATTTTGTTAACTTTAGTATAACTTAGCTTAATATCTCTAGTGTAATTGAAATTTTTACTTATGTGCATGGTTTAAGTCACAACTGCATATCTGTCATGATAAGCAGTTGAGTTTTGATGTTTAAGAATTGATTAGCTGTCTTGATATAGGTCTAGTTTGGTCATTTGAATCTAAAGTAATGAGTAGTCTAGATTGGAATTGAGTTTGGTTTTGCAAAAACTGTGAATCAGTTACAAAATTGGTGTTTGGGTCAGTTAGTATAATAAGGCTTAAGCTTTGGTTCTTGCTTAAAACCTGTCTACTTAGTCTCCATTAAGTCCATTTGAATCATTCTAGTCTCAATATTGCATCTGAATAGCTCTAAAGTCAAAATCACATCAAATATGTTCTAAGTTCTTGTCTGTTAAAAATTTGTGATATCAAAAGCTTGGTTTGTGTTCAAAAATCATAGATATTGCTTGCATTAGTCTTACTTTACCATTTAACATCAACATCAGTTCATAAATTGGAATCAAAGTTCACAAAGGTCAAAGTTTTAAAACTGCTTCAAAAGTCAAATGTTGGAAAACCAGTTTTCACCCAACCTAGAGAGATTTATCATTGATTCATTTCTGGGTCAAATTCAGTGGAACTTGGGATTTTATAAACTTCAACTGGTCTAGTTTCTTATTATGATTTTAGTAGATTTTTAGTAATTTTTTATAAGCTCTAAATTAGCTTGTCAAGTTGGGCTTATCTGCCCTGTTCACAAACTCAGTGAATACTGAGTTTTCTCAGTTTCTTGCAGAGCTTGTCACAAGCTCATAAGAACTTGTCCAGGTCTGGTCTTTGGTTTAAAAGTAGCTAACCAGGTCTACTTTAGACCCCAACCTCTGATTTTTAGTTTCTTGCCTATCCAGTAGCTTATTTTTAAGCCACAAAGTAGTGGCTAAAACTGCTTTTGGCATTTAAGTCTAAAACATCAAATCTGTTTAAGTTTGTATTTCAGAGGTTAAGGTCAGTTGTATTTGGTTTCTTTTGAGTAGTTATAGCTTATTATAGCTTCTGTTTTCATTTGGTGCTTATTTGTGGTCTTTAGCTTAACTTAAGTGCTTATTTATAAACACTTGTAACTGCAGTTTCATATTCTACCACATAAGCCACTGTTTTTATATTTTTCTTAGATTCAGTATATTAAATTAGACTTTTCCTGAAGTTTTTCATATTTTTCTAGGTCAGTTTGCTATTTTTCTTCATTTAAAACAGTTTTTAGGTAATTTTAATTAGCTTTTAATACAATTAATTCAGAAAAGTTCCAAAAAAATAAGTTTTCAATTTTCCTAGGTTAAGATAAATATAAAAAGTCAAAAAAATATTTTTCCAGATTTTTCATAGTTTAATTTGTAATTTTTAGCAATTTAATTAGTTAAAAATAGTTTTTAATTCATAGAAAATAGAAAAATAATCAGAAAAATATAAAAATAGTTTTGAAAATTCTCTTTAGTTATTTTAGATTTTTCCAAGTCATAATTTCATTTTTCTAGCTTTATTTCATATTTTCTTGTATTTTAGGGTATTATTAAATAAGTAAAAATAGTTTTTAATTAATAATAATTAAATAAATAGTAATAAAAATAATTTTCTTTTTCTAAAAATTTTCTCTTATCATTAGGTTTGTAAAAATATCATTTTCATATTTTTAGGATTAATATTGCTTCAGTTTCACATTTTCTTTTGTACGTCACGTAGTTCTTAATTTAAGTTTTATAAAAGAAAAATCAAAAACATCAGTTTAAATATAGTGATAGCGTTTATTTAATATAATTTATCTTTTTAATTTTCTTTAATTTGCATTTAAGCCCCTGTAATTTATAAACTTTTCCTTTTAGTATAATCAATCACAATCATTTTCCGTTCAAATCCTCTCGATCACTATTCGTTTGGTTATTCTCGCACAGCTCGTTGGGACATAACGACCTGGGGAAACACTATACTCTCCTGGACTTCATTGCATTTGGTTCCAGACTGTTTTAAGTTTGTTACGGTTGACCATTCACAAGTGGTCAGCTTGCGTGACAAAACTTGACGGTTTGGCACCAATCAAATTTTGGCGCCGCTGCCGGGGAGCTGTGCTAATTATCTTACGCTTAGCAGATTAGTGATTTGAATATTCACTCCTTATTCATACCATCTATCTATATCTATATATATTTTCTTATAAAAATCCAAAAACCCAAAAACATCCAAAAACGTATAAAACACAAAAATATTTTTCTTTTGTTTCTATATATGTATCAAAGATAAAAATACAAAAAGATTTGTCGTTTTCTTTGTTTAATAATAACAACATAAAAGATTACCACCGCAAACCAAGGCAGTGTACTACCTAACTGGGGGTACGACCATAATAAGTTCCCGAACCAAAGATTAAAACTTGCCTTTGTGTCCTTGAGAGTGGTGTACCTTTTTCAAAGAAGCCATTCATCTTGTGATTATTGGTTTAAGTTCACTGTTGTTTTGCCTCGATATTGTTTTAATTGGATTTGTTGTCAAAACCATAAAACTCAAAAAGATTCTTCTTACCCCATTTTCATAATTCCTTTCATAATTCCCTTCCTTAACTCTGAGATTCCTTAGAGTTAACTCTAGTGCATGCGCACTCGTTCTTCTAGATCATTGAGTCCTTTTCGTGATCTAGCAGAAATTCCTAGAAGACGTTCTCGTAGACGTGCTGCCCAAATAGTCGAACCCGAGATTCGTACTATTTCAAACAACAATATGGCAGACGAACGAACTATGGCGGAAATGCTCCAGGCACCCACCGAGGGTTATGGAGATGCCATCATTTTGCCAGCAATCAATTCTGATCACTTTGAATTGAAGACACATTTGATCCAACTTGTGTCTACAAATCAATTCCACGGGTTTGACCGAGAAGACCCGTATGCACACATCCGTTGGTTTAACAAGTTGACTTCAACTATCAATTTCAAGGATGTGCCACAAAAAGTAATCAAGTTGATGCTATTTCCATTCTCACTTGAGGGGACAGCCCGGATTTGGCTGGAAAAAGAACCCCCTCGATCCATCGAAACTTGGGAGGATCTTGTTCAAAAGTTTGTCAATTATTTCTTTCCTCCATCAAAGACGACTAATCTTAAAAATGAAATTTCTGGATTTCGTCAAAATTTCGATGAAAACTTTGGAGAGGCATGGGAGAGATTCAAATATATCCTCAGGAAATGCCCCCATCATGAATTCACGGAGCTTCAACAAGTTAATATCTTTTATAATGGGTTGAACGGTAACGATCAAGATTCTTTGAACGCAGCCGCAGGTGGCAATATCTTGAATCGTAAGCCTAAAGATGTGATTGAGATTTGCGAGCAAAAATCAAAAGTTCCTATTTCTCGCAACAAAGTCAATACTCCAAACACTCCTGCTTCTTCATCCAGTAACTCTTCTGAGTTAGCCGCTCCGATAGCCGCTCTAACGGACGTCATCCGTTGTATGATGAAAGAGGTGAAGGAAATCAAAAGCGAAATTCATAAGCCGGAACCAATCAAAGCCGTAAACTAGGTGTGTGAAACTTGTAGTGGTCCACATGCGTATTATGATTGTCAAGCAACCGATGCTTCCTTTTACCAAGCTCCCGTAGCTTCTGTAAACCACAATCAATACCGACCACAAGCTGATCCTCACTACCGTGCACCTAGCGGTATGACACCACCTGGTTTTCCTCCTGTGCAAAACCATGGCAATCAAAATCGCTTTGTTCCTAATCAAGGACAAAACTTCAATAACTCTCAAAATTTCAATCAAAACCGGAACAATTTCAACCAACCATATCAAGCTCCAAATTAGCAAAGTTATCAACAACCTTCTCAAGCTCCCCTACCAAATGACTTCATGAAAAATACTGAGTCAAGCATACGTTCAATGCAAACTCAGATCAATAACATGAGGGTTGAGCTAAAAAAGGAAATTGATACCACAATGTCTCGGCAGACAAATGAGTTGAAGAATATGATGAGCAGTTTCATGAACATGAATATGAACCAAGCTTCGTCATCTTCTGGAGGACTCCCAAGCAATACAGTTCCAAATCCCAATGCCGAGTTAAAAGCCGTCACCACTCGTAGTGGTAAGACGCACAATGGACCTTCGACTCCAATGCCTCCTCCACCAGGAGCAATGAGTCAAGTTACCAAGGATACAACGGACAAGGTGCATTTCTCAAGCCTACGAAGTACCGCACACGTCCCACCTTCGGTAGTCCAAGCTTTAAGTCCAGAACCCGAAGTTCCGAAGACAAATTCTGAGCCCGAAATGACTTCCGTCCCGGCTCAAAAGTCTAGTCAGCTTCCTTACCCATCAAGAATGAATGATGAGAAGCTCAAAGACAAAAACAAAGAGCAAATGGAAAAAAATTTCCAAATCTTCAATGAACTACACTTTGACATAAGCTTCGTTGATGCTCTCGTTCTAATGCCTAAATTTGCATCCACGCTTAAAGGCTTACTGAACAACAAAGATAAGCTATCTGAGATGGCTAAAACCCCTCTCAATGAGCAATGCTCAGCGGTCCTTCTCAAGAAGCTTCCCAAAAAGCTTGAAGACCCCGGCAGATTTTTAATCCCGTGTGATTTCTTGGGGATGGTTCAATGCTCCGCCTTGGCCGATCTTGGCGCTAGCATTAACCTCATGCCACTCACAGTATGGAAGAAACTGTCTCTTCCTAAACTTTCATCCACTTATATGACACTCGAGCTAGCGGACCGTTCCATAACACGTCCACTTGGGATAGCCGAGGATGTCGTGATGAAAGTAGGAAAGTTTCACTTTCCTACTGACTTTGTTGTAGTAGACTTTGATGCAGATCCTAGAGTTCCCCTCATCTTAGGGAGAGCTTTCTTGAGAACGAGTCGTGCTCTGATTGATTTATTTGCTGAAGAGTTGACCATACGGGTTGATAACGAAGAACTCACGTTGAATATCAACCAAAACTCCAAACCTCTATCCAAACAGAGTGTTGCCACAATTGATCAAAAATCTGAAAGATTCAATGCAACACTCTCAAATTTCACGGTTAAGAGGAGTCTCCAAAAACGTGTTGAGTTAAAAGCTTTGAAAATCAACCCTGGTTCAAACAAATGGTTTGAAAGTTGTACCAGGGAAGTCAAAAGTGTACTTGATGATGATGATCTTGAATCGGAGACTTCATCGGAAGTGGTGGAAATTGCTAGCTCTAAGAGCACACCACTTGTCCCACCTCCGGAATCAGTTTATCGTATCGAGTTTGTTAACTCTGTGGATGAAACCAAACTCTCCTCAGTTTCATCTGAATTGGATGATGATGTTTGCGATCCAATGGGAGACATTCTTCCCATTGAAGAATTGCTCAAAAATGTTCCATCATCTCCTAGTCTTATTATTCCCGACTCTTCCATCCCTTCTCTCACTCCTGATGAGGAAGATGACAACTTTTGGAATGAAGTCGATGCCTTTCTTAGTGATGAGTCAATTCCAACAGGAATTGATAATACTTACTTTGATTCGGAGGGAGACATCATTTTTCTAGAAAATCTGTTGATTGAAGAACCGTTTCCCACCCTCCCTCCCGGACATCTTATTGACAATCACCATATAAGCTTCAAGCTTAAGCTTAAAAATGTCAAAAATGGTGATTTGCTTCTTTCTGATGAGGAATGGACTTGCATTCTCATGCACATCTTTATTCCATTCTTCACAGATGGTGTGGTTGCTCTTTCCCTTTTCTCTTTCGGGAATGAGGACACTATCTTTGACCCCGGTATCATCCTTTATAGTTTCTACTATTAACAATACCGCGGTTGTATCTCGTCGGTGTGGAACTTTCTGATGTTCATATGTTTATTAACACTGTGAACGAAAGTCCGGTTGAGATTGGTTTTCCACGTTACTTCCCCATGAACAAATTAATTCGGGGTCGAGTCAAGCTAGCGACTCGGTAATCAAAAACAGTAGTTAAACATAGGTTTTCACCCGTGTGTACCACCCTAGTGTGGGGGAGTTGCCCCCCGCTGTTGTATATAAAATTTCTAGTAAAAAAAATAAAAATAAAAAAATAAAAATAAATAAATAAAAATCTTGCTAAATAATGGCCGTAGTATTTCCCTTTTACGTTCTATGTTTCGGCATAACCGCCGGTACTTTGAATATTGAGGGCAATATTCATTTCTAGTGTGGGGGGGAATTCTCACGAATTTTATCATGTAATTATACCACCCAATTCCCCCATTTTTGGCCAAAAATTTTTTTGGAGTAAGTGTTTTTCACTTACTCAGATTACGGTTATCAGTCCGCCATGTCTAATAAACAAAAGGATTGGCTAATCCAGGAGCAAACAACTCTTGGTAAAGATATCTCAAATCCGTTGACGGCTTGCAATTTGCCCAAAATTGTATGGTATTCAACTCACCATATCTTTAATTAGTGAAGAGTTGGCTAGCCCGCAAGTTTATGGCTTGTGGTAAAGGCAGTGGAAAACCATAATTGGTAATCAGCTCACCAAAGATAGTATATATTATCTAAGAGTTGGCTAGTCCAGAAGCAAACGGCTTTTGGTAAAGACAAATCAAATCCGTTGAAAGCTGATGGTTTGCTCAAAATCATTTGGTTATCGGTGTACCAAGGTTATTACTTGAACTGAAACATTTGGCTACTCCAGAAGTAATGGCTTTTGGTAAAGAGATGAAATCCATTAATTTTTCTCAAAACATTGCTAGGGACTAGCAATATCTTAGTGTGGGGGATTGATGAGTGTCTAAATACTCATCATTTTTGTACCATTCAAACTGCAAAAACATTTGAAAACACTCAGAAATGCATCAAAATGATAAAAATATCACAAATAAGTGTTTTATGTGTTTTAAATGCAAAAATATCAAAATCTGGTGAAAAACGTATCAAGTTTGCATAATTGGCAGTTTTAGTCCCCCAAGTTTCAAAAGTTGTCAAAAACAGTCCCTGGTAAATCAAAATAAAGAAAAATATCATTTCAAGTCCCTAGGGATTCATGAGTTGTCAAAATTAGTCCTTGAGATTTAAATTTGCAAAAATTACAACTTAGGTCCCTAAACTTTGAAAATTGTCACAAATAGTCCTTTGAAAGTTTGAAAATGTCAAAAATGGTCCTTGTACTATTGAAACTTGTCAAAAGTGACCCTTGTGTGAACTTTGTAAAATGGCAGAAATGGTCCTTCAAGAATCAGAAATTGCAAAGTTAGTCCTTGTTATTTAAATACTAGCCATGACCCCTTTGTGAACCTTGGCCCCTGCCAAAACCATTTTGACCCCCCTGCCATATAACCTTTTCGGACCCCAAGTCAAACACCCAGTCAAACCTTCCTTTCCCTCCCACTGGCTTATCCCTTTCCTCCCACTTGAGTGCAACCCTGCAACACCTCTCCCATCCACCTCTCACCTTATCTCTTCCAACCCACACTCCACAATCATCATACCTACACTCCACCCCCCCCCCCCCCTAGTTGCAAATTCAGAGTCCTGTGGTCAAAACAGTTTTTCCCGCCAAAAGTGATCAAACGGCCAATATGGCCTCAACTCATCCAATGGCCAGGATTATTGATGGGAAGTGATCAGAGAGGTGAGAGAAAGCATTTTGGTGTATAAAAGAGGAAGAAGAAGCAAGAGACAAAGCATTACTTAGTTTTAAATATTAATGTATGTCGTTTTTTCTTAAAATGTCTTAATTAGCTCCTAAATTTGTAACTTTAAGCTTTATGGTACTAAAACTAAGTTGTTTAATCATTGTACTCACTTTCAAATATCAATTCAAGGTTTTTCATAAAGTTCCTGTTTTTATCATTCACTGTTGAAAATCAGTTGTTATGCTTCTATGCTCAGTGATCCAAGAAGCTTATTTGTAACTTGAACAAGCTTACTTAAGCTTATTATAGCTTTTAGTAAGATCCTAACTAAGTTTCAAGCAACTTTGGTGTATGGTCAACAAAAGTCAAACTGAGAAGAATTATTGGTCAAACAGTAATGGAAATGGTTTATGGTGTTGCAGAGCTTGGATTGGATTGGGTTTGATATAGAATAGTAATGTTTGTTCTGGTTTAAGCTGCAAAATAAGCTGGGATACTTGTGAGCTTTTTATCTTCTTTCCATTTCTAATTCAGTTTACTTAATCTGCTTCTGATTTAAATCATTGTTTTATTGTTAAGTGAGCTTTAATTTTGTTAACTTTAGTATAACTTAGCTTAATATCTCTAGTGTAATTGAAATTTTTACTTATGTGCATGGTTTAAGTCACAACTGCATATCTGTCATGATAAGCAGTTAAGTTTTGATGTTTAAGAATTGATTAGCTGTCTTGATATAGGTCTAGTTTGGTCATTTGAATCTAAAGTAATGAGTAGTCTAGATTGGAATTGAGTTTGGTTTTGCAAAAACTGTGAATCAGTTACAAAATTGGTGTTTGGGTCAGTTAGTATAATAAGGCTTAAGCTTTGGTTCTTGCTTAAAACCTGTCTACTTAGTCTCCATTAAGTCCATTTGAATCATTCTAGTCTCAATATTGCATCTGAATAGCTCTAAAGTCAAAATCACATCAAATTTGTTCTAAGTTCTTGTCTGTTAAAAATTTGTGATATCAAAAGCTTGGTTTGTGTTCAAAAATCATAGATATTGCTTGCATTAGTCTTACTTTACCATTTAACATCAACATCAGTTCATAAATTGGAATCAAAGTTCACAAAGGTCAAAGTTTTAAAACTGCTTCAAAAGTCAAATGTTGGAAAACCAGTTTTCACCCAACCTAGAGAGATTTATCATTGATTCATTTCTGGGTCAAATTCAGTGGAACTTGGGATTTTATAAACTTCAACTGGTCTAGTTTCTTATTATGATTTTAGTAGATTTTTAGTAATTTTTTATAAGCTCTAAATTAGCTTGTCAAGTTGGGCCTATCTGCCCTGTTCACAAACTCAGTGAATACTGAGTTTTCTCAGTTTCTTGCAGAGCTTGTCACAAGCTCATAAGAGCTTGTCCAAGTCTGGTCTTTGGTTTAAAAGTAGCTAACCAGGTCTACTTTAGACCCCAACCTCTGATTTTTAGTTTCTTGCCTATCCAGTAGCTTATTTTTAAGCCACAAAGTAGTGGCTAAAACTGCTTTTGGCATTTAAGTCTAAAACATCAAATCTGTTTAAGTTTGTATTTCAGAGGTTAAGGTCAGTTGTATTTGGTTTCTTTTGAGTAGTTATAGCTTATTATAGCTTCTGTTTTCATTTGGTGCTTATTTGTGGTCTTTAGCTTAACTTAAGTGCTTATTTATAAGCACTTGTAACTGCAGTTTCATATTCTACCACATAAGCCACTGTTTTTATATTTTTCTTAGATTCAGTATATTAAATTAGACTTTTCCTGAATTTTTCATATTTTTCTAGGTCAGTTTGCTATTTTTCTTCATTTAAAACAGTTTTTAGGTAATTTTAATTAGCTTTTAATACAATTAATTCAGAAAAGTTCCAAAAAAATAAGTTTTCAATTTTCCTAGGTTAAGATAAATATAAAAAGTCAAAAAAATATTTTTCCAGATTTTTCATAGTTTAATTTGTAATTTTTAGCAATTTAATTATTTAAAAATAGTTTTTAATTCATAGAAAATAGAAAAATAATCAGAAAAATATAAAAATAGTTTTGAAAATTCTCTTTAGTTATTTTAGATTTTTCCAAGTCATAATTTCGTTTTTCTAACTTTATTTCATATTTTCTTGTATTTTAGGGTATTATTAAATAAGTAAAAATAGTTTTTAATTAATAATAATTAAATAAATAGTAATAAAAATAATTTTATTTTTCTAAAAATTTTCTCTTATCATTAGGTTTGTAAAAATATCATTTTCATATTTTTAGGATTAATATTGCTTCAGTTTCACATTTTCTTTTGTACGTCACGTAGTTCTTAATTTAAGTTTTATAAAAGAAAAATCAAAAACATCAGTTTAAATATAGTGATAGCGTTTATTTAATATTATTTATCTTTTTAATTTTCTTTAATTTGCATTTAAGCCCCTGTAATTTATAAACTTTTCCTTTTAGTATAATCAATCACAATCCTTTTGCGTTCAAATCCTCTCGATCACTATTCGTTTGGTTATTCTCGCACAGCTCGTTGGGACATAACGACCTGGGGAAACACTATACTCTCCTGGACTTCATTGCATTTGGTTCCAGACTGTTTTAAGTTTGTTACGGTTGACCATTCACAAGTGGTCAGCTTGCGTGACAAAACTTGACGGTTTGGCACCAATCATCATACTAAGGTTAAACATGTAAATGTCGACCGAAGTATAATGTTACTCTCATTCATAAATCCGCAAGGATGCCTCATCACTTGAGTGATATTTTAATATCAATGTTGAGAGATATAAGTTAGAAGATTGTTGTAAATCAGCTAACTACTAAAACACATTATCACATCTTGAATCTGATAAATGTCTTAGAACTATGAATGGTAAGATGCAGTCCTTAAAAGGCAAATCAAGTTTTGAGCTTGATTATTATTTCGCCTAACAGTTAACCTATGAAGTTGCAATGAGTTTCTTTTATAGAAAGGCTCACAAGGACAAAAATTGTATACATGTTAATGCATGACATTTTATAAGAAGCATTTAATCATACTTAAGCAATTGACTGTGATTAGATTTTCTTATATATACACGCATTAATTATATAAAGATAATTAATTGTCATACGTGTTCCCTTGTATGTGGAATATAGCAACTAAAATTTTTATAACTCTTTCTTATGATTACCTTTTGCGAGGACGGTGTGTAATCAAAAGACTTATGAATCTATATTATTTTTATGTAGTATACAAAATTTAAGCAATCCAAGTTTGGATTGGATCATGCATCTAAGAGTTGAGATCTTGAATTTAATTACAATATGATTTTGATTAAATTAAGATAACTCTTGAGTACATTTGACATAAAGTGGGAGCATTGTGTTTATCCTTAAAATTTATATGTTAAAGATGTCATTCCATTTAAGCTAGATAGTAATCCTTTAGCTTGGAATGAAACTTCACTTGTAATTTAAGGAATAAAACAAACAACCTTGAAATAAATGTTTATTTGGAATAAACAAATACGGAAAATTAAGTCCAACACAAATGCAATATATCATTCAAGCAAGTCTTAAATGGTATATTTCACTTGGAATAATTTATTACATTGATGGAAACCTTATGTTTTTTAACTAAGGATTTATCATGTATATATTATATTTTGTATAGGACTGGTTGTTGCTTTTGTACGAGAGCAGGATGAGCTGACAACAACAATATCTAATTGAGAGTTTTTATATTATTGTTAATACAGATGTTTACGAATTATAAAGCATAATGTTGTATAAGTACAATGATTCTAGAGGATTATTAATACTAGTTGAAGTAGGATTTTATCATTTATGATAAATCTGCTAACTAGATATGCTCAACATAGAGCATTATTGCATTACACATTAAGGAATGAGAGTACTTTACATTTTAAGAAACTGTAAAAATGACTGTCAGTATATCGTTGACTTTTAATACCTCATGCAAGGTAGGGCGACATCTCCATACTATGATTCTTGCAATAGTATGAGCATATGAGATAAGACACTCATCATTTATATTTCAAATCCATCACTATATGTGAAATTTGAAACAAGTATTCGGAAAGTTTACTCAGATGACTATTTAGTTTTTCTTGTAAAAAAAAAGTTGAGAATGTTGGAAATATTAGACTTCAGCTTACTAATTAGTCTCATGCATATTTGTTTTAGTATTTGAATAATTGGGATTGAAAGACAATTTTTACTTTATGATGAATAAAAATACTTGGTATTTGTTATTCATTCATATAATAATTGTTATCCTATATTTGCATGTTTAATACTTAAATAACTTTATTGTTCTAAATATGTCCATTGTCGGTTAACAACATGGGAATATTGTTATGTAAGGCAAATGTGAGTGTTGGTTATATTCTAACGAGAATGTGGATTGTTCCCGCCAAACTCATATGTATTCACAAGGGATGCATATTGGATACCCCAACTTTCAAATATTTACTTTTGGATCCTTGTCATAAGTAAAATATTGAAAATGGTTTGTTAAAGTCGTCCTTAGACTTGAGATACAAGCAAGTTCTGTTATGTGTGGATATCACTTTTGTAAGTATAAGCCAAACGCTATCCTGAATAAGGTAGTTATAAAAGCTCTATTTCAGAGTGATGTGAAGCAGCATCCACAACACTTGTAGTCAATAAAGGATTTGTTACTCCATTTGATATGTGCAGAAAGATACTATGGCACCTCTCCAGAATTAATAAGATAATTGTTCGGCCGAACCCAAAGGGTAATGCAAGATGATACTTGATTACATTTGGTATATCTAATTAAATTCTATAATGAGATTCTAAATGGTTAAACTATATGGAATGAGTTAGGATCCATATCTATGGTTTAACAGTATCTATAACAAATGATGATTAAAAGGAAGACATTAATAACCATGCTACTGAGAATATTTTATGAAACTATATCTCAGACACTTTTAGTTAAAAAGCGAGTGAGAGCGTTGCTAGGCATTTCCGTCGTTGGTCTTGTGTGCTATTCGCTACACCAACTCCCAAGTGGGAGCTGTTGGTTTGTGGGAGTTAAAACACACGAAACGACTAGAAGTGTGTGAGCCTATGGGGACACACACGTTAAACACGAGAGTGCGTATATAAATGTTTAAACTTGAATATTACGCGACCCGTTTTACATGCATGAGACCCGACTGTTAATGCGACCCATTGGACTGTTTTGCTTTTCAATATGGGTCGGTATTGGTGCCTTGGGCTAGACCAATAGAACAATCGGTGGTGTTTTGATTAATTACTTGGAGCTCAAGTTTTGAGTCCAAGTAAAATTAAGTTTCTAGTCCTATATAGACAAACACCCCATCCATTCATAATTGATGATATAGATATCCCTAACTCAGCCAAAACTCACGACCAACCTTTCATTCTCATTGACCCGATCGGATTTCTTTTACATCCGATTAGGGTTTTGCTTGGTTCGTATAAACCCTAAGCTTGCATCATTTTCATTGATCCAAGAAGTTTTAGTTTTTAGTTTATTTGGTATTTTTGTTACAAGTTCCTAGTCGAACTGGTTTAGTAGCAAGTTTAGGTGTTTTATGTTCTTGTATATCTCGGACAAAGGGAAAGTACAAATCGGACATGTTGTGTCCGATATTGGGTGAAACTAGAATTGTTCTCGAGCAGTTTTTAGTTCTCGGACAGAAGTTGAAGAAGGTGTTCTTGGTTTTCTTTGTTCGTGGTATTCAAGTATTCAAGTGTTGAATTGGTTAAACGTTCTCGACTAGCTTTATCGAACGTACTTGTGTTAAAGTGTTTGTGTGTGGACTCGTAGAGTTGTTTATTTTAGACACTTGGTTTCTTGTTCGTTTTATAGCGTGCAGTTGACTACGAGGGTTAGTTTTCTTTATCCCTTTTATTTATAATTTTTTATTATTTATGTGTTATAACCTAATTGCATAAACTATATCTGTATTCCGCTGCGTACTCATTACGTTGGTTAACTAGAATATAAAATCACAACAATAATTACTTTCAAATGCGCATCTAAATGATCAGTCAAGAGTCTTAAAGTAGGACAATCTTGTGGAACAAATTTAATATGAAGTTAAATTGGTAATTTGAACTTAAAATCTTGCCAAAGCTCTAACAGTTACGAGTTAATATGATACATCTTAAGATAAGTAGGCGCCCTCTTGTTACATGGCCTTCTTTTGTGTCCTTTTCAGACATCTCAATGCGTGGAAATCTGATTGTTAACAACAATGTGAGGCAGAAATTCGGTTGGATGAGATCAGAATGTGTAAATCCAAAGCAATCTAACAAGTACCTTCCATCACTTTGAGGCGTGAAGCTCTCTTCATTCCAATAGTAAATACCATTTTTGTAAGTATGCAAGCCGCATATTTAGCTGTTTAGCTATTTTTCTTGTCAACTTCTTGTATTGTTCATTATTTCTCTGTTGTAAAAATCGGTCCAGGCGGCCGATTAATCCCCGCATAATCGCTGATCGCTCACTAAACGCTTTGATTTATCATAATCGGCCTATTTAATCGGTTTGGTCAAAGATCGCTTAAAAATCGGTCAACAAACCGATTAATTGGACAAAAGCGGTCTAATCGGATTAATCAGACAAAATCGCTTAAAGTTGGTTAACAGAATTGCTTAAAAATCAGAAAAAATCGCTTAAAAATGTGTCAACAAACCGATTAATCGGACAAAATCGGTTAAAGATCGCTTAAAATTGGTCTACAAACCGAATAATATCTATATTTGACTTTACACTTTGAATAATTATGTATTATGTTTATATCTGAACACTTGAAATATTTGAACTTTGATGCCGTATGCTTATCTCATACATATAACATAATATAATATCTAATATTACAATTTTGTGTATAAAAATTCCAATCCGATTAATCGCTAAGCCCTACCCAACCGCCTCACTAGCGCCTAGCGATTTTTACAACCTTGCATTATTTAAACTAGCAGGGTACCCGCGCGTTGCGGCGGCGGGTACCCTGAAATAAAAATTTTCGTTGAATTATGTTTTTTATTTTATTATGTTCTTTTTAACAATAAATTTACGGATATCAAAAATTTTGTTTAGCCCGTTCCCGTTCGGGCTCGAGCCCGTTGGCCCATGCCCGTTTGGCCCGCATTGATTTCTTTAATCCATACTTAGTTACACGTAACAAGTGTTTTTTTTTTCCCTTCCTAATTACATTTGGGTATTATAAAACACTATAGGCCCTTTATCACAATTACTGAAAATCAAATAATAGCCCAATTAAGAAAACCAGATAATAGCCCAATTAAGAGCCCATCAACATTTTACCTAATACTTCTCAAACTCACACAAACAACCCTAAATTATTAGTCCCAATCTCACGCAGTCATGAGCATTTCTCTTTCAAAAGATCTCTGTCCCTTTATTTTCATCAAGATTATTTTTTCACAATTGAAAAAAAATAAAATATCTCCATCAAGATTTTTTCTTCTTCACAACTGAAAACAAAACAAAACAAAAAGCTGAAAAACGTGAAAAATACGGGAAAACGCGAGCTACAGTACCCACCTTGCGCCATCGTGTTGCGTTTTCCAGGACCATCTCGGCTGGTCACAACGGCTCAGGGCATGAAAACGCGAGCTCCGGTGTCCAACTCGTGCCGTCCGGTCGCGTTAAGCGGGAAAACGTTGGGTACCTAGTGCTCTTAATATGATAAGTTTTGTCACATTCATGTTTTGGGCTGCCTGCTTGATCTCGGATTTTTTTTTTTGGATTCTGGATCTCAAATTTTTGTTATGTTAGCTTAATTAGATTGTACATTCTGCTTAAATAGTTGTATTTTTTGGTGAAAGAGTGAATTAAATTGTGTATTAATTATATAGGTTGAATAGTGTTTTTTTAGTTGTAATTGTGCTTAAATACTTGTAACTAATGCTTTGTAACTTGTATTTGCTTAAAATTCTATATATGGAAATCTTAAAATAATTAATATGAGGGAAGTGCATCCCTCTATTATAAGATAGTAAGATATGCCGTTTTAAGACCCATATTTGGTGTTTACCTTGTATTGTTGAGTATATCATACAATAGCTTATAAGACCCGTGGAATCCACGGGTTTTTAGAAAAGATATTGCAAAAAAATGAAAAATAAGTCTCTAAACAAAATGACGAAAAGAACGAAAGTAAACAAGGTGAATCATTTATTCGAAAGTAATATGAAGTAATAAGTCAATTATAGTATATAGGAAGTGAATCAGTTTTATTTGACATTTTTTAGATGAATGTTATTTTTTAGATGATTGTTTTTAATGAGCAGGACTGGATCTACTTCCTATATAATTTATATTAAATTTTTTATTTGACAATTTTTAGATAAATTGTTATTTTTTAGATGATTGTTTTTTATGAGCAAGACTGAATCTACTTCCTATATGGTCCATATTAAACTTTTTATTTGGCATTTTCTAGATGAATTGTTATTTTTTAAATGATTGTTTTTATGAGTATGAGTGGATCTACTTCCTATATAGTCCATATTAAACTTTTTATTTGACATTTTTTAGATGAATTGTTATTTTTTAGATAATTGTTTTTTATAAGCATGACTGGATCTACTTCATATATGGTTCATATTAAATTTTTTATTTGGCATTTTTTAGATGAATTATTATTTTCTAGATAATTGTTTTTGATGAGCAGTACTGGATCTACTTCCTATACATGTTAAACTTTTTATTTGGCATTTTTTAAATGAATTATTAATTTTTAGATGATTGTTTTTTATGAGTAGAACTGTAAATACTTCCCATATGGTCCATATTAAATTTTTTATTTGGCATTTTTTAGATTAATTGTTATTTTATAGATGATTGTTTTTTATCAGCATGACTGGGTCTACTTCCTATATGGTCCATATTAAATTTTTTATTTGGCATTTTTTAGATGAATTGTTATTTTTTATATGATTATTTTTTAATGAGCAGGACTGGATATACTTCCTATATAGTCCATATTAAATTTTTTATTAGGCATTCTTTAGATGAATTGTTATTTTTTAGATGATTGTTTTTTATGAGTAGGACTGGATTTACTTTCTATATAGTCCATACTAACTTTTTATTTGGCATTTTTTAGATAAATTGTTATTTTTTAAATGATTGTTTTTGATAAGCAAGACTGGATCTACTTCCTATATGGTACATATTAAACTTTTTATTTGGCATTTTTTAGATGCATTGTTATTTTTTAGATGATTATTTTAGATAAGCAGGACTTGATCTACTTCCTATGTGGTCCATATTAAACTTTTTATTTGGCATTTTTTAGATGAATTGTTATTTTTTAGATGATTGTTTTTTATGAGTAGGACTGGATTTATTTCCTATATGGTTCATATTAAATTTTTTATTTTGCATTTTTTAGATAAATTGTTATTTTTTAGATGATTGTTTTTTATGAAAAGAACTGGTTATACTTCCAATATGGTTCATATTAAAAATTTTATTTGGCATTTTTTAGATTAATTGTTTTTTTTAGATGATTGTTTTTTATGAGAAGAACTGGATATACTTCCTATATGGTTCATATTAAACTTTTTATTTGAGATTTTTTAGATAAATTATTATTTTTTAGATGATTGTTTTTCATAAGTAGGACTAGATCTACTTCCTATATGGTCCATATTAAACTCTATATTTTGCATTTTTTAGATGAATTGTTATTTTTTAGATTATTGTTTTTTATGTGCAGGACTGGATCTACTTCCTATATGGTTCATATTAAAATTTTTATTTGACATTTTTTAGATAATTTTTTAATGAGCATGACTAGATATGCTTCCTATATGGTCCATATTAAACTTTTTATTTGGCAATTTTTAGATGAACTGTTAGTTTTTAGATGATTGTTTTTTATGAGCAGGATTGGATATACTTCATATATGGTCCATATTAAACTTTTTATTTTGCATTTTTTAGATGATTTTTTAATGACCATGACTGGATATGCTTTCTATATGGTCCATATTAAACTTTTTATTTGGCATCTTTTAGATAAATTGTTATTTTTTATATTATTGTTTTTTATGAGCAGGACCGGATATTCTTCCTATATGGTCAATATTAAACTTTTTATTTTGCATTTTTTAGATGAATTGTTATTTTTTAGATGATTATTTTTGATGAGTAGGACTGGATATGCTTCCTATATGGTCCATATTAAACATTTTATTTTGCATTTTTTAGATGAATTGTTATTTTTTAGATAATTGTTTTTTATGAGCAGAACTAGATATGCTTCCTATATGTCCATATTAAACTTTTTATTTTGCATTTTTTAGATGAATTATTATTTTTTAAATGATTTTTTTTATGAGCTGGACTGTATATGCTTCCTATATGGACCATATTAAACTTTTTTATTTTGCATTTTTAAGATAAATTGTTATTTTTTAGATGATTGTTTTTTTATAAGTAGGACTGGATATGCTTCCTATATTGTTCATATTAAATTTTTTATTTGGTATTTTTTAGATGAATTATTATTTTTTATATGATTGTTTTTTATGAGTAGGACTTGATCTACTTGCTATATGGTTCATATAAAACTTTTTATTTGGCATTTTTTAGATGAAATGTTATTTTTTAGATATTTGTTTTTTATAAGCAGGACTGGAAATACTTCATATATTGTCCATATTAAACTTTTTATTTGCTATTTTTTAAGATAAATTGTTATTTTTTAAATAATTGTTTTTGATAAGTAGGAATGGATCTACTTCAAATATGGGCCATATTAAACTTTTTATTTGGCATTTTTTAGATGAATTGTTATTTTTTAGATAATTGTTTTTGATGAGCAGGACTGGATATACTTCCTATATGGTCCATATTAAACTTTTTATTTGTCATTTTTTAGATGAATTGTTATTTTCTAGATTATTGTTTTTTATGAGTATGACTGGATCTACTTTCTATATAGTCCATATTAAACTTTTAATTTGACATTTTTTAGAGAAATTGTTATTTTTTATATGATTATTGTTTATGAGCAGGACTGGATCTACATCCTATATAGTATATATTAAAATTTTATTTGAAATTTTTTAGATGAATTGTTATTTTTTAGTAGATTCATTTTTATGAGCAGGACTGGATCTACTTCCTATATGGTTCATATTAAACTTTTTATTTGGCATTTTTTATATAAACTATTATTTTTTAGATGATTGTTTTTTATGAGTAGGACTGTATCTACTTCTTATATGGTCCATATTAAATTTTTTATTTGGCATTTTTTAGATGAATTGTTATTTTTTAGATGATTGTTGTTTATGAGCAGGACTGGATCTACTATCTATATGGTCCATATTAAATTTTTTATTTGGCATTTTTTAGATGAATTGTTATTTTTTAGATGATTATTTTTTAATGAGCAGGACTGGATATACTTTCTATATGGTTCATATTAAACTTTTTATTTGGCATTTTTTAGATGAATTTTTATTTTTTAGATGATTGTTTTTTATGAGCAGGACGAGATCTACTTCCTATATGCTCCATATTAAACTTTTTACTTGGCATTTTTTAGATGAATTATTATTTTTTGGAAGATTATTTTTTATTAGTATGACTGTATCTACTTCCTATATAATCCAAATTAAACTTTTTATTTGGCATTTTTAGATGAATTGTTATTTTTTAGATTATTGTTTTTGAAGAGCAGGACCGGATCTACTTCCTATATGGTTCATATTAAACTTTTTATTTGACATTTTTTAGATAAATTGTTATTTTCTAGATTATTGTTTTTTATAAGTATGACTGGATCTACTTTCTATATAGTTCATATTAAACTTTTTATTTGACATTTTTTAGATAAATTGTTATTTTTTATATGATTGTTTTTTATGAGCAGGACTGGATCTACTTCATATATAGTCTATATTAAAAAATTTATTTGGCATTTTTTAGATGAATTATTATTTTTTAGATGATTGTTTTTATAAGCAGGACTTGATCTACTTCCTATATGGTCCATATTAAACTTTTTATTTGGCATTTTTTATATAAATTATTATTTTTTAAATGATTGTTTTTTATGAGTAGGACTATATCTACTTCTTATATGGTCCATATTAAATTTTTTATTTGGCATTTTTTAGATGAATTGTTATTTTTTTGATGATTGTTTTTTATGAGAAAGACTGGATCTACTTTCTATATGGTTCATATTAAATTTTTTATTTGGCATTTTTTAGATGATTATTTTTTAATGAGCAAGACTGTATATACTTCTATAAGGTCCATATTAAACTTTTTATTTGGCATTTTTTAGATGAATTCTTATTTTTTAGATGATTGTTTTTTATGAGCAGGACTGGATCTACTTCCTATATGGTCCATATTAAACTTCTTATTCAGCATTTTTTAGATAAATTGTTATTTTTTAGATGATTGTTTTTTATGAGTATAACTGGATCTACTTCCTATATAGTGCATACTAAACTTTTTATTTGGCATTTTTTAGATGAATTGTTATTTTTTAGATGATTGTTTTTTATAAGCAGGACTGGATCTACTTCATGGTTCATATTAAACTTTTTATTTGGCATTTTTTAGATAAATTGTTATTTTTTAAATGATTGTTTTTGATGAGCAGGACTGGATCTACTTTTCTATATGGTCCATATTAAAAAAAAATCTGGCATTTTTAGATAAATTGTTATTTTTTAGATGATTGTTTTTATGAGTATGACTGAATCTACTTCCTATATGGTTTATATTAAATTTTTTATTTGGCATTTTTTAGATGAATTGTTATTTTTTAAATGTTTGTTTTTTATGAGCATGACTTGATCTACTTCATATATGGTTCATATTAAATTTTTTATTTTATATTTTTTAGATGAATTGTTATTTTTTAGATGATTGTTTTTTATGAGTAGGACTGGATATGCTTCCTATATGGTCCATATGAAATTTTTTATTTGCCATTTTTTAGTTGAATTGTTATTTTTTAGATGATTATTTTTTATGAGTAGGACTGGATCTACTTTTCTATATGGTCTATATTAAACTTTTTATTTGGCATTTTTTAGATGAATTTTTATTTTTTAGATGATTGTTTTTTATGAGTAGGACTGGATCTACTTCCTATATGGTTCAAATTAAATTTTGAATTTGACATTTTTTAGATGAATTGTGTTTTGATGAGCAGGACTGGATCTACTTCATATATGGTTCATATTAAATTTTTTATTTGGCATTTTTTAGTTGAATTGTTATTTTTTAGATAATTGTTTTTTATGAGTAGTACAGGATATGCTTCCTATATGATCCATATTAAATTTTTTATTTGGCATTTTTTAGATAAATTGTTATTATTTAAATGATTGTTTTTTATGAGCAGGACTGGATCTACTTCATATATGGTTCATATTAAATTTTTTATTAGCATTTTTTAGATTAATTCTTATTTTTGAGATGATTGTTTTTTATGAGCAGGACTGTATCTACTTCATATATTGTCCCTATTAAATTTTTTATTTGGCATTTTTTTGATAAATTCTTATTTTTTAGATGATTATTTTTTATGAGCAGGACTGGATATTATTCCTATACTATATGCTCCATATTAAACTTTTTATTTTGCATTTTTTATATAAATTGTTATTTTTTAGATGATTGTTTTTTATGAGTAGGACTGAATCTACTTCCTATATGGTCCATATTAAATTTTTTATTTTGCATTTTTTAGATGAATTGTTATTTTTTGGATGATTGTTTTTTATGAGCAGGACTGAATCTACTTCCTATATTGTTCATATTAAATTTTTTATTTGGCATTTTTTAGATGAATTGTTATTTTTTAGATAATAGTTTTTATGAGCAGGACTGGATCTACTTACTCATTGTGCGATTTGACTAAAGAACATTTCTTGAGCACCTGTCAAGTGTAAACAAAAGTGTAAGTAAAAGATATTGGTGATTGATAATACATGCATACAGAAAAAAATTGCATAAAATATATTGTATGTATATTGGTACGTACCTCTTGAAACATGGTCATAAACCTTGAAGAACTTCTTTGTACATCACATTTGTAGTAGTTTTTGATAGATTACCATCCGCGTCAGAAACAACAACCTTCAAACCTTTTATGCTTTTGAAATAACAACCTTTTATGCTTTTGACTCGCGAAAGAGCCACATATAGTTGTCCATGTGTGAAAACAGGACGTGGCAGGTACAAACCAACTCTTAAATATTGATAGAGTACAATGCTTAATAAGAAAGAATGAAGTTTTATGATTGAAATTGTCTATTTGGTACAATGACTAACAAAGGAAAAGTGAAATGTAACCTCCGAGTTGTAGTTTTGGACCCATCATAAATGTAATCCCTTGTCTTAAAATAGAAAAGTTAAAATTTAATATATATCCTCCATGTTCTACTTTATGAGAGCTAATAAATTTATACATGATAATTATATAGAAAAAGAAGATGCTGAAACATCTGTATGGGACCTAAGGTGAGATCTAAAGGTCTAATTCGAAAAACATACATCGATAGAAACAAATACAATATTAATAATCAGGGAAGCTAGTAATTAATAACATGCGTAGAGAGCTTAAAGCCTGTTTTAAAATCATCAAGATGCCGAGCATAAGCTTCCTGAACAGTGAGATTAGAAACATTATTGCAAATGCCTTGAAGCTCTCTTTCTCAATCTCGACCTTTAATCTGTATTTATTGAGTATCAAAGACATGTCCTTGTCACTTAACACCTCATCTGATGTGATCAAATATCGCAAATCAAAATAAACAGCCGTGATATTCTTGAAGGCACATATGAGAAACTTGCGTTGTTCCTCGTTAGTGACTTGTTCTTTGCTGAGAAAGGAAACCATGAACTAAGAGTTGCATCGTAAGCATTGGACTCTTAGTTAAGTTTCTCCACCTAGACTTGACATTTCTCTTCATCATCTTTCAGCTGTTTCCTCTGGAGTTTGGTAAGAGCAGTGCTTTTTCTTTTTATTTTCCCTTGTACCTCCTTTACCTGCAATTTTATTTTAACAATACAAAGAGACCATTATAACTTTGATTTTTTTATTTTGAAGTACAATTAAAAGCGAACCGAAACCGTGTTTAAGGAGTAAGGGCATCTTCAATATATGACCAAAAGTAATCCCAGATATATTGTCTTGTAAATAAAGGTTTGAAAATTGGTATAAAAAGGGATCGGAAATTGCAGGTATCATGATTTATACATTATATGTTGTCTTACTACTACAGCATAACGCGTAACTAACAACACCACCAAATCCCACTGTAGCAGGTAGGTGGCGCAACAGAATGAATTGCTGACCTGCACCAACTACTATGTTTAGCCCCAATAACCAATGAACCCATTTCCAGTGAAATAAGTTGCACCATAAAAGGCTCAAAATTTATCAACACAAACTTGTGATTTTGAAAAATGAATGCACAATCAGTAGGTCTACTATAGGATATGGATCTTCTATAAAAAAAAGACATACCACAGAGGCACATATTTGGCCAGTCATATCCCAGCAGATTTATGCAATAAGTGTAATAATATACTTTGCTCTTGTTTAACTGTAATAATAGACTTCGCTCGCTTTGTTTTATCACCTCTAATGGTCAAATCCCCTAAGACACCTCTGCATCATTGGTATGTTTGAAACATATTCACAACACATATAAAAAGAATCTGATATAAACTTATATATCCACGTTTGTCACACAATCAATAAATGATTATAGTAAAGAGCTAAAAGATAAGTCGAACCCTTTGTGTGACCCACCCACCTTATCACCTCTATATTTAAGAGTAAATAGTAAGCAAGCCAAAGACATATTCTGAAACCAAGTATCTAAATTAGTAATTGAATGCGTAGGTGACACAAAGATGATGAAGGCTTACTTCTTTTTTATGTCATAAGCCTAATAAATCTTGTATTTTAGGGCCCTTCTCCTTTCTAAATGAGAAAAGATTAAAAATGACTCAAAATATACTTTAAGTATACACACTACCCATACTACAAACCCAAAACATACTTGCAAACCTAAAACATACTTTAAGTATACACACTACCCATACTACAATACCATAACATAGTCATACTAACTAAGCTTAACTCTTTTTCGGTCACAGTAATTGGGTGAATAACATAAGTTGGTTTCATAGCAGGTTTTCAACGTTTTCCCATACCCAATAACAGTTACAACATTCCAACTTGGGTGTGGTACTTTCATGATTCTGATTATGTGGACACTCAAACCTCATTCAAGACCAAAGATTTATAAATCATAGGTACATACACAGTTACATTATTATTTCGCTATGCATGAATATCTCACAACTTAATCCCTTTTTAACTGATGTTCAAATGGTCGTATGTCAGATTGTACATGGGGGTCCTTATAATCTTTAGCTTTCTAATTATGCAGATCAACAGCCTCATTGTACTTCTTACCCACCGACTCTTTCTCAGACTATAAACCCTTGCCTACTCTCAGTCGCAAACACACATGTAGAAAACAAAATGGTAAATATATAGGCGAAGGTAATGATAAGCTAAAACATAAGTTGATAAAAAGGGGTATGACTCGGTCAAAGTTCATCCTATTTGGAGTAGCTGAGGTCATTCAGGGTTTGTTGTGTTTGAACTTGGGAAAACATGGGATACGTCCAGGACACCTTTTGTCAACAAAAAAGGCATTAGCTGCATCTTTTAAACAAACATAAAGTTCAGGTTAAACAAACACAAAGGGTAACAATTTAGACATTGTTTTTATTGAAATCAGTATTTGTTGGATACCCACAGGTTGATGCAAGTATGAATGAATCTACAAATAAAGTTAAAAGTTCCGGAATAAGCACATGACATCTAGATTTATCCCTGAATACACCCCTGAGACAAGAGGGTCTGACTAAAAAGGACTGTTTGGAAGAGCTTTTGGAGTGCCAGTTTAGACAGAAAAAGTGCAGATCATCGTTATAGAACTATAATTTAGAGGTTGTATATGCAATGTTGTGCTTTCAAAATGCACACGTGCTACGAAAAGAGTACCTCATGCATTGCATTGCTTTGTGGATCAGTGACTGCAACTCCACCCGCTCTTGTTTTACAATGCGAGGTATCTACGGCACCATTGAAGTCCAATCATTATATCTCAATCAAAACACATTGTATAATTATTGTACATGCATAATATTAGAACTGCCTGGCCACTTCCACCTGCTCTTGTTTTCCAATGCGAGGTATCTGTGGCACCATTTAAATCAACCAAAAATGACATATATAGATTTGATATAGATATGTAGTTGCTATATGTAAAGCCAAAAATGAATGCCACTATCCATAACCTACGTTTTTGGATGGCTGGCAACACAATGGTTTAGTTCGTTGTTCCAATTACAATTTAAGTTGTCACTATGAACAAAAAGCAGCAATGTAAACCATCTTTAGGCAAAAAAATAATTTCATGAAGTGGTGTATAGTATAGATTTGGGAAAACGGTCTTACATGAAATCTCGCCATTCTCCAGGAATGCCTGTGACATTTGCGTGAATCGCTTTTAGGACTTCAGGAATGTTCAAGTAACTTTCGACATAGCCTAAACCACAAGGATCAAATCCATTTGTCTGCATAAGATTAGAAGCAAATGTTTATCATGTTTTCATATAATTTTTGGTGTTTCAGTAATAATAAAAAGGTAGAACATAAAGTTACTTAAGTAATTGTTCCACTTATACAGTAAGTGGGCTATAGATAGACAACCTTGATAAGTTAACAACTCTTCATTAAATACAATACTATTATGCAAAAGATAAATGATTAAACATATAAAAAACGCAAGATCTCAAGCTCAAGAACCGCGGATATTTGGCACCTATATCTAATTTATATAGTCTTAAACTGATCAGTTGCTAAACTACTCAGACTAAATGGATTAATTAACAATATACAATATTATGAGCAACGTACCTTCTGATTCTGTAGCTGCATTCTGGTTCGACTGCATGTTGCAATGCAAATGATATCGACTACGATGCAACCATGAATTTCTTTTGCTGAATTTGCAACTCCTACCTCTTTTTCAACTCATTTCTCATCCTGTAAGCAACAGTCTTGCATCAATAACTATCCGGTATGAACTTCTATTAGTATTATAATGTATATGCTATTCAAAGATTATATTCAAATGAACTTCTATTAGTATGAATCTGAGAAATAATTAGCATTGAAACTTAGATTCTCATATATTACATACAAAGGTTTACAGGGTTACCATTGAACTGTTGAACCCAATCGACCATATTCACAAATCTCCAAATCCTAGATACTCCTGCATGAGAACCACAAGGCAAGAAGATTAGAATTAACCACAGTAAAAAATAACATACCTAATATATGGTTACTAAAATTTTTCATGGAAAAACTTGCAAGTATATAGCTCTAGGAAGCACCTAACTCGAATGTTGCGAACCCGCTAATTTAACAAATTCAATAGAGGATTCATCACGTGCTCCATTCACAAATACATTTTATCAAACAGTTGGTGTGCATAAAAAACACACATAGAAAAATCACTTAAAAATCACTTATATTAAACATTAAAAATAATTCATCACGTAATTCAAATAAATTTCAGAAGATATAATAAGAACTCTAAGGTTTCTGAAAAAATAATTGAATTCATAGATGTCAATGTTTGACATTTTGAAGAAGTACCTGACTAATAATACAAGAATATATTTCAATCACCAATTTTCTATGGTTTCTGCAAAAAAACAGCACATCAAAACATGTATACTATAGGATTTAAATCAAAACCCTAAAAAAACATTGGTAGATGCGAAAACTTACCAATAGGATGATGTATCATATGATTGAATGTGTGTTTTTGAATCGGTGCAACTCATTAAGATAATGGATCTGAAAATAGGATGAATTGTAACTGATTGGAAATTTTAATGACTTTCCAAAACAGCATAAGGAGGAGCGTATTGGCCAAGAAAAGTTTAGAGATTCATATGCGTTTTGAATCAATTGAAACGCAGAATTGAAGGTTTTAATGAGTTTCCAATTTTGTGACGAAGAAATCTCGGTTGATATGAATTTTGTTTGACTGGGCAATTGAAAACGTGAGGAGGAAGGGTGGGTAGCATAATTTTGTTTGACTGGGCAATTGAAAACGTGAGGAGGAAGGGTGGGTAGCATAAGGTGGTCACGTGATATTGCACATGACATGTGTGAAGGGATGCATCGGGTCTTGTATATTAGTGCTAAATATGGAAGTGTTTTTAATGAATAAAATTTAATGTTGTGCTTTAAGAGGGTGGTACAGTATTATTAATATATAGTATAGATGTCTTGCGGTATTTCAATTTCACCCTTGAACTTTATTTTTTAAAGAAATATACCGATAGTGGTGCATCTTCCTAATTAAAAATAAACGCATCGCGTGTGAGCCGGTCTAACAAACATGACATATGATTTCAAAAAAACAATATTGAAGTGATATGTAAAGAGTAACGATTTCATCTTCATTTCATTCACGTTAGTTGCGTTTTCACTATAGTTTCTGGCGAAAAATAAGGTATTTATGACTACGTGATACTTGCATTAACAAATGTCGAAGAGAGCCGATTGATACATAGAAAGCCTTTTGGAAACACAAACCGATCAAAACGGGTAGCTGCTATCTATCGGATCTTTTATAAGAGGTTAGGTAGGTGGTTGAGCCGAAGCGGAGAACATTTCTCTTTAGCAAGAGGCCCTGTGAACAGATAATGACTTTATAGAGGTCCCTCATTACTCGCTGACGCATTCGTTTTTATTTTTTTCATCTCTTTATGATATGTTATCTTCCTTTAGCCCGACTTCCCACATTACTGTGATCAAGAGAAAGCGCTAAGGTGATCAGTTATTACAGTTGCTCATCTCAAGCTCATGTCAATAAAGCTCAAGCCAACGCAAAATTCAGCTCGTGTCAAAAAGATATAGCAATTGTGATTATAGCAGTCGTTTATGGTCTTTGGCTCTCTCAAATTTGCCTAGCTTGGTAGGTTTGTTTGGTCGTTGCATGTTCTTTCTTGAGGAATGCCTCAAGTTTAGTGGTTCTTTCAACTAATTTGTAAACCTTTATACTATCAGTATAGTTTTTGGGGGCTTCGTCCCCATTTGCCCAATTAAAAGAAAAGCTTGATCAGTTGTAAACAGAAAAGCATGAATTAAGTTGTGTGACTCGAAACAACTAACTAAATCAACAAAACTACTGAAACTCTGTCGGTTTAAGATAATTTCAACCAAAACGACAGATGGGAGGCACATTTCTCTAAAATATCATCATCATAATGTCAAAGACATTGATATTTATAACTTAAAAGAAGTAAAACAAAACAAAACAAAACATAGATATCTTATACTAGCCAACAAAAAAGATAAAGAAAAATTTATAAGAAATCGTTATGTTTTGGTAAACCGTAAACGTATGTTTCTTGTCCTCTATATCAATCAAATAACCCGACAGGCTGTCAGGTTTTAAAACTAAAACTGCAACACTACACTGAAAACTTCTGTACAGCAGGGAGTGGCTTTAAGTGTTTGAATTCACTAGTGAGTAGTGACAGGAAGCAAAAGACCTATGTGCTGAACAACACTGAGAATTTCAATCTTAGTGGTTGTGAAAGAAAGCGTGGGTTAAAATGTATTATAACAAAGTTACACGACTCTAAGATAATAATAAAGATTATAATGATTATAAACCCGTAATAATTACCAGTTATGTAGAAGTAACGTTAAACCTATACTGACATACATAACTGAAAATCGTATACCAGCATCAGCATTCATCACTTGTTTTTGTTTAATGCGTCTATATTTCTTCAATCGCTATAGCTTCTCTGTTTTCTTTAAGTTCAAAAAGAGCTCTGACAGCATCCCTCTCCAGTTGAGCAACTGGCACGATGTTCAAGCCTTTTGTTTTTCTCTGAGTTTCAACTGTTACTTGCTCCTTAAAACCTGGCTCTTCCTGTGCTGAATTTTCTAGCTTTCTTTTTCTTTCAAATCTAATGGTTTCCGAGTCATCTTCATTCCAAGATGATATGGCTGACTGTTGAGAAGGTTTTTGAGAAGTTGTGGCTCTAGCCAATATCTTGACTTGATCATTCAGATTATCGAGCAAATACTTACTGATTACTACACCACTCTGAACCTCGCTGAAGGCAGGTTGAGAAGCTTCTACCTTTGCCTCTAGGACTTCAAGAGCTTTGCTTGAATTGGCTAAGCTGGTTTGTACTGAAACACACAGATTATTAAGGTTGTGTACTGCTGTCTCTGTATTGAATGCAGTAGCGTGAACCTTTCGTCGAAGATTTTGAAATTTTTCAAGCTGCACAGAAAAACAGAAATGTTGTGTACTGATTTCGTCAATGCCTTTTGTCAGATTGGCGTCGGAAATGGTTGTGTTGTCTTGAAGGGTGTGAAGGGTATGATTAATAGCCTTCATCTCAGACTCCAAAGCTGACATTTCCGAAGTCAAGCCTTGAGCAGAGGAATGGGATGGCGGTGAGCATGAAACATGGTTTTGTATTTGGGATTTTAGAGTGGCTAGCTCTTGTGCAAGAATGTTGTGTTGGATAGTGGTGTTGGTTTGAAGAGTAGTCATAGAGGATTTTACACTTTCCACATCAGAACTAATAGCATCAACTTTAGATGTCAAAGCCATGATAGCTTGAAGTATGGCGGATGTCTCAGTCGGAGGATCTTGATTTTCAATGCTATCTGATTCGAGAAAACAACGTTCTTGTAAAGCATTATGAACAATCCCTGCCCCCATTGCAACATTCCCATCAAATGACCCCAGACCATTGTACAGAAAACGTCTTCTTAAATCTTGTCTCCTAGATGTGAGGCGCAGGCCTAAAGTTTGATCATGGCTTGTTACTCGATCATCCGACCACCTCTTTTCTGATTCCAAATAATAAGAAGGCGGCACACCTGTACCAAACAATTTATGGGAAAAAAAAAAAAAAAAAAAAAAAAAAAAAAGCAATCGTCAATTATAAGAGCCTATTATATAAGTGTATATTAAGCAGAATGGGAAAATCTTATTCACCTTCAGCATCAATGCAGCTTGATCCCACATACTCAATATTCGCATCATGGGTCGTTACACGACCATCAGAACTTCCTTGTTGTAAACCATCATGGAAAACCTCAAACCGAGGCGCAACATTGGCATCAAATGATCCGAAACCATTATACAAAGCACGCCTTTTTAAATCTTGTCTCCTAGATGTGAGACGTAAACCAAAGTTTTGATCTTTGCTTGTTAACACAGGCAATTGGGGCTCATTATTTCCAGTTTCATGTTTTCTTTTTCCTCTCATATTTTAATATTTAATGCAAGTAACGCTAATGCAAGAAAATATAACCATTTGCAAATAATAACTAATCACCATAAATTTAAAGAACACCTTTGAACATCATTTATGAAAACAGACATGAGATCAATTCGAAACCAACTTAAAACAAAGAAAGTCCCAAAAAGAAGTATAAAATCACCAGACTACGTATACGCTGCCCAGTTACGTGATTCTGCGGCAACCGGATCCTAAGTCAAGCCTGCATATAACACTAAACTAAGAAAGCATCCAAATATTTAACAACAACAACGACATGAACAATAAGTATAAGCATAAATTTGTCCAAAACATTCTGCGTAAACCCAATGTAACAGTAATCGGCTGGAAATAAGCGTTAATGCACCTTTCTGGTCCATTTTTAACAAACTGGACATAATTCTTATGAAACACAGATGGGTCAGGGCTAGGCGCATTTGCACTAATGCTAGTTAAAGAAGTTCGGGATTGTCCTGTGCAGTTGCAGCTTAAAACGGCTATCACGAAATGCAAAAATAATAAAAATGAACACGACTTTGTCAATTAGAATGCTCGTTTGTTTCCATAATTTAAGTGATAAAATATCAATGTTATGAACTATTTTAGTATAGACACAACAATTGAACCCAAATTTTCAATACCTAAATGACAACAAGTGAATGAGTAAGTAAACAATCTAAAACAAAACCACTTAAGGGTGGCCTAGTGGCAAAAAGGCTTGTGATTATCAACTCTAAAAATGTGTGAGGTCTCAAGTTGCAAACAACCTTAAGTGGCCACACCAACCTCCTGAAAAGGGGAGGGCTTTACCTGGTTTGAGGATGTGTGGCGGTGGGTTCAAACCCCGTGGATTAGTCGGCCGAAAGGTGAAATCATGCTTACCCAAAAATAAAAATAAAAATAAAAACATAAAAAAATAAAATAAAAATCTAAAGCAAACACAGACCTAATGCATGAACATCTTGTTTATCTAAGATTGAGGACACAAATAAATTCAAAGTTGTAAGAGACAAAACATCAAACACTTAAAGTACATAACATATTTAGCACACATTTGGCTTGGGATTATAACAAAACAGCAAAAATTCTTGAAACAGCATAGTAAAACAAATGTACAACATTAATATTTCACAATTAGTTTGAAAATCTACAACACAATGATATCACATACCTGCAACTTGAATCGTAAATGAAGAAAATAACCCAAAGGATTATTAAGTGGAAGACTCTTTTAAGAAGAAAAGAGTGAGTTTTTTTTTTTTTTTTTTTTTTTTTTTTTCTTCTTTTTTTTCCTCGTTATGAACAGTGGATTCTTATGAATAGTACTCCCTTCTATTATAGAGTTAAGCAAGAAAATGAAAAGAAATCAGAAGATGTTGTGTTCTCGATTAGTATTTAAGGAGGAAAAGAAAAAGAAATAAAATCAAAGTTAGTCTTGTTTTGTTCATTTTTAAAGTAAAGTGTTTCTTTTTATATTTGGAGTTTTGAGAGGAAAATGTTTAATTTAAATTCCTTTACTTTCCTTTAATAATAAAACGCAAGAACACAAAAGAGAGATAATTTGCACGGCACACTCTTTAGAGTGTTAGGGATGAAAATGAGTAAAACTTTTAAGTTTTATTCAATTCATTGCGCTTCATATTCTTGAAGCCCGCACTTTGATATGGGCCTCGCCTCAAGGCTCTATAATTCATTTGCGCCTTAGTGTGCCTTGAGTCTTTCAAAAAAATTCAAGAACATGTTATATCAATACAAACACACAAAATATAAGTTTATAATTGTTGAAAAGTATCAAGAACACGCATTTGTGTTCTAAACCTCCAAAAACACTTAATGTTTCATCACGTGTTTCCCTTTATAACTCCATACCGCTTATTCCATCTCTTTAACAAACTCTTAATCATTCCAAAGATCTTTAATTTCATCCACATTTATTTCCATTCTCACTCGATATTATAGTTTATCATTATAAACGAATGTGTCATACACGAGGGTTTATTTTTTTATCTCATCAGATTGTAACATGATATCTAATCGATTATGATCACAATAAAAAAAGAAAAAAACTATATTTAAAAAAAATGTCACTTTCATGTTGGATGAATGATGGTAATGATAATATTTGAATCTTTGATTGATATTAGTAGTTATAATTCGTGTTTTAAAAGAAGGCCTACAAGGCCGATTAATCACCGCCTAAACACTACTGGGCCACCAACCTTGCCGATTTGTGTAACTGGGTCAAACAACTCGGTCAACAATAGTTAATGGCGGTCAACGACTGTCAACAGTGGTCAAACTTGCCGAAAACTTGCAAATCTCGTCTAAAATACCCAAAACTTATCGTGAACAAGTTTTAATCACTTATACTTTTTGTTTATATCTATTAGAAGATGTATTTCAAGGAAAGTCCAGTTGAGAATACCCAAATCTCGCCATAAATACCCAAAACTTTGCTTGAAATCCCAATCTGATTAATCACCGATTAATCCCACCTAGACCGATTACAAGCTACAGAGGGTCGACCGCCCGACTACCGATTCACGATTTTTGCAACATTGATTATAACACACTAAAATAGATAGTTTGTTGTTATTTGGAATGGAATAAAAAGGTTAAGGTTTTTAGGTTTTAATTTTTGTTTTGTTAATGCTCACTAATGAGCTAGTTTTAAAAGCCTCCATGTACATAATGTCCGAAACAAACCTTATAAAAATTCATAATTTAAAAGAGTCGATTCTTTCGAGAAAGTACCGGAACCGGACGGTTCCGACCCGAACCATTCAGAGAACCGAAAATTTAGAATTTTAGGAACCAAGAACCAGACCATTGTTCTAATATAAAGTTCTATTTCAGTACGGTAGTAGTACGGTTCTTCGGTTCTTTTGGTTCGTCATTTGTTTTACACCCTCAACTAACTGTTTGATTATACAGATTTTTATATGTCTTATATCAAGGAATAGTAAACTTTCTAGGAATATAATCGCGATGAGTGGGAAATCAGCCGCAACACTGCAGATGTTCTGTCATTATTTTTGTAGCAGCTGCGACTCGGGAAAAAGTTGACGCGACTCAGAGAATATTTTGCTTGATAAACCTTGGTTATTGGAAGTCTGTTGATTTTAATGATCCATTGTGAGCTGATTTGTTTAGTTTTAGTCGCTTTACTCAAATTTGATGTTCTGTTAAAAAAATGTCTCAAACGTTTCAAGTCTGACATGTTCAAAAGTTAAAGAAAGTTTACCTGGTATAAATCCTTTATGAGATATAAGTATAAATTATAAACTTAATCAAATATTTATCCCTCAGAAAAAAATGAAACAGCTATTTATATAGTTTTTAACTTCTACCATTACTAATCTTCATTTGAATATGCCAATAACATCAACAAGACACAAAAAACACACAAAAAAGGAAAAAAAAAAAAAAAAAAAAAAAAAAAAAAGAGTTGGACTATTAGATTGTGAAAAGATAAAATTGGTTTTGAAACTCAGTTTAGTAAGATAATCAACCCAAAATACAAATGCGAGATACATGCCTCATAAACATGATCATTATTAATGTTAACAATCATGGATAACTGGAGTCTACAGAACTAATAAAAAAAACAAAACATGCATGTATTCTTCAAGAAAAATCAAACGCGATGGTGAAAAGGTTTTCTTGTGGAAATGTGAGAAACTGTCTGCTTCTAAAAGGCCGCCGAAACACGACAGCACTAAAATGCACAGTGGATGGTCACCTTTTTTCTTAATCAACCTACAGTCTGATATTTTAATTCAACAAAGAATCAAAAATGAGATCTTTCAAGTATCCAATATCAATGTCAATATCTAAGGTAAAAGCACTGCTATGTTTTGCTAGTATGAGTATAAAATGTATAAGCAAATGTTATGTTTTGGTGGACCATAACGTATGTTTCTTATCCTCAAAACCAATTGAAAAATCTGACAGGTTGTGAAACTGTTTAACGCTAAACTGAAAACCTTTGTATGACAAGGAGTGGCTGCAACAGGTTAAAAGAAACCATAGGTTAAGATTATAACAAAGTTATGCGAGTCTAAGATAATAATCAGATTATAATAAGTTCGTTACTAATTACTAGTTTTGTAGAAGCAACATCAGTTTATACTGATAGACATACTTGAAAATTGTATACCAGTGTCGGCATTGGTTTTAGTTTAGTGCAGCTATATTTCTTTAAATGCCACGGCTTCTCTTTTCTCCTTAAGTTCAAAAAGAGCTTTGATAGCATCTGTCTCCGGTTGAGCAACCGGCATGATGTTCTTGCCTTTTGTTTTTCTCTGAGTTTCAAGTGTTACTTGCTTCTTAAAACCTGGCTCTTCCTGCGCTGGCTTTTCAACATTTCTCTTTCTTAAAAGTCTCACGGTTTCCGAGTCATCTTCATTCGAAGATGGTATGGCTGACTGTTGAGAAGGTTTTTGAGAAGTTGTGGCTCTAGCCAATATCTTGACTTGATCATTCAGAATATCGAGCAAATACTTACTGATTACTACACCACTCTGAACCTCGTTGAAGGCAGGTTGAGAAACACACAGATTATTAAGGTTGTGTACTGCTGTCTCTGTATTTAAGGCAGCAGTGTGAACCTTAAGTTGAAGATTTTGAAAATTTTCAAGCTGCACAGAAAAACAGAAATGTTGTGTTTTGATTTCGTCAATGCCCTTTGTCAGATTGATGTCCGAAGTGGTTGTGTTGTCTTGAAGGGTGTGAAGGGTATGATTTATGGCCTTCATCCCAGACTCCAAAGCTGACATTTGTGAAGTCAAGCATTGGGCAGAGGAATGCGATGGCAGTGAGCATGAAACATGGCTTTGTATTTGGTACTTTAGAGTGGCTAGCTCTTGTGCAAGAATGTTGTGTTGGATGGTGGTGTTGGTTTGCAGAATAGCCATAGAGGATTTTACACTTTCCACATCAGAACTAAATGTATCAACTTTAGAACTAATAGTATCAACTTTAGAAGTCAAAGCCTTGATAGCTTGAAGTATGGCGGAAGTGTCAGTTGGACGATCTTGCTGTGTCGGATTCGGTGAGGAGTGATGGTTATGAGATGGGGATGGTGTGAAATAAGCATCTTGGTTAGGCTCATGGTTATCAATATCCATACCAGCTATTGCCTCCAATGTTGCAGTAGTCGCGACCACCTTTGAGGGTGTAAGTTGCCGCTTGTCACTTGTTTTTGTGTCAGAGGGTTTGTTCCTACTAGGATATTTTGATAACTGACTAGATGTTTCAGATGGTGGAGTTGGGTTGCTCTTAGGTGGGATAACCTTTGACATACCTCCTAATGTTGGATTAGAAGAATTTGAGAGAGACGATGTAGACTTAGAATGGTATGAGGAGTCAGTTTCTGAGTCCGAGGCGTCGGCCTCTGAATCCGAGGAGGCGGCTTCTGAATCTGATATTATGGTAAGCTCAGCATCTTCCACTTCGACATAGTTGAAGATCCAAAATTCAGCCACCTTAGGTGTGATTGATTCAAGGTCGTCAGCTTGTGTATAGTTGTTACCCATAGTCTTCTGGAAGACCAAAGATAAGAATCTAGGGTATGGTACATAGACGTCCCTTTGTTGCTCTAAAACTTTCTTCTTGAGCTCATTAAAGATCAGCTCAGCATAATCAATGTATTTTTCCGCTACTAAAGAATGAAATATTTGCCGCTCCACAGTACTTAATTCTCCTCCAAATGATTGCATCACAATGTCAGATAAGTACTTCCATGTAGCTAATCTATATTTTTGAATTCCATTTCTAAAATACTGAACCTTCTGATGTACTTCTTTAGCCTCAACATCACTGACTTGTGGATCAAATTCATACTTATCAGACAGCTTGAGAGTATCTCTTAGTCCTTTGATGGTGATGGTGATGGTGACTCTGATTAAATTTCTGCCACTACAAACATAACCCCTGATGTAATTTCCGAACGGGTGATACTCGCAAGTATTCCAGAACTCCTTCAACATCTCAGAATACATGACTTTGGGACTAGCGGTAAGAGCATAGTGTAACGGATGCCTCTGAAGAAATCTTACTATTTTCTTAAATGAATTATATTGCTCGCTGTTGATGCACTGCTTCAGAATAGACAGGTCTGCTATGTAGTTGGTGGAGCTCACTTTGAGAAATGCATTCCACGGTGGTGGGAATCTGACTTGGTACATAATATTGTCCTTGTAAACACCTACTCTTCAACCTTAGATGAAGTTTGTGTTACTGTAAAAACTAATCAAGTATCATATCAGATCATGCTTTCTCGTTCATCATAAAGGGTTATGATAAGCGTTATTGCTTTAATGCTTTATATAATAATAGGTTAAAACAAACTTTCTTATGCAAAAAACTTAATTGTTAGTTAATTTTGCATCAATATTATAAATACTCTAGTTTTGTTAGTGGTTATTTATTGGTGCTTTGGTGATTCAACATTGTGTAAAACTATATTTCTATGTAGGGCTATAAACAAACTCAATGAACACGAACATGGCTTGTTTCTATTTGTTTGTTTAATGTGACCCAGACCCGTATCTTCCGGAACAATAAATGACCTTTGCAAGAAACTTCAGCTAAACTAACCCTTCTGTCAGTTTAAAGCACAATCTTAAAAACCATATTCCAAAACTTTTACTATGGTGAAACGTTTAACATAAATTTATCATCCTAATAATATCCTAGCTAAACAAACGATCAATATCAAAAGTGATACGTACAACCTAATATAATTTGTATACTACTTCCATTTTAAAATGATCAGTTACCAACTGGAATTAAAATCTCTAAGAGGCTTAAAGAGGCCAGGCTTCACTGAACCTAAAAACTAGGGGTGGCAATTTGTGCAGTGGCATGGGTGTTCGCGGGTTAGTGGGTCAGAAAATCCCAACCTGAACACGACCTGTTTGAGTAATCGGGTCATCTTGTCAACCCTAACCTTTTTTATCTAAAAGGGTTGGCGGGTCAAATGAGTTAGCACGTTGACCCATTTGACACAATTAACCCGGATAACTCATTTAATCAACTAGTATAACTTTAATTTTCAGTTAAAAGATAAATAAATAAATAAATAAATAAGAGTAAACGGGTTGACCCGTTTAACCCACCCTTAACTGAAAATAACCACACAGACACAGACCATTATCACATGTCAAAAAATACTCAGTAAACTTTACATTTATTTTTTTTATGCATAAATTAGTTTCAACTTGACCAATAATGTTCTACATTAAAACATAACCAATGTACTAAAATAATCACAAACATATAAACTTGAACTTTGACAAAACTTAAACATAAGTAATCAATGATACCAATAAAGTTCTACATTAAAACATAACCAATGTACTAAATTAATCACAAAAATAAACTAGAGTAACAATCTAGTAGGGTGAAAAGTCATAAAATACCTAAAAAGGAGTAATAATTTGTTTAAGTTTCTTGTTGCTCAAAACTGATAGCTTATGAAAGAAAATGGAGTGAGAGAGAGAGACATCACTTTCCCCTTTTCACTTTGGATAAAAACCAAAAAAGTTTTCAAAAGCATTTTCTCCGTACAAAAATAAATCCTTCCTGACGATTAATTGGTTAAGCATAGATTAATTAGATTGGTGTTTTATGACTTTATCTATATCTATACTACTTATAATGGAGAGGGATAACCCTCTCTCCTAAATTTTTTTAAAGTGTCATTAATGTGTTTTTTAAGCATTACAAATTTTAATGCATAATATACACAATAAATAGCTTTTACTAATTTCTCTTCTACAACATTTTAATACTTCATTTATTATTTCTTTTTAAATTAATTTAGTTTTAATGCAAAAATGCACATATAAATGAATATGATTTTAAAATGCATGCAAAACTACAAAGTTCCAAAACTATTATTATATCGTAAGAGTGTTTCGAGAACCAATCCAAATAAATTTTGAATTTTTTAAAATAAAATTAACTATAAAAGTGAAAAACGGTTTTTTTTGTAAAAGTCGGGACAATTTTTTTAAGACAAATGATGCAAAGATGTAAATTCACAAGTGATAATTTATTTGATTTTATACATATTACACATATTTATATTTATACTACTTATAATGGAGGGATGACCCTCTCTCCTAAATTTTTTTAAGATTTCATTAATATGTTTTTTAAGCATTACAAATTTTAATGCATAATGTACACAATAAATAGCTTTCACTAATTTCTCTTCCACAACATTTTAATGCTTCATTTATTATTTTTTTTAATTAATTTAGTTTTAATGCAAAAATGCACATATAAATAAATATGATTTTAAAATGCATGCAAAACTACAAAGTTCCAAAACTATTATTATATCGTAAGAGTGTTTCGAGAACCAATATAAATAAATTTTGAATTATTTTAAATAAAATTAACCATAAAAGTAAAAAACGGTTTTTTTTGTAAAAGTCGGGAAATTTTTTTTATGACAAATGATGCAAATGTGCAAAGTGCTAAGTGCTAATTCAATGATTAATATATTAGTATATTAATTATTATACTTTTAATGGATAACTCTAAATGATTGTTTAAACATGTAAGTTTTCTTTACATTATAAGCATTCTTTTATTTATATCTTCTATCTATGTGGGACAAGTGTTATAAACAATATTAATAATTCAAACATTTTTTCATAAATATATACTTTACAAGATGTATACTTTATAAGTACTATTTTATTTATATCTTTTATCTATATGGGACAAATGTAATAAACAATATTAATGATACAAACATGTTCAAAAATATATATATATATTTCATAAAAAAAATGTTTCTACTTGCTTGTGACTACGGACCACTATCAACTAATTTGACTATAACCCCATAACATTATTGACTACCGCAACGCAAAATCACACCACTTTCAATTGTTTTTATATGAATTAGTTTGATATTATCCATCATTTTTTTTAAAATTACTCAAACTCGTTATGTTTTCGCTATTGGTAAAGTTATTGTAAGAGAAAACATAAAATTGAAAACATTTTTTGCCGAAAATTTTATTACTTGATACCCGCCATTGCAACACGCGGGTACCCTACTATAATATTATAAAGAGTTGAAATATGCGACATGAAACTTTTGGCATCCGCAAAATTATCGTCACATAAAACGTTTTAGATTATAAAGCATGGTTTATTGAAAAATTTTATTTCAGGGTATTCACCGCCGCATCGCGCGGGTACACTGCTAGTATATAAAATTAAAAGTTTTGAAATTAGTTATGAAATGTTTCAAAATACTTAAAAGTTTAAAGTTCAAATGCTTCAATTAGTTTTCAGAAATCAGTTTCTAAATTTAATTAATGTCATTAACGTTTAATTAAACTAGCAGGGTACTCGCGCGATGCGGCGACAGGTACCCTGTAATAAAATTTGCGGCGATGGATATATTTTAATTTTATGTTTTTCGTTACAACAACTCTATAAATTGTAAGAATTTTATATTTGAGTAATTTTAACAATGCTGGCCTTTTAAGTTGCGTAGGTTGTGTTTTTATGCTCGTGTTTTAAGTGTTTGGGTTATTGATTTTAATAATAGATTGTTAGTAACTTGATTAGATTGTACCATGTGATAAAATGATTGTGTTTTTGAGTAAGGGGGTGATTTAAGATGAGTATTAATTGCATATGTTTAATATAAATGGTTGCGCATAAATTAATTGTACATAAAGCATTAATATATGTATTTGCTTAAATTCTATATTTGGAAATCTTAAAATTTAATAAGAGAGAGGGTCTAATCTCTATTATAAGATATATAGACATAGATTAAGAAAAACGAGCATAACTTCAGATTTTGGTTGTGTTTGTTTTTCTAAAAAAAACTTCTTAATGACATCTTAATCTGACTCAGTCAGACGCAATCAGATGTTTAGACCAAAAAGTGTGTTTGTTTTTTTCATGTCATTTAGAGGCAGTAAGAGGCAATCAAGATTAAGAGTGTTTGATTTTTTCTAACTATTAAGAGGCAGTAAGAGGTAAAAACATATTGTTGAACTAGATGTTAAAGAGGTGTCTTAACACCTCTTAATGTCTCATAATTTATTTTTTTATTGTTATTATTTTTAATTTGGTTTTCTTTCCATTTTGTTTGTTGTGTTCGTTTTCTTATAGAATGTACGTTTAAGGAAAATCATCGCATAAAAAAGAATGTACAAGATAATAATAACTAGGGTGATAATTCGTGTTAAAATGTTAACTCACATCCCAAACATGTTTTAATGGGTTGAGAATGTCAAGCCAAACCCGACCCGTTATTAAACGTGTTAGCTGTGTCGACTACCCATTTAACCACAACCATAACCTATTTATTATTGTGTCGGTGTCAAATCATATTTTGTAGCGGGTGAAAAAATTTCACGCCTAATAGAAATTGTTAGATATTTTAATTGTAAAAATTAATATTCTAACACATTCAACTAGTATTATAAAACAAACACTTTTATATCAATCAGATTCAGATTTCTCAACCACTTATTTACATTAAGTTGGAATCAGATTCAGATTTCTCAACCACACATTTAGATTCAGATGTGCGAATCAGATTCACATTCAGAGCCTCTTAACAAACAAACAACACCTTTGTGTTAAATCCTCGAGGTTCTTTTGAGTGGTTGTATCAACTGATTTTGTGAAAAATGAGAGGTAAATTGAAATAAAAGCTTCAATTTTAATTTTTGGAAAAAGTCGACCCGTGTTAACTGAGTTGGCCGATTTAGCCGAATTTTGTTCTTTTTGACCGTTTTTGTTCTATTTATACCTGATTTTGCCGATTTTAATCCGATTAATCGCTACATTAACCAAATTTTGACCAAACCGATTAATAAGGCCGATTAGTTTAAAACCTGGCGGTTAATCCCTGTCTAACATCTAGGCGCCCGCCTAAAGCGATTTTTACAACAATGATCTAAATGCCTATTTCTATATTTTAATTATTCAAAGAGTTTTCATATTTATTGTTGTACACTCTATAATAACTCATCACTCAGAAAAGCACAAAATTAATTTTTTTTTCAATAACTGTATTTTTCACAAATAAAATATCAACATATATGGTCACTAAAATCTCTTTAAATTGCTGAAATATAAAATAGACACTCACTTAAGACATTCAAATATAAAAATGTGAATATTTATTTTCAAATGAATGAAATAGTATATTTTATTTCAAATTTATAATTAATTAAGAAATTTGAATATCATAAACATGTTTCAATTGTACTTTTAAAACTATCTAGCACTTTATAATTTTCTTTTTTTAAAGCTAAGAATTACATAGAACGACTTCGAGGAAGAGGCTGAAAGATCAGAGTACAAGAAATAAAAGAGGAAAAGAACAAACAACAAAAATCAAGCTAGAAAACCATAAACAACAAAAGCCAAAGCAAAGTTAATTACATAACATCCCATTAACATATTTTACTACAAAAATCATCCGCCTTATCTTTTCTTAACCTAAATATACTATTAGTGACTATGTAATCTCAAGAATCCTAATTTTTATCTTACAAATCCTACCTTTTACATATAACAAAACACTAAACTACAAAATAAACCTTACCCCCCCCCCCCCCATTTGATCCCTTGACCGGCTAACCCAAGGTATCAAAACACCAATCCTCTATTTTTTTTTAGTTTTGCCTTATACACACTAAATGTTCACTTTTGAATCCAAGAAACCTCTACTAACCATGCCATTTTGGCTTAATAAGACTAGGCACATGTGATAACACCCAACACACAAAGACATTCAAAATCTCTTCTCCCTTTTTCTCCCTAGCTCACGGCAACAACACCAACACCGCATCAAAATTATTTGCCAACTTAGTGTTATTCAAGCAAGAATAGTATAGTTATTTAGGTTTCTTGGTAGTTTGGGGTTACAGGCTAGTATAGAAGGAATTATTTGGGTATTTTTAGAGTTAAGAGTTGCAAGTTCTTGGGTTAATAGTAATAGTGCAAGATTTGGGTTCATTAGTGGGTAACTAGTGCTAATTACATCACATACATCACAACCTTTGTAAGGATACCTTCACCTCATCTTTTTTTTATTTACATACATATACATTATTTACATATAAAACTTATTACCATAAAATATTGTGTAATACATTGTGTTTGAAATGAATATGTAAAAGTTATGATTTTATGTGTTAAAATGTGATTTTATGAGTTTAAAATGTATTTATTGTGTTCTTGATATAATTGTTGTTTTTGATAATTGGTGGAAGGGATTAGGTTGGTATGGAGTTGTTACTGTGTGGGTGAAATGATAAAAATTAGTGGAAGGGACTAGGATAGTGATTTATTGGTGAAATGAGGACGAAAATATGATTAAAAGTGTGTGTGTGTGTGTATATATATACAAGTTGGTTGATATAATTTATTTGAGATAGAAAAATGAGTTTAGGTTTAGCAAAATTTGGTTAATACACTAGAAAATAGACTTTATAAGTTAAATGTGATCGCTTGAATCACTAAAACCGGATCTATAACGAGAAAGTTACGCTTAATTAAAGTTACGACGTAATATATTTTGGTGTCAGGAAAACAACTAAAATAATCTAAGTTTCGGACAGAAAAGTCGCGAGTGACCATGTTTGAAGCTGTTTTAGCCATTTCTAGAGTCAAAACTGGAAAACTTTGCACGAGAATAGTCCTCGCGGCCTAGTTTTCAAAACTCCATAATCGAGTCAAACGGAGTGTTAACCAAAACTTTACAACCTTCCAAATTTACCCAAAAACTGTCCGTTTTGGTCGAAAACAGCCTGTCCTCACTACTTAATGATCATTTTTACGTATGATAGAGTCAAGCGGAGACGAAGGTCAATGAGACACTTAGCTAGTACCCACAGCCTACTTTCCACACATTTTGAAATGGGTTAAAAATGTTGAGAAATGAAGGATTTATAGATCAGTAAAGTTGGACACTGAGTCACTTTTAAAACTTAATAAAAATAATACTAAGTGTTGAAACTTGACGTAAAACATTATTTTTCGTATAAAACTTAAACGCAACATATATTGGTGATAAAAACTTATAAAACACATCTGCATGACGTACATAACATGTTCACGACCTAAAACACCTTATTTTTACATTAGGTTGCGGTTAGGGTTTTGCCTTGTTTTGCGTGCCACATCACTATTATCGACATTTATTCATTTACTTGAGGTGAGTTTCAGAGCCCTATGTTTACAATTAACTTTTCATACTTTGGGTGAGAATTCATGCTTATTTTTACGTGTTGAACACAAGTATATTACCAGTTACGTACTGGCCTAAGAACCGTTAACCCGTACTTCATTATTGCCCTTTATCATGAACCGTTAATTACATTGGTAAGCACGAATGTTGTGAATAGTACTATTGGGATTGACACTCCTCGTCTGGTTGACTAAGTTACACGTCAAACGACGCAGCACCATTTGAGTAACTGTAGGATCGTATATTTTATGTTGTTTAGATGATTCGGGTGTTCTAGGATTATGATTAAACAAGAGAGCCATGTTTAGAGAGATGAAGAGAGGAGAGGGTGATTCTAGAGAGATAAACAAAATAGAAAAGGTTAGATTATCAAAGAAGCACCACCCCTTCCAAGGATGGAAGGGGTATTTATAGTTACAACCTAAATGTCCTCCTGTCGGACTGTGGATCATGTATACAGTGGGTAAAGACCCGTCCTTCCTCCACGGTGTTGCTCTAAACTAAACTATGCTAATAACTAACTAATAAACTACTGAATAACGTAAATAACGATATGTCTACGAGCTAACATATGCTAGACTATAATTGGGGTGACCGACACTTCCTCATGGAATTTCCAATTCCTAACAATCTCCCCCTAAGGGAGGTCACCCCATGATTTACATTTTGAATCCTAGCATTCTATTTTTTCTTCTGCTCTGAGCTCGTAGACTTCAATTCTTCAATTTTCCACATTCTTTGTGCTTGAGCAGTGATTCTTCAAAGTCCGACTGCTTTGTACTTTAAATGGAGGTCTTTGATCTGATCCACATCTTGATGATCTTTTGAGCTTTCTTTGAGATCATCAGCCACAGTAAATCTCTGGATCACCCTTTGTAGTGTTGCCTTCATGTGAAGTTGTGACTTTTGGACCGACATGCTCACACTTTCAGGATCATGACATCTTTCCATCAGAGTAGCGGAAGCTTTACTGGTTCATGATATTTGCATCAGCGTAGCAGAAGCATAGTATAAAAATATCAGAGCCGGGTTATGTAGATATGCACTAGTCATGATTTCTTCAATTAAGTGTGGATGCTGTGAGCATGCGGCTTTGGATTGACTTCTCAATTCTGATTAGCTGCAACCATCCAAATGTACCTGCAAACAATAGTTAGCAATAAAACACACGAAAGTGTCTTTGATCACTTTCGTTGAATTGAGGTATACGGCCCACGGTTCCCCGTTGATCAGTACAAGTACTGCATGTGATCAGGTATAATTCCAAAGAATCTCCTTGATAGGGTTTCGCAGCTGCTCTAGCCGTTCTCAAACCGGAGCGTCTTAAAGAAGACAACACGGAGTGAGTGAACCAGCGAATTGAGATTCACTGATTGATGAAGATTTGATTTGAAAACAATCGCGTATTGCTTAGAAGAAAGAGTTTTGCAAAATGACGAAGGTTTTATGAGAAAGATCAATTTTTAATCAAAAATACCTTTTGTATTTGAAAGAGAATACACATTCGATGTGCTAGAGAAAAGAAGAAATTTGCACATCGAACGGTTTTTCCAAAAGTATTTTTTTCAATCAGAGATACTTTTTGAGTTTGAAATATGAATACACATTCGATGTGCTAGAGAAAAGAAGATTTGCACATCGAACGGTTTTTCCAAAAGTATTCGTCAATTCATTTCCTGGACCAAGGTTGATTCAAGAATGAATCGCCCCATTGTTTCTATCCAGTTGTCACAAGCTTGATCTTTAGAAAAGATCTCACATGTCACCCACCAAGAGCTTGTTTGATGTTGGCTCTAGAAGGATTTCCATCTTCATCGTGAATACTTTTACATATCACTCGGATGTTCTGGCAATACCATAAGGATAATGCGTAGGACTCTCAATATATACTTACTTTCCACATTGTGTGAAACAACAAGTCTTCATTAATTTTGTGTCCTAATGAGATTTTGTGGATGATCTCTTGGCTCTAGACTCAATAGTGCACATTTTGTTTCCTATTTCGGAGACTAGGGAGAGGGTCTCCTTCTTCAATATCAACAATCTCTAAGAGAAAGTCGATAGATTATGTAGGTTCCCCGTGAGAATGAAACAAGTCCTTTTAAGAGGAACTTGAGTAGCTTGGGAAGTTAGGTGCAGTGCGTCACTGGGTCCATGACGTCTTGTCTTCAATACCGGTGTTACTTTGGTAACAGCCAGTAGCATATGAATTGAACCCGGTTTCTGCCCTAAGGTTGAATTATTGGAGGGCTATTTCTTTTCACCCTTTTCTCATTTCATTTATTTTTCATTCTTCAACCCCTTCAGTGCTTACCGAGACTTCATTACTATAACCTTGTTGGTTGTGTTCCAGTACTAGCTCTGTCTCAGCCGACACTCTTCCCATATTCTCATTTTTCTCCTTTTTTCAATATACCTAAGGACTCTACACTATCTAGTGGATTGTCCCTGGGTAGATCCCTCCGGTTTTGGTGGATCGTGGGAACTAATACCTAACCTTACCATCCTTATAACACCATGCATAAAGTAAAATGGTCGGTCTTTTGGTACAGTGCTTTCCTTCTCGAAACCAATTGAAAAATCATTTGAAAAAATCAATCAAGGTACTTGTGATATAATATCAAAGCATTTTGTACCTTAATTGTTTTTGATCATTTTAGAAATGCTCCCCCTCAACATGTTCATATGATCTTGAATTTGTTTAGCACATGGAGGCAAGAGTTCTTTGAAATAATTTCTTGATCACAATTTCCTTAGAAAAAGCCATTTGAATTTCTTTGGTAAATTCTCCCCCTCAATATGTGCGTAGGATATTTGAAATCATTTTATCACATAGAGGAAAGAGTTCTTTTGAAGTGCATCCACAATCACAAAAGCCATTAAGAAACCATTAGAAAATCAATCAAGGTACTTTATGTTGAAACATAGAAATCTTTGTACCTTGAAAGTTTATTTTCTTTTTGAAATGCTCTCCCTCAATATATGCTTCGAGATTCGAAAGCGTTTAACACATATGGGGAGCAGCATGCACATTTGAATTAAAACGATCACCTTTTATCAAATTTCATTATTAAATCACAAATTCTCCCCCGATCAAAAATATCAATCCCTTTGAGATTTTGGATCCCAAGTGATTTAATAAGGTTTAGAAAACATGGGAGAAAGTGTGGTCCGGTTTAAATACTCATCTTGTTTTTGGATAAATGCTCCTCCTCAATCATGTGCATCATATATTGAAATCGGTTGGCACATGGAGGCAGGAGTGCCTTTAAAGGACTAAAACCTATTCCATTTAAACAGATAAGATATTTAAATCACTATCTCTCCCCCGATCAAAATTTTCAAACCTCTTGAGATTTGTGATCCCAATTGATTTAAATTATTTAGAAAATTTTAGGGGAAAGACGTGGCTTGATTTATTTTTTTTGAAAAATGACTGATAGGGATCAATATAAGACATTAAAGATTGTTAGTGTCAGGTATGATAGTTTTAAGAGATCTTTGAGTAAAATAAACCAATTTCACAATCAAACAAGAACATAAAAGATTTCATTTTGAAAGATCTTTGAGTTTTAAAGACAATCATACCATGACATAACATTAAATCTTTAAATCACCACGTATTTAGCACAAACGGACTTGATAGATGAAATATCGTTTTAAAATATTTTATTTTAAATCACTCTCCCCCTCAATCGATGACCGTAGTCATTGATTGAGTGACTTAAGTTTTGATAAAATAAAGTCCGGTGATTTCCAAAATTTAGTCCAATTTATTTTCAAAACAATATTTTTCCATTTTCAAAACAATATTTTCAAGATTGTTTAGAAATTGTGTCATCACTATTTATCCTGCACAAATATACGTTAGGTGGTTAAGCTGCTTTTGTTGTTGTTGCTGGAGGTTGGAAGAAAACCATCTGCAGATGCAGTGAGACCTCTTAAGTTGCATCTATTGTGCCAACTCTCCATGGAGATCTAATTAAGCTTCGTTTCTTCATTTGTCGACCTAAGAAATAGTTGCCCTTTCCATTCGGCATCCAATCATCTTCTTTTGTGGGATCCGGATCGGGAACATTCTTATAAACCATCTTATCTGCATACGTTCGTCAACACAAAAAGATATATGGTGGTCGACAACACCCAAACAACAATCGACTAATAAAAGTCAATCCAACATGTCAATCAGATCAAATAAGGCATGGGAATAATGTGTTCATCAAACTATAATCATCTAATCCTAACAATCATATCCTAAATTCCTAGTCCTTCGACATAGGCAAATATCATTTTTGGTTAAGCACGTAGGATAATTATATAAGCCCGATAGATGATATAGATTTGGAAACATTCTCCCCCTCAATCAATGACTCATTTCATAAAAAGTTTTAAATAAGCTGAAGTCATTGATTGGATTTTGCAAATTTATGAAAACAAGATACTGATTGATTTTCAAGCAACTCATTTACCATCATTTTTTGAAACACAACAAATGTTTTTCTAAAGAATTTTAGAAGGAAAAACATTTGTGTAGGAACAGCAGTCCTTTGACATGCTTTCCTCATATTGTTTTAGGATAAGTGCAAGAAGTTTATGAAAATTGGTTTAGCGCAGCACTTTCCTTTCTTTAAAAGAGCAGGTTGCTATCTGAAATAATAGCAAACCATGGTTTTAGCGCGGGTTACAGTCTGAAATAACTGCAGGCCATAGTTTTGGACATGTTTAGAAAAAAAATATTTACACCTTCTGCTCGAACTTCATCTATGGTCCCGTGCCATTATTGAATGACATTTCTAAGACCGTAGATGTTATCGATACCAGAAGACATGTCTTGAGAAACAATATTTTTGGTATTTTTTTTTTAAGTTTTTCTGATTTTTATTGATTTTTGTTGATTTTATATTTTTCTATTTTCTTTTTGTTGGTTTTATATTTTTGTATTTGGTTTTTGATAAATATTTACAGATAGAGTAGATGATATAGATTAAGAAGATGATGATACGAGTACCGAGATAAGGATATCAAATAGCCCCGTTGTAGAAGATAGAAATCATCATCTCTTAAACATTCACCACCAAAGCTTTCGAGGCTCCTGAATTGAGAGAAATTGAACCATCTGAAAGTGAGACTTTGGTAGCTTCCCACCAAACCAAAAATCTTCTAGTTGAGCAGATTCTAAGCTTTCTTACAAGCTTGCCTTAGCCATGTGCACAAGGAAGCACACCATATCATCAATCTTGCTGCTCCTCATAAGAATGATCATCGTAAATCTTCGTTCGAGGTTATATCATCAACAAGAACAGCAACGTATCATCCCACTCATAAATAATCTTCTCACATTTCATAACCACTGAAGTCTGAAGCAATCCATACCAAAAAGTTTTCAAGAAACCACTTCCCCCAAGTAGACGAATTGATGCGGTAATGACATTTGTCTTCCTGGGATATCTTCAATCACTTAGAAGTATTAAGTTCATCAAGTTTACTCACGTTTAGATGTGTGTCTCCTTCCCCCTTGCTGGTTTTGATACTTCAGAATCAGCAACACATTCTAAGCCCATGTACTAGAAATCGTTTGAGAAGACCATTTGAAGTATTGTGAGAATCAACTTGCTGAAGAACAGAATGAGCAAGTCTAATTGGGGATTAGATCTGACATTTCACTCTCCCCCAATTAGTGCTCTCCCCTAAAACGACAATCTTTTAATAAATGCCCAAAATAAGAAGAAGTCTTTTGATAATCAAATGCAACTCGTCTTTTAGTCTTCTAACATACAGCAGAAAATGTAGAACCGACTGTAGACTCGACCTTCTTCTATATTGTCCATTTGGGGAATAGAAAGTTAACATCTTTGTTGAAATCACTCCTAAACATTAATTCAAGTGTTAGTGATTCATATGTAATAGTTAGCTTAATATGGCCTATATGTTTGATATTAAGCTAAGGCTTATGTAGAAGGCCCATAAGCCTTGGCCCAAGCCCATAAGAAGGGAAAGAGTATAGATGTGTTGCCCTAGCTCCTTGCCCTATAAATACTCTTGTATAACCCTTACTTGAGGGTTGGTTGTTCACTTTTACATTCACTCCTACGCATAACCTTTCTTATATTGTATTCGTGTGTGTGTTAGTGTGTTCAACCGATCTATCTCTTCTCTATCTCTTATATTGATGCTTGTGTTAAGAATATGGGAACCTAACAGTGGTATCAATCGCCAAATAGTTGGGTGAACATCTTTTGTTTTTGAAGTTAGCTTTGTGGTCTTACGCGTAAAACCGTTTCTTACTTTGTCACGCTTAAAAACTTATTTTTTACACTTTTTAATCTAAGATTTTTGTACTTTCAACATTTTTAGGTGTTAAAATATCTGTTTTTGGCAAAAATTTTCAAACTTTACATGTGGATCATTGTTTTTAAGCTTGGTTTTAAGCATGGGTTTATTTCTACGCATAAGGTGTTTAGTGGTTTTGGATCATCAAGTTTCACACTTTTGTGTTATTTTGGTGATATTGAAGCTGTTTCATCACAAAAATCTGGTTTAGAAACATCTTTGGGTTGAAATCCGTTTTGGTTGCTTTCTACGCGTAAGAAAACCCTAAACTTACGCGTAAGTCATCCGTGGTTTGATCTTCAGTTTTCGTGGTTTACTCACTGTTTTCTTGCTTGGATAAGCCTGAAAACACTTCGACTTTGGATATCCTTTGCACTGTGATAGTGTAAAAGATCTTTTGGGCAAAACCCTAATCTTACGCATAAGCTCAAACTTATGCGTAGAACTCATTACGCATAAGATTTTTCTTACACCTAAGCTCTGTCTTACGCATAAGCTAATCCTACTCCTAAGTTTTCTACGCTTAACTTTCAGTTTACGCATAACTTTAGTGTTTCTCAATTCTTACGCGTAAGCTACTCCTACGCGTAAATATCACTTTTACGCGTAAGTTTGGTGTTTTTACGCTTAAGTGTTACTTTGCCTACACTTGGTTTCTACGCCTAAGGATACTTCATCAACAACGTTTCATTCGACTACAAAGATCCATTTAACAACACAAGTTTTCAACATGTCACAACCACCATACTCTAACTACTTTCCTTACATGTATAATCAAGTACAACAACAACAACTAAGTCCACAACATCAACAATTTAATCAACAATAACAAATTTATCAACAACAATTTAATCAACAACATACTCTACAACTTGGAGCAATTCCACCACAAATGGTTCAACCACCACCTAGTCTTCAAGTACAACCTTACAAAAACTTCTACAATCAACATCCATCAAGGAGTACTATGAAGGAACCGACATGGTTTGGCAAGATGTGTGAAGCCTTAAGTAGCCAACAATCAATCTGGCTCACTTGATAGACCTCCAATGCTCACTCCCGGTAATTATGATCAATGGGTGATAAGGTTCTTTAGGTTTTGTGATCTAAAGAAGCTACATGGAAAGTTCTTAAAGAAGGTCATTATGGAAGGTCCATTTCAGATGCCTACTGTTGTCACACCCGCAGATCCAGATGCCAATCCACCAAGAGATGCTGTCACCAACATTGCAACTATCTCAGACCTCACTGCTGATGAACTTCTACATTTTGAAGCCAATGAACTAGCAATGCAATACATCCTTTTGGGATTACCCAATCCGATCCTTCGAAGTGTTGATGCTCAAAAGACAGCTAAATCAATGTGGGAACATATTCATCTTCTAATGGAAGGCACAGCACTCAATCAAGAAGACATGGAATCCAAAATCTACTTGGCTTATGAACACTTCATGATTGAACCTGGAGAGACATTAGAGTCATATCATCATCGCTTTTCAGATATCATTAATGATTTGGACAAACACAACATCATCATGCCACGAATTGCTGTCAACACTAAGTTCCTAAGTAGTCTTGGTCCGGAATTGGAGAAGTATGTCATTTTTCTCCGTCAAGCTAAGAATCTTCATCATGCTACATACATATTGTTGTACGACTATCTGAAGCCTCACCAAAAAGAAGTTGACAAATAAAGGGCTATCCGTGGACTCCCGACTTCACAGTCACTTCCGGACAATCAACAACTTGCTTTGTGGGCGCAAACTAGTTTTTCTCCTCAACCTGCTCCTCAACCCGCTCCTCAACCAACTGCAACAATTACACCATATAATCCGTCACAGCAACAATCTCAAGAAACTCAATTGGTTCCATACAACAACAACACTGATCAAGCACTTTACAGTGAAGCTAATGAGGACTCCGATGCTTTCGATGAATTGAAACAAGGATTTGTTATGATTTCTAAAGCCTTCGGCCGGTATACAAACAAACCCAACAATCGCATTCGTTCCTCATCAAACACAAGGAATCAGGCTGTTGTGAACAATGGACGCGTTGAAGTTCAGAATCGTGGTTATGGTCGTCAGATGGGAGGTGGTCAAGGGTTTAATGCTATGGGAAGGAATAACATGGGTGCTCCGCAACAACAAAGGGCTCAAGTGGTTGAACAGGGGAATGCTCAGAATGGGGTTAATGGTCTTCGTTGTTATAACTGTAATGAGAAGGGTCATCTGGCTAATGCATGCCCTAAGCCGAGGACAAGAGGCAGTGCTTATCACAAAGAGGCTTTGCTCTTGGCTCTCAAGGATGAAGCTGGTGGAACTCTTACCAACAAGGAACAGAGCTTTATGGCAGATGCAGATTCTGATGATGATATGGAGGACTTGCAGGCTAATGCAGCAGTGATGTTGATGGCACAAATGCAAGCTCTACACATGAGTGACACAGGCCCAGTGTATGACACTGATGGCTTGTCTCAGGTACCGGAACAAAATATACTCATCACTGATCTGATATCTCCGCCAATTTCTCCATCCAACATGGATCAGAGTGTTCAACATGAGCCATCCACATCTCATTCCGATGATTATCAAATAGATTCCGTAGTTATATTTGACGATCAAGATAACCTTATGGTTAATATTGATAATCAAGTTGACTCCGTGGTTATATTTGAGGATCTAAATAATGATCATGTTGAGACTCACGTTGAACAAGATGAGCTTTTGTCTAATAGAGAAATTGAGCTCCTGACCTTAATTAAAGACCAAGAATCTCATTTGGAAATTTGCAAACAATTAAAAGATAAAAATGCACTGTTAATTAGGGATAATGAATGCTTAATTAGACAAATCAACGTTTTTAAAACTCAAGAAAAACGTGAAAAAGGTTTTGAAGTCGCTTTTGCTAAATCTCATCAAAACAAAAAATTATTAGAACGACAGATACGTGATCTAGCCGCATCCAAGAATGCTTTGTTGTCTCAAATAGAACAACTGAAACATGAACATAAACAACAGCTTAACGCTCTTACTTTGGAAACTCAAAAAGCCAAGGCTGAGTTGTTAACTTGTCAAAAACAATTCTCTGAGTACAAAAAGCATTCCACGAAACGAATAGATAACTATCTTGAAGAAATTGTCGACTTACAACACAAAATCAAAGAGTTTCGAAATGTTGTTTATAAACATGGTGAGTCAATCACAACTATTCAAAAGTTTGCTTTTAAACCAAATCCAAATGGATATGGACCGATTCTTGCTGATTACAAACCTAAGTTTTCAAACAGAGCATTCAAACCAAATCCTGAATTTTACAGTGCAGAACATAGAATTGATGATTCAATTATGACTGTTGTTGAATATAATCGCATGGAGGAATTAGATGCAGATGACGAGAGTCGGTCAAAAATGGAAAATGTCGTTTATAACAAACCATTTAACTATTCAAAAGCCGTAACTTTTGTCACACAACAAGATACTTCTAACAAACCTTTGGTTATCACACCAGTTTCTGAAGTTAGTCCCCAACACAATGGTGCACAAGTTAATGGTCCTTTACCTTCACTTAGTGAAGTTAAAACAAAAGCCGAAAGTTTTCGCGTTATAAAATACTTTGAAACTTTTTTATCTGACCTCAAAATTTTGGAATGTGAGATTGAATTTCATTCTGAAATAAAAGTTGAACATTTTCAATCGCCGTTGGCGCGAGAACAAAGAGATAATCTTCAGAAAAGACTTTTACCCCATGTAAAAAATTTGAAAACTTGTGCACTATATTGGGAAAGGGATTTTCACAAGGAAATTGGTCTCATGAAAACAGTTTTCGAGAAAACAGAAACATCGATTTCAAATACTAAACGCAAAAAGAAATTGTTAAGAAAAGATGTTGATCGACTCTTGAAAGATGTTATATGTGCTGATATAAATAATCTTGTGTTATTACAATCTGTTGCATATGCATCTGATCATATCTCTGCTGATTCTGTTGATTCTGTTTATATTGTTGAGAATACTGATAATGTGCCTCAGATCGAGTCTTTAAAAGTTGAAAATGAACGACTGTTAAACGAGCTTTCAAATTCAAAACGTCGTCTTCAATGGTGTCAAAAAGATTGTCAAAATCGTGAACTTGCTTTGCAAAACAAAATCAACCAGTTGCAATCCAAAATGTTTAATCCAAAATTTGAGCAACTGGATGATCAAAACGCGTATTTGAAATGTCAAATCTCAAAATATGAACAAGAACTTGTAAAAGTGAAAAAGGAATATGGTGTCATATTTGATTTACTCAAACAGACTCGTGATGAAGCATCAAACGAACTTGATCATTATCTTGCACACACTAAAGAAGTCATGAATTTTGCTGGAAATCTTTGTTCTGAAAATCAAGATTTGGTGCACACTATTATTAAGTTAAGGGAGATGTTAGGAAAGTATGAACAAGTTCAGCCTAGCATCATTAAGAGAATTGCACCTGTAAAACTTAGCAAACATGAACCCAGAATGCCTACTGACAAACCACAAGATACTAATGTGCTTCCCTCTACTGAAACAGGACTAGTTGCTTCTTTTCCAAACGTCCGCACTTCACAGCCTAGGAGCAATACAAGGAAGAATAGGAAGTTGCGACCTAAGAAAAGAACAATAAAGAATGCTGAAGTAGAAGAACACCTTAGGACTTTGAATAAGACTCCAGTTGCACCCACTTTAGATATTGCGTCTGACAAATGTAATGGAAAAAGTGTTGTAACGAATGCTAAACCTTTAAGTACTTTTGATATTCAGTCTGATGCTTCTTGTGTTATTTGTCGTAAAAGTATGCTTTCTGATTGTCATGACAAATGTGTTGCTAGAGCTATCTTGTCTCGTTTACAGAATCCTAAGACCCGGAATACCTCTCGGCCCACTAATGCTTCTAAGTCTGTGCTTGGTAAACCGCCCTCTTTAGATTCTAAGAAACGCATTGATGTCACTGTAGCTCCAGTATCACCTCCAAGGAATGTAGTACCACCTAGTGCATTCACTAAGACTAAAGCTAAGACTAGTTGGAGATGGCAGAAATAGATACATAATACACTAGGATTTAAATTGATGCCTAAAATCATTGATGTATGTATTTCTACTATAACTGCTTCGGAACCCACTAACTCATCGGGTTCTACATCTACTTCTATTCCATCTGTGTCGTCTGTGTGTAATGCAGGTGATACAGATCATCCTTTGGATTGTTGATAGCGGATGTTCCCGACACATGACAGGAAATCTTAAATTGTTATCAAACTTTATTGCAAAGTTCATTGGCACTGTCAGATTCGGGAATGATCACTTCGCAGCTATCATGGGCTACGGAGATTATATCAATGGCAATATCAAAATTAGCAGGGTTTATTATGTGGAAGGCCTCGGTCACAATCTTTTTTCAGTCGGTCATTTCTGTGATGGAGACTTGAAAGTTGCTTTTCAGGAGAAAACTTGTTTCATTCGTGATCTACAAGGAAACGATCTTATGTCTGGCTCTCGCAATTCTAGTCTGTACACAATCTCAATGCAAGACATGGTTGCTTCATCTCCCATCTGTCTACTCTCAAAGGCTACATCTACAAAATCATGGCTATGGCACCGTCGTCTCTCACATCTAAACTTTCAAACCATCACCAACCTTACTCGACACAAACTTTTTGAAGGTCTCCCGAGATTCTGGTATTCTAAAGATCACCTATGCTCAGCTTGTGAACAAGGGAAAAGCACTCGTGCTCATTTTCCTTCAAAGGTGGAACACAGCTCTCAGCATGTGCTTCATCTTCTTCACATGGATTTGTGTGGCCCGATGCGCATGCAGACGATTAATGGCAAACGCTACATCTTGGTAATTGTTGATGACTACTCAAGATGGACTTGGGTTTATTTTCTTCGAAGTAAAGATCAAGCTCCACAGATGATCATCACCTTTCTCACGAAAATTCAAGTTCAGCTCCGGAACACCGTCCGCCAAATCAGAACAGACAAAGGAACTGAATTTGTGAACCAAAATCTTCGAGAATTTTATGAGAAAGTGGGAATTGAGCATCAGACATCTATTGCACGTACACCAGAACAAAACGGAGTTGTTGAAAGACGAAATCGTACGTTAGTGGAAGCTGCCAGAACAATGTTAATCAATGCTAAAATTCCAGATTACTTGTGGGCAGAAGCTGTATCAACTGCATGCTATACTCAAAACCGATCCATGATTACAAAACGCCACAACAAAACACCTTTTGAGCTTATCCACAACAGAAAACCAAATTTCAAACACTTTCATGTATTTGGATCCCTTTGCTACCCAAATAATGATCGTGATGACTTTGGAAAGCTCAAAGCCAAACTGATATTGGAGTCTTTATTGGATACTGTGACAATTCTAAAGGTTACCGGATTTGGAATCGTCGTACAAAGTAGGTTATGGAAACGATTCATGCTAATTTTGATGAGCTTACAGAAATGGCTTCTGAGCAAAACAGCTTGGAACCCGGTCACAACCGTTTAAACTTCCCTCAAACCCCATCATCAGCTGAACCAAGCCCCCAACTTACTCGTCAACAAATGGAAAAGCTATTTGCTCCTCTGTTTAGTGATGATATTGATGAACGTGCTCCAGGTGTATCCGCTGTTTCTGCTGCTCAACCTGATCATATTCCAATACCTGATACACCTGCTACAACAACTTCGGTTGAAGAAGCACCACCAGTTGACTCTACAACAACAGTTGAACAAAATGCATCCAACGACGCTGAACCAGCTGATGATGTTCTTAATGAAGTACCCCCACCTGCAGATTTTGATCCAAATGCGTTCTTTAACCTGTTTGCTAATGAAACTGCTGCACCTGATGTTGCGGAATCATCCACAAGCCATTTGAATCCTCAAAATTTGCACAATGTATACCAACATCAACCCTCTACACATCGTTGGACAAAAGACCATCCTCTTGAAAACATAATTGGTAACCCGAATCAACCAGTCGTAACGAGACAACGTCTTCACACAGATGGTGAACATTGCATTTATGTACTCACTGTCTGCCAATCTGAGCCTAAAAACATTAAAGATGCAATGACAAAGGACAATTGGATTGAATCCATGCAAGAAGAACTCAACCAATTCAAACATCTTGAAGTAGAGGAACTGGTTAAAAGACCAACAGGGGTCTACGTCATTGGTCTCAAATGGATTTGGAAGAACAAATTGGATGCTGAAGGAAACGTAATCAGAAACAAGTCACGTCTGGTGGCTAAGGGTTATAGACAGGAAGAGGGTATTGACTTTGAAGAATCATTCGCTCCGGTTGCTCGTCTTGAGGCTGTTCGGATCTTTCTCGCATTCGCGGCTCATATGAATATAACGGTCTTTCAGATGGACGTCAAAAATGCTTTTCTGAATGGTCAACTGAAAGAAACGGTTTATGTCAGCCAGCCAGAAGGATTCGTTGATCCCGAGTTCCCGAACCATGTCTACAAACTGAACAAAGCTCTGTACGGACTCAAACAAGCTCCTCGAGCGTGGTACGATAAGATATCATCATTCCTCATTGCCAATAATTTTACCAAAGGTTCGGTCGACCCAACTCTTTTCATACAATATCATGGGGCACATATTTTAATTGTTCAAATTTATGTGGATGACATCATTTTTGGGTCAACACATAAAAAGTACTCAATTGCTTTTGCAAAACTAATGAAGAAACATTTTGAAATGTCCATGATGGGTGAACTTACGTTCTTTCTAGGACTGCAAGTTCATCAATCACCCCGTGGTATTTTCTTGAGTCAGTCCAAATATGCCCTTAAACTGCTTAACAAATTTGGAATGCAAACCTGTGACACCTATGCCACACCAATGGCTCATACCAAGAAGCTAGACGCTGATTTACATGGGAAAATGGTGGACCCTACTAAATACCATAGTATCATTGGGTCTCTCATAACAGCTAGCAGGCCTGACATTGTTTTTGCCGTATATCTCTGCTCCCGTTATCTGTCGAGACCAACTGAAACCCACCTCTCTGAGGCTAAAAGAATCCTCCGATACATCAAGGGAACCATTAATTTGGGGATCTGGTATCCGAAGGATTCTGGTTTTGAACTAATAGCTTTTTCAGATGCTGATCACGCAGGATGCTTAGATTCACGAAAAAGTACTTCAGGAGCATTACAATTTCTTGGTGATAAACTGGTGTCATGGCAATCGAAGAAGCAGGATTGTACATCGCTGTCCTCAACCGAAGCAGAATACGTAGCCATGTCGGCGTGTTGTGCTCAAGTCATTTGGATGAGAACACAACTCAAAGACTGTGGTTATGTATTTGACAGAATCCCGATGTACTGCGACAATCGGAGTGCTATTGCGATCTTGTGCAACTCTGTTAAACATTCGAAATCAAAGCACATCGATCTTCGATATCATTTCATCAAGGACCACGTGGAACAGGGTACTGTTGAATTATACTTTGTGGGTACCGAATACCAATTGGCAGATCTCCTCACCAAAGCCTTAGCTCCTGCTAGGTTTAATGAGTTGGTCCACCGGATTGGTATGCGGTGTTTGACTCAAGAGGATCTGGATGAACTCTTAAAACATTCTTAAAACCAGTCAAACACCAAAACCTCTTTTGTAAATATTTTTCAAAAACAAAATACAAAAATATAAAATCTGATAAAACAACAAAAATATTCTTCTAACTATATTTCTTTTAACATGGCAAGTACAATTCTTCCGTCAACACTCAAATCTTTCAAAATTCAGTATTTTCTCGATCAAGTGTTGAGGGGCAGAATGCAAATATTTTACGGTTTCATAAAACCTTGTACTTGCATGTTACCTTATCACGGTCGTTTCATTAATAATGATGGTTACATTTCTGGTTTACTGACACTCCTCGGACTAAAATTTATAAAAATTCGTTATTTTTTAAGTCGAGGGGGAGTGTCGTCAAATTTCTTTCCAAATATCTTTCGTTTGGTAACCAAAATGGAAGTTATGGGCGTTGTATGCAAATGGTTTAGGTGGAGGGACTGAAAGTGTCAAAAGCTCAAAGTATTTTTTAATAAAACACTCCACCTAAAACACATTAACTCTTCACATTTAATTCTCACAACTACCATATCCTACGCGTAAAAATCAACCCTCTAATCCGTGTTTTTGATCATCAAACTGTAAGTGTTTTTACGTTCCTAACATGATTATAAACAAAGGTTTTGGATATCATAAACATCCAACGGTTAAATCTCGTGTTTTTAGTAAGATTTGTGTTCTACGCGTAACATATGAACACAAATTCTTCATTTGAGTGTTAGTGGTTAGAATGGTTGTGTCAAAACGTTTATATAATCACATTGAATCCATTCCTATCTTTAAAACTCACCCAGAAACACGAATTGAATGTTCTTGATAATTAGGGTTTATGCGTGAATTGGGTATTTTCAATATTGAGTGTTTTTGGTTAAAAAGATAGTTATATGATGTTGTTTTCATGTTTAATTGATCATATCTAGGATCAGAAATTACCAAGAAACATCAATTGCCTTATTATGTTCATAAATATTTGGGTATTTTTGATTCGCTTTGATTCTGATGTTAAAACCTGGATAGAACAACTCAATATGCTTCTTATACATCCCAGAAAAACTTTGGTGCAATTCCCATGGTTAAATTGCTTACTCGTAATTCTTAAGCTTTAGGGTTTAGGTTTACGCGTAACTTGTGTTCTACGCATAACTGCTTAATAAAGTATTCATGATTTGATTTGAAAAGGAATGAATGTATGTGTTAAGATTGGTGATATGATGAACTTATTTCAGGTTTTCTACACGTGAAAATTCAGAATCAAGGTTACTTGCCATCTACGCATAAGGATCACCTTACGCGTAGCATGTTATGCGTAAGAGAAATCTTACGCGTAACGTTTACGCGTAAGGTTCTACATTGGGGACTACGCGTATCCTGTGAAGGATATGTATAAACAGTAACCTCTACGCATAAGGTTGACTCTTACGAGTAAGCCTTACGCATAAGGTTCCATATACGCTTACGCGTGAGCTCTACGCATAAGGCACTCTTTTCCTACGCATAATATTTCTTACGCGTAAGTCAAGAACCTACGCATAAGCTTACGTTTACGCATATAATCACTCCTGTTTACGCATAAGCTTGTCATTTCTACGCCTAAGCCTAGTTTTAACCTTAATTATGAATTGTTACGCGTGCAAACTTGTAAATAAATAAATCATAATGCCACGAAACCAACAATGTCACTATTAAGCTTAAACGTTTAATAAGTTGTGAAAAATAAGTGAAAACATGGACTTTGAAACTCAAAGTTAATCAACTCACGAAACTTATCACGACATCTTTGGACTATTGGACAAACAAGTGACATTGGACTCTTAACAATCATCGACATATCACATTCAATAATTAGACAATAAAACCATCTGTTGACTAACGTAATGTCTTTCTATATGTTGGTTCTTTTGGCTAAATATCTTTCAGATCACGACATGGACGCTCAAATGCAGAATGTGGATGCACCAAATGTTCTCACTATTGCTGATATCTTCCCGAATGGTTATCCAATGAAGATTGGAAAGAACAACCTCAGAGTTGATTTTTAGAACTTCTTCTGCTCAGAATCTTCATGTGAGATTGCAGTGGATATTCTGAGGACTCACCCCTATCAGAACATGCTCACTAACTCGGCTTCTGTACCGGAGGTCTACATACACCACTTTTGGAATTCAATGCGAAAGATCAAAGGTCAAAACGCTGTGACGGTGACGCTCAATCACAAACAAGTTACCATCACACCAGCAGATTTGAGAGCTATGTTAATACAAATAAACCGTAAAAACGTTTATTTATATTTTACGATCTTCTAATGTTTTGTCGATAACAAAAGTAAAATCATATTAACGAAACAAATAAAATACGTAAATGGTTTGAACTAATAGTTTTATAACACACTTACGTTTTCACATAAAACACTATAACAAGATTAAGTGATTTTATATACATATGTACAACAACTAGTGTTTACATATTGGCTTAACAAGTTTAAGTAATTCTATGAGTTAGATACATATGTACAACAACTAGTGTTTACATATTGGATTAATACATACTTATATTAAGTGTACTAAAATGGGTAAAAACAAGTATATACTAAAATGGGTAAAAGCAAGTATATACTAAATAGATAAAAACTAGCAAATGGTTTTGACCCATAACCCATGGTTTTATATATACCACTTACACAAGTTCAATGTATCCTTAAGGTTCATTGTATCTAGATAGAAAACCATGGATCAACCCATAACCCATGACCCATAACCAAAAATACCCATGGGCAAAGAGGAGCGTTCCACGGATCCCTAGCTTTGTGCTAGCCGGATCCCAAGTGGAAGGGATCCGTGGGATCTGGGGAAACAGTAGAGAATTTCCTCTATAAATAGAGAGCCATTTCTTCCTTTCTATGCATCCCTTTATACACATACTTTCCCCAAGTATACTAACCTTCTAACCTCAGATCCAAGAGATCTATGTAGTCTTTGTCTTTTGTTTTTTGTGTGATCTTCTAGGTTCCTCTTAAAGGAAAGATCACCACCTCTTGAAGACGTCCAAGCTCAAGTCCATGAGTTACCATGCTTCGTCATCATCAAGACTACGAAGGTTCTCTTATTGATAGTTCTTCCTTTCTCCATAGATGTTGAGTTGAAGGCATTAGTGAAGAATGCCGAAAGTGTCAAAATGAAAGCATTAGTGAAAGGTGCTTATCATCCGTGTCAAAGCATTAGTGAAGAATTCTATAGGTGTCAAGACGAAGGCATTAATGAATGGTGCCAAGCGGTGTGTCAAAGGCATTAGTGAAGGATGCCGAAGAATCAAATCAAGTAGCATTTGGGAAGAATGCTTAGGTCGTATAATCGATGAGGTGCATCGTTGTACATATAAGTATTTGTTTATTTACAAGGATGGTGATATCCTTGATGGTGTTGTAACAAGGAGTAGATCTCCTTGATAATAGGTGTTGTGTCGTGAAGGGTAGTAGTTCCTCCATAGTAATGGAACTAGGTGCTTAGCCTAGTACCTAATAAAGGGTAGGCGACGTTGTGATAGGATTAGTTCTCCTAAGGTGTGAAAGAACTCGGTGGTTAGCCTAGCACCGTATAAAGGGTAGGCGACGTTGTGTTAGGTGTGGTTCACCTTGGTGTGAAAGAACTCGGTATTTAGCTTTGTACCGGAAAAAGGTTAAGCGACGTTGTAAAGGCTTCTCCGCCATAAGGAGTTGGTGTAGTGCTTACGAACTCTCGAGTAGGTGACTCGGGGAGTGGAGTAGGGCAAGGAAGGTGTCCTTGTAGCCGAACCACTATAAATACTTGTGTCGTGGTGATGTGCTTCTTACTCTTTATCTTTCATTACACGTTTATATATCTATCTATCAACGTCCAACATAGACAACCAAATAGATTGACATAAGTCGAACTAAATAATTAAAAGGAGGCTTTTAATTGGTAAAACTATTCAACCCCCCCCACCCTTCTAGTTTTCCACAATTGGTATCAGAGCTTCGTAACCAAGTTTCTTAAAGTATATTGTACTTTAAAGACTTGATACGATCCGTGTATGTTTGAAAACTACAAAGAAGGATTTTTTTATCATATTTTCTATTAAATCATTTTGTTGGACATTGATAGATGATTCTAACAATATTCCGTTCTCGAGTAATTTTCATGCTAGAACTTCCCAAAATCTTCGTTCAAAGATGAAGTCAACATTCAAGGAAGGATTCTTAAAGTAATCACAACTTTATTACATCAAGTACAAAGGATTACTTTAAAAGCTCATGAAGTATTTTTGGTCTTATACCAAAATCAAGAAGCATAAAGGTATGTGTTACTTTTCATTAGATAGGATACTTGAGCTCTACTTATTTTCACAAGTACTACTTTGATTATTAAAACACTAAGAGCGTTAGAAGTCTCTTTCGTCACTCTTCCACCTTTCTCGTCATCGGGAATAATTTTTTCATTTAACGC
>BPTQ01000002.1:53269997-53332886 GCA_019973895.1 Chrysanthemum seticuspe
CAAAACTACACGACTTACGACGTAACAACTAGACTACAGTGCCTAGGGTGCCAAGGAAGGTCCCTTCCTAGGCCGATCCGATTAGGATCCCTAGGCCGTAGACGTCTAGTCTTAGTTGTGTCTTGGTTTTTTTTTATTACACGTTTAAAACATGTGATAATTTAGATATTTTGTCCGTTAATCCTTGTTCGTTCGGTATTATATCATGATCTTTGTTATAGGTTTTAAGGTATTTGGTTGTTACGATTTTTCTTTAGTAAGTTTGTATTCTATTCATTTTTATTCGTGTAAGGATAACAGAGAAAGCAGTTAATAAGGAGAAAGAAAAACTGCCGAATCACTCTAACATTCGCTCCAAAACTTAGTACGGAGAATAAACAAACATAAGGCGCCAGAGTAAACCTTACCAACCTTCAACAAGCACCATAAGTTATTACAGGTTAAATTACAACCTATGCCCCAGCTACAGGAGGAATAGAAGAAGAAGAAGAAGAAGAGGCCGGCTCCTCAGACTCTCCCGAAGCCCAAAGAGAGGTAACTGGTACTTGGGAAATCTACCAACAAACCATTCCCCATGGTACTGCACTAGCCTTTCCATTACCAGTAGCAACTATCCCAAAAAGCTAATTCACCGTAATCCCTTTAAAATGGAACTTTTTGAAATGCATCCCATGTTTAGAAAATGGGAAGAAATTCTTAGGGAAAACATCATTAGCCTAGTTGGAAACAAAGATCATCCAAACGCATGCCTTGTGCAAATGATCTATTGTCTTATCCACCAAAGGCCATTTAATCTTGCCTATTACATGGTAAGGAGAATGACTGGGGTATTCAAAGCTTCCAACATGGTACTCCCATATGGTATGCTCCTAACACGACTTTGTAAGTACGTTAGTGCATTGCAACCATCCCCTATCAACGATGACCATTACCTTTCCGATCACGTCATGGTACCCCTTACCAAACAACCATCTAAAGGGTTCATGGTCAATGGAGAGAAACCCGAAGCCCTCTCAGACTCCTCGGCCGGAGAAGAAGAAGAAGAAGAAGATAAGGAGGACATCGACCCCGTATCCAACATTAAATTGGACATTATTGAATACCACGAACAACTTCCAACCATTCCAAATGAGACCGCGGAATACAAACAAATAAGAGGCATGATTCAAAACCTCGCTTACAATCTCACTAAGCCGTCAAAAAGAAAGAGGAATAATTGACGAAAGAGACAATAGGAATGTGCTTATTTTTACTTATCTTATGTTTGAATGATTTCTTTTTAGCATTGTTGGTTTATGGAATTTTGGATATTGTTTCTAGTACTATATTATGGCTTGCTTGTTCCTAATTGCCTGTTTTATAGATTTAATAGTGTACAAAATTTGCACATTATTTTTTTTTGGTTCTGTGTTGATTCTGATCTGCAGATGCCGGATCCCTAGGATTAGCCTAGCCGGATCCTTCCCTGGAAGGAACCGTGGGATCCGTGACATCAGATCAACAATGCAGCATTCAGCACATCAAAACTGCTTTCTAGATAACATCACATTAGCTTGGCATATGATTTTAGAACCCAACTAAGTCCACGTCAAGGATGAGAAAGGCTTAGACTCACTAAAGGCTTACTTACGATCTTAGTCTGATTTTATCATCACATCTAAAACTCACCATACTTCCGCTTCAACTACTCACAAAATAATTCTCATCTCTCAAAACACTTAGGAAAGCAAGCTAAACAATTTTAGGAAATTGCTTCTAGTCTTTTATATCTCAAGGTAAGACAAAAATTAGTTTTTCAATTCTTGAAATTTTTGAGAATTTTTCTTAATATCACCTCAAGCTAAAACCTGATCTCTAGGATCATTTATTATGACTTGTCACCCTCATAACTCTTAGTGTTATCCTTGGACATCCATTGGTGGTCTTCTTGTCCCTTCCTTCTTCCATTAAAAGCAATCATGTGCACAAACACTTATTACTCATGATCATTCAAGTACCCTCTCTTCCTAAAACACTTAGGAGAGCTGAAACACCCAAAACAAGATAGGCTTTAGCTTCTAGAAACCTCATTTCAAATCTGTCATAACTGCTGAGAGCCGGATCCCTAGGAATAGCCTAGACGGATCCCTCCAAGGAGGGAACCGTGGGATCCGGGTGACAGTATATGTCTAACATTGCTAACCCAAACACTCCATCTCATCTTAAATGATTTCCTAGATCAGTGTGAACTCATAATCTCAACCTTGTGCATGTCAATCATCACATTTTCATGAACATTAATGGATTAAGTCTTAAATACTAATTGCCAAGATCCTCTCTTTATAAACCACATTGCCTAGAACACTTTAGTCATCTCACACAAATATCAGCAATTGCAACCATTTCCCTTAGTCATTTCAATATGAGAAAGGCTCCTAGTGCTCACTCATCCACCCAAGAACCACCCAAGAAACTTGCTAGAATCATACACGAAATTTCTTCAACCGAATCATCTCCGGTTAAGTCCACCAATGCTAGGATTTCTCCCACATCAAAGAAACCAATCAAACTAATCCCCAAGAATAAGATTCCCACTAGGATATCCTCACCAAATTCTACAATAGCAAACAAACCCCCCACAACTCAACCAACATCATTAGTACCTAGAGATACTTCACAATCATTTTCACACTCTCACAATGTAGAAGACTTACCCTCTTGGCCATCTCATCTTTCACCATTAGCATCCAATTCACATGAAAAGATTGAGCCACAAAATCAAAATGTTGAATCAACACTTGATCCAAAAGCAAACTCTATCATCCCTCCCAATAGTCCATTTTGGATTATGAGAAGACATCAAAAGCAACCACCTGACCAAATGGAAGTTGATGTCTCTTTACCTCTAGCCACAAGCATTATAGAGCCATCACTAAATGAGTCTCAACCAAATCCTCCTTTATTTGAAGAACCTCAACCCACTTCACTTGAACTTTCACTTCAAGAAATTCAAAACCATAACAAGGATTGCTATCATTGTAAACATGTTGAAAGGTTGATACATGAATTACGCGAAGAGCATCGTTTCATGTTTCATCACCTCCTCGAACGTTTCAAAGAGGTTAACAAGCCTAAACCACAATAACCATAATAGTCGTTAGCTCAAACCTAGAACGTTTAGGACACCCTTTAGTAATTAAGTCTTTAGTCGAATCTTAAATTTGCGTTAACTTATTAGCATTAATAACATCTATTTGGCTAGTTCATTCTCTTAGTTTTTAGAGATTTGGTTGTGTATCTCTTTGTTTTATTGAATGAATACTTTTATGCCATGATTATTATGTGTGTTGTGCTTGTTATATTGTACTTTTATCCCATTCCTCAAGTTGCACTCCTTGACATTTCTTCACTGCTGAAGAAACTGTAACAGATAGCCGGATCCCTTCCAGATAACTAGACGGATCCCTCCTTGAAGGGAACCGTGGGATCCGTGGTACAGAAGCAAAAATTTCTACTAACTTGAGTCTCTTTTGCAGGAAATTATGCACTATACTCTTGTTTTTCTAACCTTTGTTTTGTAGTTATTCAAAATACACATGAAAATATTAACACCAAAAAACTAGGGGGAGCTTTGTGTTAAACAATATTGCAAAATCATTTGCAACTTAATCCAATTTTGGATTACACTTCATGATACCCCATTGCAACCTTGCAATATTCGAGGGGGAGCACGTTTTCGCCACTTAGACGAACCATTTGCAAACTTAATTGCAAACACAACTAGCTTATTTTACACTATGTCCTTGACGCCCTTTTTCAAAGGGATGGACTCGTCAAGGGGGAGTTAAGACGAGTACCATTCCCGTCACTTGCTCTCGTTACATCTTTTATAATTTCTTTTCTTATAAAAATTGTGTTAGTTTCTTCAAACACTTTTTGTTTCGACAAAAAGGGGGAGAAGAAAGTAAAAACTACAAATTCAAACATTTACGAATTTTAGCTTTTCCTTAAAATAATTTTATGTTTTGTCATCAACAAAAAGGGGGAGATTGTTAATACAAATAAACCGTAAAAAAGTTTATTTATATTTTACGATCTTCTAATGTTTTGTCGATAACAAAAGTAAAATCATATTAACGAAAAAAATAAAATACGTAAATGGTTTGAACTAATAGTTTTATAACACACTTACGTTTTCACATAAAACACTATAACAAGATTAAGTGATTTTATATACATATGTACAACAACTAGTGTTTACATATTGGCTTAACAAGTTTAAGTAATTCTATGAGTTAGATACATATGTACAACAACTAGTGTTTACATGTTGGGTTAATACATACTTATATTAAGTATACTAAAATGGGTAAAAACAAGTATATACTAAAATGGGTAAAAGCAAGTATATACTAAATAGATAAAAACTAGCAAATGGTTTTGACCCATAACCCATGGTTTTATATATACCACTTACACAAGTTCAATGTATCCTTAAGGTTCATTGTATCTAGATAGAAAACCATGGATCAACCCATAACCCATGACCCATAACCAAAAATACCCATGGGTAAAGAGGAGCGTTCCACGGATCCCTAGCTTTGTGCTAGCCGGATCCCAAGTGGAAGGGATCCGTGGGATCCGGGGAAACAGTAGAGAATTTCCTCTATAAATAGAGAGCCATTTCTTCCTTTCTATGCATCCCTTTACACACATACTTTCCCCAAGTATACTAACATTCTAACCTCAGATCCAAGAGATCTATGTAGTCTTTGTCTTTTGTTTTTTTGTGTGATCTTCTAGGTTCCTCTTAAAGGAAAGATCACCACCTCTTGAAGACGTGCAAGCTCAAGTCCATGAGTTGCCATGCTTCGTCATCATCAAGACTACGAAGGTTCTCTTGTTGATAGTTCTTCCTTTCTCCATAGATGTTGAGTTGAAGGCATTAGTGAAGAATGCAGAAAGTGTCAAGATGAAAGTATTAGTGAAAGGTGCTTATGATCCATGTCAAAGAATTAGTGAAGAATGCTATAGGTGTCAAGACGAAGGCATTAATGAATGGTGCCAAGCGGTGTGTCAAAGGCATTAGTGAAGGATGCCGAAGAATCAAATCAAGTAGCATTTGGGAAGAATGCTTAGGTCGTATAATCGATGAGGTGCATCGTTGTACATATAAGTATTTGTTTATTTACAAGGATGGTGATATCCTTGATGGTGTTGTAACAAGGAGTAGATCTCCTTGATAATAGGTGTTGTGTCGTGAAGGGTAGTAGTTCCTCCATAGTAATGGAACTAGGTGCTTAGCCTAGTACCTAATAAAGGGTAGGCGACGTTGTGATAGGATTAGTTCTCCTAAGGTGTGAAAGAACTCGGTGGTTAGCCTAGCACCGTATAAAGGGTAGGCGACGTTGTGTTAGGTGTGGTTCGCCTTGGTGTGAAAGAACTCGGTATTTAGCTTTGTACCGGAAAAAGGTTAAGCGACGTTGTGAAGGCTTCTCCGCCATAAGGAGTTGGTGTAGTGCTTACGAACTCTCGAGTAGGTGACTCGGGGAGTGGAGTAGGGCAAGGAAGGTGTCCTTGTAGCCAAACCACTATAAATACTTGTGTCGTGGTGATGTGCTTCTTACTCTTTATCTTTCATTACACGTTTATATATCTATCTATCAACGTCCAACATAGACAACCAAATAGATTGACATAAGTCGAACTAAATAATTAAAAGGAGGATTTTAATTGGTAAAACTATTCAACCCCCCTTCTAGTTTTCCACAAGCTATTCTTCTCATTCCAGTCATCGAACCTACTGAATATAATGCCACTCCAACTGAAGAGGTTGTTCTCCAGTTCATGATCGATATTGGCTATGACGAAGCTACCGGGGTAATTACAAAGCATTCATATGTCGATCTCAAGAACATTCCCCAACCATGGAGAACCCTCTACATTATGATCACCAAATCCGTTTCTGGACGTGATAGTGGTTATGAGCATCCCAAGCTCATGGAACTACAAATATTTTGGGCTTTGATCAACAAGAAAGACATAGAAGTTGAAGCTCTGATATGGGACGATATGATGACTTTCCTTAAAAAGCTTGGCACCAAAATCCCGTATATCAGATATACCAAACTGTTGATCCAACGAGCTCTAGGGTATAATCCTGATATTCCCTTGAGACTCGATGACCCCAAACAACACTCCATGTTGTATGAGCCCACACTCTCTGTCAGATTTAAGGACTCTACAACAAAGAAACAAGGTGCAGTGCTTCCAGATCACCTTATAACTGATGATATCAAACAACTGCATTCGTACAAACGATATCTGGTAGCAGTTGAAGAAGACAAAGTAGGTTTTCTTTATGAAAAGTCCGCTGGTACACCTACAAGGAAAACCAGAAAAGGCAGTGCAAGAAGTGTTACAAGAACTGAGAGTCAAAGAAAGTTCCCTAAGAGGAAACCTGGACACAAACGGACAGTTCCCTCTAAGGAAGTTGTTCCTATTCCCATTCCCAAGTCTGAACCGCAAAGAAAGCTAGTGGATGAAAGCTCTGAGGAAACCGAATCAGACGAAGAGGTCACATACTCTGAAACTGCAACTGATGTCACTCCAACAGTAGCTAAACCTCCCAGTCCAAATGCTGACCAAGGCAAAGGGAAAAATCCAGTACTTGAGCATGAAGAAGAAAGCTCAGATGAAGAGCCACTGGATACTGACTACAGAAAGAAGTTCAAAATCATAAGACTCCAACATGCTGCAAAAGAGTTCGAACAACAACAAATGCGTGGCCCCGGAGGGTCAAGTGGTGGTGTCCAATCTACACCAATTCCTGATGCGGTTAATCAACCCGATAAGGGAGCTGGTGCCACCACTCTTGAGCAACAACAAAAGCGCCTGGAGGATTCTATTGATTATGACTTTGAGGAACTAGAAAAGGAAAAGTCTGAGAAAGAAAAAGCTGATGAAGAGGCTGCAGCTCATGCCAAAGCTGATGAAGAAGCCCGTATTCAAGCTGAAGAAAAGGCTAAGTCTGGACATGATGGTGATATTGATTATGATACTTTTCTTCTAGACAATCCCGCATGCTCCAAGGAGGAAACCTCTGAGCCACCAAAGGACCCTGAGCCACATCACGTCTCCTCATCATCAGATTCGTCTTCTCACTCTTCACCTCCACCATCCAAAAGAACAACCAGATCCACATCCAAATCTGTGAAGAAGCCAACGGACTCTTGGATATCTCGGGCAAAGAGAAGGATTGTTAAAGCTGTCAAGCAGGTCAGGAAGAAAGATGTGACCAATAAAAAGTTAGATATACTCGCTGACAACATCAAACATCTTTATGACGAGATAGACAAGATGTCTAATGAAAGGGAATACGTCCAGAAGTTCATGCAACGTGATCTTCAAGGGGAATTGAACGAGATGATAAAGGGATATACTTACAAGTTCCTTCTCGACACCATTCCGAGCGTGATAAGAGAAATGTTCAACAGACAACTCTATCCGAATCTGATGTATTTGGCCAACCAAACTATAAGATCAACACCTATGACCGTAACAATCAACCCAACTGATCCTATAGTGTTCTCCGATGCTGAATTGGTTTCCAGGCTGGTAACTCAAATGTCTAAACGATCTGTAACATTTACTTCTTACGAAGGTAAATTGTTTGAAGCATTGCTGGAATACCAACTCAAATAAGCATGTAGAGAAGAAGCTCAAAGGCCTAAACGTCCAAGAGACGATGAAGATAAGGATAAGGATAAATATAACGAGCCTAAACGTCCAAAGACGTCTGGAGAACCATCCTCTGTGCCACCACCACCCCTAAGGACTCCAACAACAAGAAGATCTCCTCCACGCTCTTCTACTGACAAACCTCAGGACTCTGAGTTACCACCCCAGACAGAGAAAACCGGTGATCACTTCGAGTATACTGGTGGTGACGATGAGGAAGTCCCTGAGCCCCAACAACAACCCACCTCTCCCGCTTCAACAAAGAAACCATCATCCTCATCAAGGACAAAGAAAAAAAAGAAGACGCCTAAGGCTGATGTCGTCTCATGGCTAGACGAAGACGACACCGAGTATGATTGGTTCTCTACACTTGTTGATGCTACTCCCGCTCTAACTGATGATCCAGATATGGTAGAAGGTCGTACGTTGGAGCATGCTAAGTTACTGCAAGAAAAGTTCCGAGTGAAGAAGATGACGAAATCAGAGTTGAAACGAATCAAGAATGAAGCTTTTCAATTTCTCAAAGACAGCTCGAAAAGTGTTATTGAAGTTGAATATCACCTTGACAACATAGCACGAGCCATGTCTAACAACATTGACTGGCTAAACCCTGAAGCAAACATTGACTTCACATGAAAAGACAAAGCTCCATACTACACCGACAGGTCTAGACCTCTACCAACGATTGGCCAACCAGATCAACCTAAGATTCCATTCCGCTACTTCTTCAACAATGATTTGGAATTTCTTCTACACGGTAGCGATGGTTCAAAGAAATACGCTACATCACTTACACTTCCGTTCCCAGCAGCCATATACTCCAAATGCATAGCCATCGAAGAAAAGGCTACTCACATGTTTTCTAACAATGTGGAACAGTATGACATTGATGCAATGTACGGGATTCACCATTGGCTAGAACGCCAACGAATCTACTACAAGAGCTGCCAGTTTCGTAAGTCTCAACATGAAGTGCACAGTGATAAAGGGATCGTTGCTGTTAAGCATGTCACTCTTTCGTCTAAATGGGATTACACCTTCCTCAAGACTATCGTGGTCAAAAGACAAGACGAAAGGGACTATGAATTCTGTGAAGCGGACTTTCAGAACCTGTCTCTCAACGACATTGAAGATTTGTATCTTGCCAAGGTACAGGGAAGAATGAGACAATTTTCGACTGAAATTCAACGTGAATACATCAAGTCCTTGCTTATCTTCATCAGAAGCATAGTGATCCAGGAACGTGTAGAAGATTTACAACTTGCTGTTGAATCGTATCAGACACGTGTCAACCTCACCAGACCTCAGCTAGAACTTCCTGACATCAACCATCTTCCACAATACACTCTCGTCAGCAAACCATTCGGAGTAGTTTACCGTAGTGAACTACAACGCAACTGCTTGATGGCGTGTAGAGATCTTCATAAGTTTGGGGATCACACACTGAAGAAGGTCAGGGACGGCTTGGCTTATAGGTTGAAGGCGATACATGAAGGCATTGGGTCACCAAAGCGATGGAAATCTCAGGAAAAATAGGATGTAAAGAGGATCATCACTCGTATCGATGAAAGGTTGTACAGAAGGGACCAGTTCAGAACTCTGGAGAGCTTCGTAGGTGGTCATCCCAGGATTACTCTCACAGGCTATCAACGCCCTGTTCCCATTCCTGGAAAGCTTGATGGACTACCTGGTACCCCTTAAGCTGTTTCATTTACTATTTTGATTTGGTTGTGTGATTATATTATGACAATGGCTTGTGCACACATAACAGTGTACAACCCGTTCTTGTAATGAAAGGACCCTGTGGTACGCTTCAGTTCCACAATCCTTATAAAAGGAGCGAAAGCTTCTTACTTTTGAGTAAAACTTATCAAACCTTTCATTTTTTTAAAGGTTTTACTCAAAAGAACAAGTACTTCCCCTTATGATTTTCAAAACCTCAACCGTTTATATCACTTGTTGAGGGGGAGTATTTCTGAAAAACTTTGTTCACAAATTGTTCTTTGTTGTAATCTTCCCACAAAACTCAAAATGGTCATATTTATTCTCAACATTTCTTCAAAAATAACACATTTATATGCCATTTTTGAGGGGGAGAAAAATTATGTGATAAGAAATATGTTGTGTTTTGCTATTGAATCCTCGTGTGAAAAGACTTCAACCCATGAATTGACGAGATCTAAACAGTCATACATTGAAAAAACTTATCTTCCAAAACTTGTCCGAGTAGATCGTACCTTTCGAGAAACTCTTGATAGACATGAACTTTGACGGGTTTGACAACCTTTCGGGGTTGTCCACATCTTCAAGGTAGTTATTAGAACTAGTTGTCACCTAAAAGCTGACAATGTAACTCTTTAACTATTCAACGTAATCGTGTCTCGCAAGGAATTGTCTATCTTGAGTTGATCAATTCAATAAAGTGCGCGCTCTTCTCTCACCATGCAGATTTCTGTCAAAACTCTCAAGCATGTGTGGAGGGGGAGTATTTCTGCAAAATCTGTAAACTCTCACAGTGGTACAAAATGCTTTTACTTATAACCACTTTGAGAGATTTTCATGAAAATGGTTTTATGGCAACATAGGTTAGTCATGGAGTTATAAGGTGACTAAGGTTAGGAATAACCGTCCTATGATCCGCCAGAGTCGGAGGGATCTACCCAAGGACATCACCAATAGTTAGAATTAGAAGTCCGTAGGTATGATTATAAAAAGGAGAAAATGAGAATCGGAGAAAGAAGGAGTTGAAGAATTAAAAAGAAAAGCAAAGAAAAGGGTGAAAAGAAACAGCCCTCCAGATTATTCAACTTAGGGCAGACACCGGATTCAATTCATATGCTACTGGTTGTCACTTGATGACACCGGTATTGAAGATTAAAAGTCGTCATGGACCCAGTGACGCATGCACTAAACCTTCTTCACCACTCAAGTTTCTATCAATAGAAGCTTGTTTCATTCTCACAGGGAACCCTACGTAAACTATCAGCCTTCTCTTAGAGATTGCTGGTATTGAAGAAGGAGACCCTCTCCCTAGTCTCCGCTCAGGAAAACCAAAGCGCACTATTGAGTCTAGAGCCACGAGATTCATCAAAAGATCTCTTAGGTACACTTGAAATATTATCACTTGTCATTCAACAATAAGAATGCAAGTGATACTTTATCGTGTCCTTCACAGATCTTAGCAATCTGTCGAGAACATTTATGAGAGGTTCACAATTGTGATCCTCAGTGATTGAATGGAAACTCCTGCCAGGGTCAACATCAAACAACCCTGACAGCAGGTCACTGCGGTAACTCCCCGTGGATTACGCTTAGTGTGTCTCAAACAGTCTACAGTCGTGAGGTGATGCTTCGGTGTACCTCAGCGACTCATCTGAACTGTAGGTGTACTTCGGTACATCGCGTTATCTCACTTGTGGGACTCCAGTTCAGGAACAGCCTTTGTAAGAATTAGAGTTGTGTTTTCACACTATGCTGTTAACACTCTCGAAGTTCAAACTTGTAAGTGCTGGAATCCGCTTATCACTAACCGTTTGTATGTTTTCTTCTTATGGAAGCTCTGGAGCAGACTGATCGTGCAGATTCTTCACATGCTCATACCAACATCATCACTAATGGAAGTTCTCTCAAAAGGCTACACAAAGTCAGAATGATTCTTCGTCAAGTCAAAGAATCTACAAAGTTTAAAGACTAAAAGAACTTCATCAGTACTGAAATCCAACGTCAAAGAGCGTGTAAGCATGTTGAAGAAAGACGTGGAGACACTGGAGCAACGAAGCAGACCTGATGCAGACCAGATGCAGACAACAACAACATACTATCACTACCATCACAAAGAACAAAGATCAAAGAACAAAGAATATGATGACGTCAAAGCAGAATACTTCAAAAGAAACAATTTCTCTACACTGGGGAGATTGTTCGAATCAAGACACTTCTTCTCACAAGAAAGAAGAATGTCAGAAGACGTCAAAGCTACTATTACATCAGAACCTACAACGTTTATCACTCTTTCATTCATCACCAACACTTAGGGGGAGATTGTTGGAATCACTCCTAAACATTAATTCAAGTGTTAGTGATTCATATGTAATAGTTAGCTTAATATTTCCTTTATGTTTGATATTAAGCTAAGGCTTATGTAGAAGGCCCATAAGCCTTGGCCCAAGCCCATAAGAAGGGAAGGAGTCTAGATGTGTTGCCCTAGCTCCTTGCCCTATAAATACTCTTGTATAACCCTCACTTGAGGGTTGGTTGTTCACTTTTACATTCACTCGTACGCATAACCTTTCTTATATTGTATCCGTGTGTGTGTTAGTGTGTTCAACTGATCTATCTCTTCTCTATCTCTTATATTGATGCTTGTGTTAAGAATATGGGAACCTAACAATCTTTATCTCACCAAATGCGTTCCAATTAACTTACTTGTAGCAAATCCCCTTAACTCAAATCCCTCCCAATCAAACAAGAACAGAAAGATGTTCATCAAAGAAATCAGCCCCGCAACTGGAAGCACTTTGTCATTAATCATATCAGCTTGTGAAAATGTAAACCAACGGCTCTTAGAAGAAACACTCCATGTAAAGATGACCCGATAAGAAGAAGATCGGTTCTTACATGAGTTAGGAGCCGTATGACCATTTATACTCCGACATCAATCAACATGCTGTAAATTCACACTTCTTCTCCCCCTCAAGAATTGCATACAAAGTTGCCATTCTTGATTAAACAAGTGAATATCATCCGAATGTAGTCTATTCACACTTCTCCCCCTCAAAGGTTGCATATGATGTTGCCATCGTCATTTTAACTGAGCAAGTGGAATAAGAGAACAATCATCGGTAGTCCGGTTCACTTGATAACTGAAAGCGCTTGGAAAAAGTATGAAGCATGTTGACGAGAATGGTCATAAATAAGAAGATTTCTCTTCTTCAGAAGATAAAGCGCACTGACGCGTACACTTTTATTTTCTTTGGAGAACGAGGCTTGAACTGTAGTGTTCAAACGTCATAAGAAGATTTCTCTTCTTCAGAAGATAAAGTGCACTGAAACGTACACTTTTCTTTTCTTTAGAGAACGAGGCTTGAACTGTCGTGTTCAAACGTCATTATCTCTCTCTTTTCATCAACTCTTGGCAAACTTATAATCAATCCCATTATCATTCAGTAGGCTCTTTGTCGTGACAGCTGATGGAGAAAACCCAATATGATGAATTTGACCCTGAAGTAAAACAACATGAACTCGTGACTTAAACTTGCACATATGTAACAAAGAGCGGTGCCGAGAATTCATGCCCATTTGAATCTCTAAGTACTCTATACTTTTCAACCAACCAACCATCAAGTATTAGATGTACATTACCTCTTGAAAATCCACAATTCAATGTGACACTGAGCACTACAACGTAACTCCTTAAAGTGATAGTTATTTTGTGGTGGTAAGAGCCCAATTCCCCCAAGTGGTAAAAGAAAAGAAAAAGTCACCCAACAATAACTAGATTTCCAAGTCTTCGTTTTTTATAATAAGCACGAACAAGGATCTTGAAGAATCTTCGTCCAACCATCCCCGAAACCTTTAGATACTAAGTACACTCGCCCGTGATATTTCACTTCAACCTCAAATAAATAATAGTGAATTAACGCCGTTGTCACATCTTCTAGTTAAAAGCTCAAATCTAGCCTCCTTTGACGTTTTAAGTGAACTATGATAATGGTTTTCATCCTGACCATGGTTAAAAGCACATAACCCCGTAAAACCATGTAATAACCAAACTGCCAAGAAGACAATCCAAACAATCACCCAATTAATGAAGTACACCCTTTCATCCCTTCTTCGAAGTAGAAACCGTAGAACCAACATCACATAAGATCCAGAATTACACTTTCCCTTTCTCCAGGATGGTTCCATCATTACGGAATTTTATAATTCTATGGTTTAAACCAAGAAATAGTTTCTTTCGCGGTATTTTACAAAACCAAGAATAAACCGAGAGATAGAGCCGGAAATGCACTTTACATATACCGGGATGATTCCATTGTCATGGGATTTTACAAATCTATGATTTAAACCGAGAAATAGATTCTTTCGTGGGATTTTACAAAATCAAGACTAAACCGTAAACAATGTCAGCTTGAATGTTTTATGACGACTTTGGGTTCAGTGAATATCTATTTTAGGGGAACATGCAGCGGTTCATTAACGATTCATTCTCCAACATCAACAACATCATCAACAATTCATTACCCATATGTAGACAACTTCATAAACCATACTAAGTCGAGTAGTATACACTCCTTCCCCCTGAGGTTGACCGTAAAGCATCAAAGTACACGTTTCTCCCCCATGATGGTTTCGAACTTTCGGAAGCATCATAACATGTACGACCATTTGCACAAGAAGTTCTTGTCATAAGCAAACATCTTGAAAAATCATGTATGACGTTGAAGATTCTTGAAAGATTTTGCTTAGACTGTGAAGTATCATTAAAATTCTGTACCGAGGACTAACTCAAGAGAATTGCCGATCACATCTCATCCAATAAACACTTTGGTAAACACATCATTCACGCCTTCTGTCGGCTATTGCAGTGACTACATGGTGAAGTAAATCCGATATGCCAAACTTGAACATGAAGAAGAATTCCCCAGACTTACTACTTAAGCTTGTACTATTCCTCGTGAAAAAGAAATGGTGTACCCAATGTACAAAACCTCTTGACATATCCTCAACTGCGTGAGACACCGAAGTGATAGTTACGTTGTGGGTTAAGCAAGAATGAATCACAATCGTAACTAAATAGCCAAGTCTTTATCTCACTCAATAAACGCCCAAACAAGTCATCTTCGCGGAATGGTAGAAAGAACGAAGACAAAATAAGTAGACGCGCCCGGAAAACCTTACTTCAAATTCAAATAAGAAATGCTGTCCAGACAACCCCTTAGTCAACCAAGTTCTAGTTACGATTCAAGCCGTAACATAATATTCTTCATGAAAATGTATAAACAAAGTGTCAAACTTCATAACACAATTAATCTCAGCATCACCCCAAATCATATCGACAAATCTCTTCAACCAATCTCATCATTAAATCTCATTAATTCATAGTCCATATTCAAGAATAATTATCAACAAAAGCCCATGATTGAGAGGCCCATTTGTCCAAATCACATATCATCCAATCCAAATTTCTTCAGTAACAACACACTGCAACCCATTCCAAATAAGAACGACTCAACTCATACAACCCCATCACTTTGTACCAGATATTATCAAAACTTCGTACTCGGATAACATCAAATATTTTTAGTAGCATCATCTTTTCCGTTTTGGTCCAAAGGAAATTCAAGTTTGTGAAATTGCAATTCATTTAACTACAAATATGTGATGTTTGTAGTTAACATCTTCAATATTGTCGGTTAATTTGTGATTTTGCAAATTTGAGTTGGACGAACATAGTGAGAACCATTTAGATTTGTGTAAGACAAAAATACTTCATGATCCAAATAACAAGGTGCAGCCCATGACAAAATACACCGTGCGGCCCAACACCTGATCCACATCCGTGAACCATAACTGGTATTTAAAAACCAAACTACCCTAGATATTAGGTTATACACATTCTTAACCTAATCATTCATACCATCCGCCTCTCACCTACTTCTTCTCTTACCAACCCTATCTGCAACGTATACCCAAACATAACTCAACATCTACTACAGATTATGTCCACCGTCTGCTTCCCTCTTCAGATTAAACATCAAAACACAACAATAAACACCAATTAACCAAACCCTAAACAATCTTACACTTGGTCCGTCCACATTTAAACGTTTTGTAGAAAACTAGAAGGGGGGTTGAATAGTTTACCAATTAAAAACTTTGTTTTGAAACTTATTGAAAGATCAATCGATATTGATCTTGGATATGTTGATGAAATATGCAAGCAATATGTAAAGAGTAAATAAGGAAAGAGATGATCAAACCACAACAAGTTGTTTATAGTGGTTCGGTCTACAAGGACTCTTTTTCCTTGCCCTACTACACTCCCCGAGTCTCACACTCGAGAGTTTAACTTCACTAGTCAACAAGCTCCTTTCACCGGCGGAGAAAACCTTTACAATTCGCTTACACTATTTCCGACACTAAGCTAGATGTCGAGTTCTTTCCAAGGGTACAACTACTCCCACACACAATGTATTTTGAGGACTAAAATACTAACCACTCACACTCACAAGATTATGATGGTTTAATACAACAATGAAGTATGAATCAACACTAGATCATACAACACTAAACAAACAAGACTTCCAACTTCTCTTTTGAAGCTTGAATGTGACTTGATCTTCTTTGCTACAAAAGAGATCACTAATATGATATGAAACTGAGTTAGAAAGGTTAGAGAGAAGATATGTATGAGAGTATAGTGGAAAGGGATGCAAGACTACTTGGTTTGGCTTTGCTATTTATAGCCAAAATGGACAGGAGCATCCACGGACCACGGAACCCTTAAAAGGGTTCCGCCCGTGTACCATTTTGGTACCGCCAGGTCTGACAGCCAAGATATCAAAATCTTTGCTAAAGTTAACTATATCTAAGTGAGATTGTGCAAGATATGAAGAGTACAAATCCACACAAAATATCTAATGAAATCTTCCAATGATTTTCATGATGCATCACATGATGTCATATGTTGTATTTCTATTTTTAGAAATATGCAAGTACTTAAGTAGTGTTTGGTTTTAAGAACCTAACACATTCTAAAACTACTATCATACATAATGATTAGAGTCATATCAAGATGTCACTAATCATAAATGTAAATGCTTGAATGATGAATATATTGTTTGAAAAAGCTTGTTTTAATATCTATTAAACTTGACAAACTTTAAGCTTTTATGCAAATTAAATTTACTTTTGTCGTTAACAAAACTTAGGTAAAGATCAAAAATATAAATAACGTTTAATGATGATATTTGTATTAACAATCTCCCCCTTTTTGTTGAGGACAAAATATAAATTTTATTTTTATAAAAGATACAAAGTTTGTGCAAGAGTTATAAAAATATTAGTTTTAGAACTTGAAAAGGAAATGATAATGCAAGTGTATGATGTTTGACTTTTTCAGAAAGTCAAAGTATTCACTAGTTGATGCATGATGTTGACTTTTTCAGAAAGTCAAAGTATGCAGTTGACTTTTTAAGAAAAGTCAAGTATTATCAATGAAGTATCATGTTTGACTTTTTCAGAAAGTCAATGTATGCAGTTTGACTTTTTCAGAAAAGTCAAATGTAAACAAGTTCAAGTTCTATATTTTCTCTCCCTTTTTGTCTCAACAAAAAGAAGAGGCGGTGCGGAATGTAATGAGCCCGAACCATTATCTCCCCCTTGATCAAAGCTCCCCCTAAATTGGGTGCTTAATGGGAAGATACATGGATTGTGAAAATAAAACTACAAAAAAATGTTAGTAATAATGATCATGCACAAGCATTTCCAAATACTATGTAAAAGTACCAACACTATAATAAAAACACCATTCATTAGTTAAAATTTTCATGAATAAAGATCATGAAAGGAGAACACAATGATGTGTTTTAATGCAAGAAAAAGAAAATAATCCTAAGAAAAGAAAACTTAGGAATGCTAATCTATGACCATCCTAATGAGATGGTGGATGACAAAGAGCGTTGAGGCGCTCAAGGATGTGATTGAGGATGAACCTCATTTCCTCTTGAAAGTCATGGACCATAACCCGGGTCCTTTCAACGGTTTGGGCCGTTTGCTCACAAGTTGAGCAACCATGCCTGGGGGGTAGTATGTTTGGGAAGGTTGTGGTGGTGGAATGGTAGATGTATTGGTGTTGTTGGGGATGTTCGGGGTGGTCATGATGGAGGCAAGCAAAGCATTTTGCATTTGCATAGTCTCACTTAAGTGAGAATCCACCATGCCTTTGAATTGGTGGAGGTTGTGGAGTTCCGCTTGAATCTCCTCTCTAGTGGGATTGGCATCCCACATGCACTCCTCAATGTCCTAAAGATGAGGGGACATTGATGTTGGGAGTGGATGGTCCCCATACAAAGGACCATGAATGTCTTTGTGAATGGGGTGGAAGAGAAGAGGTTTTGGCCCTAGTGGGGCGTTTGGGTCAAAAGATGACGTTGGTGATTCATGAGCTATTCGCTCAATTGTGCCAAAGGATGGCAATGGTGGTGGATGATTTGGCCTAGGAGGCAAGTCATCCAAGTCCTCCAAGAAAGGATTTGGTGAAGTTGGTGGAGTGGAAAATAACTCCATAGGAATGAGAGTTGGAGACCTTGGTGGTGAAGGTGGTGAGGGTGTTTTGGATGGGTGCCGGTGGAGGTGAAGTTGGTGTTTTTGTAGGTGGTGGAGTGGTGATCACAATGTGTGATTGAGTAGGTGTAGCCAAGGTAAGGCTTGTATCATCTCGGATGGGAGATGAGATCGTGAGTGGAGAAGACTCGGATGAGGATCTAAGGTTAACAAAGCAACAAGGCCTCACACTAATTCTAGCGGTTTTCTTGCAAGGTTTTGGAGAGGATTTTGTCATTTTTGACTTGGGTTTTTCTTTGCTAGATAATAGTAAGAATGAATAAGGTGTGAGGATGATCATGGTAAAACCTCTCAATTTATAGAAGTGACAAATTATGAAGAAATTTGTTTGATTTGATGTTAAACCATTGAAGAGATGAGGTTCCTAATGATTTGGAAGTGGATTGAATGCTAGTCATATCACCCAAGTCAATCCATACAAGAGAGATGGAGTGAAGAAGAAAAGATTTGCAATAAATGTGTTCTAATGAGTGGAATTTCCTAACAATCAGATTACCCACGGATTTGAAGGTACCAAAAATTTGGTTCCTTCCTTTATGCCAAAGGGCTCCTTGGGTGGATTTTTCAAATTTTTGAATTTTGGTGGGAAATGGATTTCTTATATACCTAAGTGAATTATACTAGTTCTAGTAAGAGTATAAACTGGTTAAGATTGATTTCTAAGTAATGGATGGTAATTTGGAATCACGAAAGAGTCGAAATTCAGAAAATTACTTGGAGGATCCACGGCACCAAAAATGTACACGGCCGGAACCCTAAAAAGGGTGCCGTCTGGTCCGCCTGTACAGGTACGGGGGTACCAATTCACATAACGGACGGTACCCAATCGTTGGTGCCGTCTGATCCGTGTAGTGCAGAAAAGTAGACAGAGTGAGTTTTTAGGTGTCGGGGACTTTTCCGAAACCTGAAATTTTTCTCAAGAGATGTTACACTAAACATTTCTAGTTAGGAAAAGTAAATAAAACATATATAAACATAGTGGAGCATGTATTTTGAGCAAGGCTTTTTGATTTTCACATTATAGTGAAAATGGGTAAAATTTGATAGCATACTTGTGCTATCCCCCTGCATGAGATTGTTAGCATACAACATTGTTTCAAGTTATATTATCATCCTACATAATAAAAACAACTAATTAGTATCAAACATTAACGATAATGTATTGTTCCAAACACTCCTTAAAGTACCCTTATTTGTCCAACTTCTTGTAAATCTTGTTCATCATCCTACCAAGGCACTTGAACATTCCTTTAGTTTGCTTGAATTCCGCTGATTCATTTTCAATCTCGGGAAGAGACGCATAGTACTCATGAGGTGGGAGACGAGAGCTTGGAAGACCATCCTCGGAGCTATTTGATGATGATGATGATGATGGAGTTGGAGGTTTTGCTCTCTTGCCTTTTTTCTTAGCAACTCGTTCATCACTCAAAGGTACAAAGATGTGAGGGATGAGTTCATAGTGAAGGTGCATCCCTTTTGGGGTTGGTGGAATTGGTGCAAAGTTTCTATAGACGGGTGAGAAGCATCCCGTATGGAAGAGCAATCGATCCTTGAGTTGGAATATCAGTCATTCTCCTAGCGATGTAGTAGGCTAAATTGAATGGTTGTCGGGTGGACAAGTTGTAGAGCATGTGACAAAGGCAAGCGTTTATGTGATCCCTATTTCCTATGGTGCTAATGATGTTGGTTCTAAGTAGCTCCTCCCATTTCTTAAATCCGGGCTTAAGTTCATTTAGCTCCATTCCATATGGATCTCGGTTTACCTCTTTTCCCTTTCGGGTAACACGGGTTGTATCACCCTTTGGGTTAAATAGGTGTTCACGGATAACATCCTTATCGGCCAAACGGGTTTGGTAGGGAAGAGTGCGGTCATTGATTGCATCAAGAACGGTGAGTGACCATTTATCCGAGTAGACACAAGTCCCTCGGTTGGGAATTCCTAGCACTCGAGCAAAGTTGGCTAATGTGATGGTGTAGTCGTTTTGATTGATTCTAAACCTAATACAAAATTCATCATCGTCTTCATCACTAAAACCGGTCACACTAGCATAGAATTCTGACACAAACCTAGGACAAATTGGTTTATCGATGTCAAGGAGACAATCAAATTGAATGGCGGCTAGTTCTTCACGGAGATTGGTATTTTCAAGGAAGGATGAGTGAATGGTTCTACCCTCATGGAAATACCTTGATTCTAGACCCTTAAATATTTCTACTTGTTCCTTGGTAAGTCCTTTGGTTTTGTGGTGTTTGGGAATGTAGTTAAGGGTGTCTTTGTGATCATAGAATCTTGCGGCTACCATGGTTATTCCTAAGGACAAGAATTGATATGTTAAAAATGAGAATAAACTTTAACGTTTTGGTTCTAGTGTGTGCCTATATGAAAACAATTTGGAGTTGCGGTTATCTCGACTCATTTTATGCACAAAAATGGTTTTAGTGGGGTGTTTGGCAAATACTATTAGATAACCCAAATGCTCCTAATTCAATGTGGCTTCATTTGAATATACCCGGGAATGCATATTAGTTACGCTATACCTTTAGTATTCAAGAGCATGCAAGTGATGAAAGTTTGACGTTTCTATTTGTATTTAACAATGAAAAATTGTTTTCCTACAAGTGAGAAGCTTTTCAAAAATTTTGACATGGGGTGTTTGGTTATTTGAATAAGGCCTTATAGTTATTATCTATTGATTAGTGGGAAGTATGATTTGTTTATGCAATATGATAATGTAGTACCTAATTTCAATGACTAGTTATGCAATTTGCCAATTGAATTCATATTTAGTATAAAAGCATACATAAAACCCCATGTAATGATTTGTGATAGTTTTGTGCATAAATAAGAATCCTAGACTCAGAATTTAGAGATAAAATGTAGTTAGGATACTTACAATGATGTTATCTTCAGTGATTAGTGAGTGGGAAGGTGTCAATAATGAGCTTGGTTTAATGTTTACACGTTTTGGTAAAGTGGGTTTTGAGGAAGAGGATGTTTTGTATATAGCAGTTTTGCTTCTGTAGACACCACGGACCAGACGGCACCAAATATTTGGTTCCGTCTGTGTTGTCGTTTGGTGCCGTGGCTACAGTAGCAGGTACAAGACAAAAATGGTTTTGTTTTGACTATTCTAATGTTTTGGGCTATGTTTATCCTACATGTTTGGTTCCATTAACCCTAAACAAAGTCTAAGAAGATTAAAAGGTTCTCGTTTAAGAGGCTTAGTTAAGATGTCGGCAATGTTGTCTTCGGAGGATACTTTCTCGATTGAAATGTTTTCTTTTTGAACATTGTCGCGAAGAAAGTGATGACGGATTTCAATATGCTTTGTACGAGCATGTTGAACGGGATTCTTGCTGAGATCGATGGCTCCTTTGTTGTCGCAAAGTATCACAATGTCGTTGAGATGAATTTCGTAATCTACGAGAGCTTGCTTCATCCAAAGAGCTTGTTGACATGCTTTTCCGGCTGAGACGTACTCGGCTTCAGTAGTTGAGATGGCTAAAGCCGTTTGCTTCTTTGCAAACCATGAGGTGAGACAATGTCCAACAAAAGTGCAAATACCACTTGTACTTTTTCTATCGACATAATCACCGGCATGATCCGAGTCGGCATACACTATGGTTTCTATACCCGTTCCTTTGGGATACCATAATCCTAAACACGTTGTTCCCTTAATGTATCTAAAAATCCTTTTTGAGGCTTCTAAGTGTGATGCCTTTGGGTTTTCTTGAAAGCGAGCACATAGACAAACACTAAACATAATGTCGGGTCTACTGGCCGTAAGATAGAGTAGGCTACCAATCATTCCTCTATATTTAGTGTTATCTACGGATTCACCTTCTTCGTCCTTGGTGAGTTTAGTGTCCGAGGACATGGGTGTTTTAGTTGGTTTGGAATCTTCAAGATCAAATTTCTTAAGCATGTCTTTTATATATTTAGATTGGTTAAAGAAAATGCCATCTTCTAGTTGTTTAATTTGAAGTCCTAGAAAGAAGTTTAATTCACCCATCCTACTCATTTCAAACTCGTCGTGCATGATTTTAGAGAAATCATCACATAGTTCTTGACAAGTTGATCCGAATATAATGTCATCAACGTATATTTGAACAATGATAATTTGTGATTCCTTTTTCTTGGTAAAAAGAGTATTATCTACTAATCCCATAGTGTATTTGTTATCAATAAGAAAAGTCTTAAGTCGGTCGTACCAAGCTTTAGGTGCTTGTTTAAGGCCGTATAATGCTTTCTTGAGTTTGAAGACATGATGTGGTTTCTCAAAGTCGGTAAAACCGGGAGGTTGAGCAACATACACTTCTTCGTTAATAAACCCATTAAGGAAAGCACTTTTAACATCCATTTGAAATAATTTAAAGTCATAAGCACATGCATAAGCAAGTAATATTCTAATAGATTCAAGTCTAGCTACCGGTGCATAAGTTTCATCATAGTCAATCCCCTCTTGTTGATTATAACCTTGTGCAACAAGCATAGCTTTGTTTCTAGATACTACACCATTTTCGTCCATTTTATTTCGAAAGACCCATTTTGTTCCAATTATAGTTTGATCTTTGGGTTTTGGAACTAATTTCCAAACATCATTTCTAATGAATTGGTTTAATTCTTCTTGCATGGCTATTACCCATGATTCATCTTTTATTGCTTCATTTATGGTTTTAGGTTCAAAGGTGGATACAAAACAAAAATAATTACTTTGATTTTGGGCTTGTGACCTTAAGGTTCTTTGATTAAGTTGTCCTATGACCTTTTCTAAAGGATGACTTTTAGATTCTTTGATGTTTATAATTTCCTTATTTAATGGTTCATCTTCCTTGTTATTATTAATTTGACTTTCTATTATTTGACTTTCAACTAAGTCATCATCTACCAAAGGTGATGTCTTAGAGGGAGGTGGACTTTCGTCAAATGTTATGTTCAACGATTCCTCGACTATCATTGTTTCTTTATTTAGGACAATGTAAGCTTTACTAGTTTGAGAGTAACCAATAAATACACCTTCATAAAACTTTGGGTCAAACTTGGTGAGATAATCCTTAGTATTAAGAATAAAGCATTTACAACCAAAGACTCTAAAATATCCTAACGTTGGCTTTTTACCTTTATAAAGTTCATATGGTGTTTTGTTTAAGAAAGGACGTATTAAGACTCTATTTAAAATATATGTAGAAGTGTCAACGGCGTTACACCAAAACTTTTGAGGAATGTTTTGTTCATTAAGCATTGTTCTACTCATTTCTTGAATTGTTCTATTTTTACGTTCTACTACTCCATTTGATTGAGGTGTTCGTGGAGCGGAAAAGTTATGTGTTATACCATTTGTATCACAAAAGTTTCCAAATTGGGTTTCGTTGTCAAATTCACGACCATGATCCGTTCGGATTGACACAATTTTAACACCTAGTTGGTTTTGAATTTTCTTGCTAAGAATTTCAAATTTATCAAAAGCTTCATTTTTAGTTTTCAAAAACAACGTCCAAGTAAACCTTGAGTAATCATCTACTATGACCAAAGTGTATAAGTTGCCTCCGTAGCTTCTTATAGCGGATGGTCCAAACAAGTCCATATGTAATAATTCTAGACACTTAGATGTGGACACCATATTTTTAGATTTGTGACTACTATGTGTTTGTTTACCAATTTTGCAAGCGTCGCAAAAGTGTTGGTCATATTTTAGTTTTGGTAAATTCCTAACTAGCTCTTTTGAAGATAGGTTTTATATAAGTCTCATATTAGCGTGACCTAAGCGTCTATGCCAAAGAGATGAGCTATCGTCTAACGTTGTTAGGCAAAGTTTGTCATTAGATGTTTTATCTATTTTCATGACGTATATGTTATTTTTCCTAACTCCTTTAGCTATGGTGATACCATCTTTTAGTATTTTACTACCATTTTCATCAAATAATACTTTATACTTTTTATCACATAGTTGGCTAATACTAAGTAGATTAAATCCTAACCTATCCACATGAGCAACATTTTCAATAGTTAGGGAGTTATGAGCGATCGTACCTTTGCCAATGATTTTGCTTTTGAGATTACTACCAAAAGTGACATTACCTCCGTCATACTCTTGGTATGATGAGAAGAGACTTTTGTTGCCCGTCATATGCCGTGAGCATCCACTATCTTTTATCCATTCATCAGGTTCCAATCCAACTTTCAAGCATACCTAAGAAGTAAATAACTCAAGCATTTGGTCCCCAATATCTCATGGGTCCGTTTGGGTTAAACATACCATTTATTTGATTCATGTATGGAAACGATGGGTAAGAGTTCCATGACATGTAATCTGGAGTTTGATATGGTCTAGGAAAGTTTTGATTCCAACCGTTGTGTTGGTAGTTGGGTTGTACGTTGTGGTTGCTCTTAGGAAAGGGGCGTTTGGCAAAAGGTGTTTTATATCGTTGTTGAGTAGTTTTTGATCTAAATTCATTTTTGGCAAGTCCTACTCCTGATGTAACAACTGGTTTTAGTTTAATACTATCATTGGTTTTCTTTGTTACTTTGACAAATTCAGTACGGTCCGTATTGCGAACATTCTGTCCTGCTGAGGTACCCATGACACCATTTTGCACAACGGACGGAACCCTTATTTTGGTTCCGTCTGGTCCGTGCTGTACTGCAGCATTTTTGACAGAATGTTCGTCCTTTTCGGCCGTTTTGTTTTGACTCTTTGGAATTAATACCTCATTAAAACCTAGCCCATTCATGTCTCCTGGTGTTTTATGGATTTTAACTATTTCATCGGCAATAGCGATGTTTTTGTTAAACCTTTTGAACTTAGAATTATTTTCGATTAGAACCTCTTGTGTGAGCTTTAGTTTTTCTATTTCAAGATTAAGCTCTTGACATGATTTACAATCATCGTCATTTGCTTTTCCTATTTCAAGTCATTTTGCTTTTTCTTTCAACTCATATACTTCATTTTCCAAAAATTCCTTTTTGGTTTTTAAAAATTTATTTTTAGTTATAATTTTTAGACTTAGCTCACACAATTGATTATATTGTTTTTGCAAAGTGTCATCATCTATAGAAGAATAAGAAGAGTCAGAAAGTACCTCGTTTGACTCATGTGCCATTAGAGCGATCTATTCCTTGCTTGATTCTTCATCGTCTTCACTATCACTCCAAGCACCACTTACAAAAGCTCGTTGAGTTTTGCTTTTAGGTGGCTTGGGACATTCTCCTATGAGATGACTTGCATCACCACATCTAAAACACTTTCTTTCACCTTTACCCTTTTTGTCATCCCGATCTTTTCGGAATGACTTCTTTTCTTCTCGAGGTTGTCTTACAAACTTTCCTCTTCTTCTAAAGAAATTCTTAAAAACTCTAACGGCCATGGCATACTCCTCATCTTCACTACAGGAGCAAGATTCGTCGTCATCGCTTGATTCCGCCTTTTCTTTTAGAGCGACGGATTTGATCTTCTCCCTTCTTCCTTTGATGATCTCCGAATCTTTCTCCATTACCATTTCGTGAACTTTGAGGTTGCCAATTAGCTCGTCTAGTGACATTTTTGAGAGATCTCTTGATTCTTCAATAGCGGTCACTTTAGCTCTCCATTTGGGATGAAGTGCTCTAAGAAATTTCCTGACAAAGTTCTTACTACGAAAAGATTCATCAAGTGCTTTAAGTGATGTAATAATAGTATTGAAGCGAGCAAAGCCACAATCAATGGTTTCATCTTCAGGGATAACAAATTGTTCATATTGTTGAACAAGAAGATCAATTTTGTTATCCTTGACTTGTGAATTACCTTGATGTGTAACAATTAAAGATTCCCAAATATCTTTGGCGGTTTCACACATAAAAATTCTTTCATATTCTTTTCTAGGTAAAGCATTATAAAGCATCATTTTAGCTTCATTATTTTTAGCAACTAATTTCTTTTGTTCATCAACAGAAATATCTTTTGTTGTAGAACTAAAATCCCCTTTTACAATAATAAACCAAAGATCTATATCTTTTGATTTTACATATGTTTCAAAACGGTTTTTCCAATAGATAAATCCATTGGTTTCAAAGAGTGGTGGTCTTTGCATAGATTGCTCTTCTTTAAAGTTTTCAGAATCCATGGATCGTTTCAAGTTTATAAAATACAAGTTATTTTAGAAATTCTTGAGCAACGAGGCTCTGGTACCAATTGTAGAAAACTAGAAGGGGGGTTGAATAGTTTACCAATTAAAAACTTTGTTTTGAAACTTATTGAAAGATCAATTGATATTGATCTTGGATATGTTGATGAAATATGCAAGCAATATGTAAAGAGTAAATAAGGAAATAGATGATCGAACCACAACAAGTTGTTTATAGTGGTTCGGTCAACAAGGACTCTTTTTCCTTGCCCTACTCCACTCCCCGAGTCTCACACTCGAGAGTTTAACTTCACTAGTCAACAAGCTCCTTTCACCGGCGGAGAAAACCTTTACACTTCGCTTACACTATTTCTGACACTAAGCTAGATGTCGAGTTCTTTCCAAGGGTACAACTACTCCCACACACAATGTATTTTGAGGACTAAAATACTAACCACTCACACTCACAAGATTATGATGGTTTAATACGACAATGAAATATGAATCAACACTAGATCATACAACACTAAACAAACAAGACTTCCAACTTCTCGTTTGAAGCTTGAATGTGACTTGATCTTCTTTGCTACAAAAGAGATCACTAATATGATATGAAACTGAGTTAGAAAGGTTAGAGAGAAGATATGTATGAGAGTAGGGGTGGAAACGAGCCGAGCCACTCGTGAAAAGCTCGGGATCGGATCGGCAAAAAGCTCGAACGAGCCGAGCCTAAACGAGCTCGAGCCTAAGTTTAGGCTCATTTAATAATCGAGCTCGAGCCCGAGCTCTATACAAAAGGCTCGTTTAGGCTCGCGAGCCTAAACGAGCCCTAGAAATATATACGTATTTATATTTTCTATACGTATAACCATGTTAACGAGCTCGAGCCTTGTGTTAACGAGTCGAGCTTTGTGTTAACGAGCCGAGCTCGAGCTTGTGAAAAATTTCACGAGCCGAGCTCGAGCTTGTGAAAAATTTCACGAGCCGAGCTCGAGCTCAAAATGTGAGGCTCGAAACGAGCTCGGCTCGGCTCGTTTTAACCCCTATATGAGAGTATAGTGGAAATGGATGCAAGACTACTTGGTTTGGCTTTGCTATTTATAGCCAAAATGGACAGGAGCGTCCACGGACCACGGAACCCTTAAAAGGGTTCCGCCCGTGTACCATTTTGGTACCGCCAGGTCTGACAGCCAAGATATCAAAATCTTTGCTAAAGTCAACTATATCTAAGTGAGATTGTGCAAGATACGAAGAGTACAAATCCACACAAAATATCTAATAAAATCTTCCAATGATTTTCATGATGCATCACATGATGTCATATGTTGTATTTCTATTTTTAGAAATATGCAAGTACTTAAGTAGTGTTTGGTTTTAAGAACCTAACACAATCTAAAAACTACTATCATACATAATGATTAGAGTCATATCAAGATGTCACTAATCATAAATGTAAATGCTTGAATGATGAATATATTGTTTGAAAAAGCTTGTTTTAATATCTATTAAACTTGACAAGCTTTAAGCTTTTATGCAAATTAAATTTACTTTTGTCGTTAACAAAACTTAGGTAAAGATCAAAAATATAAATAACGTTTAATGATGATATTTGTATTAACACGTTCCTCATACAACCGGATATAGAGCCTCTTTGTCTTATTGTTAAGAACGTCTTTTTGCTCGCCACAGGGATGGCTTGAGCAAGTCATTAACGCCACAGAGATGGTTTCATGTTAGAGATGGCTATGAGAACAAACAATAGCTTCAAGGTAGGTTTTAAATTTCGTTCGGTTTGTTTTATTTTAACACAAACAACTGAAAAAGAGTTAACATAATTGTTAAACTTGTTTCATATTTCGTATATGTATATGAAGTATAGACTTCAAACAGAAACAAATCAATGATGATTGTGTTGTGAGGGTATGACTTTATGGTCAGATGTAGCAATAAAATCCCCAAACCAAATCTGAGATTCCCTTTAATAGTCAATCGTAACGTAGGTGTCATAAATGGACCTTTGAAGATTGAGTCTTGATCAATGAAGAGTTCCTTGTTCGTGTGATTTGAATCTGAAAAAGATCTTGGTAAATCATTAATCATACGAAAGGAGAATCTGAGGTCTTGAGTCGTTTGGTATTTGGTTCAAGTGGTCAACAACTCGCATCTTTTTATCAATAACGAAATACAAGTCGCATCATTAGTTTGACAAGTCGCTTCTTCTTTTTATCAACAAATCGCATCTTTTTATCAATAACGAGATACAACTTGTCAAGACAAGTCGCATAGTGGTAACATGACAAACCGCACCCTTTTAATTTGACAACACGCACTTGACTTAATCAAATCGCAGTTGACTCAAAAGTCAAACTGCTGTTGACCCATTTAGACAAATTGCGTCTTTTCTGTTTACACAAGTCGCTTGTGAACCATTGCGTCAAAACGCATCGGTTAAATAACAAATCGCATTAACATTTGACAACTCACTTCCAAGAGTGAACTGACTAGAAATATCAAATCGCTGCCAATCCAGAAAAACGATGCAACATACCCAATTTGACCACTAAAATAACAGATTAACCATTTAGAACCATGAGATTGTTTGGACAAAAGCATTAGACTTTATACCACAAATAGACTTAATTATCATTTTTGGCCATATGGATACATACAAATAGGTGAAAAACTGAATACCACAAGTGACAAAAGAAAAAAAATTTCTAGCTTCACAAAACATGGTAAAAAACAGTTTTGACACATGATTCGAACCCAAAAAATAAACTAACAAACACAACCCGTATCAAACCACATCAAAGCAATACAAACCGCATACAAACCGCTTCAAAAACCATGCAAATCATCAAAACAACACAACCTAGGCTCTGATACCATTTGTAGGATCGTATATTTTATGTTGTTTAGATGATTCGGGTGATCTAGGATTATGATTAAACAAGAGAGCCATGTTTAGAGAGATGAAGAGAGGAGAGGGTGATTCTAGAGAGATAAACAAAATAGAAAAGGTTAGATTATCAAAGAAGCACCACCCCTTCCAAGGATGGAAGGGGTATTTATAGTTACAACTTAAACGTCCTCCTGTCGGACTGTGGATCAGGTATACAGTGGGTAAAGACCAGTCCTTCCTCCACGGTGTTGCTCTAAACTAAACTATGTTTAATAACTAACTAATAAACTACTGAATAACGTAAATAACGATATGTCTATGAGCTGACATATGCTAGACTATAATTGGGGTGACCGACACTTCCTCATAGAATTTCCAATTCCTAACAGTAACAACCAATCGTGTTAGACACTTGCATTGGGCACTCACATTTATATTATTGTTAACGTTTCGGTTTCATGAGCTTAGGCAGTAATAAACGCATTTTTGTGTCATTGTATTTGTTACAATGGTCACATACGTTATAAAATCTTGTGGTTCATTTTTACATTTACTTTAAACCTATGATCTCACAAACATTATTGTTAACCGTTTAACATGTATTTCTCAGGTAATTAAATTGCTAGCATGGATTTCATTGTCGTGACATTCACAGAGTTCTAAATCTGCATCATATTTTGAAGACTTTGTCATATCGTTGAACATTCAATAGGATCATTTTGTTATTTTCATGAGTGACATGTAACTTTAAACTTGGTTGTTGAACTTGTGCTTTATAAACTTAAATGTATTTCTTTTTAAAATGACTCGTGTAGAAGTCGCTCTTTATATTCTTGTGCTATGTGCCGTGACCGTTACGCCCCCAGTTATCTTTCCGCTGCGATATTTTGGGGTGTGACATATTGGTATCAGAACCAAGGTTATAGAGAACTAGGTTGCATTTTAGGCCTAAACTATAATCGTTGCATCATAAACATCATGGCATAAAACACTACATGTTGACACTTGCTTACATGCACATTTACACTTATATTATATTGTTTACATAAAAATAACTTATGTTCACACGGTTCTTGTCACAGTACCATGTCTTCCTCGCATATCTCTATCTCTTTGGATTTAGACCTTGAGAGCACCGACTCGTCCATTTGTGTTGCAGTATTGTCATTAGCTTCAGAGACGGAGACAAAGGTCGTTCCCTCGCCTACAGTTGTGCTGGATTTTGTCCTAGACTCGGGTGAAGAGATTAAGCCCCTTGAGGCTCCACTTTCATCAGATTATGTCCCTGCCTCACCTGACTACACCTCAGGGTCAGATTCTGAGCATGCTGAGGAGAATGAGCCACTGCCAGCTCAGGTTGCCTCTGCACCACCATCCCGGATTACACCTCATCTCCCGTTGATGAGTCTGAGCCCTTGCAGGCTCAAGTCACCCTCGCACCACCCTCTCTAGATTACACCCCGGCCCATAAGGATGAGACTGAGGCGTTTGAGTCGCAGGAGGTTGCCGCCAAACCTCCACCACCCCGTACACCACCCTTATTCCCTACACCATACCTACTCCACCCACTACACCACCTATTTGACCTGCCTTCCTCATCTAGCCTAGGGAAGAGATCCCCCCCCCCAGGTTGCTCTTTTAGGTATCACCCTGGTGGGCTACGCATGATGCATACTTTTGGCACCATGGTACACCCAGTTGCACCACCACCACCATCACCACTATCACCACTAGCACCATCATCCCCACTACCATTAGCAACATTACTACCAGTACCATCACTACCACCATCGCCTGCATCACGACCCCCTGATGTTGTACCCGATGAGGAAAGGCCTCTTCGGGAGAGGGCCAAATTCTTTTCACCCTCACCTCTTGATACTGAGCTACCATCCCATTGGTTCGAGCGGGGTGAGTGCTCTATAGCTGTTGTTGATGAGCAGCCTACACAAGACCCGATACCAACACTGGTGGCATGGGTTACAAACCTTGACAGTCACATGGATTTGGTATTGGGACACTTGGAGAAGTATCTACCGGTACGAATTGAGGCTGCTGAGGGCCAGACTGACAGACTAGAGGTCAGACTTGAGGATAAAGAGGAGCGGATTGTTGATTTTTGTGCTTTGTATGATGTAGACAGCCATGAGTTGTACATGCGTGTTCAGGACACGAGGGATGACTGGCAGATTCTGCGCACCCGACTTGAGGTATCAGATCACAAACCTTCATGCTAGAGTCCGGTCTACAGAGAAACAGATAGAGGTCACCCGAGATTTACTAGGTATTGTGTAACCATTCTCAAAATTTGACTCACAATTCAAGTAATTACGTCATTTAAATAATTCATTTTGTAAATATTTTACGAGCTATATTTTTTATTATTGTACGATTATTATTCCACGTAATCTCGAACCTACGATTTTTGGTTTTAGCAATGTCTACGAGTTCAAAATAAACATAACTATCATCGAATATACTAAGTTATAGTATATTGACAATTTTCAACATTTTCACCAATCCTATATTTTTAACTCGTCCGGTTTTCAATTTTTAATATAATTACTTAACGAAAATAATACCCAAAATCAAAACTACACTAAAAAACACTAGATAAGAAAACATTTAGTTTTCTTAATTCCACCTCATCATTTCCATCCCCCTCTTAGGCGTTTAAATAAAAGGATCACCAAGACTTGTTAGTCTTGGTGATGAGTCAACATAATAAACTAATAAACAACATACCCTTAGTCCCTAAGCTACTAATTAAATGGCTACTTATAACTCATCATCTAAGTAGAAGAAACCAATTTGAATAATTCTTACACCTTATGAGTCATTAGGACATTTGTTGATCACATGTTCAATCCTTCCTAAGATCATCACACCTAGTAAAACTTAACTAGCAAGAGTATGAGTCACAATGCAATGTGTATTGATCATAAGCCTTGATAACTTAAGATCAATACATATGTTATACTTACTAGTTAAGCTTCCTAAATATCCTAAAACAAACCTCCTCATTTACAGTATAAATACAACTCATTCATTCAACTAGAAACGCATTCACCTCCCTTTCTTCATCCCTTTGTTTGCCATCCACCATAAACACACCACAACACACTCTCTTTTGCTAATTTACTCCAAGAATTGTTCAAGATGTCAAGTCCTTTCTAAAGGTACAACAACTACTTGCAAACCATGGTGATTATCTTGATTTTAAATCTACTCAAGTCACCAAAATTCCATCACAAGTCTTGCAATATCACAAGGAGAGTTGAAGGATTCTCAAGGAGTGGAAAAGAGTTCTAGTCCTTGTCCTTGTTCTTGCTCCCTTGTTTAAAGGGAAAAAGTTGTAAGAAAACCTAGCTCACTCTCATGATCAATACCATTTACATGTTTAATCTATGCTATATATGTCTAGTTATATTGATCACATGATGTACTAATGCTTAAAAACAAGTTCTTAACTACATATTGTCTTATGTTAACAAACTAGTAAAAAACAACTAGTCGTATTATACATGTTTTAGCCATTATACCATTTACCTATAACCTTTTATGTTTAAATATTGTTAAAGACCATATCAAACAAAAAACGTATCAATTTGAATCACCCGAAATGGACAAACGCGTCAAAAGTTATGATAAAACGAAATTAGCGAAACTTAGAAACTGCCAAATAGCTTACTGCATGAATCTGAGATTTTTTTTAGGTACTTTCTGGTCCGATTCATCAAAAAGTTAAAACACGAAAGTTATCTGGAACGATGTTTTAGGTCCACCTTCGGGAAACTCGGCTTAAAAACACCAAACAAGGGCAATTGTCTGCCTCAAATGGTAAGGACAGTTTTTCGGCATCAAAATTTGGTTTTCACTTGTCAAGTAATTAAGAAACATGTTAATTTCAAAACTAAATACTTACTAGACATAATAAACTTTATAAAATAACAATATTCATTCAAAATAACATTTCCTAAGTTTATTCGACCTTCGGAATAGTTACTTTTGTAAAATGACGGGAACTTGTAAAACCATTTAAGTTACTTACCCTAAACCAAGGACTACATAACTTTCATTAGACATTAAAATTTTACCAAAACTCACTTGCGGATTATGACCAACCTTATTTTACAATACATGAAACCACTTAACTTATATGTCACATAATCAAATAAACAAAACGAATGTTTTCCATATTGAGCACTACAAAACTAGGGAGCTTCATGTGAGCGGTTTCATTTGGGTAAACGTGTCGACGCGTTGATGGATTTACAAAATAAAGTATCCCAGCTCCTCGAACGTGTACTGCATGACCTCTGAATTATGATGGCCCGAATGGTAGTATGAGATATATGAACTAAAAATGTTTAATAAATCATTTCTATAAGACCCTTTTCCTGCACTTTAACAGACACTAATACCTTAGGTATTAGTCTAAACTACACCCATTTGCAATCTAAAATGGACCCATTTTCTGCAGACTTGCATATTTTGACCCATTTTCCGGAAAACGACTTCTCCCACTTTGACAATACATAAAAACTTTCAGATTTCATTAACTCAACATAAAACATCATATTCATAACATACGTGGTCTAAACAACGAACATACTTTAGAAATTTACGATTGATTTGCCAAACACCCTTTTTACCCATTTTCAACTACAACCAATAAATAACTTACTCAACCATTTACTCAATAAACAAGACAGGTACTTGGACACTTCAAAACATCATTTAAACACATTTACAAATTCTTTACTAACGCTTATACGCATATCCAACCCGTGCCCAATCCTAAGCCTTTACCAATGCTTTACTTTCTTCACAATTGAGGCTACAAAACTATTAAACAACTAAACCGTAAGCGAATGCTTAGTAAGTAATAGACATAACAAGCTATCATACATCATTTATACACATTTGCATTATAAACAACACTTACTAGTCCAAGAGACTATAATCATACCATTATTTGCTTTCTTCCATATCAACAATAAGCTTTAGATACCATCATTAACATTATAACTAAGAAATTCACTTCCAAGCTAGTTTAACCAACTAGCCTTATTCTCAATATAATTCAATCATCCTAAAACTTAATCCTTCTACATCCACATCACAACCAAACATAACACAAGGCACATAACACAAAATATGATAAACTCAATATAATCTCTTGTTATAGTCAAATTACTTACCTCATTTCCAAGCTAATATAATCAAGATCATCATCATCATCACCACTTTCATCCTACCCAAAACATCAACACCCATAACACATTAATACACTACAATAACAAGGGTTTCCCAACCCAAAACTTACCCAATAACATCTCTAATTATCATATGACTATATCTTGATCATATGATGAAATCCCCAATTATTCTACATAAACCCTAACTCAAATAAATCAAGACTTACGTTCTTGTAGGAAGTCATCACTATGGACTAATCCTTGCTTAATACCTTCACATAATCATCATTAGCTTAAGGTTTTCTCTCCTCTTTCTCTTGGTTGAACCGTACATCACACACACACACATACACACACACACAAATACCTATTCTATAAAAACCTGGAAAATAATGGAAAGTATAAGACTTTCTTCAAACTTAAGTTAATCACATCTTAGGCTAATTGTCACTTATGGCCCCTCAAGTCCTTTTCCTTCTATTCTGGCCATAATAACTTTATAACATATTTGCATAACCTTTAATACTTATATTTTGACTATCGGGTTGACGAACCAATCCCGTAAGTCCTTAGAATATATAAAAGTCATAGTCAACTATTCAAATGGAATTCTTGTAATAAAATACTTAAGACTCGGTTTTGGGGTGTAACATAAGACGCAATAAATATTCTAGGTTTCTCCTAGGATTCTCTCAGCATTCCATCATCGTACTTTCACTATCACTTTGCTTTACTGTGAGTATTAACGAACCCCTTTCTCTAACTATATAAATCGTTTTGGGGTGGATGCATGAACCATATTTGAACTAAATTGATTACTATTTTATGAACTCTTTTGACTTGAACTTTTGAACTTAAACTAAACTCTTGAATTTAATTACAAACTTATGAATTGTTTTGGTCTTAATGAACCGTACGTACTATGACCTAAAGTCTCGCCTTATGGGTGGAGCGTGCAAAGTATCGCCATGTCGGTGTAGCGTTCTTGACCTAAAAGTCTCGCCATGTCGGTGGAGTGTTCTTGACCTAAAAGTCTTGCCTTATTGGTGGAGCGTACAAAGTCTCCCATGTTTGGAGCGTTCTTAATTGTGTATAATAGTTGTATGATGTACCGTTCGTACATTCGCATTGTTAGTCTCCTATTAGTAAGTAGTACGGATAGCGCTATTAGAGGTCGGCCAACCTCTCGTTCACTATGTTACGGGATGCATATTATTTATTCTCGGGGCTTTGCCTGGCATACATTATTATATACGTAGTGCTTATATTTGTACTATTATGATTGCGTGTGCTTGGCTATCAAACATACAACTTTTATTTTAATGGGTTGTGAACATATAGGTTACAAGTCTTGTAGGGGCGGGACTTGCAACTAAATGGATTGCCATCACCTTTGACTTGTGGACTTTTCTTAAAAACTTTGAAATTACTTTTATTATAGAAATATATGTGAACTTATATGTTACAAGTCTTGTATAGGCGGAATTAGTAACAGGATAAGTTGATAGGATATTTGCCATATGAACTTTCTCAAAAGGTTTTCATATTATAAAACGTGTGTACTCACCAACTATATTCATAGTTGACCCGTTTTCTCTCATGCATTTCAGGTGATCGTCAATAAGCTTTTCTTCAAGGTCTTTGCATAATGAAGTTTTCACATGTCACTACTGATCATTATGTATTACAAAGATATCTTTTGGGAACTAAACTTTGTATTTAATTGTCGATGTCGGCTATAACAATGTTGTAATGATATATTTTTCCTTTAATGTAAATTATGGTATTGTTCTATATCTCTTTTGTGATGATTATTGATTATGTTGCACCCCACATTTCCCCTTTATCGTGGTGTTACAGAATGGTATCAGAGCCTAAGGTTATAAAGAATGTCGGTTTTTCTTAAATAAAAATCGCAACTATAACCAGAATAAAGTTTTCTTAAATACCGAACATCATACGAGTTGACTAGTCCGAGCATTGCATCATTACTCTTCAATTATACATAGCCTGATCACATATATCTAATTCAGGAAGAATAATGCAATAATGGGAGTAGTAGTCTCCAAACATGTTTGGTCGGGTCTAAAGAGTCTAATCACCTGAAATTGCATTAGTTATGTGTGTATGCATAGAATGTTCGTATATTCGCATTTATGTTACCATACCTTATATATGCCTTTAATAATATATTTTCTCTTTGCTACCTTATGACTCGTTAGACTGAGCACGTCTTTATTCCTATCATTTTATGATCTCTATGTCACGAATGTCGTTGTACCGTACATCATCCGCCAAAGTTCACGACATTGATTAATCTGAGACTTAACGTCATCAACCTTAGTTGCATTTTTTTTTATTTGATTGGTGTAACTCAGTTGTGGTGGTGAGTGGTAAGTGAATGATATGTTACAAGCTCGTTTAGGGCTTGTATTTATAAGTACAGATTAGGGCACGATACGGCGTATTGAATTACTCAATACGGCGTATTCCAGATTTCTTGAGTACTGACGAAGAAAGAATGTTCCAAGCATATTCTGCGAATCTTTTATATACGGCGTATTGCCAGAGTTTAATATGCCGTATACCTTCAAATCTTTGATATACTTGGACTGGGGATAAGATCTTCAAAACGGCGTATGGCCAGAGTTTCATACGCCGTATGTCTTCATACATTGACTTGGGCTTTGATTGTTGAGCTTCCAGATACGGCGTATTACCGGAGTTAAATACGCCGTATGCCTTCAATATTTACCAAAAACTTGGTGAATTCTTCATATTTCAATACGGCGTATGAACAGAGTTATATACGTCATATGCTGTTATATACGTCGTATGCTCTTCACATATTGCATACATAATTATCAAGTAAGCTCCAAATCATGTGCTTTTCCGTGTCTTTTCCATTAATGCTCCATAAATACTGAAAATCACCAAAGTAAGCTATTAAGTATCAATAAAGTTATAAAAATACAATAAATGAGCAATATATATGGGATAAATGATACATAAATATATTATACATTTGATGTTATCAAATATCCCCCACTTGACTTCTACTTATCCCCAAGTAGACCTTAGATTAAAGTAACTAGAAAAACATCCCAAACCTTGGTTTAGGAATTAAGCATTAATAATTAGCTCAACCAATAGTGCATAACCTTTTACATCTCACGAATAGGAAATGAAATTCACTCATCTCTCGTAACTAATCTGGGGTGTTTATTTAGTGGTACACTCAATTGGATAATCATGGTGAGTATTATATCATAGGCTTGACAAAGATACACATCTCTACCACTAGAGTCTAAGAACTAAAACCAATTTCAAAGGCATAATGGGTTAAAAACGGATGAAAGCATATAAAAATGGACGAAAAACGTATAAACACGGAGGAAAACATATAAACGGACGAAAACGTATAAAAATGGACGAAAACGTATAAACACGGATGAAAACGTATAAAAAATGATGAAAACGTATAAAAATGGATGAAAACGTATAAAAACGGACAAAAACGTATAAACATGGAGGAAAACGTAAGAAAACGGATGAAAACGTATAAAAACAGACGAAACGTATAAACACGGATGAAAACGTATAAAAACGGACGAAAACGTATAAAATCGTATAAAACGTATGGAAATGGATAAAACGTACAGAAACGGACGAAAGTGAATAAAAACGGATGAAAACATATAAAAACGGCCAAAAACGTATAAACACGAAGGAAAACATATAAAAACGGACGAAAACGTATAAAAACGGATAAAACGTATGAAAACAAATAAAATGTAAGAACACGGATGAAAACGTATAAAAACAAACGAAAACGTATATAAAAACGGATGAAAACGTATAAAGAGGATATACATGTGTAAAGTGTTTAGGGATTTATAACAAGAAGGTTAAAAGGACGAAAATACCCCTACGTGTATATCATGTTTACCTGGTTAACGAGCGTTACTGAGGTCCGTTAGAGGGAGGGGCAAATGACATAAACGTTTGCCACTGAAGGACGGACGGTGCATTTTTTTTATCAAAGGACGATAGGCCGTGATAAACACAAATCACAAGGACGAACAATGTAATTTACTCCAAATTTGGGAAACGTGTTTTGATAAATATGGTACTTGATGAAGATAGTAATAAATTAATTTTAAGAAAGAAAAGGAAAATGTCAGAGGAAAGGCCATGGACGATTCTGAACCTAAAGGTTTCTCACAGAGAGGATGGTTACAATTTTAAAACCATAAGGACGTAATCTGCAATTTGATCAAACTATAAAGATGCTTTTTACAGTTTACTCTAGCTTTTATACACTGCACTTTCACGGCTCGTCAGTTTTGTAAAAATTTATGTCATAAAAATGTAAAGATTAGATGGAGAATTTATACTTTAAATGTAATACGGAGTATTTCATTTTACGCGGTCAAAGATCCCGGCCCCAATTTATCCACTAAAGATCAGTTAATGAATCTATTATTAAATCAGGTAATTTTAACTAGTTATAATACCCGTGCACGCACGGGGTTTTAACAAAAAAAAATAGTTATATATTAGTACATAATATTGTGATTTTAAATTCTTAGCCTGTAAACATATGGAACTCATTATCACAGTGAGTTTGTGCGTAACTCGCACTTTTGTGGTCCAAGACATAAGTCAATTGCGCATGACGCCACTGTTATACTATCTTAATACCATATGCAAGAGTGAACTTAGTTGCTTTTATGACATTTAAGAACTGTTTTTTCTCTGTTAGAAAACAGCCTCACACTTTGTGCTCACAAACCAAGAGTCCAAGACAAAGGCCATACATGGAAACACAAAATATAATTATAACAACGGTTCATCTTTCTTGTGTTGCCATTGATTCACTTGATCTCTTTGCTTTCTAAACCTGAGAATTTCATGCATACCCATATCAATTTTTTTATAACTTGTATTAGTGACTACATTATCATGTGAATTACACATAACAATGAGAAAGTGGCATTAAGCATTGTTCCAACACACATGAAAACACTACTAGAATATGCTAAATTTGAGTTATTGAGATTACCTCGTTGTATCAATCAGTTTTCATAGCAAAATAGCCGTCTCCATTGCCATGCCCTTGATCATGCCCGATCATATTCGCTCCATTCCATAATTAAGGAATGTAAAATAAAATACCTTGAACAAAATTATCTATTACAGTATTAGGTAAAAAAAGCTATAAAGCCATGTAAACTATTGTTGCAAGTCATGAGTGTATGCGAATCGGGCTAAAGTGGTCAAATGTGTTTAAAAAACCTAAAGAGGAGCTTCATCTACTCATACCATGTATTATTCTCCATGCATTTTTTGCAATGTACTGAGAGTTGACATGGAAGTTTAGAGCATTTCGCAATAATGATAAATAAATAGAGAAGCTGATACTGATATTGCAGTATCAAGTATTTAACCAAGATGGCCATTTGCTTCCTTATCAAGTGAGAAACCTTTGGTAATTGCCTACATGGGATTTGCAATCCATATTTTACAACATATAAACCCACAGAAAATGCCAACGTACTTTTACATATGTTGCATAACAGTAAAAAATCATTTAACATCAACATAAAACATCATAGTTTTCCCCTTTTCTCTTGCATAGTGTATTAACTGGCATGCTGCTTAATAAGATTAAATCTAATTTCTACATAATAAATAATATAAAGCCTTCCAAAAAACCTCAAAAACAGATATCTTTTATAGACACAAATGGGTTCATTTGAAAACACATTTTTTACGGACACAACAAAAATGTTGGCCCAAACTATGACAGAATTACATGACTGACTAAAAGGTTGCGGTCTTGCGGATCAAGAATAATACCTTCTCTACGAAGTGGGCTCCCAAATGCTGATATGCCTTTTCATAATCTCTTTGACTGCCCATTAATCATCTGCATTAGTTAGTCCGCAATTAGCATTTGAAACACTCATGTTGCTATCTGGATCATTTGCAATATTAACAATGGACAGATAAAAACAATATATTGTAGCCATTTTATCAACATATTCCCTTGACAACTACTCTATTATGACCATAGATCTTGATCATTAAAACACATTAATTATACGGTTAAGTGTTAACTAAGTAGTTATATTTATATATTGTAGAGGTGGCAATTTGTGCCCAAAATAAAAAAAATAGGCTAAATGGGCAAACTTTTAAAAGATTTGGGCACATTGGGCTCTCTCCTTTTTTTGAAATAGGCATATATTGCCCATTTAGAAATTAAATGGGCATAATGGGCACATGTTTTTCTCGAATATTAGATTGTTTTTAAAGAAAAGCTTATATTTAATTTTTTAAATATAAATGAGATGTTACGTTTAATGAATTTATTTCATTGTTTTGGTCTTTATAAAAGCGATTCGTATAACATGAACCCATTTGGCCCGTGCCCGTTTAGCCCGTGCCCGTTTAGCCCGCACCCGTTTGGCCCATAGCCCGTGCCCGCCCGACCCGCTCGTTTTGCCACCTCTAATATATTGTATAAATTGGACAGCCACAAACCTTGTAAAAAAAGGGTTATAAAAGGGCTTCTCATCTACCTAAGTAGTCTAATTCAAATAAAAAAAAACATCATATCCATTGTACTCGGGTTCATCAAATGCATAGATAACAAAGATTGCTAAAAAAAATATACCTTCTTATCAATGTTAGTGCATTAGATGGTTCTTGTACACACTTTCCAAAATAACATGTATAGTTTTCAATTACCCGTGGAACAATGGAATCCCACTTTGCGACGTGTAATTAGATTGAACATTTAATACTATTTTAAGAACCATTTTCACCAAGTTAATTGTTATTTCATCACCAACATATGGTGAATTAGTTGCAGCTAATGCAAATTAAGCAACTGCAGAGAGGATTCCATTATGTCCATTATTACAAACTAATAATAGAGTAGGCTAAAAGGCGAATTAGAATCAAGCGGATAAACGTATCATACACCAATGGTTCACACAAGTCCAATGTTCCCAAGGCCTTCCCACGACAAACCTAGTCTAAAATATCAGATTAAATAAACATGACATACACTTTTGGTGGTGTTTGGCGACATGAAAGCTAACATTAAACTTGGAACCAAAAATTTATTTTTAAGGTGTGTTGGGTAGCTCGAGTTTCACATGTCAAACTGATTTCTCCAATACTTGGTCATTAATGTAGCTCATCACGTGTTTGAGCCAAGCTCTAATTAAATATAGGATCTTTCAAACATGGGCATAGTCACATACCATAAAACCATACAATTGCTAAACAACAGTACACAACATCCATATATTAACCCAACTAATCTTTTATTAAAAGCCATTATTGATAGTTTGAGTGCATCTAGTATTAACTTTCCGAGGAATTGTCAACCTTAGATAATATTTTTTAGAAGCACATACAAAAAGAAAAACAATCAGATGGACAGAATGCCACTATCATACTTTCAATTTTAAGGAATATTGTAACACATAGCAACGGCAAACGCTACCTAGAGACCACTATCAACAACACACAAACAACTACAACAACAGTTATAAATCAATAGAAAATCACAAAATTAGTATCACTACTTCATATTCTAACCACCATCTCTCAAGACTTTTATCAAACACTTGGTATGCGCACCCCCATACTAAAATAAGATAAAAAAAATACATAAAAACAAAAGCTTTAATCAATAAACGCAACACCGTAACATTCTTAACATCATACCCACCTTCCAATGAAGCTCAAAATCAATCTTTCCAATTCAAAATCAGAACATCTTATAAATAAAGATATGGGTATCAAGAAAAGCTTACCAATTGAATAGAACACTAATCCAAATAGCAAAACCAGGATCCGAATTGTGTGATTTAATATAAAGATGAGAAATTAAAGATAAAATCTTACTTTTGTATTATGCCATTTGTTCCTTGATTAACTAAAATAGAAGATAAACAAACATTGATAGTTGGGTTGTGTGTGTTTTTTATGGCAGCAAGCACGACACCTTAATCATTGATTTAAGGTTATGAGAAGGAGTGGATTTTCGGGGGATTTTGTGAGGAGAGTGGTGTGTTGTGGTTTTTTATGTTTTTGTAAAAACGTAAGGCTCGAGATGATGAATTTGTACTGTTGAGGTCAGTTGTGAAATATGAGACATGATTTTAATATTGGAAGTTATACAACATTTCAAATTTGATCTTTGTAGTTAATAAAGATCAGCCCCGTTTTTTATAAGTTTTTTTTATCACATTTTTGACACATATAGTTTTTGGTTTGTTTTTCCTGCCTCACGAAAATTTTCAATTTTGACCAAATTCAATGCAATTTTGACTTTTTATTAACCAATGAGATCGCACGATTTTGCCTACGTGTCAAAATTAAGCTCTCCTATTAGTTCAAATTTTTTTTTCAATAAGAATGATTTTGCAAAATCACTCCGAAATGATGTAATTCCTTTATTATATAAAAGATGTAAGTAAAGTTTATATACGTATTACTCTTCGCAAAAAGTATACATGTTTTGTATCTTATCTTTCTTAACTTTTTGTTTACAGACATATTTTTTTATAGTTTTCGTTTCATTTTTTTTAGCTTAATATTTTTAACTTGTTAAACTTCATATTTTTTATTTATGTTTCACAATTTTATAATATAAACAAAACTATAAAAATAAAAGTCAAAGTCAAAAAAATGAGTATAACTTAAAAATAGGGTTATTCCTACCCCTTATATATATCTTTTCTTTCTCGACCAAATAATAGCCTTTTGTTTTAGTTCCACAATTTATTCTTTCAAAAGCACGTCAGACTCAAATTATAAATGTGTTAGCAATCATTTCAAATAAATTACAAAGATTTAGTTTTATACAGTTCGTAAAGTATAAGCTCAATGGCGTCTACTTCAAATTCATCCATTCAAAAGAGCTTCAAGTATGATATTTTTTTGAGTTTTAGAGGTGAAGACACGCGTAACAATTTTGTTGGCCATCTTTATCAAGCACTAAAGCATAAAGGCATTGAAACTTACAAGGATGATGAGAAGATAGAAAAAGGGAAAATGATCAACGAACAACTAATCAAATCCATCGAGGACTCGAGATTCTACATAATTGTTTTCTCTAAAAAGTATGCTTCTTCATCTTGGTGCTTAGATGAGCTTGTCAAGATTATGGAGTGCCAGAAGACGAGCGAGCATACTGCTTACCCCGTGTTCCATGATGTGGAGCCCACCGAAGTACGAAAACAAAGTGGACCAGTTAGAAAGGCCTTTGCCAAAAATACAAAGAAAGAGGCTGCTCGGAAATGGAGAGATGCTATGAAAGAAGCATCAAATCTAGCAGGCTGGGAGTTGAAGGCCACTGCTAATAGGTAATTTAATTACTTCCTTTCCTCATACGTGTGTAATTTTCTTTCATTTTGTATGTTTCTAATACTTTATGTTTTAAGTCCGAGGTTAACTGTTAATATGGAATTTCAGCAAGCTAGTTAAATATCGTTTAATGTTACAGGGATGAATCTAAATTGATCCAAATAATTGTTGATTATATATTCAAGAAGTTACGTTCCATTAATTCGAGAATTGATGACAAGCTAGTAGGCATGGAGATGCGAATCAACGAGGTTCTTACATCTTTGAAAACCTGTACCGAAGATGTTCATGTTATTGGAATCAAGGGGATGGGAGGTGGGGGAAAGACAACTTTAGCCAGGGCTGTTTATGTTCATATATCAAGTGATTTCGAAGGTAAAAGTTTTGTTGAAAATGTGAGGGAAGTTTCAAAAACCTCTTTGTCGGGTTTGAAGTCATTGCAGAAACAAGTACTTTCAGATGTTTTGAATAATCAAGGCATTACCGTAAGTAGTGTTGCTGATGGGAAAGATGATGAGTAGTAGAAAGGTTCTAGTTGTTCTAGATGATGTGGATCATATAGACCAACTTGAGGCTTTAACTGGTAAGCCTAACTGGTTTAAATCAGGAAGTACGATTATCATTACAACCAGAGATGAACAAGTGCTAGTATCACATGGAGTGAGCTTGATTCGTGATGTCAATCTGTTGTCGAATAAGGAAGCTCTTTGTCTATTCAGTAGGTATACATTTGGGAGAGAGATTCCAATTCAAGGTTACGAACAACTATCAGGACATGTTGTACGTTATGCAGCCGGTCTACCCTTAACGATAAAAGTTTTGGGTTCGTTTCTGTGTGGTAAAAATGAGCTTGAGTGGAAAGATGTTTTAGAAAGACTAAAAACAGTTCCGCAGAAGGAAACCCAAAAAGTATTGGAAATAAGCTTTAATGATCTAGAGAATGATTACAAAGAAATCTTCCTAGATGTTGCATGCATATTAAAAGGTGAGCAGAAAGACAGAGCAATCCAGGTGTTTGAAAGCTGTGGATTCAATGCTATCATTGGTATAAGAGTTCTTGAGCAGAAATCTCTCATTAATATTACTGAATATGGGAGCTTGGGCATGCATGACCATATAGAAGAAATGGGCAAAAATATTGTTTTCCGTTTGCACCCTGATGACCCTAACAGACAAAGCAGATTGTGGATTGATGGGGAAATTGAAAATATATTGGCTTGTGATTGGGTAAGGATCAAGTTTATTTCTAAAGTGAATAAAACTAACTCATTTTCATTTGTTATGACACATGTTTTTATTACTTCTTTTTGGTGTACCGGCAAAGGTTAATGAAGCAACAAGATGTAAAAAATTATCGCCATTGACACTAAATCTTGCAACTGTTATGAGAGGTCTAGGAAACATGAGGAAACTTCGAGTTCTTTACATGTGTTCCGGACCTAATTGGAAAGATAATCAGGTTAGCCAACGCTTTCCAAATGCGTTAAAATATCTTAGTTGGCGGGATTACCCTTTTTCATCTTTACATGAAACATTTCAAGCAAACAATCTTGTTGGACTTGACATGTCTTTTAGCATAATCAAAAACATTCGGAAAGGGCGAACAAGAAAGGTAGAATAATGGTTGGTTGGTTGATTTTCATGATTTACTAGTATAATGCTACACATCAAATTGTTTGGTATTATAATAGTATATAATCATCTTCTTTGTCTCTATTTGATAGGTTCTTGATAAGCTCAGGTTCCTTGACCTTAGTTACACACGGTTGCATACAATGAACCTTGGGGTGACTCCAAATATCGAGATTTTATATCTTGAACATTGTCAAGAATTGATAGAACTTTCCATACCCGATGGATGTCCAATGCTCCAATCTCTAAACCTGAACTATTCAAAGTTGAAGAGCCTTAACCTTGGACCGTCTCCGAATCTGGAGACATTAAGTCTTGTAGGATGTTGTGATTTGGAAGAATTTTGCATGCCCTTCCAATGTACAAAGCTTAAATCCCTCAGCCTTAATGGTTCAAAGTTGAGAAACCTTAGCCTTGGGCCGACTCCAGATCTCGAGACGTTAAGTTTTGTAAGATGTCGTGATTTTGAAGAACTTTTGCCTTTCCGATGTACAAAGCTCAAATCCCTCAGCATTCATAATTCACAGTTAAGAAACCTTGATCTTGGGCCAACTACGGATCTCGAGACTTTAAGTCTCGTTGAATGTGATTTGGAAGCATTTCATGTGCCCTTCAGATGTCCAAAGCTCAAGTCCGTCAACCTTAATGGTTCGAAGTTGAGGAACCTTCACCTGGGGCTAACTCCAGATCTTGAGACGTTGAGTCTCGCTGGATGTGATTTGGAAGAACTTCACTTGCCCTATGGATGTCCAAAGCTCATATCCCTTATCCTCAATAATTCAAAGTTGAGGACCCTTGACATTGAGCTGACTCCAAATCTCGAGAGGTTAGATCTCAAAGACTGTTTGAACTTAGTACAAATTAATGCTCCTGTTGGATGTCTAGAAAAGCTTGTCTACTTAGACTTAAGTGGTTGTGGGAGGTTTAAATCCTTTTTATTTGACAAACGATCTAATTCACATGAGGCAGGTTCTTTATCAGAGTTACATCTCATTGGCGAGTCGATAGATATATGCCCATTGCACCCAGACAATAGTTTTCCAAAGTTCATGTTTACATGTTTTTATAAAGAACATCCAGTTGCCTCGTCATTTGGAAATCTTGAAAAGCTTATTTCTATAGGTCTTTGTTCTTGCACAAACCTTGAAAGTTTTTCTAGAAACATTTTTAGTTTGCAACGTTTAAAAACACTCACACTTGAAGGCAGTATTCCAGAAGTGTCCAAGGACGTTCACCGGTTACAATGTCTAGAGGAGCTAAGATTTTCCAAAAGAGAGATTGAAAATCTTCCAGATAGTGTTTGTTTGTTGAAACAACTTAAGTCTCTTAAACTTATATCTTGTAGGAGGCTTGAGAAATTGCCCAATGATATTGGCCATTTAGAATCCCTGCAGGAGCTTTGTTTGTTCGATGCAAAGATAAAATATCTTCCAGATGGCCTTTGTAAGTTAAAACAGCTGAAATCTCTCAAACTTAAATCTTGTGAAAACCTTAAGAAATTGCCAGATGATATTAGCCAATTAGAATCTCTAGAGAAGCTAATGTACGTTGTCATATACTGGGATTACTCGTCTTCCGTACAGCATTTGCATGTTGAAACATCTGAAATGTCTTGAAATTGAACGGTTGTGGTTGAGACTGGATGATGATCAGAAGTTACTGGAGGGTATTGGCCGATTACAATATTTACAAAAGCTAATTGTAAACTGGACTCACTTTCTTGATGGTATTCCAAACAGCATCTGTGAACTGAAACGCCTAAAATATTTTCATTTGCTCAATTGTAAACTTGATGATTTGCCTGAGGAACTTGTTGGCCCAGTTTTAATGGATCTTTAATCAACGATATACCAAATAACAATAAACGATTTGAATCAAAAGACTTTTCTTATTATTTCAGTCATTGATGTACAAAATATGTCATCATTATGTTTGTTACATAGTTTCTAGTATTTATACATAATGAAACGGTATATAGTGAACGATTGTGTCGGTTCAAGGATATGACAGTTATTGTGTAACTGCTACATAACCGTTTTCTTGTAACTGCTTCTTGTTGACTTTCGTTGACTTTTGTTGACCGGGTCATAATGGGTGTTGACTTGGGTCGCTGGGTTGGGTCGATTGGGATTAACCCAATATTCTCCCCCTTAATCACAATCGCTGTGATGTAAGTCTTTAAGTCTTCTTGATTCATCTTCTGGTTAAATCCACCATCTAAGCTTTTAATTTTTTTGTGATCATCCTTATGTCCAGGTAGATCAATTTTCCTTTGGTTATTTCCACCTTCTTCTGTGATCTTCATTATGTCCATGTTGATCTTGGTTATTTCCACCTTTTCTACTGTGATCTTCATTATGTCCATGTTGATCTGGTTATTTCCACCTTTTCTTCTGTGATCTTCATTATGTCCATGTTGATCTGGTTATTTCCACCTTTTCTTCTGTGATCTTCATTATGTCCATGTTGATCTGGTTATTTCCACCATTTTTGTTGTGATCTTCCTTATTTCCAGGTTGATCATGTTCTTCTGGTTATTTTCACCTTCGTTGTTGTGATCTTCCTTATTTCCAGGTTGATCATGTTTTTCTGGTTATTTCCACCTTCGTTGTTGTGATCTTCCTTAAATCCAGGTTGATCATGTTTTCTTGGTTATTTCCACCTTTTTCTTATCGGGTTGAGACGTTTCATTCGGCTCAATTGTTTCCCATAAACCATTCGCTTCGAGAATGATTTGTATTCGAATTGCCCATAATGAGTAATTCGCGGGCTTTAGGATTGGGCATTGAAATTGGGGTGTACTATTTGTAAAATTAGTACTAGGTTCCTTATTTCCACTTCCTTTCGTCATATCTTAAATATATTAATAATAAAAAATATCTCCAAAAATCTAACACGATGTGTGTTGAAAAATGTTTTATTTTTCCTTACAGGCTATAAAACTTTATAGGACTAGTTTTTAAATCCAAAACTACCCTCGGAGATTATATATTTTTTTAAAAACGAATAACCTAAAGTTAATTCCACTTTAAATGTTATTCCTAATCAGTATACTAGGTTAATATACTATCCAAAAAATATGATAAGATTTTAATAATTTTTTTTAAAATAACTTATCAAAATAAAAGCAATATATATCAAAATATATAAAGTAAAAATAAAGTGGTTTTGAAATCTTTGGAACCTGGAGGGGTTGATGGTTTAACCCGATGCCTTAACTAAAATAAAATCATGTATGTGGCCCTTATCTGTACACGCGTCCTTCCTTTCTTTTATTTATCTCTCTTTTTTGTTGAGATAATAACCCACGCGTACTCTTTCTTTTTTTTTCTGAGACAGTAATATTATCAGTCTCTCTCTCTCTCTAAAAGAAGATTACTGTTGATCTTCTTCTTCCTCCAATAAATCTGGCGGTTGACCGGCCTTTGATGGCTGTGTTTTTTTGACCGTCCTTTCTTCTATCTCCGGTGTGGTGTTCCTTTTACGAGCACTGTTAACCTTTCAATTTGAAACCTAGGGTTTCGTTTGATTTGGGGGTTTTTTAGTCCGAGAGTGATATGAAAGATTGGAGACTTAATTAAGTCAATTGATGGCTTAATTAAACGTTCTAGGGCTTGATTCTTGTTCGGAACAGGTGTGTTTGTTCTTATTTGAATCTTTGATTTTTTGCCCTAACTGATGACTTCGTTTAGTTTGTTTGAATCAATATGTATAAACGAGTTTTAATTCGTTTCTGATCCTATGTGGATAAAAATCAGTTTCGACGAAAGATTTGCAAATAAGTTTGTTGCCGGGTTGGAGTAATCACTTGTGTGATTGTTCCCCTTGATGCGACGAACGTTTAGAACACAAAGATGATAACTTGATTTGTGTTCAAGTTAATTTTGCAGAATTTTTTTTTTCGAAACTGTTTTGGTTCTTATTGATTCTGAAAATTAAAAAGAAAATGGTATATGATGATTCAGGCTCTGATACCAATTGTTGGCCCAGTTTTAATGGATCTTTAATCAACGATATACCAAATAACAATAAACGATTTGAATCAAAAGACTTTTCTTATTATTTCAGTCATTGATGTACAAAATCTGTCATCATTATGTTTGTTACATAGTTTCTAGTATTTATACATAATGAAACGGTATATAGTGAACCATTGTGTCGGTTCAAGGATATGACAGTTATTGTGTAACTGCTACATAACCGTTTTCTTGTAACTGCTTCTTGTTGACTTTCGTTGACTTTTGTTGACCGGGTCATAATGGGTGTTGACTTGGGTCGCTGGGTTGGGTCGATTGGGATTAACCCAATAGAACTTGGGCAGTTAAAATGTTTAGAAGAGTTAGATATAACACGTACAGACATAAGTCATCTTCCACATAGCATTTTCCAATTGAAAGGTCTGCGTATTATTGGGTCTAAAAGAACTCTTGAGTTATGTGGCTTAACACCCCAGACACGAATCTCCAGTTATGGTGTTTTTGAAACGTTCAGCTACACAGTTGTTTAGTCTTCTGTAAACAACTATTTCAACAGGTACTTTCTCTGTTTTCTTGAAAATCTGTCTTACGTTAATCCGAGTTTTGAAATTGATATGATGTTAATTAATTTTTCTAGCATTTGATACGTAATTTACTATCAATAATAACAACTGAACCATTTCCTGCATGTTTGATTGCCAATCAGCACTTCATCGAACCAAAATGGACTTAAAGCTCAATTCCCGGGGCCTACTCATTCAGTTTCTCCATGTCTGAAAGATTTCGCCAAATGTTGGGAGCGTATCTATGTTCATTTCGGGACATCGATCACTCAACATCACTGTTGTGTCATCTTATAGATTAAGCTCTAGTGTGGTGTGAAAATACTTTGTTGGTCATCAATAGGATAGTTTTAACAACATCAATGTATGATATGTTATTAGGTACATTCGAAAACAATGATTGTTTTTCTTTTTATCATTCAGAATTAATGTTATAAAGTTTATTAATGGAGTTCAATTACGCAGCTGACTTGTTCAGAAAGTCAATTTGTGCTTCAAATGAAAGGTTTATAAATTATAAGTGATGTCAATATACTCTTGAGGTGCTATTATGCATGTAATACTGGCTCATTTTTCATATGTAGTATTGACGTCGTGTGCACTGAGATGAAATGATCAAATTATACTATTTAACTATCGATTGTATAATAAAGGTATAATTGTGATAAATAATCAATATGATTTAATAAGTTAAATTTTTTCTGAAAGTCAAACTGTGTTTTGATGGAAATAGTGGTATTTTATATTATCATATCAACATTAAGTTTAGTAAGTATTTATTATTATGTGATTTTATTATCATAAAAAAGTTTTTCTTTATATATTTATGTTCTAAATTGGGATGGAATCGTTAAGCATACAATGACTTGACTTTCATCAATATTTACTCACCAACTTCATTGAGTTTTTCATTGAATCGTTATGAAGAACATATCTTAACGTTCAGTTCTCGAGTTGAAATTTGAGAGGAAAGAAAATGGAAAGCTTTTCTATGTTCTTGAGCTTTATTCAAGAGGAGAAAAGGAATCGGTAAAGAAGAGGAGAGGAAGATTTGATAGTTAATTCTTCCTCTCACTTTTGGGAGGAAAGGGAAAGGAAACGGAATTGAAACTCGAGAACTGAGCGTTAGTTACTAGTGTCAAGTGAAGCTAATCAAACTTATTTCAGTAGTCTCGATTCTACGAGAATTTTTATGAAAGCCTTTCATTTGCTTCTCTTCGATGGAAGTATTACAGAATGATTTTGAAAATCTATGTTCAGGGCTGTTAGGTTGCTTTTAGTTAAAGGAAAACATTTATGTTTTTCACAAAATGTTTTGTATAAAACAAAGAAAATAGAGATCGTGTTCAAATATCTTTATTTCCAAAAACGTCTCCGCAAAACACAAATATCTTATTTCCTAACTTAACAAGAAAAATTACAAAACAAATTTATGTTGTTTCCTTGTTTTTCTTTGTAACGTAAGGTCCGCCCTTCCTTTCTTTAAAACAGAAAATACAAACATCAACTACGTTTTCTATAATTTAAGTGTGTTTTAGAGATTAATTTCCCTTTCAAATTTCTACAAAATTATAGATAGAAAACAAGAGAATTTTATCTCCAACTAAATGCACTGTTATTAACTGTCTGAATAAAAACGTCCGTTGTTTTTTTCCATGTGACACCAGACAAAAAAGGCTTAAGTCTGTCATTATGAATATAATTTAGGGCAAATCACTTGAAAATGTAGTTAACTTATCAATTTTTATGGTTGTATGTATCTATCTTTTTTTTTCCACATTCTATCACTAAACCTCCATCGTTAGTCCTTTCTGTGTACCCGTTATCAAAAACCCTTGCATCGTTAGTCCTTTATACTAACGTCCGCTATTAAATAACTTAAAATACTTGCATCGTTGGTCCTTTATACTAACGATCGTTAAAAAATTACTTAAAATTTGATTTTCTTACGTTGCCGTCCGTTTTTTTCACGTTTTCGTCCGCTTTTTCACGTTTTCGTCTGTTTTTTTTCACGTTTTCATCCCTTTTTACACGCTTTCATTTGTTTTTAAACGTTTTCGTCCGTTTTTTCAGGTTTCCATCTGTTGTTACACGTTTTCGTCCGTTTTTGCACGTTTTCGTCCGTTTGTACACGTTTTCGTCTGTATTTACAGGTTTTCGTCCGTTTAAACATGTTTTCGTCCGTTTTTTCATGTTTTCATCCGTTTCTACACGTTTTCGTCCGTTTTAACACGTTTTTGTCTCTTTTCACGTTTTCATCCGTTTTTACATGTTTTCATTCGTTTTTGCACGTTTTCGTCTGTATTTACACGTTTTCGTCCGTTTTAACACATTTTCGTCCGTTTTAACACATTTTCGTCCATTTTTACACATTTTCATTTGCTTTTGCACGTTTTCATCTATATTTACACGTTTTCTTCCGTTTTAACACGTTTTCGTCCGTTTTAACATGTTTTCGTCAATTTTTTCACGTTTTCATCCGTTTCGACCTGTTTTCATTCGTTTTACATATTTTCGTCCGTTTTTGCACGTTTTCATTTACTTTTACACGTTTTTGTATGTTTTTTAGTGCTTTCATATGTTTTTGCACGTTTTGTTGCATATTTTGACGTTTTCATACGTTTTTACATGTTTTTACACGTTTTCATCCGTTGTTCCACGTTTTCATCCACGTGCAAAAACGGATAAAAACGTGCAAAAAAGTACGAAAACTTGTAAATTGGACGAAAATGTGTAAAACAGACGAAAACGTGTAAAAATAGATGAAAACATACAAAAACAGATGAAAAGGTGCAAAAATGGAAGAAAATGCGTATAAACGGTTGAAAGCATGTAAAAATGAACGAAAACATGCAAAAACGGACGAAAACGTGTAAAAACGAACAAAAACGAGTAAAGAAGGATGAAAACGTGAAAAAACGAACGAAAACGTGTTAAACCGGATGAAAACGTGAAAAAACGGACGAAAACGTGTTAAAGCTGACGAAAACGTGTAAGAACAGACGAAAACGTGTTAAAACGAACGAAAACGTGTAAAAACGGATGAAAACGTGTAAACACGGATAAAAACATGTTAGAACGGATGAAAACGTGAAAAAAAACGTGTTAAAACGGATGAAAACGTGCAAATACGAACAAAAACGCGTAAAAACGGATGAAAACGTGTTAAAACGGATGAAAACGTGTTAAAACGAACAAAAACGTGTAAAAACGGACGAAAACGTGAAAAAAATGGACAAAAGTGTAAGAAACTAATTAAGTTATTTTTTAACGAGTGTTAGTATAAAAGACCAACGATGCAAGTTTAGGGTAAGATAACCAAATATTAAGTTATTTATTAACGGTCGTTAGTATAAAGGACTAACGATGCAGGGTTTTTGGTTAACGGGTACACAGAAAGGACTAACGATGGAGGTTTAGTGATAGAATGTGAAAAAAAAAAAAAAATAAATAAAAAATTAAAAAAAAAAAAAAATCCACAAAAAATGGTAAATTAACTACATTTTCATGTGATTTGCCCTATAATTTATGATGCCAGTTCATATTTTATGTAACATTGCCTTCATGTTTGTCGACAAATTGTCGAACATAGGATATGGAAAGCAATTTGTCTTGGTTGAGTGTGTCATCTATCTTTCACCTTTCATTATGACTAGAGCTTGACCTCATGTTCTACTCACATTTTACCTAACATTGAAAATGAATAAACTTACAAGATAAATGGATAATCACACTATTAAATGGGACGTCAAGACAGGCTAGTAGTGCTGACTCGTACTCCAATTTCGTGTGCTGTACATTTGTAAAAATACATTGTTTGTCAAAGGCAGAGGACTAGTTTACATGTTTGTTCTTGTAAAGCTATATACATTTTAAAGTATAAAAAAGAGAGGGAAAACTGTATATAATAAAGGGGTGAGAAATGAAGAAAAGGAAAGAGTTAAAGGACCCCTTATGGCATAGAAAAATTTGCATATTTCTCCAGAATACAAGTTTTTAATTTATGATGTACAATGCAACTTAAGCATGTTTTGGGTATATATAAAAATACATAAATTTTAGTAGGTATATATGCAATTGCCCCAAAATACATGCGTAACAGATGGATTTGAAGTTTGAAGCCCTTAAACAAGTTTCAATATTTGTTAGGCATAATTGAAGGTCAAATAATTGCTCATAGTCTATAACTGATAGTTTCATTATGAGGATTATTCGATTATTATCCTTTGGTGATTGATATTTGTAAGTTTATTACATTGGGGATGTTTTGATTTGATGATTAGGGGATGTTTGAGATTGTTTTATCAGAGTTGTTTGTTATCTATTTATTGCGGTTTCATATAGTTTTCAGGGATTGCTTATCCAAAATGCTTATTATATGATTCTGTGAGTGAATTACTAGCAAACATACAAATTTTGATAAGCAGTTTTTCGTATGCAACTTTAATTTGTGCTAGTGCAACTTTGGTAATGCTGATTATCAATGAAGTTTAATGGTAAAGTAATTGAAATCAAATAGATAAGCAACTTTGAAATAGTTTGTCTAAAGATGATCAAAATCAGTTAATATCCGTCAAAACACTAAAATTGATCCGAGAAGATATCCGGAAGAAGTCAAACGAAGAGCGGGCATGAAACTTAGTCAACACAGTTGCAAGACCCACGTTCATAAGAGCACTCGGTGTGGTAACATGCCATCCAAGTTAAACCTTAACATTTGGGCGTTAAAGGCATGTTAACCACACCGCCCTAGGGAGTTAAGGGCAAGCCTTAACATCATGTTAAGCCTATAACGCAATGTTAAAGGCATTTTTAATTAATTAATTACTTTTTTTTTTCTTTTCATTTTTGCCCCCTGAATGAGGGTTGTTTTTGTAAATTATTGTTGAGTTAATGTTTAACTTTGATAAGTTATGATAAGAGGTGTTTTTTCTTGAGTTAAAGTGAAATGTTAAAGCTGGTGTGGCGCTGACGTGACATGATGTTAAACGTTAACCTAAGTTACTACACCCTATGCTCTAAGGAGAAAAATATGCAACTACGTACTCCTAAAGCCATGCATGCATGAGAAAGACCACTTCAATGTTTTTTAAATAAACGTTGGTAAAATAAACGTGGGTACGTCGTGTGCAACAAAATACAAGTATACTCACTAACATAGGAACAAATGTGTTGCTTAAAGCTGGTTTCTTTAGTTCTATCCAAAAAAATCGTCTTAAATACCACTTAAGGTTGTGTGCCTGATATCGCAACCTTGTAAGTTCATAGGTTATATGTAGCATAGTTTCTAACTGAGATTGCATTTCTAAATGGTGGAAACATAGAGGTTGCAGTTTTTGTATTTTTTTGAACTCTTGTGGTTGGTCTTTTAAGCAAATGAATACATGAGACATATTAAAACATTGGTTCGTTTTTACTTGAGACCCCTTAATTGGTTTGTTTTTTTATACTAATTTAAACCAAACATGATCGCTAACTACGAAAAAAAAATTGAGTACCAGCATAGGGGTGTTTGGGTTAAATTTTTTATATATGGGTCTGTCATAGAGGTGTTTCGATTCACTTATATAGTTATATACAACTGTAGATGGTTTAAGGAAATGGTTGTTGTATGGAGCTGCTACTTAGAGGAAAGACATTTAGACATTGGTCCGTTTTTACTTGATACCCCTTAATTGGTTCTTTTTTAATACTAACGAGTGTGGAAACCCGCGCGATGCAGCGGGATTGGCTTCAAAGGACTTACTTTGTAGCGACACTTAAACTTTAGGGACTAATTTTGCCAAGTTGCTATAGTTAGCAATTTATGCTACAGGACTTACCTTGCAATGCCCCTTAAACTTTAGGGACTGTTTTTGCCAAGTTGTGAAAGTTTGCATTTAATGTTTGGACTTACTTTGCAGCGCCACTTGAACCTCAGGGGCTATTTCTGTCAACTTAAGAAAGTTGGCATTTAATGTTTTGCTTGTTACTCTCTCTCTTCCCCGACATTTAGTATATACGAGTGTGGAAACCCGCGCGATGCAGCGGGATTGGCTTCAAAGGACCTACTTTGTAGCGACACTTAAACTTTAGGGACTAATTTTGCCAAGTTGCTATAGTTAGCAATTTATGCTACAGGACTTACCTTGCAATGCCCCTTAAACTTTAGGGACTGTTTTTGCCAAGTTGTGAAAGTTTGCATTTAATGTTTGGACTTACTTTGCAGCGCCACTTGAACCTCAGGGGCTATTTCTGCCAACTTAAGAAAGTTGGCATTTAATGTTTTGCATGATCACTATCTTTAAAAAAAAAACAAAAAAACAACTGTGTGCCAGTATTTGTATAGCTTGTGCTTGAAAAGGTTACATATGGTTTTTTTTAATAGAAATCCGTATAATAGATCGTGGGTTCTTGGTATGTGCAAAAACACATACCATTTCTTTACCAAATCAGGCCCAAAATAACGGATAAAAAAGTATGAAAATTGTAAGTTATAAACAGCCGTTACTATTAAGGATTGACGATGCAAAGATCTTCAACCAAAGGGGCTAACGTGTAAATTATAACGAACTTACTTAACGCCAGTTAAACCAAAGGACCGGTAGTTTTATTTGTTTACCAACTTAGGGACTACCAGTGCAACTTCAAACTTCTAGGGACGAAAGTTGTTACTTTTGACATACCACAGGGACCATCCATGTAATTTACTCTTTTTTTTAACATTACTTAAGCCCCCTAAATGCAATACTAAGTTGTGATAAAATTTTATAACAATGTTGTTTTTACAAGGACATGACATTTTAGAGAAGTTGTTCTTTAAGAATGCACGGTACATAGACCCAATGACGTGCCCTCGGGATTTTTTGGCCTCCCACAACATGCCATACTACACCACCCTTTAGTGTCATTGCATAGTCATTCGTCCCCTTGTGGGTGGAACCACGAGTGTTGTTGGGTTTTCTCTTCTTTTTTCTTTAAGTGTGGTATTTTTGATAATGTGTTATGGGACCTACATGTACCAATAAGAGTTATTATTGGGGAAGGTGTTTTAGTTATTGTAGCGTTATTGGGTATGTGCTAAGGTTGTTGTGTTAGTGCACCTAGCTCTCAAACCACTTGGGCTGAGTTACTTCTTGAACTGCAAGTATCTAACTCCAAGTTTCTTCAACTTCATATATCATTGAATAATATTTTGTACTTGGTGTTAATACAAATAAACCGTAAAAACGTTTATTTATATTTTACGATCTTCTAATGTTTTGTCGATAACAAAAGTAAAATCATATTAACGAAACAAATAAAATACGTAAATGGTTTGAACTAATAGTTTTATAACACACTTACGTTTTCACATAAAACACTATAACAAGATTAAGTGATTTTATATACATATGTACAACAACTAGTGTTTACATATTGGCTTAACAAGTTTAAGTAATTCTATGAGTTAGATACATATGTACAACAACTAGTGTTTACATATTGGGTTAATACATACTTATATTAAGAATACTAAAATGGGTAAAAACAAGTATATACTAAAATGGGTAAAAGCAAGTATATACTAAATAGATAAAAACTAGCAAATGGTTTTGACCCATAACCCATGGTTTTATATATACCACTTACACAAGTTCAATGTATCCTTAAGGTTCATTGTATCTAGATAGAAAACCATGGATCAACCCATAACCCATGACCCATAACCAAAAATACCCATGGGCAAAGAGGAGCGTTCCACGGATCCCTAGCTTTGTGCTAGCCGGATCCCAAGTGGAAGGGATCTGTGGGATCCGGGGAAACAGTAGAGAATTTCCTCTATAAATAGAGAGCCATTTCTTCCTTTCTATGCATCCCTTTACACACATACTTTCCCCAAGTATACTAACCTTCTAACCTCAGATCCAAGAGATCTATGTAGTCTTTGTCTTTTGTTTTTTGTGTGATCTTCTAGGTTCCTCTTAAAGGAAAGATCACCACCTCTTGAAGACGTGCAAGCTCAAGTCCATGAGTTGCCATGCTTCGTCATCATCAAGACTACGAAGGTTCTCTTGTTGATAGTTCTTCCTTTCTCCATAGATGTTGAGTTGAAGGCATTAGTGAAGAATGCCGAAAGTGTCAAGATGAAAGCATTAGTGAAAGGTGCTTATCATCCGTGTCAAAGCATTAGTTAAGAATGCTATAGGTGTCAAGACGAAGGCATTAATGAATGGTGCCAAGCGGTGTGTCAAAGGCATTAGTGAAGGATACCGAAGAATCAAATCAAGTAGCATTTGGGAAGAATGCTTAGGTCGTATAATCGATGAGGTGCATCGTTGTACATATAAGTATTTGTTTATTTACAAGGATGGTGATATCCTTGATGGTGTTGTAACAAGGAGTAGATCTCCTTGATAATAGGTGTTGTGTCGTGAAGGGTAGTAGTTCCTCCATAGTAATGGAACTAGGTGCTTAGCCTAGTACCTAATAAATGGTAGGCGACTTTGTGATAGGATTAGTTCTCCTAAGGTGTGAAAGAACTCGGTGGTTAGCCTAGCACCGTATAAAGGGTAGGCGACGTTGTGTTAGGTGTGGTTCGCCTTTGTGTGAAAGAACTCGGTATTTAGCTTTGTACCGGAAAAAGGTTAAGCGACGTTGTGAAGGCTTCTCCGCCATAAGGAGTTGGTGTAGTGCTTACGAAATCTCGAGTAGGTGACTCGGGGAGTGGAGTAGGGCAAGGAAGGTGTCCTTGTAGCCGAACCACTATAAATACTTGTGTCGTGGTGATGTGCTTCTTACTCTTTATCTTTCATTACACGTTTATATATCTATCTATCAACGTCCAACATAGACAACCAAATAGATTGACATAAGTCGATCTAAATAATTAAAAGGAGGCTTTTAATTGGTAAAACTATTCAACCCCCCCCCCCCTTTCTAGTTTTCCACAATTGGCATCAGAGCTTCGTAACCAAGTTTCTTAAAGTATATTGTACTTTAAAGACTTGATACGATCCGTGTATGTTTGAAAACTACAAAGAAGGATTTTTTTATCATATTTTCTATTAAATCATTTTGTTGGACATTGATAGATGATTCTAACAATATTCCGTTCTCGAGTAATTTTCATGCTAGAACTTCCCAAAATCTTCGTTCAAAGATGAAGTCAACATTCAAGGAAGGATTCTTAAAGTAATCACAACTTTATTACATCAAGTACAAAGGATTACTTTAAAAGCTCATGAAGTATTTTTGGTCTTATACCAAAATCAAGAAGCATAAAGGTATGTGTTACTTTTCATTAGATAGGATACTTGAGCTCTACTTATTTTCACAAGTACTACTTTGATTATTAAAACACTAAGAGCGTTAGAAGTCTCTTTCGTCACTCTTCCACCTTTCTCGTCATCGGGAATAATTTTTTCCTTTAACGCCGTCATCACTTCCTCGTTATGAGATTCATCAAAAGCCGTCATCCAAAAACAATCGTCATCTGAAACCTCCGAACTATTTTTTTTGTAAGCTATTCCATAAGCATACTACAAAAATAATGTCAAAACAACCTCTTTTATGTTCATAGTAGCCGGATCCCTCTAGTTGTACTAGCCGGATCCCAAATACAAAGGATCCGGGGGAACCGTGGAACAGAAATCAGCTATACGATTTTAAAAATCACCACTGATCTTTTTCCCTCTATTCTCATAACACAAAAACGACCAAGCTACTGAATCCATCCTCATTGGCTTCCATAACCTCAAGTACTCCTTCCTAGAACACCATTGTAAGTAATTACATTAACCTGTTCTAATTTTCATCATCTTCATTCTAGGGTTTATGGTTCCTTAAGTTATAATCAAATTAATTTAATTAGGGTTTTTCAAATTAATCGTGAAAAGGGGATTTTTAACTAAATCACATTGTGCTCACAACATTGTTAATACAAACCAAAAACCATAAACCCATTTCCAACTAATTTTACCTAATTGGAAAATTTGTATTTCTAGGACCAACCATGCCCAAAGCCACTCAACAAGATCATCATGACACCGTCCACTATCTTACTCACTACTATCGTAAAAGGGGCCTGACCAAAACTAACCGTAAAATTTTCAAAAGCCTCACAAAATGACTTATTCACGAAGGTCGTGTAGTCAAGGAATGTTTCCTTGAAGATACCGACATTCGTCAAGTTTTCTCGACAATCAACTTTGATTGTCTTCTTGACATTGATGAACAAATTTGTCCGGTTTTCATTTTTGAGTTTTACAAAAGCTTTAGGATCATTAGAAACACCGATAATAGCATCTCAATCGCCTTTATCATCAACACACAAAACTTTACTCTTCCTCTCAACACTTTTGCTCAAATTCTTCGCATTCCTTGTGAAGGAATTTGTATGTACTCTCAAGATTGGGCAATTAACGCTCAAAACCTTGCACTTGATCTTAAGCCTCTTTACAACACTCCTCTCGACAATCCCGAAACCATTCGCGATACTATCTTTAAAATTAGGACCGACCAATCCCGTTACGATCGTAACAAAAAGCTAATTCACCGTAATCCCTTTAAAATGGAACTTTTTGAAATGCATCCCATGTTTAGAAAATGGGAAGAAATTCTTAGGGAAAACATCATTAGCCTAGTTGGAAACAAAGATCATCCAAACGCATGCCTTGTGCAAATGATCTATTGTCTTATCCACCAAAGGCCATTTAATCTTGCCTATTACATGGTAAGGAGAATGGCTGGGGTATTCAAAGCTTCCATCATGGTACTCCCATATGGTATGCTCCTAACACGACTTTGTAAGTACGTTAGTGCATTGCAACCATCCCCTATCAACGATGACCATTACCTTTCCGATCACGTCATGGTACCCCTTACCAAACAACCATCTAAACGGTTCATGGTCAATGGAGAGAAACCCGAAGCCCTCTCAGACTCCTCGGCCGGAGAAGAAGAAGAAGAAGAAGATAAGGAGGACATCGACCCCGTATCCAACATTAAATTGGACATTCTTGAATACCACGAACAACTTCCAACCATTCCAAACGAGACCGTGGAATACAAACAAATAAGAGGCATGATTCAAAACCTCGCTTACAATCTCACTAAGCCGTCAAAAAGAAAGAGGAAGAATTGACGAAAGAGACAATAGGAATGTGCTTATTTTTACTTATCTTATGTTTGAATGATTTCTTTTTAGCATTATTGGTTTATGGAATTTTGGATATTGTTTCTAGTACTATATTATGGCTTGCTTGTTCCTAATTTCCTGTTTTATAGATTTAATAGTGTACAAAATCTGCACATTATTATTTTTGGTTCTGTGTTGATTCTGATCTGCAGATGCCGGATCCCTAGGATTAGCCTAGCCGGATCCTTCCCTGGAAGGAACCGTGGGATCCGTGACATTAGATCAACAATGCAACATTCAGCACATCAAAACTGCTTTCTAGATAACATCACATTAGCTTGGCATATGATTTTAGAACCCAACTAAGTCCACGTCAAGGATGAGAAAGGCTTAGGCTCACTAAAGGCTTACTTACGATCTTAGTCTGATTTTATCATCACATCTAAAACTCACCATACTTCCGCTTCAACTACTCACAAAATAATTCTCATCTCTCAAAACACTTAGGAAAGCAAGCTAAACAATTTTAGGAAATTGCTTCTAGTCTTTTATATCTCAAGGTAAGACAAAAATTAGTTTTTCAATTCTTGAAATTTTTGAGAATTTTTCTTAATATCACCTCAAGCTAAAACCTGATCACTAGGATCATTTATTATGACTTGTCACCCTCATAACTCTTAGTGTTATCCTTGGACATCCATTGGTGGTCTTCTTGTCCCTTCCTTCTTCCATTAAAAGCAATCATGTGCACAAACACTTATTACTCATGATCATTCAAGTACCCTCTCTTCCTAAAACACTTAGGAGAGCTGAAACACCCAAAACAAGATAGGCTTTAGCTTCTAGAAACCTCATTTCAAATCTGTCATAACTGCTGAGAGCCGGATCCCTAGGAATAGCCTAGACGGATCCCTCCAAGGAGGGAACCGTGGGATCCGGGTGACAGTATATGTCTAACATTGCTAACCCAAACACTCCATCTCATCTTAAATGATTTCCTAGATCAGTGTGAACTCAGAATCTCAACCTTGTGCATGTCAATCATCACATTTTCATGAACATTAGTGGATTAAGTCTTAAATACTAATTGCCAAGATCTTCTCTTTATAAACCACATTGCCTAGAACACTTTAGTCATCTCACACAAATATCAGCAATTGCAACCATTTCCCTTAGTCATTTCAATATGAGAAAGGCTCCTAGTGCTCACTCATCCACCCAAGAACCACCCAAGAAACTTGCTAGAATCATACACGAAGTTTCTTCAACCGAATCATCTCCGGTTAAGTCCACCAATGCTAGGATTTCTCCCACATCAAGGAAACCAATCAAACTAATCCCCAAGAATAAGATTCCCACTAGGATATCCTCACCAAATTCTACAATAGCAAACAAACCCCCCACAACTCAACCAACATCATTAGTACCTAGAGATACTTCACAATCATTTTCACACTCTCACAATGTAGAAGACTTACCCTCTTGGCCATCTCATCTTTCACCATTAGCATCCAATTCACATGAAAAGATTGAGCCACAAAATCAAAATGTTGAATCAACACTTGATCCAAAAGCAAACTCTATCATCCCTCCCAATAGTCCATTTTGGATTATGAGAAGACATCAAAAGCAACCACCTGACCAAATGGAAGTTGATGTCTCTTTACCTCTAGCCACAAGCATTATAGAGCCATCACTAAATGAGTCTCAACCAAATCCTCCTTTATTTGAAGAACCTCAACCCACTTCACTTGAACTTTCACTTCAAGAAATTCAAAACCATAACAAGGATTGCTATCATTGTAAACATGTTGAAAGGTTGATACATGAATTACGCGAAGAGCATCGTTTCATGTTTCATCACCTCCTCGAACGTTTCAAAGAGTTTAACAAGCCTAAACCATAATAACCATAATAGTCGTTAGCTCAAACCTAGAACGTTTAGGACACCCTTTAGTAA
>BPTQ01000002.1:53357645-53380992 GCA_019973895.1 Chrysanthemum seticuspe
TTTTTTTTTTTTTTTTTTTTTTTTTTTTACACTCTATTTTTTTTCTTTTCTCTTTTGTCGATTTTTTTTCAATTTTTTTTCATACACTTTTACTCTACCATCCTATACGATAACATCAAAATGATAGGGTTTTTAGGCACATCCCTACACTTGAGTTTTTATTACTCTAACACTAATTTGACCCGAATTGAAAAGATTAAAACACTTGGAGCACATTATTATGCAAATAAAGGGAATTTGAATTTAACGTTCCCTTCCTGTCATTTCATAAAATTTAACTTTTCCCATGAGTCTCAATCGTCCCAAAACTGCGTACAATGGATATGACTCGACTTAGCAACTTATGCAAGTAACTAGATAATTGAACTAAGGGTTTAGTGTGATAACAATAATGCACTAAAAGTGAGTGAATACAAGGTAGGCTAAGGCGATTTGGGTGTACATTTGGGGGTAAATTGTAAACAATGCTCTTCATTGATATTTCGAAAAATCGAAACATCACGAGAACCGCCAAAAGGATAGGCTCTGAGGGGTTAACTAGGGGTATCGTGTACTAAAGATGAGTACAACGCAAAGGTGTGGGGGAATTACTCAACCGATGTGAAAGAAGTAATTATATTACGGGTATCAAACAAGGGTTATCCTAATGCCTCTTATTATTTAGTTATTCCTAACTACACAAGTGTAGTCTTACTAGCGATCTCGGAATGCATCACAAAACAAGTTCTAGAATCTATTATACTATCGGTTCACACTCTAAGCATTAAAGATGAATGCTTTAATTCCTACAAATCTAAGGGCAATCCTCACATTTTGGGTGGAATTTAAGTGGTAAAGGGTTTGTGTGCTAGTCATATAATTTCCTATCCATGAGACGCTTTATTAAGACTAATGGCCCACTCCTATATGTCATGAAAAATTTTGAATTTGGTGCCAAAATTACCCTAATCGATATTTCTCATGGTTTATTACACAAATGAAATTAGACAAAGCAAATAATCAAGGGTAAGCATAGTTTCAAAGTTCCCGTTTTATTTTCCCTCCCTACACTTAAAATGAACATTGTCCCTAATGTTCCCCGAAAGTATCAAAGTAATGATAATAGAAGGTAATAAAAAACGAAAGAAACTAATACTCCCCTGATTAGCTCGGTAGAATCCGTGTGAAGTGGTGGTTACATCTTTCTTCAAGAAGAATGTTTGCGTGAAAAGCTCCTTCTCATCTTATGTATCTTCTTCTTGATAAATTATACCTGCACACTTTGAAGAAAACAAACGAAATCTTCGCATAAAATCGGCGGTAACAATATATATATATGACTCTACTAAACTAGGATATAATGCTTGTGGAATGGATGTCTACAGATTTTCTGGAAAATTAAGACCTGAAAAATTCCAAAAATTTATAAGTAGCTCAGAAAACGAGAAAAAGTAATAAGTTGTTTCTGCTCCTCCTGACGCCGTCAGGTTATCCTGACAGAAACTGGTCTGCGATTTTCTAGAAAAAATTCTGGAACATTTTTATCTTTAAAATCTGGAAAAATTCCCTGTAAAACATTCATTATGACTCGATACAAGCATTTGACTCGAACAAACACACATGTATATCTTTTAATTAATTGAAATTCTTATGTTCACGTTTCTTTTGAAAACGTGTGTAATCCTCCCTACACTTATCCCTTATGTAAAATACCTTTATATGTAATTAAGATGAGGTTAAAGACAAAATAAAGCATTTTTACAAATTTAAACATGAGAATAAACAATCAATAAAAGATACACGACACAAACAAGTAAACAATTAAGCATGGGTTGCCTCCCACGAAGCACTTTTCTTTATTTATGAGTCTTGTAGCTAGACTCGAAGTCGTGCCCCTACGTGACTTCATTACCGTCACCTTCTTCCTCATGACAGTCTCTATTGGGGGATTCCATGTTGTAGAAGTGCCCTATGATGCACCTTTCTAAGAGGTCATCCTCTCCCCACACGGTTCTATATTCCGGTCCTAAGTTCACGCAATCCTTATAGAAACCGAAAATCTTGGCCATAACATAATCTACTCCTTTCTCCTTATCCTCCTCATTCCTATAGTAGACGGATAGTTTAAGTTCCTTTTCATCATTGGAGAGTGATGAAAACTTCTCAATCTTAAACGGCATTTGGTAAGCCACATTATCGGTGTCATCCTTTAATCTCACTATTCCTAACGATGGATCATAATTCATCCCGGTGTTTTCTATGAAAGGCTTTCCTAGAATAACGTGGGACAAGCTAGGATCTATGGTCGTACTAATATCATTCACTATTATGAAATCCGTAGGAAACGTGAAACTACCTACATAAACGGGCAATCCCTTAATATCGGGGACTTACGATCGATGTAGGCCTTTGCCACGAAAAGGTGTCCTATGCAACATGGTATGTTAAGATTCCAAGGGTTCCCAAACTTGATCCTCGGGCTTCTCCTAACATACATGTGACGGAGGTCACGTACTAAGTGTGGGTAGCAAGAAAGTTCTTCTTCCGTAGGAAACTTATTGAAATAGTCATTGTCTACTTCATCTATTTCCTCGGTTGTTTCATTCCTAGGTGTTTCACTAACCTCAAGTATCGTCTCATGGTTCGCTTCGTCATTTGATCTATTAGGTTTCACTAAGGTGATAGTATTGACGAATTGAACGTGCTTAGCTAACTTACTTGGGTCCTTAATCTCTACACCGGAAGTTTCAGGAGTTGAGATAACCTTCCTATCACTATTGGTCATAGCTTTCAAAAGGTTATCTATCTTCCTATCCATCTCGGCTTGTTGTTGGTTAAAACGGTCCAAGAGCTTAGCTATTTGAGCTTCTTGGGATGCGACTAGGTGTTGCAACATCCCCTCTATGTTTTGTTGGTTAGGGCCGTGAGATGGGGGCCATGAGAAATCATTGGATGTGAATTCTTTGGTTTGTCCCCAATAAAAGTCGGGCTTGCCCTTCCATGCTTCTCGGGCGTCATTAAAAGTCCTAGGTCCGGGTGTTGTAGGGAATCTTTCTCCCGTTCCATTGGTACGTGAGGATGCGTAGTCAACGGAAGCTTGTTCGGGGAATCTTGTGCAAGCGCGCGTGTTATGAGGACTACTACACGGCTCACACGAAGAAGAAACTTTGTTCACTTGGCGTGAAGACTTAGGATTGTCGTATGAGCTCATTAAGAGTTTAACTTGATCTTCAAGCTCGAGCATCCTACGGTCGGAAGATTGTGACTCAATGGGAGGCAAGGAGATTGCCTTTACGGTTTTGGGCAACTCACGGGGGTCATTCCAACTTTCGTTGTCATAGAGAGCAAGGTCCTCTATTATACCCCATGATTCTTCCGCGGTGAGATCACTAAGTTTTCCACCGGCCGCTTGGTCAATGGATCGCTTGGTGGGGAAGTTGACATGATCGTAGAAAAGTTGAACTTGAAGCCAAAGATCAATGCCGTGATGAGGGACTCTATGGAGTAAGTCCTTGAATCGAGTCCATGCTTCATAGAGATATTTACCTTGACGTTGTTGGAACATCAAGATATCATTCCTAAGCTTAGTAGTTCTCCCCGGTGGGAAAAATTGAGCAAGGAAACGAGAGGTGAGATCATCCCAACTTGAGATGGAGCCGGCGAGAAGTCGCTCAAGCCAATTACTAGCTTGGTCCCGTAGAGAGAATTGGAAGAGACGCAGACGCTTGGTCTCCCGAGTAGTAGCATCGAGGTCGACGGAATCGACAATTTTAAGGAAATCCTTAAGATGTTGATTAGGATCTTCGGAACGAAGTCTATGGAATGCACATCCGTTTTGCACCAACCGGATGGTGTCGGATCGCAGGGCCGTAGTTTTGGCTTGGTCGGGAAGCTCAATGGTGTTCTTAAAGCCTAGGTGGCTTGGTCTCGAGTATTCACCAAGAGTACGGCCTCTTGGTGGGTCATTTGGTGGTGGGTTGATGAGTGGTGGTTGGTTATCACCTTCCATGATGAAAAGTGATGGGGTTACTAACAAAGGTCACGAAGAAAGGGGATATACTACTAGGAAGCTAAAAAATGGGAAAAATGCTTACTTGATAGGAATCAAGCAAGGAAACCTAAACAAGGTGGACTCCTAACTAGCTATTCTATTCCCCGGCAGAGGCGCCAAAAACTTGATACGCTTACACAGCGCATTCGGGGTCAAAGGAACTTCCTTTTCGTCGATCAAGTTTTTCAACACCCTAGGCAGTGAACCTAATCGTTGTAATGTAGTATTAGGGTAAGCCACGGGTATTGATATGGTTCTCTAGGGGAATAGGAATGCTAGTGAGAAGTTACTACGCTAAGGTTGGGGTTGAGGAAGATTATTTTTTATCTTTTTATATTTTTTTAGGAAATAGAAAGGTACGAATCTCGGGGTTTGGATTTGCGGGTTGGTATTTTTACCGATTACTTCTACTATTATCTATTCTAATTAACTAAGCTAGGGGTAGTCTATGTATATTGTTGTGTGCTCGTATGATGATTAAAAATGTGTTTACTTAGGTTTTATTACTCCCTAGTGTTAGCCTTAATAGTTTTATTAAAAGTGATGGTCATTCACGATTAGGAACTTTGTAACGTGTGTTAGATATCATGATAGAATAGTCAACGGGCTCGTGGATTGGACTAAGCTAAATGGGCTTTAGTTTAGTTAAGCTAGCATTGAATAATGGCGTGTAACCCATGTCCAAACCCAAGTCCACGAAAAGCCCAAGCCAAGCCCATAGGAAAGCCTTTTAGGTTTTCATGTATTGTACTATAAATACCCCTCAAATGGTCATTTGAGGGGTGTGCTTGAAAGTGTGTGTGTGTGTGTGTGTATTTTCTCTCTCAAGGAATATACAACTTATTGTTTGCATATCTTATCCCACATCATATACACGGATTTTATAACATCAAGTCACCATCTTTCTCATCTTATTTCTAAGCTTTGTTTTTGTTTGTTTCACGTGGTTATACTTGTATACGTGTTGGGTTTGCTTGGTAAAGTGATAAGGTTGATATTTGTAAGGTCCTACAATTGGTATCAATCGCCTAACAATGGTTTAGGAGTGTTTGTGTTTGGTTTGAAGGTGTTACGCGTAAAAGGCTCTCGCTATACGTTTTTGTCACGCTTAAAACTTCAATTTTTGCACTCAAAAATTCAAGATTCTTGTGGTTTAAGGTTTATTTGGTGCTAAAGTTTCAGTTTTTTGCAAAAAGTTTGAAGCTTTACGCGTTTTAGTTAAGTTTTGAGCTCGTTTTTGGTTCTTTGGTCATTTCTACTCGTAACTTTTCTAAGCACTTTGGGTGAAAAAGGTCAACATTTTTGGGTTATTCGAGTGTTTTTAAGGATTTCTGTGCAAGAGAATTTGGTTGAATCATTAAAAATTTTTTACGAGTAGGTCAAAACCCTAGTTCTACTCGTAAGAAAGTCAACTACTCATAAGGTTCTACTCGTAACTTTTTGGTGAAGAATCTTCGTGCTCTAACGGTGACTCAGTGCTTCCCTCACTTGGATAAGTGTGTGGAACACTTCGACTTTTGGATATCTCTTACACTGTGATAGTGTAAAGGATTTTTGGGCAAACCGACCTCCTATGTTGAATCGATCCTACATCAACTTTATCATATCATACCTTCATCAATGGCTACTCAACAAGACATTCATGCAGCCGGTGCCGAAAACCGACCTCCTATGTTGGCAAAAGGTGGTTATCTTCAATGGACAAGTCGAATGCTCCGTTACATCAAGACCAAACCTAATGGCAAACTCATGATTAAATCCATTCAGGATGGACCCTTCCAGCCTCGACAAGTTAATGTACCTGGAAATCCTGATGCAACACCTCCCACCGCACCATCTTCTCGTCTTCAATACGAATCTGAATACACTGCAGAGGATCAGAAACAAGTCGAAGCAGATGACATGGCAATTCATATTATCCAACTGGGTTTACCAATAGACATCTTTGCTGCGGTAGACAGTTGTGAAACTGCTTTCGATATGTGGGAACGTGTTAGACGACTTTGTCATGGAACAGAAATTGGTCATCAAGACATGGAGAACAAGTTGCTAACTGAATGGGAAAAGTTCACTTCTACACCAGGAGAACCCATTGAATCCTACTATGGAAGGTTTTGCACTTTGATGAATGAGCTAATCAGAAACAAGCTGACACCCAGAACTATCGTTCAAAACATCAAGTTCCTGAATAATCTTCCAGAAGAATGGGGACGATATGTCACTATTGTCAACCAAACAAAAGACCTTCATCAGGTGAACTTTGATCAACTGAATGATTTTTTGAAACACAACCAAGCTGAAGCTAATGAAGTCAGGCAAGAAAAATTAGCAAAGAATCATGATCCATTGGCACTCATTGCAAAGACTCAAACTTCAGTGAATACACAACAACAAGCTTCATCATCTTCCAACAACAACAACTTGCAGCAATACATTCCACAACCACAACAACAATTCTATCCAGATCAACAATACCAGGAACAAGGAAACACTGATCTCGAATCTGATCAAGAAGACCCTATGTCCCAGATAATTTCTCTCTTGGGTCAAGTAATCAAAGGTCGCTATTCCACACCTACTAACAACAACCAAAGGATATCATCAAACACTCGCAACAGGCAAATTGCACAGCCGGGTGTGAATATGGGTAATCAAGGACAAATGGTTGGAGTTATTGGGAATCAGCAGGGATATGCTACTGGATTTCGCATGGGTAATCAGGCAGTTCCGAATCAGGATAATCAGATGAGACAGAATGTTGGGAATAGAGCAGTGGGTAATCAGAATCGGAATGTTGCAGCTCCAGTCGTTGGGAATCATGGAAATGTGAATCAGGGTAATCAGATTAAGTGTTATAACTGTCAAGGAATGGGTCACATGGCAAGGAATTGTCCTTCTAAGCCGAACAAGAACGATCTTGAGTATCTTCAGAAAACTGTCCTGTTGGTACAAAAGGAACGCGCTGGATTTCAGTTGAGTGCTGAGGAACATGACTTTATGGCTATTATGGATGATTTGGAAGACCTCGAGGAAATTAATGCGAACTGCATCTTCATGGCAAATCTTCAGGAAGCTAAGTACGACACTGAGTCAGACTCACCTCCTGTCTATGACGCCAATACCGTATCTGAGGTACCAATCATTGATCCATGTTATAACAATGTCATATTTGATGTGTTTACTCATGACGAACAGAATTCTGTGACGCCAGCACCTACTTATGATACATACCTGGACAATCCGAGTTGTAGCAATACTAACTCTGAGACTCCAGATGTGGATCCTAGTGGAGGCTGTGTGGCACAAAATACTGAGACTGATGAGGAAACACGTGCTTATGTTGAATCATTAATCAATCAATGTGGCATTGAAGTTGAGAAAGTTAGAACGGTCAATCGCGAAGTTAAGGCCGCGAATGCTAAATTGACCGCTGAGCTTGAGAGTTACAAGGAGCATGCCAAAGCCTATGAATTTCATACAAACAAAATGTCCGAATTAGAAATTGGTTATCGAGATTCTGTTTTAAGAGAAAAACAATTGCAACTCAAATACGATACACTTGATGTGAATCTAAATTTGAAAATCAAATCTTTAAACAAGGAAATTTCTGATCTAAATGACCAACTTTCTAAACAAAAAGCACTGTTTTCTGATCTTGAAAAAGAAAAGAAACAGTTGATTGCTGATTTTTCAAAACGAGAAGATTCTCTTCTTGATGAAATTCTTGATAAAACGGAAAAAATAAAAACATTGGACAAGTTGCTTCTTACAACGGGTCATTCAGCTAAATCAAACAAGATGCTTTCTAACCAAGTAAATCCACGTTTTCATACTTCACATAAGATGGCACTTGGTAATGACCCTTCTTCGTTTCTCAAGAAAGCTCAGAAATCTCAGAATGTGTTGCACAATGGAAAACCATTGCATGAACCTATAATTGTGCATGATTCTCTTGAAACGTTAGAACTATCTGAGGAGAGTAGATCTAAAATGAAACAAAAACATCCGGAAATCAAACCGATTGATTATAACAAATGGAACCAAATTAATGTTCTTCCTTTTGTTTCCCAAAAAGAACAATCAAAGTTTTCCACCACACAAAGTGTTTCAAACAAAGTGTCAACACCAGTTTCAAAATCAGTTTCAAAACCAGTTGTTGTCTCCAAATCTCTTTCGAACATTGAACAAATGTCTTCAAACAATCCTTTTAACACAAGTGATGCGAGAAGTATTTTGGAAAATGTGAAAACTAGAATTGCAGATCTTCAAGAGACCGTTAAAACTAAAACCAATATTAGAAACATCTGGTTTAATAGTTTTGATAATGAACAGAAAAAGTTTTTTGAAACTCAAATTGCCCCTCAACTGAATAACATCAGTGCAAGGGTAATTCATTTTGAACAAGCCTTTTTGAAAGAAACAGCTGACTTTGTCAAGGACCATAAATCCCTGGTAAAGCAAGCTAATGAAAGTGTTGAACACATCAAAGTTTTGGAAAAGTTTAATGATTCTCTCTCCGAAGATGTTCTGACTACTGATATTATGTCCATCATTTTGCAAACATATTCTGTTGAAGATCATGAAAGACTCCAGTCTGAGACCTCCGAAATTGTTTCAAAATATGAAAAAGCTCTTATGAAACTTGAAAAAGAAAATATCTCATATTTTAAACAACTTGATCGAAAAACAGAGGAATGCAAGTATGACAAATTGTCGTATGAGCGTGCCTACAATGACATGAAAGCTAAAAATGATCTTTTGAGGGCTCAGCTGGAAAGTCAAAAGGGAAAGGCAGTGGAAACTGTGACTACAAAACCATTGACTGCGGAGAAAGCAAATGTTCCCAAACCGGTTTCAAAACCAAAAATGTCTGTTTCTTTGCCTCCTCCAAAAGTCAATGAGAAAATTGTTTCATCAAAACCAGTCACTCCACCTGCCCTACCTAAACAACATGTTGATAAGGGAAAAGCGGTTATCGAGAATCCTAAAGTTTTAGCACCTGGCCTTTTTAAGATGAGTACCACTAATGCGTCGGCCTCCACATCTAAAGAGACTAGGATAGCTGAAACCACCTCCCTTCATAAAAATGTGAATCCTAATGCGTGTGCCTCACCTTCTACAGGACTAGAAAGCACCTCTAGGAGCAGCAGACTAAAGCCTAAGAGCAATACAAGGAACAATAGAGTCTCGACTGCCTCTAGGAGTAGTAGCTTGAATAAAGAGAAGAAAGTAGAAGAACACCCTAGGAATTTACAGCCTTTGAATAAGAAAGACATTTCATCTGAATGTACTGAATCTGTGAAACTTGCTAAGTCTAATGAATGTGTTGAATCTCTTTGTTTAACTTGCAAGAAATCTTTAAATGTTCAAGATGATTGTGTTTCTAAGAATGTGAATGATAAGCCTGTTAAGAAGAACGTCCCAAAAAGTAATTACGCTAAACGAGTAGGAAGACTAGTTGCAAAACTTAAGCTTTACACTACTAACAGGAACCAACGTGTATACTTTAGGGATGATATTTGGAAACCCACAGGTAGAACTTTCACACTCCAGAATGGTACAATGAGTGAAAAACCAGACTTCCCTGTAGAAAACCTCTCTGAGTGTGATAAGGATTTTACCCCTAACCCAAAGGAACCTAAATCAAAACAGTTTCCACAATATTCTTTCTCTGTAACTGGCAGGTTATCGAAATTTGTCTTTGGATCGTCGACTCGGGTTGCTCCAAGCACATGACCGGGAATCTGAAGCTGCTGATCAATTTCGTCTGGAAATTCATGGGAACCGTACGTTTCAGAAATGATCATGTAGCAGCTATCATGGGTTATGGAGATCTACCTTTTGGAAATTATTTGATCACTCGGGTTTACTATGTCGAAGGGTTGGGACACAATTTGTTTTCAGTCGGGCAGTTCTGTGATGCAGATTTAGAGGTTGCTTTTCGGAAAAATGCTTGCTTCGTTAGAAACTTGGATGGCACTGATCTCTTAACTGGGAATCGTGATACAAACTTGTATGCTATCGACATTAACAAAATGGCCTCTTCATCACCAATATGTCTTATGACACGAGCATCTGGAACACAGTCCTGGTTGTGGCACAGACGGTTATCCCATCTCAATTTCGACACCATCAACAAAATTGCCAAAGACAACATCGTCAACGGACTTCCAAAGTTCAAATACACCAAGGATCACTTATGTCCATCATGCGAACAAGGAAAAAGCAAAAGAGCATCATATAAACCCAAATCCGTACCTAGTTCGGAAGCAAAGTTGCATATGTTGCACATGGACTTATGTGGCCCAATGAGAGTTGAAAGCATTAACGGGAAAAAGTATATTCTTGTTATCGTCGATGATTATTCGAGATATACATGGGTTAAGTTTCTGAGATCAAAAGACGAAGCACCAGGCATCATCATCACCTTTCTGAAGCGAATTCAAGTACTTCTTCAAACTCCAGTAAGGGTTGTAAGAACTGACAACGGCACAGAATTCACTAATCAGGAGTTAAGAGCTTATTTTGAAGATGTTGGAATTACTCATCAGACATCAGCTGTTAGAACTCCACAGCAGAATGGGGTAGTTGAAAGAAGAAATAGAACTCTTGTGGAAGCTGCTCGCACAATGCTAATCTATTCTTGTGCACCGTTATTTCTCTGGGCTGATGCTGTTGCCACTGCTTGTTTCACTCAGAACCGATCCCTAATACATCCAAGATTCAATAAAACCCCATATGAAATAATGAACAACAGAAAACCAGATATCTCTTACTTTCACGTGTTTGGCGCTTTGTGCTATCCTACGAATGACAGAGAAGATCTTGGAAAACTGAAAGCAAAAGGTGATATTGGAATCTTCATTGGATATTCAGATAACTCGAGGGCATTCAGGGTGTATAACAGAAGGCTAAAGAAAATCATGGAGACGATGAATGTGAAGTTTGACGAACTTTCACAAATGGCTTCTGAGAGACTCGCTCTAGAACCCGCACTAAACCGACAGACTTCTGGACACATCAGTTCAGGACTCGTACCTCAAAGAGCTCAATCAACTTCTTTTGACAATCCTAAAGAACAAGAATGGGAAAATTTCTTCGAGTTAATGTTCGATGAATACTATGGTGGAACTTCGACAAATGCATCAAACCATCATTCCGCTGCACCCGCTCAAAATCATCCTCCACCACCAACAGAAGATGCTTCTACAATGGTCGAAACCAATGCACCAACTCCATCAACATCATATACATCTACTCAAGCTCTTACACCCGTTCTACCCGCAGTTGATGAGCAAAACCAAAACCAAAACGATGCAACGTTAGATGAAGACTTATTTGAAAACCCGTTTGCTACGGAATCAGCTGAATCTTCTTCAAGCTTACGAGAACCATCTAACTCGCATACGTATAACCAACGGTATCCTTCTACTCTGAAGTGGACAAAAGACCACCCAATTGAACAAGTTATTGGTGAACCTTCAAGGCCAATTCAGACGAGACGCCAACTTGCCACCGATTGCGACTTGTGCATTTACCTTAGCTCAATTAGCAATCTAGAACCAAAGAACATTCGTGAGGCAATGGCAGATCCCGCATGGATAGAAGCAATGCAGGAGGAACTTCTTCAATACCGTCTACATGACTCGTGGGAAAAGGTTCCAAGACCCATTGATGTTCGAGTCATTGATCTTAAATGGTTATGGAAGAACAAACGGGATGAAGAAATGACTGTAATTCGCAACAAAGCTCGTCTTGTGGCCAAAGGATACAGACAAGAGGAAGGGATAGACTTTGAAGAGTCATTCGCGCCGGTAGCTAGACTTGAGGCAGTCAGGATATTCTTGGCCTATGCAGCTCACAAAAACATCACGGTTTATCAGATGGACATTAAGACCGCGTTCTTGAATGGAACTCTGAAAGAAGAAGTGTACGTGAGTCAGCCAGAAGGCTTCATAGACATGGAACATCCAGACTACGTCTACAAACTCAAAAAGGCAATCTATGGTTTAAAACAAGCTCCGAGAGCGTGGTATGACGAACTGTCCTCTTTCCTTATCCAAAACAATTTCACCAAAGGAACAGTTGATCCTACCTTGTTTACACAAAAATGCAAAAACGACATTTTGATTGTTCAGATTTACGTGGACGACATCATCTTTGGGTCCACTAATCTGAAACTTTCAAAACATTTTGAAAATCTCATGAAAAGCAAATTTGAAATGTCCATGATGGGGGAACTAAAATTCTTTCTTGGTTTACAAATACATCAGTCCCCTCGTGGAATTTTTATAAATCAAGCTAAGTATACAACTGAGATTTTGAAAAATCATGGTATGGATAACTGTGACTCGGTCGGAACACCAATGGTAACATCACCAAAAATTGGAGCCGATTTGTTTGGGAAACCTATTGATCCGAAGAAATATCGGAGCATGATTGGTTCTCTCATGTATCTTACTGCTAGTCGACCCGATATTCATTTTGCTGTTTGCTTATTAGCACGGTTTCAGGCAAAGCCTACCGAACTGCACCTCAAAGAGGTTAAACGGATCTTTCGGTACCTGAAGACATCCATTCATATGGGACTTTGGTATCCGAAGGAATCCGGATTTGATCTAATTGCCTTTTCAGATGCGGACCACGCAGGTGATCAAGTTACAGCAAAAAGTACATCCGGAGGAGCACAATTTTTGGGTGAAAAGCTAGTAAGCTGGTCTTCAAAGAAACAAGATTGCACTGCACTTTCAACCGCTGAAGCTGAGTATGTGTCTCTATCTGCGTGTTGTGCTCAAGTTCTATGGATGAGAACACAACTCACAGATTATGGCTTTACTTTCGATAAAATACCTATGTATTGTGACTCGAAAAGTGCCATAGCCATATCATGCAATCCTGTTCATCACTCAAAGACTAAGCATATCCGTGTCCGCTACCATTTCATCAAAGAGTACGTCGAAAATGGTACTGTTGAATTATTCTTCGTGAAGACTGATTACCAACTCGCTGATCTATTAACTAAAGCCCTTCCAAAAGAAAGGTTTGAGTATTTAGTTCGACGAATTGGAATGCGAAGCCTAACCCCTGAGGAGTTAGAACGTCTTCTCGATTCTTCTTGAAAATGATTTTCCAAAAAGCTTCGCTGTAAATATTTTTGAAAAACAAAATACAAAATTTGAAAAACCAACAAAAGCAAAATATAAAAATATAAAACTTTCAAAAATACAAAAACAATAGAAAATCAAAAATACAAAAATATTCTTCTCACGACATGTCTCTTGTATAATCGATATTCTGTACGTATCTAGAAATGTCATTCAACAATGATACGGGCATGTACAGATGCTTGAGCGAGAGTTCTTTAATATTGTTTTCTAAAACATGTCGTTTCTCAAAAATTTCTTCATAAAATGGCTTTCGTATACATCAGTACGAAACCCGGACCGAAATGATGACTTTTGATTATTTTCAAATTAAAACTCGTGCTTTGATCGAAAAATGAGGTGTACGCTTCAGTGCACTACATTTAAAAATGGTGAGAAATCATCATCATCTTGAGCACCTTTTCAAGATTGTTCAAAAAGATTTTCAAAATCTTTCAAAATATTTTGTGCTCAAGATAACTCCCTCTTAAACCCTTTAATTGATTATGCTTTATTAAAGGGGGAGTATAAAACTAAAATGTTCCAAATTAATGCTTAAATCAAATCCGTTTGTCTCCCCAAAAGATTCTAAAATGTTGTTTAATCCGTTGATATCAAAAATATCACATATATGCCATTTTTGAGGGGGAGGAGACGTGATTAAAATGTGATCAAAATTGTTGTTTGAATCTCAAATGAGCTCGACTCAGATGAAACCAATGAATTGACGAGCAATTATGTACCATCTCGAGAAACTTTCTATGACTTGACCAGGACGGGTAATAATTTCAAGCTAGTTCTCTAGTGATGTAAACGTGTCTCGAATCGGTCTTGTTCATTTAAAGTCGATCAATTCAAAAAAGTGCGAACTCTACCCTCTATGTGCAGATTTCTGTCAAAACCTATAAGCACATGTGAAGGGGGAGTGTTTCTGAAAATATAAAACTCACGGAGTGTTTCAAACATGTTTTCTATCATAAACACTCTGAGAGATTTTGATGAAAAACGGTTTTATGGCAACAATAGGACAATCATGGAGTTATAAGGTGACTAAGGATAGGAAATCAGTCCTATGATCCGCCAGAGCCGGAGGGATCTACCCAAGGACATCACAAACAGTTAGTATTAGAAGTCCTTAGGTATGATTGAAAAAAGGAGTAATGTGAGAAAGGAGAAAGAAGGGGTTGAAGAATTAAAAGAAATGTAATGAGAAAGGGTGAAAAGAAATAGCCCTCCATATTCAACCTTAGGGCAGAAACCGGGTTCAATACATATGCTACTGGTTGTCACTAGATGACACTGGTATTGAAGACAAAGACGTCATGGACCCAGTGACGCACTGCACTGAACCTTCTTGCCACTCAATTCCTCTTAAAAGGATTTGTTTCATTCTCACTGGGAACCCTGCATAATCTATTGACTTTCTCTTAGAGATCGTTGGTATTGAAAAAGGAGACCCTCTCCCTAGTCTCCGCTCAGGAAAACCAAAATGCACTATTGAGTCTAGAGCCACGAGATTCATCAAAAGATCTCATAGGAACACTTAACATGACATCGCTTGTTGTTCATCAATAAGGGCACAAGTGATATATTCTAGAGTCCTACGCAGATCTTAGCAATTTGCCAGAACATTTATGAGAAGTTTCACATATGTGATCTTCAATGATTGAATGGAAACTCCTGCCAGGGTCAACATCAAGCAGCCCTGACAGCAGGTCACTTCGGTAATTCTCCGTGGATTACGCTTAGTGTGTCTCAAACGGTCTACAGTCGTGGAGTGATGCTTCGGTGTACTTCAGCGACTCATCTGAACTGTAGATGTACTTCGGTATATCGTGTTATCTCACTTGTGGGACTCCAGTTCAGGAACGGCCTCTGTAAGAATTAGAGACGTGTTTTCACACTATGCTGTTAACACCCTCGAAATTCAAACTTGTAAGTGCCGGAATCCGCTTATTACTAACTTGTTTTATGTTTTCTTCTTATGGAAGCTCCGGAGCGGATGGATCGTGCAGACTTGCCACATGCTCATACCAACAACACATGAAAGTTCTCATCATAATCAAAGGAGATGATTCTTCGTCAATGTCAAAGGATCTACAAAGTTTAAAGACTCCAGAACTACATCATTGGTAACCAAAAGAAAAATAGAAGTGTGAGTATGGTGGAGAAAGAAATGGAGAATGACGTGGAGACACCTAACCAACGAAGTTGACAACGGCATACTACCACATTAACTGATCACAAAGCATGAAGGAACAAAGAATCAAGACTATTCAATATCTACACACAAAGTCCTAGCTCAAGAAAAGTAGAGACCTAATCAAGTGGAGCATCATTTGAATGACCACCCCTTAGGGGGAGATTGTTAGCCTTAATAGTTTTATTAAAAGTGATGGTCATTCACGATTAGGAACTTTGTAACGTGTGTTAGATATCATGATAGAATAGTCAACGGGCTCGTGGATTGGACTAAGCTAAATGGGCTTTAGTTTAGTTAAGCTAGCATTGAATAATGGCGTGTAACCCATGTCCAAACCCAAGTCCACGAAAAGCCCAAGCCAAGCCCATAGGAAAGCCTTTTAGGTTTTCATGTATTGTACTATAAATACCCCTCAAATGGTCATTTGAGGGGTGTGCTTGAAAGTGTGTGTGTGTGTGTGTGTATTTTCTCTCTCAAGGAATATACAACTTATTGTTTGCATATCTTATCCCACATCATATACACGGATTTTATAACATCAAGTCACCATCTTTCTCATCTTATTTCTAAGCTTTGTTTGTGTTTGTTTCACGTGGTTATACTTGTATACGTGTTGGGTTTGCTTGGTAAAGTGATAAGGTTGATATTTGTAAGGTCCTACACCTAGTTATCTCCTATTGATGGTTGAATTGTCACGTCCTTATTCTTACCGCGTTGTGTTTCTAAGGTCGTAGGGTATGTGTTTATCCCTAACTCTTTGAAGCTACCAAAGGTTAATGACTACGAAATCTCTAGGATTCATAAACTTAACACTAAGGTATTCTTTGGATGTTTAGTCTACAATTCCACAAGTAACTATATGCTAAGGTTCAACAAAGATTAATCAAGCATTAATTGCACAACGAATGACCTATCGCAATACTAGGTCAATCAAAATTAAGATAAGAGACAACCAATCAATATTCAATAACTAAGTTTCATATTACCTAAGCAAACACACAAATAAATTAGCTGAACATGGAGAACATGCAAGCATACACACAATCAATTGAAGACATAATTGAATTAATGAAGTAAAACACTTATCTTGATGAAAGATAGGGTATGGAACCCTAAAATACTGTACAACACAGCCTTGGTTCGGTTTAGGTTTTTACTCCACAAAACTACACACTGAAAACTGAAAAATTCGGACTCTATATATAGTGTTACAAACTGCGACGGCGTCACTCTTTAATTGTGACGTCGTCGGGTCGCCGTCATTTGGGTTTCGTCTTGGCCACGTTAGCATTGTGACGGCGTCACCTTATGACTGTGACGCCGTCTCCTTCAGTCTCTGACGTCGTCTGGATCAAATCTAGGCCGTCTGAGCTGCGACGCCCTACTCTTTTAACACCTGATGCCGTCACTTGTAAATAAGCAATTTGGCTACTGAGTCGTCACAAAACTTATTCCGACGGTGTCACAAATAGAACCTGACGCCGTCCCCTTCATTTCCAGCAGCCTGAGTGTCTCAATTCTTGACTTTGGCCATTTTCTTCGCATATTCGCGCCTATTCGTCCGAATAAGTGTCATTCCAGCAATTTGCCTTCAAGAGACCTATAAAGTGAAAAGGAACGAAATTAAGTAGTAACGGATAAAAAAGGGATCGATTAAGGGCTTAAATGTACCTTTTAAATCCTTATCAATTGTATATTCATGCTCAATGTACACCTCAATCAGTTTGACCTTATGATCATACCCAACTAGCCTTATTACATCTGCGTCACCACCTAGTGCTTCTAAGCCATAATCTAAACCATTGTTAGCTTTTCTCCAATGATAATACATCTTACAGTCTGTCCTCTGGTAACCTATCCTTCTAACAATGTCATTTAACTCAATTACAGAAAACAAGTTGTGGAAAACTAGAAGGAGGGGAGGGGTTAAATAGTTTTGCCGATTTTAATATTAGTTTCAAAAACTTTAGATTCGATATTATGTGAATTTGTATGGATGGATAGAAAGCTAAAGAAATAAGTAATGTAAGTAATGAAAGCAAGTAAAGTAAAGGATTGAAGTAATGACACAACCAATTTACAGTGGTTCGGCTACAAGGACACCTTCCTTGCCCTACTCCACTCCCCGAGTCACCTACTCGAGAGTTCAAGCACTATGTCAAAAAGCTCCTTCAACACGGCGGAGAAGCCTTACAACGTCGCTTACACTTTTTCCGGTATAAAGATAAATACCGAGTCCTTAACACGGAGGACCAAACCAACACTACTATAACACAACAACTATGTGAAATATGAAATACAAGATCTTGCTACAGAAATCTTGTGGAGGAACAAATCATTCAAGGACCCCTTGCTTGGATGACTTGTAGTATCTCATGATATCGCCTTTGAGAAGGACCTATATGAGAATCACAACAAAAGAAAGAAGAACTACTAGATAGATCAATAGATCTAAGATTAGAAGAGAGAAGTAATATATGAGAGAGTTTGTAAGAAGAGGGGTGAGTAACAATGAAGAAATGACTCACTATTTATAGGCAATAAAACTCTAATGTTCCCCGAATCCCACAGATCCCTTACTTGAGGGATCCGTCCAGTGTAATCCTAGGGATCCGTGGACGCTCCTCCTTATTTGGGTTATGGGTCATGGGTCATGTACTTTAGGTCATGGGTACCCATAATAGATACAATGTATCTAGACATTGGATCATGGGTCTTGGGTTATAGGTTATGGATTTGCTCCATGGGTATGGGTCATGGGTCTTGGATATTACTCATCCTAATAAACTATTACAACAAATGAATTATTACAACAATTTATGTTAAATGATTATATGTAATTGCTTTACAAAAATAACATGTATTCTTATAATTTTACTTATGATTACTTTATATTTGTTATTGATAACATCAAATAGTCCTGAATATTAAGTGTCAATTTCCCCCGATAATGCTCGTATTTTATATCATTTATATGGATTTACACTTTTTTTCCTCTATATTTCACTTTCAGGTAAATTACGAGCATTGGAACTAAAGAGACGCGGATTTGGAGAGTTTATTGAAGATATATGATAGTATGCTCATTTTGAAGATGTTACGGCGTAACTCCTCTCTCACATTACGCCGTAACAGAAGTGTGGCCCAGAAAACCAACTCAACTGAAGATTACGGCGTAACTCTCTCCAAAGATTACGATGTAACCAACTAGGTCAAATGAGGTTCCACGCCGCTGCAAGTTACGCCATAACTATTGTCTCATATACGGCGTAACCAGGATTTATTGAAGATACGGCGTAACTCCTTCCTGATGTTACGCCATAACCAGCATTTTCAGTGAAAAATACGAAGAATAAGATGTTACAGCGTAACTCTTAACATTAGTTACGCCGTAACCAAATCTGGCCTATAAATACCGCTCGATTTCCAGCATTTCTAATCATCCCATTTCACACACAACATCAGTGAACGTGAATAGAAGGTTGAAGGCAGATCTTAGGGAGCATACGGAGCCATCTCCATGGGAGAAATCACTCCCCTACGATAAGCATTAACATTTTATGTTTTCTTTACTTTCAATTCATGTATTTCGTAATGTTAAACACTGAATCGATTGTTTTAGTTAATATGAGTGGCTAAGCACCTCTGGTGCTAGCTTAGTTATGATTCCTTAATTGCTTTGTTTATGTTTACATTGCTTCCACATAATTATTTCTAGTGTATGCTTGCATAGTTTGTTTGTAGCTACCCTTGTTTCGGTAGTTTTAAATGGCGGTAGTGGCTAGTTACATAGGAGATATGACCAACTAACCCTAAGTAGGTAGACTGAGTGGGAAGGGTAAGATATGACCAACTGACGACCCTTTTTGCTTGTTCGATTTGACCAACTGATCACCTACCGTTTGGATGAACTTAAGAAGTCAGGGATGAGTGTTTAAGATGCTAGCGCCCGGGCACTCATTGTTACAAATCTTGCATGTAGCGGTACTTAATGACTTGGCTTAGGGTACTAAGAACAACTAGACTTTCGACTGGTCACCTGACATCTCCAGTGGAACCCTTTGTTGATAGGTTAGGACGAACTGACCAAATGTTGTCCTAGCGACTTTGACCCCACTTGAAGTAATTGGAAGTAATTAAACATGAACTTAGTATGATAGGATGATTAACTAGGTTAGCACACTTCTCCCCTATTGATAACAACCCTTGCCTTTACTTGCTATCTTTTATTTTCTTGGCTTTAGTAGTTAATTAATCATTTCCACCTTAAAATCTATTAAGATCAGTGACACCTAGACTTAGTTTAAATCCGCACACATAGCTCTTGGGACGACCTCGGTTTTACCGAATACTACACTACACACGACCGGGTACACTTCCCGTTAGTGCATTAGGGTAGACCATAGGTATAACGAGAACTTATAAATATTAAAACCTGGTCAGTAAAACCTGCATCAGTTATCAACAAAACACAAAGAGATCGCAAAATATGAATAAACGTTTTTACAGTTTATTTGTATTAACACAAGTCCACATCTACAAAGTCTATATAATTATGTTGGCCATTTGTGTAGGTCCTACCTGGAGGTTCAATGAAAATCCACCATGATGAATCTTCAATGAGAAAAAGTTTGGTCGTGTACTTGTTATTAACAAGTAACATTAAAATATTAGCGTTTCAATCAATAAACATCACATGAATTTTCAAAAAACTTTGATTATGTGTGATAAGGATTTAAAACGTACGCTTTTAGGGGGTCATTTAAGCCCTAAATCGACCAATTTTATATCCGTTACTGCTTAATTTCGTTCCTTTTCACTTTTTAGGTCTCTTGGAAGCAAAATGTTGGAATGAAGCACATTTGGACGAAAAGGAGCAAATACATGAAGAAAATGGCAAAGTCAAGATCGAAGCCACTCAAAGCTGATCAACAGTACCTGACGGCGTCTCAATTAAAGGGCGACGTCGTCCCTCTACAAAGACTTGATCAAAACGTGCACGCGACGGCTCAGTGGAAATTTGGTCTTATAACCTGACGGCTTCACGCCTTAATATCGGAGGGCGTCACTTACAGTTTTTTATCTCAGACAGCCCAGATCTAGAATCAAGACGAAGTCCCAACTGAAGACTGACGGCGTCACAACTCTAAGGTGACCCCGTCCCATCGATGACTTGGCCCAGACGAAACCCTAATGACGGCGAGCTGACGGCGTCCCATGCAAAAGGTGACGCCGTCGCATTTGTAAATCTATATATAGAATTCGATTTTTCTACATTTTGGGAGGTAGACTTTTGGAGAAAAAAATCCTAAATCGTCTGTAGTCCGATTTGGACAGTATCTTAGGGTCCCATACCCTATTTTACATATCGAGATAAGTCTTTTAATCCAAAATAACATTATGTCTATCCCTTATTCGATTGATTGTGTGTATGCTTGCTTGTTTACCATGTCTAGCTAAATTTCTTGTGTGTTTGCTTAGATCTATGAAACCTAGTTATTGATTATTGTTAGGTTGTTTCTTATCTTAATTGTAAATTGGCTTAGGAGTGCTGATAACGCTACACGCGTCGTTCGGGGTCAAAGGAACTTCCTTTTCGTCGAGCAAGTTTTTCAACACCCTAGGCAGTGAACCTAATCATTGTAGTGTAGTATTAGGGTAAGCCACGGGAATTGATATCGTTCTCTAGGGGAATAGGAATGCTAGTAAGAAGTTACTATGCTAAGGTTGGGGTTGAGGAAGATTATTTTTTATCTTTTTTATGTTTTTTTTAGGAAATGTAAAGGTACGAATCTCGGGGTTTGGATTTGGGGGGTTGGTATTTCTACCGATTACTCTACTTATCTAATTATCTAATCTAGTGGGTAGTCTATGTCTAATTATTGTGTGCTCGTATGATGATTTAAAGATGTGTTTACTTAGGTTTTATTACTCCTTAATTATCTCCTATTGATGGTTGAATTGTCACGTCCTTATTCTTAATAGCGTTGTGTGTCTAAGGTCGTAGGGTATGCGTTTATCCCTAACTCTTTGAAACTACCAAAGGTTATTGCCTACAAAATCTCTAGGATTTATAAACTTAACACTAAGGTACTCTTCGGATGGTTTAGCCTACAATGACTCTAGGTACTATAAGCTAAGGTTCACAAAGATTAATCAAGCATTAACTACACAATGGATGACCTATCGCAATACTAGATCATTAACAATTAAGATAAGAGACAACCAATCAATATTCAATAATTAAGTTTCATATTCCCTAAGCAAACACACAAGTAAATTAGCCGGACATGGGAAACATGCACGCATACACACAATTAATTGAATACATACTTGAATTAATGAAGTAAAACACTTATCTTGATGTAAGATAGGGTATGGAACCCTAAAATACTGTACAAGACAACCTTGGTTCGGTTTAGGTTTTTACTCCAAAGACTACACTCTGAAAACTAAAAAATTCGGATTCTATATATAAGATTACAAATGCAACGGCGTCACCCTTTGATTTAAAACCTTATCAAGTATCCCTACACTTGGTATTTGCTTGTCCTCAAGCAAATGTGCTTTTAGCCAATCAATTTATAAGTTAGAGGCCATGAAGCATTAGTTTAGAACAATTCACAACACATATAAGCCCCGCAAAAGTCGTAACAAGCACGGAAATTACATACTAGCACCTCACATGGGGTGTTTGTATTCTTACATCTCTCGGGTGTATATGAAATATTACAAGTTGGAAATGGAAGATAAACACTCATTAACCGGTCCTAGTACATAGATTACCATAGGCTTGAGACTAGATCAAACCTCCATTGCTTTGGCGTAAGCACCTAGGAAAGACAATCCAAGAGGTCTTTTAAAGGGTTGTAATGTTAGGCTTACGGTAGGGAAACAAGGGTTTGGTGGGATAGGCTATTTAGTGGTGGCAAGTCAAAAATCTTTATGTTACAAGCATGCGAAGAATGGCGTTGCTAAGCCAAGACTCGACACTCTAGACTCTAGATAACTGAAATAAACAAACATAAATTTAAAGATAGATGTAGGATGGTAGCCTGTATGGTTTTTTTTTCAACACTCTATTTTTTTCTTTTTCTCTTTTTCTATTTTTTTTTCGATTTTTTTTTCATAGACTTTTACTCTACCATCCTCTACGATAACATCAAAATGATAGGGATTTATAGGCACATCCCTACACTTGAGTTTTTATTACTCTAACGCTAATTTGACCCGAATTGAAAAGATCAAAACACTTGAAGTACATTATTATGCGAATAAAGGGAATTTGAATTTAACGTTCCCTTCCCGTCATTCCATAAAATTTAATTTTTCCCATGAGTCCCAATCGTCCCAAAACTGTGTACAAAGGATATGACTCGACTTAGCAACTTATGCAAGCAACAAGATAATTGAACTAAGGGTTTAGTGTGATAACAATAATGCACTAAAAGTGAGTGCATACAAGGTAGGCTAAGGCGATTTGGGTGTACATTTGGGGGTGGATTGTAAACAATGCTCTTCATTGATATTCACCCTGCTAACCCTGAGTACCCTTTTTAATTTAAAATACCTTACTGCCCTTCCCTTGCAATTTAAGTTTAAGGGAAATAAGCGTATTATTACATGAAGTTCACAAAACTAGAAAAGTTAAGCCCAGTTTAATCGCAATCTCATTATTTTTGAGTTCACATCCCTACACGGATATTTAGGGATAGTAAAACTACAATAGCATCTCCTACCATCTCATTTTCAGATACTTTTTTTTTAGCTTTTTTTTTATCTTTTTCTCTTTTTCTTTTTTTATCTCACAACTTTTTTTTTGGTATGTCCGATGGTAGGATGTAGATAGAAATTTAAATACAAACAAATAAAGTCAATAGATCTCAGATCTCACAGCTCAGAACCGAATCGTTGCGGTAAGAAGCGTACGAACATTGTATTTCTAAAAACTGAACGGTGGTGATTTATCGG